>JAWIIS010000050.1:1074019-1797758 GCA_033682625.1 Helicoverpa zea x Helicoverpa armigera
TATATAAATAAACTTATATGGACGTCGTAATAAGACGTTGACGTTCGCCAAATAGTAATTGGTCTCGGCTCAAGGGAACATGTTTACTAAGCTAGTTAATTAAGATGCTTCTATTATTTAGCTTCGTACGAAAGCATTTGTAATGCATTTTACGGCCCTATTTTTTATGCGACCAAGCTCTGCGTATACTTTTTTAAAGACGATCTCCTTTTGTTTTATTGTGCCCTGGTACTGACATGTCGTTATAGGTTAAATATATTGTTTCTAATAAGGATAATCGCATGAATTTTATTTATGTTGACGTTTAATTAACTTGTTAATAGAGAGGCAGTAAATCATTCTTTTAATTGTTGATGTTTTTGCATATTCTTATGCCAGATAAGTAGATCTAGATTTAAACTTAAGTTAGTCAACAAACAGTCTTCTTAACCTTACCTTAGCCAGCAAAAACAAAAGAACTAGAAATAGTTCTGACGGAAGTGTTAAAATATCCAAAGAAATAATCAACACCCATTTTTAATTAAATAAAAAAGCGAAATGTGGCATCCTAGTCCAGGCGCTAGAGGTAGTTGAGTATGCAAAATCCGAGTGACGGCAACTGTGACCGGATTCTTATACCTGAGACCCTAAATAATGACAAAACACATCTTGCCGCCAGGTGTTATGGTCCCTTCTCGGTCCCTTCACATCCCCTCTTCGCCCATACAGTAAGCATAGCGCGCTCACTTGTTTAGTGTGTTTCTACAACTATTGACGTACAGACGTTGCATTTTTAAGTCGTTTTTTTTATATATCATATAAAATAATAATATTATAAGTGGTCGTGGTGGCCTAGTGGGTAAAGGACCAACCTCTCAAGTATGAGGGCGCGGGTTCGATCCCAGGTCAGGCAAGTACCAATGCAACTTTTCTAAGTTTGTATGTACTTTCTAAGTATATCTTAGACACCATTGACTGTGTTTCGGATGGCACGTTAAACTGTAGGTTCCGGCTGTCATTGAACATCCTTGGCAGTCGTTACGGGTAGTCAGAAGCCAGTAAGTCTGACACCAGTCTAACCAAGGGGTATCGGGTTGCCCGGGTAACTGGGTTGAGGAGGTCAGTTAGGCAGTCGCTTCTTGTAAAGCACTGGTACTCAGCTGAATCCGGTTAGACTGGAAGCCGACCCCAACATGATTGGGAAAAGGCTCGGAGGATGATGATGATATAAAATGAAATGAAATGAAATGAAATGAAATGAAATGAAATTGTTTATTTTGCAAGTTGGACATTACATCACTTTTACACGTCATTTTAAGAACGCTGAGGCCGGCATTTCCTAACTGACTGATCCCTGAGAAGAAACGCCGAAACAAACTCAAGGGTCATAGTCTCTTTTAAAGTCCAAACATGTTATAAATGAAATAATTATGTGTGAGTGTCACCATGTACGCGGTCTGGAATGGCCTTTTGAGGAAAGAGCCACATCAGGCTGGAGCTGACCAGTCCCAACAGACGGCACGCATGCATCAGTCGTCGTGTAGCTCAACCATATCTTAGGGAGCTCAACGACCTGTCACACGACGATACCAGATCTGCAGAACATTTGCGTAGGCCATTTAAAAATACTCAAACCCGCCAGACAGTATTTATGTTATAGGGATATATAATGTTGCTCGCATACACGATACTCACATTCACAATAATAATAATAAATTAAAAAAAAAAAAAATACAATTATAACATATAAATGTCAATAAAAAGAATGTCATTAATAAAAGTTATCTGATGATAATAATATTTAAATGTCAAAAGTAACAATACACAGGCATTTAAAAAGATATCACTCACTAAGCGAGCAGCTCATTCCCAAGCTTCTTTATCATTTAAATAATCAGATATTTTGTAATATCCTTTTTTCAAGAGTTTGGATTTTATATGATTTTTAAATTTCCTGATAGGTAAGTCACGAACCGCTTTGGGAAGTTTATTGTAAAAGCGTATACATTGACCCATGAACGAGTTGCTTACTCTGTGGAGGCGAGTAGCATGTACAGCGAGATTATGTTTATTCCTAGTATTTATGCTATGAACATCAGACATTTGAACAAAGTTAGAAATGTTTTTACGAACGTACATTAAATTTTCAAAAATATATTGAGAGGCAACAGTCAGAATGTTTATTTCTTTGAATTTCTCTCTGAGAGAAACTTTTGGGCCCAGATTATAAATGGCTCGAACAGCTCTTTTCTGTAGAATAAATATAGTTTCAACATCCGCACAGTTTCCCCAAAGGAGAATCCCATACGTCATTGAACTATGAAAGTAACTAAAATAAACTATTCTGGCTGTGTCCACATCGGTGATAAGTCGGATCTTTTTAATAGCATAGGCGGCTGAACTAAGCCTTCCTGACAATTTAACTATATGTGGGCCCCATTGGAGTTTGGAATCAACGGTCAAACCAAGAAATACCGTTGACTCAACAGGCTTCAACTCTACTCCATTTAGTTGTACATTGGTGTGTAACTGCCTTACGTTAGGCGTTGAGAATTTAATTAACTTCGTTTTAGATTCATTTAAAAGAAGATTATTGACATTAAACCAATGAACAACCTTTGAGAGTGCATTGTTAACTTCGTCAAAATTGTCGAGTTGGCGCTTGATTTTAAAAACGAGTGAAGTATCATCGGCAAACAACACAATCTTGTGATTATCCCTTACGTGATAAGGGAGGTCATTAATATAAATAAGAAACAAAAAAGGGCCTAGAATTGAACCCTGTGGAACCCCCATGGTGACCGTAGATCCAGAAGACCTCTTACCATTGACATCCACCCTCTGAATTCTATTATGCAAATAAGAAGTCAGAAGGTCAAGAGCCTTGTTTTTGATACCATAGTGGTGAAGTTTCCTGATGAGTATATCATGGTGCACGCAATCAAAAGCCTTGGACAAGTCGCAGAAAATACCGAGCGCATCCTGCGAATCCTCCCAGGCCTCGAATATATTTTTAAGCAATTCCACGCCCGCATCCGTAGTAGAACGACCCTTGGTAAATCCGAATTGTTTAGTGTGCAACAAGTTGTTTCTATTAAAATGGCTCAACAATTGACGTAATATTAACTTCTCAAAAATTTTACTCAAAGTGGGTAAAATTGAAATTGGCCGAAAATTTGATGGATCGGTTGTACTACCAGATTTAAACAATGGAATTACTTTACTAAGTTTCATCAAGTCAGGAAAAACACCTGATGCAACACAAGAGTTGAACACAGTTGCTAAATAAGGTGAAATTATTTCAATTATCGATGAGATTATCTGAACTGACAATCCCCAAAGGTCAGCAGTCTTTTTTACATCGAGATCTTTATACGCTTGAATAATATCCTTAGAGCTGACAACCGTGAATTCAAAACCTTTGTCACATTCCGCAACACAATTTTTTAATATTGTAAGAGCCGAACTGGAAGATGCCATCAGAGTTCTGGTTGTTAAAATAGGGATATTGGTGAAAAAATTTTCAAACTCAGATGCCACCTCCGAGTCTGACTTAATGTCTACATTGTTTATTTTTAAGTGAAAGTCTCGATTCCGTACAGTGGATCGGCCTATTTCTGAATTAATTATATTCCAGGTGGTTTTTATTTTATTTCCAGAAGCTTTTATTTTCTGTTTTATGTGTACTGATTTTGCGGAGGTACAGGCTCGTTTAAATATTTTTGAATAGTTTTTAACGTACTGTTTAAATGTTTCATCTTGATTGAATGATCTTTCATAGTATAATTCAAACAACTTCTGTCTACTTTTGTAAATAGCCGGCGTTGCCCAATCACTAAATGTTGCCTGATCACAAACAGATATGGACTTAGTAGTAAAAACTTTTTTAAATTCACAATTAATTAAGTTGAATAAAAGGCTGTAAGCTTGATCAGGATTATCATGATAGGGCAATTCAGGCAGTTTTTCAAACAAGTTATTTTTAAATTGTTCCAAGCGATGTTTGTTTACAGGAATAAAACTTACATTTTTTCTCAGACCTCTGTTAGTTTTCATAGGAAAAATAACTAATTGACCAGAGTGATCAGAATCCAACACATTTAAAATTTGTTTATTTAAAGGTTTTAAGTTTGTGAAAATGTTGTCTATACATGTAGCACTAGTGCTAGTTATTCTAGTTGGCTCGAGAAATGTACTGTACAAGTTGTATGATTTAAATAGAGTTATAAAATTATTAACAATAGCAGTATTTTCCAGTATATTAATATTAAAGTCTCCACAGACGACAACTGTTTTATTATTATTAGAAATTTTGAATAATACATCTTCCAGATGCTTTTCAAAAATTGTATATGTTGCACATGGGGGCCTGTATACACTCATTACAATGAACTGCTCAAGCTCAACGCATGATATCTCAATTACTCGCTCAACAGAAAGGTTCACAATATCCTTCCGTTCTTTGAATTTAATGGTATTGCGAAGAATTATTAGAGAACCACCACGTATTATATTTACTCTGCTGTACGAGCTGCCTACACAATGGTTCTTGAAGCTAAACATGAACTGATGCTCTTTAAGCCAATGCTCAGTTAAACATAAAATATCTATATTATTACAGTTCATGAACAACTCCAATTCCAATTCTTTACCAATCAAACCTTGAATATTTTGATGGAATATATTCAAATTCTGTTTGTTTCTAGTATTTATACTCAAAGGGTTTGATGGATCAGAAGTGACAACATTTTTTGCGGTATTTAATTGTACATTTGAAGATATAATTGTATTTATGTCACAATCCAAAATAATCGATTGACTATTGCTAGAGATTGGCTCTATTGTCTGGTGGTGGAATTTAAATCACTTGGAACTAATTCCAAGTTCTGTGAAAAAATAAAACTAGACTGCTGAAAAGGAGCAGTATCGTTAGCCAAGCATTTGGCTTTGTTATAAATACAATAAAATAGCGATTTTGCTATTTGTTCTTTATAAAAATTACAAAGATAATAATTATCTTTTGTCATAAAATAATTATTACTAATGAGTACATTAGAGTCAATAAAATTGAATTTTTCATTATACAATGTCATAGTTTGTATTTTGAGATTGCATTTATGTCTATATTTGTTTTCTGTCTGTGACAAGCCCTTGCCATAGGGAAAAGCATACAAAACTATTTTCTCTACGTTTAATTGAGATAAACACTCAAAGTATTTAATAACTGATTTAATAGTGGCATTTCCTCTTCTCCCAATTAGTACAACCAGAGTAGTAGTTGGACAGTAACTACTGCTTAGTATTTTATCTAATATTTGTTCATAAGTAGCCCCAGGCATACAATAGTTTATTACCTGCTCACCTAAATGTTGATGTAATCTGTGACACATGTTTTGTCCAATTTCATCGCTATATATTACTATTTTTTTGCAATTATTTTTTTCCTTTTGTATTAATTCTATTGGTTTTTGTGTGTCGAAGGAAGTACTTTTTTTACAACTATTTAATTTAATACAATGAGAAGATTGATGAGAACCATCTAACCCTGAAAAGCCTGGCAGATCTTGTTCACAACCTGGTGTTCGATTGTTTGTTAATGAATTAAACATTTTCTCATTCTCACTACACAGATCAACCAAGCTGTTCATTGCCAGTATGTACTCACCCATTTCTCTTTGTGAGGTTTGATATTTGCATGTAACTGCCATCAATGACTCTTGTAAATGGAGAATCCTTGACTGCAGACGCTGCATATCAACCTCATATTCTTTTTTACTATTATTGAAATTTAATTGCAGTTTTTTACAACTGTTTAATGATTTGTAGGTTTTGGTGTAATTATTTTTGTTATTTTTTATTAACTTTTGAGTCCTTTTAATAAATTTATTTATTTTGGCATATTTCTTTACTTTGTTTTTGCTGCCAATAATATTTTCATAAATTCTTAGTGTCTGTTCAAAGTGAACTGTATTGAAAAACGTAAAAAATTCTTAGTGTCTGTTCAAAGTGAACTGTATTGAAAAACGTAAAAAATGTCGTTGGTTAATTTGAAAAGAAAAAAAACCTAACGAACAATTTTGCTTATTCTGCGATAATTCAAGTGATTTAGTGAAGAACCCAAGGCCAAGTACGTTTCTTCATATCAAAGAAGCAGCAAATAGAAGAAAGGACAGCATTAGTGAGAAGTTTTCAAAACTATATGATCCAGACTCCACAAAACAAGAATTTTCATGGCATCAAGACTGTTTAGCCACTTATATAAGGCGTCGAGAAATTGCGTTGCATAAAAAAGAAGAAGAAGAAGTGTCTGCTTCAACTTCCAAAGCAAACGTGGAGGAGCTGACTCCAAAATCTCGTTCGTCATCAAGGGAACCGGCAGCGTTGAAAAAATCGTTGAAATGCATATTTTGTAAGAAGGTAACAAGAAACAAAGATAAGCAGCTACATTTATGTTCGGAAATTTCAGCAGCGGAAAAATTTTTTAGTACTGCACGTAGGAAAGAAGAAGTCATGTTTTCACTGAACTGAGTACTTGTCAACGGCCTGAAGATTTATTTGCTATCGGAGTGAGATATCACTGGTAATTGCAAAAAATCGGAATTGTTTTGTATTTCATTATGTAAATGCATCAATAACAAATGTGAAAATAAAAATGATTAATTTTTTACCTACTTTAACTACATTTATGCTGGTTTTCATATATAACTTTCATTATTTTATCAATAAAAAAAAATTATTACTGTAATTTTTGTTTTTTTTTATTATTTAAGAATCCATCTTCACTTATAACACGAGAAAAAATACTATAAATTATTACGAAAATAATCATTAAAGCGATTTTATATCATGCACTAAATACATTCCCTTTATTAATAAGAGAAGAGGGGTTAAAAAAAAAATGGACCAAAAAATTTACCGGCAAGATCCACATTATTATTCTTTGACCTTTTCCTCACCTAAATCCGTTGGCGAAATTTGGTACTCACATTTTGCATACTCACTTACCTCTAGCGCCCGGTCTAATCCGCCGCGTCCATCTCAGTCACACAGGCATTCCTTTTTCAAAATCTATTCTAAAAGAATTCAATTTACGAATACCATATTCGAAAAATGTGCACTCATTAAATGAAATGTCATTCTGAAATCGAAAACTAAATCAGTATTTATTTTTAAATCGCTATAAAATGTTCAGTTGGCATTCTCGATAGTAAAACTGAACTAAAATTTTAAGTGCAGATCACTCAGGTGAATATTATTATTTTAAACTCTTTAATGAACACTATAATCTTAATTGTTATTGTCCAATCAGTTATGCCAATCGTTAGTAAAAAATCTAAGGTGTAAAACCTTCATAGTGATTCGAATAAAATTGTCTGCAATCAATTAGTGTTAGATTGATCGTAAACAAATATTTAATCGTTGTTCCAATCAAATTAAATACAGCTGATTTATATTGAAGACAAACTTGCTGTAGCTGGTAAACTGGCTAAAAAATAGACTATCTGTGGACCTCATCAGTCATCTATATTTAGACATTATTAAAATTTTACTTAAAGCTAAATATTTGAATATTTCCTAAATAAATCGTTGGTATTTCCAACAGAAAACAACAATAACGGTAAATAGTAAATATGTGAGAATAGTCGAAACATTTATTTAGTATCGACAAACAGTCATACAGATGTACCGAGTGTTGCCACTCGACTTAAATTTATTTAGTTCCATCAGTGTGGACGCTGGCCGTCATTAATACGGCGCAGTGATCGGCCCGCCTTTTGTTCTAATTTTATTGAGTGCTAAACGACGCCGTGCAAATGTCGCGACGCCTCCTTAAAATGTAAATTTATGCGGAATCCCAGTGATTTATGCGACCCCTCTAATGATCTACAAACTTCTTTGAAATCTCAAACTGACAATGTTCACACACCTATCTCTTTATAATCTTGACGCACTTAAAATGTTATTTATTTAACGTTAGCTAGAAACGGCGTTCGCGGAAACTCGTACTTGTTTTTAGGTTAGAAAGTTAATTTTGTTACTGAAAGCGGCTATCTGTTACCATGTTAGGTCTCAAGTTGACACCCGTAATTTCGGCGTATCTCTCTTTCGTGGGAATAATTCCTGTTTATGTACGAATTTCTAGAAAACGTTGCATCATGCGAACGAAATTAGACGATGATGGAAATACTGTACAGTTTTATTTTCAGCTTAATTACACATACACGTCTTCATAAAACACGTTTAATTTAGGCTTGTAGTTTTTCATAGACTTCCTAAAATTCCAAAGAGTGAAAAGTGATGTAAATATTGCTCTGAAATAACTTTCATATATTTACGAGTGGCCCATCAGTGAAAACGACACATATTTAGCTAGTTTCCTCCTAGCATAAGTACCAGGGCGGCATAAACAGTAACAATATGTAAACAATAACATAAACAGGGCGAGTCCACCTGCCTCTCATACGAAAGTACTAGGTGTGCATACATATTGAAGAGATGGCGGGCGCGCGTTTACATACGATGTTCAATTACGAACCCGGAATATGGCATGCATTATAACCGCTATATTGTTATGCTCTCTGGGTGAACCGTCTGATTGTTTCCGTGGTCGAGATGAGGCCGAGGAAGATTTCTTTGCATGTGGGAGTGACACACACATGCCCCTTTCTAATAAAAAAGCTTATGTAAGTAAGAATAGGGAGGGATAATTTTATTTTCATATTCGGTACCTATCTAAGCAAATGTTAGTAAAATAATTGATAAATACAGGCTTTTCGTAAATGAAAATCGCTCTATTTATTATAATAACCCCACTAAATATACTAGGCAATCATAAATCGTAAAGAGATAGTGAATAGTCTCTGAAATTACTTAATGTTGCCAAGTAATAAGCAATAATTTCCTCTCGGGGTAATAGTTTAGCGACAGCGCCATCTCTCGGCGAGTAGCGGTAAGCGTCGATAAATCGATGGTAAAATAATTATTCCTTCCATAGCTGCAATGCTGGTTGGAAATACACCACCTAAGGCTATGTAATTTTGAATACGAGTAATATGTTTGGTAATTATTTATTTCTATGTGTGTGTAACAACTTGCGTGTAGTGGTGTAAATAATGTTTTTGATAATAACGTTGTAGTCAGCCGTTTATTCAGGACTTGGCAGTTTTCGAGTTATTTCTTGTGTTTATGTATTACAGGTGTACAATTTGCAGTAAATACTACAAGAATAGATAGTCCACTTTCTGTTTATCTATGGAATTTGAGGTCATGTGGATGTCATGAAAATCAGGAATGTTGTACCCAAACTAATATTACCTTCATTTACGAGGTACTAAAATGTCTGACAGCGTACGGTACCTATAGAATAAACGGTAAAAAGCCTGGACCGATTTGGATAATATTTTCTAAGTATATATTTTGAAGGGATGTGTCTTTCTTTTATCCTGATATTTTGTCTCAGTTTTGCAACAAAAGGGCTGTTAATATTTAATAACTAAATACTACATGAAAATACTTTTGCCAAATACTTACCTAAACTAACAATTGAAATGAAAAACAGCTATGTTCTTAGCGACAACGGGTTGCGGTTTGGTTCCCGACCGCGGACATTACGGCTAGTACTTGTTACCTCTCTTTTTATTGTGCGTTTGTCACTTTTCAAAGTTTTTTTGTTTGTTTTAGAAGTTAACTAGTGGCGTGCTGCGGCTGTGGTTTTGCATAATGTTCAGTTTGAACTAAAAAGTGATAAATGTGGACCTTGGTTAGAAGGTTTAATTCTTTGTTTGGAGGTAACTGGGTGTTTGTTTGACTTTTTTAACGATATTAGGATAGCTCATAGAGTAAAATCAGATTCATCTGTTTATGAGGTATGTTGTCACAGACTTACCTATGTACATATCGGTCAAACTTGTAATCGTAAACTCATTGTATCGTGAGTAAAAAATATATATTTACGCATTAATGATTTACTTAATTGTTTCTTTTTAAAGCCTTAAGTATATATTAAGAGAGCTTAACAAATGAACTTGTACCTATTCACTATAACCTAATAAAGTACACATAATTACAGCTAGGACGTGGCAAATCCATAAATACCGAGTCCACGTTAGGTATTGATTAAATAGTTACAGCGACCACGTACAGGTAATCTGCGTGATTATTTCAAATCACCGACACATTACATTAAGCGTAATCTCCAGTAATGGCGGCCGGTGTTGCCAGCCGCCGGCACTCCCGCCCAATTGTGGGAAAATAACAAGCCTAAGACACCAACCCGAAATCAGAAAACATTTTAATATTCATGGAAATTCATATACCAATATATAAATATACGTGACATTTAAAAATGACAGCCGCATGAATCGGATAAACATCGATTTCCCATGAGAAGATGACATTATTCACACATTTATACAATTATTTACTTAAAACCCTTTAGTATTTTTATCGGAGTCGCGAGCTCCGCGGACAGAATGGATATTGACAGCGAGGCGGGAAAGCGCGAAGGCGGCCATGACACTTTTTTCTTTTTAATTCGAAGTGTCACAGTGGACCCAGCGTGCGCTTTATGACAGTGTCAATATTTTATTATTTATTTTTTTAATCCGTATACTCGAATTACTCAGGGAAGATGAGCATAGCAAGCAATTATAAAATCTTTATTTTTATTAAGTATCTGCTTTCACAATCGCATTCTTGATTACCTACCCGTATGGCATGATCCTTAAATTATATTATTCATATTATTTTATTTATCAGAGTCTTTATACGGATTACGTCTCGATCCAAGTTACGCGTTTCGACTTTTACAAAAAAATAATATAATAAACATGACCGTAGCGAAAAAGCAATAAGACGCACGTCAGAAATAACTTGAATTACAATTTTAATCTTGTCAAATCCGAGTTTTTATTGTGATCGGGCGGTCCGCGTACGGTGGACATAATTTTCGTTTTCAAAGTTTATTTAATAAGGAGTTCTCGCTATAAGAAATCATATTAAAGTCGCCCGCGCCCCGGTGAGGGTTGGGGACCTCGTATAAATTCGCGATTTTTATATCCAACTCATTATTATTTTTGAACGTTCGAAACGGCCGCTTATGAATAAAAAGTAGACTTTATTTGATGCAAAAATATTGTGAACCAACAAAAAGTAATCGTTGAGTGAGTTCGGCGCGTGTCGGCCGCTGGCTGGCCTTTATCGATATACTATCATATAATAAGCAAACACGGCGCAGCAGCGTCCGTCACTCGACAAAACTGCAATAAAAACAATCACATTATCTCTGTACCGTCTCGGGCGGAATTAAAGATCAGTTAACTCGCTAGACGAGATAAAAATGGCTACTGGAGATTTCAAAAAATCATCTCAATCATTCGAGAATATGAACAGCATTCCTGGCATAGTGTATCTATTATAAAACGCCTGTTTTCCATCATAAACTTTTTTGACGGAACGTTTATTTTAAGTAGATGGGTATTTTTATCAAATTACTATAATTTTGGTCAAACAAAACTACGAGCTGTCAGAATTGACGTCGGTAAATCATCGACTTGACCCTTTTTTGTTACCTACTTTAATAATTTCGTTAAGGGCTTTTTAAACGAGCCGCATATTTGGAATAGCTGCCGGTACTTTATGGTCGGGATCATTTGTATAGGAATTTAAATGGGATCGCTTTAAAATTGGATTACAATAAAAATCAAGAAATGCCCTGAGAATTATTTGAACTATTCGAACATCTGGACAATGCGTACGGAATTAAAGAGGACGGTAAAAACTTTACTAAAATAAACTCTATTGTGTTTGAGTCACAATGCGAGCTAATGAGTGCGCATCAATCGTCCGAACTTGAAGGAAAACAAACATAATTAAATCAAGATAGTAGATATAAAGCGGAAACTATTAGATACAGCCCCGGCGGAGTCGCCGATAGCGCTCACCAGATTCATACAATATATCTCATTATTCATATCTCAACAAAGAGGGGCATAAATTACGCGGCCCGAAAATATCTAAATCCTAATCCATTCGCCTCGCTTGTCCCCGACTGAATCCGATTTTAAAATATTTATGAAAAGGCTACAAAAAAGTAGAAAAAAACACGAGTCCAGAGACAGAATTAAAAATAATAAAAAAAATACATAAGCCCCGAGAGCGAACGTCGGAAAAAAGTTAAAATGATTGTAGGGCATCTCGATGTGGCGTTGTTTTTTTCTGGACGTATCCTCGTTTCATTAGATTCGTTTCAATTCTGTTGGGATTAGTCGGAGAAAGGTCTCTTAAGGATAAAATGCGATGTCCGTTGATTTATAAAGATCCTCTCTTTCGGGCGATGGGACATAATTAATTGTTGTTCGTGATCTATCGCCGTGTTTTTGTGGAGCAGGTGATCCGAACGGAGAGGAGTGCTGTGAGAGCGCCTGAGCGGGTCGGCCGGGAGGCTGCGAGGGCGCGCCGTCCACGTGCTCGCAGCTCTGCTCGTGACAGCTCCCGAAATTAGTCACGTGGCCGCTAATAGCCCCACGGCCGGGGGTGGCGTGCACTCGCTGTTTTTTTCCGGCTCTCGTACGGTTGTTTACAACAGTTGGTGGCTATCGATCCGCCCGCCCGGATATAGACGTAAATACGGCGTTATTCATCGAATGAAGGCCCGTTTTGTTTGCACACCGCCCCCGGTTTTGTCGTCTCGGCTGTTTTTCATCGATTTTCCACCGGACCTACGTGGCCGGTAACGTACACCGGGCCGTCCGTGTGTGTGGCAGCATGGCTCCGCTCGGAGCGAGGGTATTATGTATTATCTCCGAAAAGGTTCTCGATGCGCTTTTACGTGTAATCGGTGGTGGTATCGGCGGGGCCTCATCTCGGTGCGCCCGCAGGCCGGGGCGCGTGTGTGCGAGGCGCGCGCCTGTGTGCGTCCGGCTCTCGGGGCACACTGCTCGATTAGCGCGGCCGGCACCGCCACGCCGCCTGATTGGGCCATCCATCACCGCCGCCGCCCGCGCGCGCGCCCTCCACCCTGCGGCCCTCCGCGGCGCGAAGCCGGCCTCGCCCGCCTCGCGACTCTCGACCCTCGACCCCCGTGCCGAGGGTCCGGTTTGCGGCGGCAGGTCGCGCCGGCTCCACCGACGCGTTAATGCCGCGACGCGCGCAACAGAGATCGAGGCGTATTTTTAAGACGGATACTTAGTGCGTTACATTATTATACTTTTGTTTTTTTTTGGTCGCGGGCGTGTAACCCACACGGTCCGTGTTTTCATATGGCGGCCGGGTCGACGCACCGCTCCGGTTATGATACCGAATGCCTTTAGATTTTTGATTGAGGTTTTATTTTATTTGGCGCGACGTTCGCCCCGATTACGTTTCTCGTATTCGTTTACCGCTCGGCCAGTTTTTGTTTCGACGAGTTTCATTGTTCGTAACGAGATCGATTTTAACGATAAGCCATCGCTTTTAATGAAGACGTGGGTGTGCTCGGTTTTACTGAATCGCACTTTTAAGATCAAGGCTACCTATCGGCAATCATTAACACTTCCTCACTTGGGTTTGTCGAACTCGAGCTTTCCATAGTTCAGAACGTCATGCATCAGTCAGCGAACAGACACGACGTAATGTAAACATGGAGACAGATGGATATTTTAAAAAGGTGATACCTACTTTAAATGGTAAAATAGCAAAGAAGCAGAGAGTCGCGGGCCGGGTCGCAGGTCACCCACTCAAACGTACAAATTGCAGTGTCACGCGTGAGACCACCGGACCGCGACACACGACAACTCTCAAAAGAATTAAGATAAACTCACAAATTCGTACGCAGCGATTAATAGTCGCGGCGACGAGACACCGCAATCGTCACTTTACAAACTAAAGGCAATTTTTCAATGCTACACAACGAGATATCAGCTAAATGGATAGTCATTATTAATATTACCCATTTTACGATGCTTTTACGATGCCACGATGTTCCCGCTCGCTTTACTTCCGTAAACTTAGCGTTTATTGAGTTAACATGTTATGGCGACATCGCTTTATGACGATAGACATGAATAGTTTAATAAAAATCCTCGAATTTGGGAGTGCCAATAAAATGTGACTGGAAATGCCTATATCGGCAGTGGCGGGGCTCATGGACGGAAACCCAACCCTCGCGATCATAAAGAAAAACAAGTGGGATGTATTAAAAACACAATAACAGTAAATAACACGGTAGTTGAATAGAATCGATGCCGTCCGTATCGGTTCTCGATCGATACTCATTACAATGTAACGTTTTAACGCTCGTTTAGACGCCACAACGAATCACGGGCTGTTATTTAAATTGCTCAAGAACCGAGAGTAATTTAACTCGAGAAAAACTGGTTTCGAGTGAAATTCGCGCGCTATCTCATCTCTCCTATCTCTTACGATCGCCATGTTGGCCGGAGAATAGATATACTTGACTTAATAGCGCCATTTGCGAACATAATAAAGTACATAACCGCTTGGTCATTGTACTGGACGTAATGAAGCCACGAGTGCAATTTTCGCGCGAGCATGACCTCGGCGAGCGATCGCAGCGTCGACAACGGCGCGGGACGAACTTTAGCGTCGAGCTTTAAAAGGTTCAAGCGAAATGAGCGCCCCGAGACCACTAGTAATACTAAAATGCATTTCTGCGCACTCGGGCGGCGAGCTTTGAGCTCCTCGAAACGTAGATTGAGATTAAACGATGCACGAGGATATGACGCGAGGGCGGAGGCACCAGGACCTGTTTTCCCGGCGTCGTCTTGAGGCACTTGCGCCTCTTCGCCTCGGAGAGCTCGCTAACGAACAACGATTCCCGCTCTAATTTGCGGACATGGCGAGCGATCGATCTCATTGGATTTTTGAAAAAGGAACACCGAAGGCACCTTATGAGCCGAGGCACAAATTGAGCAATTTAGTGCTCGCCTGCTCGCGCGCGGCTATCGGCCCGCACCCATCTCGCTCGGCTCCTTTTTTCATTTTCATATTATATCCAACGTGAATCCTAAATGAGAATATTAAAAATTAGTTGGTTCATGTTTAGGAGCGCGGCCCAGCTTGTAATTATGTGAGCTCTCTCACTTGACAAATGAGTTCGAACACCGCCGGAGACAAATCAATACTTTGGACGCACAAAAAATTATGTTCGTCTAATAAGAAATTATAAAGAACCAGAAAGGATCCGATAAGAACTTTGTTAATGAACTTACAAAAAAATATGGGTGGTGCTTAACTTTGGATATTTTAAAATCTTTATTTGAATAAAAAACGTTGATAGATTGCCAATGTTTCCTTTACATTAAATCAGAATCTACGATTTTATCAGTAAGTGGCTGCCTACGTATCTACCTACTGGCTACATAGTCAGCTGGTATAACATGATACAAAGTGATCTAACTAGTTGACAATGGCTGTCCGGGGGCCATTACTTGAAATAAAACAAACAACAGTTGACGGTATCGCGGCACATCCATGCGTCATTATCAGCGCATTGTTTTTGTTACTAATTTAGGTAAAAACACCGTTGGAGCGGGGAACCCTGGCGCGGGCATTCCAACGCGCCCGTCGCCATGGTAACCGACGCCGCGCGCGCTCCTGCCAACTACCGCCCACCAGACAAACAACTAACAACCTTATTTTTTACTGCACAGAGCTCTAATCGCCAACACCGCTAAATGAAGTTATAACGTTCTTTTACGACGCTTCACAATCGTCGATACTCAATCATAACAATGAAATTGCGACCTTAATGTCTCCCGGTAAAGTGCCATTTGGAACGCGCGAACGACTTAAGAATAGCGACATAAGGAATTGTTTTATCTCTTTCGCACGTCGTAAAGACGCGGTCGCTCTGTCTCGCTCGCGTGCCGAATCCTTTCTTGCTAAAGACGGAATCGATACACTTGATATTTCTCTTTCTGGCGCACTTTTTGTTCGAATCGTTGCCACTGTTAATCCGTCTTCGACAGCGTTCGTTAGATAAAAATCGTAAAGTGTAACTCACGAATAAATTGACTGCGATTCTTCGTGCGCCGTTTATTCCGTGTTCATTTTCAGAACATTTCCCTTCGACGAAAATTCTTTTGTGTTTTAAACTGAATGACGAGCGAACGCGCGAAGTACGGTAATTGATATAGTGTAATGGAAACGGGCAATGACGGTGACGTGTAAAACAAGAGAGAGATAGACGGACGTCATTCTGTACGAGCAAGCGAGATGGTTATCCGAGTACGCGGCTGTTATAACGATGCATGTGCATTATATTGTTACGGTAATTGTAACTTTACACCCACATAATAAAGTTTAATTTAGAACATGACAAGAGAAAGGTCCTCGTATTAGCTACTATTCGATAGATGGCGTTGATGTATCGAAGTTCAAGTTGGAATTCCATTTACACTAACAACTTCGTCAGCTTGTTTCTTTTAAAAGTAATATTCAAACATGAAAATAATCTATGATAACGGTAAAAAGCAATAAAACTTGTTAAATATGTAAAATTGGTAATATCATAAATATTGATAGATTGCAGTTTTCTGCTAAGTTCGACTTGTTCGCTGTTAGCGGCACAAAAACTTGTACAACTTATAAATCTAGACATTTGTAACTGAACTGTCAAATTATAATCACAATTAGGCGCACAGCGGTGTGCCGGCGAGTTCTTTGCCGGCGGTAAAATAAAAAATAATTGTCATTTATTTTTCTTTAAAAATCCTTTGCGATATTTCCCCGGCGACCTTGCATCGGTGAGATGACACCGAGATCGTACGCACGATAACACATGATCGATGGCCTGTCACTAGTGCGTGCGCGCCGCAAACATTCGATATTCATCCGAGTACTCGATACAATCGGACACGAGTTTTGTTACTTAAAAAACACTATTCGTGAAGCCTTAGAGTCGACATTAGTGTGATATTGACAGATGTAAATGTCATTCGATTTTTCGTCGGCTCATTACGGAGAATCGATTTGAACTGTCATCGGGATGTTTGTTCGTTTTTCAAATTATAGAAACGGTGTTTGGATAAATAGTTGGTGATATAAAATGCCTTCGTAATGTGCTCAGGAATGTTTAGAAACGGTTTGTATGTGTTTTGAAATTACCCAATCGATAATTTGGAATGACATTGTTTACTACAATTTTCAACTTTGTATCTCATAACTTTCGTACTTACATAAAAAGCGAGGTAGGCACGTATAAGTTAGCCAACTTAAGATAGGTTTATATAACGAAACAACCATTAGCGCTAACCTGAATAATTTCAAGTGCCATGTATGGTTTTTTATCTCCAACCAGCAATAGGTAAACATTAGTTCTAAAAACCAGATAACTTTAACAAGATAAGTTTTTGTTCTTCTTTTATGATGTGTTACACAGATTAACATTTTGCAATTCAAATATGAATAAAATAATAAAAAGTTTTTTCTGAGTAATAAGAGATATGGATCAAATAGATTCAACAGTTAAAAAAATATAGGAACATAGAGTTATTTTTATATATCTATTAGCTGAAGGTACTAGGCGCGCATAAGTCAGGAGTAGGTACCCGTGACCTTGGGCCGGCTGTTCCGGACGCTGGTGATTGACGCCTCGACGGTACCACCGCCCGCATGCTATGATCCTCTAGTACTTGATCTATATATCAGCGTGTACTCTCGTGTTATGCTAGCCTAGTAGTTTGTCTTGTTTTAACTTTAGTGCCTGGTACTTTTTCAATGAAATTGGTATGGAAAGATTGATTTTCAGCGACTGCTTTTTTTAATCTTCTAAAACTACGCTTTTACTTATATCTAGAATAATAAAATTTCGGTGAGAGGATTCAGATCTTTGTTAGATTGGTGATGATGATACCCAGAACTTAAAAAAAGTTTCTTACCACTGAACAACATTAATTGACACGAATTTTACAAGACAGAAATTAAAATTGAAACGACATATTCCAATTCCAACATATTTTCTCTTTAAGCGAACTTAAGCTCCAAGCTCCCATGGATTATCATCGCCAAGTCCATCCAGATGTCTCCAATCCCGGTTGTGTCCATACCTGGGTACTCACCGGGACTGCCCAGGAAGACTGAGGAGTAGACCCGCCGCGCCACGTCGGGAGGAGACGACCATTCACGACGAGATGGGCACCATTTGCCTGCGAAAGAAGAAATACTTAGGATTAATATATAGTACGAGATTAGGAGAAACATAAATAAAAGTAATGGGTGATGAAAATATGTCATTAAGGGTAGTCAGAAGCCAGTAAGTCTGACACCAGTCTAACCAAGGGGTATTGGGTTGTCCGGGTAACTGGGTTCAGGAGTTCAGATAGGCAGTCGCTCCTTGTACAACACTGGTACTCAGCTGAATCGGTTAGATTGGAAGCCGACCCCAACATAGTTGGGAAGAGGCTCGGGAGATGATAAGATGATGATGGGTGATTTAAGTAAGAAGAATGAATATATTTGGAGTTATAAACAGCAGCCTATGTATTTATGTACAGTAAAAGAAAAATCTTAGATTAGGTATACTTAGATGACTTGCTCATATAACGTTTTTAAAGTGGAGATCAATGTTATTCATATCGTCATAATAGAATAAAAATCTTGCCGCTCTGGTAGGTATTTTTATTTTAAATCAATTTGTGGTTATTTAATACTTAGGTAAGTATATCTTTTGGACTTTTTAGTTTTAAGTTTAACGAGTTATTCTTTGCATCAGCACTTATAACCAAAAAGCCGTCGGAAGGGTTAGGTGTTATATTATTGCTATCGGGATTTTTAGTTATACCTAGTTCCAGCCCAATTGTTTTTCTTAATATTTTGTCAGATTTCATAATTTTAATTATTATGTTGGCAAATATAAATAATAAATACGTAGACCACTTTACGTTGTGTATATCGAAATACCTATACTTATTATCTTCACAATCATAACTTTTTATTTTCAAAAACGCGAAAACATTCAAAAAAATTCAGAACCACTCTAAAACGCCGCTGAATAAAAGGTAAATAAAAAATGTGTACCTCTGCTACGAATGTAAGTAAATTAGCTTTGTTTTTCCAAAAAAGCGAAAAGACACGAAGCAACCAATTTGCCGTGAATGGGTAGATTAATGAAAAGGAATGGTTTCCACTCGAAAACGGTGTTTTGGATAGAGGAACTGAAACAGATTGAACTGACAGCTGACACTGTTTTTTTTTTGGAAAAGGTAAGTAAAGTCTGAAAGAATATTTAGTGGGATAACAAATGTCATTGAAATACTTTAGGTAATTAAATGTAACAGTAAAAAATATGTAATTACGTCATGATATTATTATGTCATCTACATATTGATGTTTGAAAGCTTTATGAATACTTTAGCTTTCAATGCTAATATATGTAGGTAGAGGTACATACAATAATGTTTCAATCATCAGTATTTTTGTCATCGCTGCTTCATTCTTCATGTATTAAGTACATCTCTATCAGTCCAATCATTACTATCTTTTGATTGTAATTTGCCATATTTTTCAAAATTCTTGTCTGCTTTCTTTAAAATCTCTTTTTTGCCTATGTTTGTTTAATTACAACAGTAAAACATGCCGATTTTGAAACTTAGGTTTTAACTGTAAGTATGAGACTAAGTATGTAAGCTTCATACAGACAAAGTCGCAGGCGAAAGCTAGTTTTTCTTACAACAGAACTTGACACCACGACCTCCTGTCTATTTCCATACAACTGGTTTATGACTCTCAAGCTAGTTAGTTGCTATTTTAATACGCACAATAAAATTCTCATAATACTTCATTATAATTCTTACATTACTATAAGCACATGGTCATTAAAACATTTTTTTAACTGGCAACACAATTAAAAGCACTTTGTATGTACTTAGTCTAACTTCACACTGTATAAAAAAAAACTTTTGTACATTAATATTTTCTAAGATGACGCAAATCGTTTAGTTATTTAATAAATATTTATGTATGCTAATGTAATTTACGCGTCATTTGTAAGATTTTCTTTATTGTTAATAACTGGATTGGGTCCGACATCGGCCGTCGGAGTAACTCCATTACAATTCGTACTAATGTCCTCACATGCGACATCGCTTTTTTGAACGATTTCGATTCGAAAAAAAACCTACATTAAGCTCTTCCCGCCTATCTAATGGATTCCTCCAACTCTCCCAGGACCCCGATGTCATTACGCAAAAAACATATAGAAAAAAACGAAAAAATACTCGACTCAAAAAAACACCTCCTGGGAGAACGAAGGTGTTGCCGCCCCTAGTCTTTTCTTACCCCAAAAATAAGGGGAGGCAATATCATACACCATTAGCAATTTCGCTACTTTTTTAACGGTGTCACACTGTATATTATTGTGTTCGGTAATGCAGCGGGCGCGCCCTCTGCCGCGTAATCAGCAGACGAGCTGCCGTGCTATGCTTTACTAAACAATGCTATTGCATACGTTGCTCACTTTACTGTTTAATTGAAATATAATAAGTAATGTCGCGCGCCGGTGCAGCTCCGGGGGGCGACCGATATTTAAAAAGAACGCAACCGCCATAATTTTCTCTCGCTTTATGTTCCTTTTTCGAAATTCGTAATTCGAACAAAAGCGCGCGCGGCGCAATGGTGCATGCATGATTGATAGCGGCCCGGTGACGTCACACACACACACAACGCTACACTTTTCGAAAAATAAAAAGCCTTGACCTCCGATTCTAAACTCCTACACTCTTGCTATCCTGGTGCCTTTACAGGCAATTTGCGTTTCCACAACCCCACGCAAACTGCAAATTTAAACTCGAAAACATAAAGTAGAATTACATCGTTGAAAAAAGCGAAAATTACCCCATCGCAGCTCACGGTACAAGTTAACGCCATAAACAAATACTAAAAAATCTTGTAACCGAAATAAGGCGGCACTCTAAATAAGAATTAAAGTAAAATTGCTGAGGTGTGAGTCCCCCGACGAGGGGGCATTAGCGGGGGATTCGCGACGATATTCATAACGCGAAAAATTGTAATAACCTGGCGAATATCAGCTAGGGCAGAGGCTATAGGTGTACCGGGGGCGAGACCGGGGGATCTGTTCACCAAATTGTATAAATATGCCCGTTGCGCTGACGGAGTCGCGTGTGACGACTATGCCGATCATAAAAAAACATAACATCAGTTCAGACCGGATATTCAGCTAAGGAAAGCGTAAATTTAACGACAGAGGAATTAAAAGTGTATTCAACGACGACTTTACGCCTCGTTTTATAGTGTAAAATTGTTTTAAAAGCGTACATAGTATGAATAAAAATGACAGTAATGACGTTTATGATAAGTTATTGTTTATTACTGCGGTTACACTAGCAATTTCAATTTGTAATTAAGTACTTTAAATTTGTGTTTTGATGAGTGCTGTTTTTTTAGTGATCGGACATAATTCGATGACACCATTTATATGAGCAGTTTTGAATCCACTTTTTGCTTATCATAGATCTGCGTACAGAATAGAACGGACAAATTCTTAAAGAAATAGTCCCAACAAGAAATGATGAGTGATTCCACAGTCAAGATGAACAAAAAGATTAAACTTCAAATGTCATAAAAATATTGTTCAACACCTCACAACAGTTTGATTCAAAAATATCAATTAACATTTACATACCCCAAATTACGTCTACATAAACCAAAACATGGTAACTGATTATTAAAATCCAATTAAAATAAAATATAAGAGAGTAAATAACAATGGTGTGTTT
This sequence comes from Helicoverpa zea x Helicoverpa armigera, assembly GCA_033682625.1. Classification (NCBI taxonomy): domain Eukaryota; kingdom Metazoa; phylum Arthropoda; class Insecta; order Lepidoptera; family Noctuidae; genus Helicoverpa; species Helicoverpa zea x Helicoverpa armigera. The sequence continues at coordinate 1,095,733 of JAWIIS010000050.1, forward strand.
CGAGTTAAAAACACGGTAATTACCATTCATATTTCTTTTGTTTTTTCATCGAATTAAAACAATCGTTGCTTCGAAACTTTTGATTCTATCATTCTTGAACTGAGGTTCTCAAATTAATGGGGGGCGGTGAGATGTACGCGATAGCTCAGTTGGGCGTAACAAGGGGTTTTGACTTTTAAGAGAAGCCAATTAGATGTATGATTTTTTACCAAATTTTTGAAGCTGGATTTACACCCAAAACTAAGAAAAATATCTTGAAACTCTGTATTGTTTTTATCACTTGAAGAAAAGTAGTTTAAGTTGTCTTAATAAAAATTCAGCTGTATTTTTTTAATCAAGAGCCAAAAGTTTGAGATCCGCAGCACTCGTGCATTTAATAACAGTGATTGTACGAATCAAACGTTAAAATCTTCACAAAGGGGCATAATTTATATACATAGGCTACAATTAATATCGCCCAATAACAACTATTCATTAATGTTTTAACTACACACCTCGGCTTCTTGCCGTTTTCCCAAAAATAAAAGGGGTTCTTATTATTGTTTCTTTTGTTAAAATGTTGAGATACTCTGTTATTTTTGATGGTAGATTGTTCAAATTGGGCCGAATTTAAATACGGCTAGCCTGAACATTTATTTGTTGCGGTTTTACTTGTGAATTCGAGTTATTTATCGTCTTCCTTTCTCGACATTGCAAATTAGATTTTTTTGTTACAAGACCATTTAATAGTAAAGACTTATAGAGATATTTTTTTATTCATAATGTTTCTTAGTTATGGAAAAAGAATAATAAAAACTTGTCCGGGCAACACATCTGCCTACCCCAACCGGTCTATCAGTTGTACCTGTACCAGGGACACAAAGGCGTAAGAAGATGTCCCTTCTCACGATAAATCACTCGCTTTTTCTGTTCGCTGGCTCTGCGTGTTTTATGCTTGCCTGGTATATTGCTTCGGGTGTTGGGGAGATCTCAGACTCCTTTAATGTAGCTTTAAAACTGATTCTGAATTTTACTAACTCCATTTTCAATGTAGAAAAAAATACTAGAAATGTTGGTTCTTCGATACATATAAAAGAATTTCAGTTCCCAGCTATTCCATTTCTTAAACCGAACCGATCTAATATATCCAAAGCCTAGTGTATCCTCAAGGATACCTAACAATGCGCTCCGTATCCTCACATAAACCAATTTCCTTAATGGACCACCGATAGTATCGGAGTAACTGCCTTTCAGCTCGACTGATCGCCCCTGTATGTAGGAAGTGTTCGTTTGTGTATTACGACTCAACTTGGAAATTGGGCGACACCGTTTGATGCATGGATCTATATAGCAAGGGTTCCTAGTCTTGACTGGATCTTACAAGTTATTCTCGATATCGGTAAAAACGATGTGGGATTGGGATTAATCAAATAAGAATGACAATCTTATATATTAGACTATATAGGTACACTATACTCAATGGCATTGACTTGTCAAGACAATGTCTAATGAGATTAGAAAATATCCAACTTAGCCTTACTAAGACGTAGGTACAAATGATATCCAATATCTAAACAAATTCCTACCCTTTTAGATCGAAAACAAAAACAACATAACTCACATTCTCAAACACAGCAGCTAATAATCCAAAAATAAGAAGAAAAAAATATCATTTTTAGCTCAAAAGCATTTCTAATTGCACCCGCCCAGGTTTGGGCGGGCCGCCCAACCGCCCAGCACTTATATCTAAGACAATAAGGCTCATTATCGCTTGAAAACAAGTCTCTTTACTGTCTTACTAAACTTGATACGTCAATACGCAGACTTTGCAACGTCGTAAGAAAGCTTAGAATGATCATTTCAAAATGTACCCTATTGCTTGAATGAGAGGGTTGTAAATCACTTGTGTGGGTTAAGGGTCGTTGCCTTGCCGAGGGATGGTCCGGAGATCTGCCTTATAACTCATCTGTAGGTACAGACGAACTGGCAGATCGATAGAGTACCTACTCTCTGGCTGTTTGTTTGCTTTGCCCACTTTTTCATGTAATTTCGGTGTCAGTGTTGTTTTGAAAGGGTAGTTTATGGCAATATGTCTAAATATGAGAAAGTTGTGCAGTTTTGCTTGTGTTTCTAGACTGAAAAACGTTTGGATTTCTTCATAACAGATGCTGTTGGTACTTCTCAATTGAAGATACATATTGTTGTGATAATTGTCAGTAACCAACTATATTATATTGTCTATTTCGTCAAAAATAATTCCTCCAATGACGAATGTCCCTGATCCTTATATGACAAAGTTTTGGAGTTATTCCTTCCGTATACGGAATCTAAATTGGCCATCAGAGCCATGCGCTGATGACGACATACCCACTCACTAAACAGTTCAGAACACTCACTAAACAGTTCAGTTTCACCTAATTAAACAACAACACTTGCAAATAAAAAGGTTTCCACGCCACAAAAAGACATAACCTACTTACATTTCAAAACAACGGCTCGTAAAAAAATATCGAGCGTAGTGCGTCGACCCCGAATCGTCCAGGAAGCCTATCCATTACTCTTGACAGCGTTTTTCAGACTGCCGCTGACAGGTGTCAAACTTGGCCTTGACACATCCATCATGGCGTCTTGTGACGTCATCTGATAGGTCATCGGGCTAACGTACTTGCATTGCACGGTAGGTACTGTTTTGTGGTGACAGGTCTATGCGTTTGTAATGCTAGGATGGTTGGAGCTTTTATTGCAATTATGTTGATAAAAGTTTTTTTTCAATGTTATGTGGACCTTTATTTAAAATGTTATATCCTACAATGTACATAAAGGATGTCAAAAAATAGTTTTGTCCATTAAAGAAGATACCACCCTAAGATCGTCAAGTTTGATTTTGGAATCATTGCAATACTCCCACAAAGTTGTTGTTTAGACCCATTTTTCTGGTCCGTTAAGTACTTTCTTTGAACAAAGAAAATGACTAGAAAAACAAACAAAAAACTGTCTCAAACCCACCCATCTATTTTAGAACCTAGGCGTGAATGACCTCATGAATGTAACAAGGCACCCTGTACCAAATGAATATAATACAAAAAAACTAAAGAGGGTGTACCACTAATGGTACTTTGATAGTGCCACGTAGTGCAGCGCGTACCGTCAGCTACACATGTAACGCGATGCGATGAACTAGCAAAAATTTTTGCTGACGATCCTAGGGGTGGGACATTTTCATCGACATCTTTGCAAGAAAAAATATCGACTTTATAAAAAAAATAATTGCCGATTACAAAATTATGTAATATCGCAATAAAATTAAGTTTATGGACACGCGAAGTGTGCGTAAGTTATACGCCAATATTTTTTGTTAAATTGTATTTTATGCGGTCTTTAAAACTTGACGTTACGGTTATTTGAGGACTACCTACAATTACTGTTTATGGGCTATGTAAATCGTGGTTTGGGACCGACAAGTTCTACAAACCTAAAATGGCGTATTTATTTACGTTCTTTCTTGATGTTATGAATCAAGTACCAATTTTGTTTCATCACTTTCTTTTGATCGATTACAAAAGAAACAGTAAAACTTCGTCCGGAAATTGTATGAAAGCCCAATCAAGCAAATGCGAAGTGCCAATGAACTATGTAAACTCACCGACGTACTTGACCTCGTACAAACGCAATTACCCAACAAAACCCAACTTAAAGAGACAATACCGACATTACAAGTATTTTTTGTTCAACTCATTCAAGTATTTGGCCATAACACAATATTAAAAATCGAGTAATACCTCCAGAATGTAATAAAAAAAAGTAAAAATACACTCCGGCACAGAATTCTGCCAGTCACGAGGGTCGAACAGGCCGCCCGTCATTTTCATAAATTTCACAACCCTAGCGCCACGGCCACTTAAATGCCAACTTTATGAGCGACATATTAAGGTTTGATTTGGTATATTTACATTTGTATTTTACGACATTCCTCTTTTGGGTCGTGACGGTATAAACGGTATGTATAGAAAAATTTGATTATTCATGGCGAGTTTGAGAAAAATTACACACGAGCTTTCGTGCGGTAACGTACCGTACGTTGCTTTCTGCTGATTAGCTGTCTTTGATGCTTTTAACTTGTTGGGTATTGTATGTTTTGAAACTCATGGGTTTTTGAACATAGATGGAGAGTACATGTCCTGAAACCAACAGATCGACTGGCTCTGTGATGTAAGGGGCCATGGATGGTAACTCCATTCCCGTTGCTAAGCCAAAAAGAGGTCTAAATACATTTCCCGACAAACGGACAAAGCAGTTCCCCTCAACCTTCAAAATAGCATCACGCTATCCACAGAAGTACATAGCCGCGCCTCAATATCGATCCCAATTTACCAGGGTAGCAGGACAAGCGCAGAGTTTCCACAATGTATCGTACACGGAAGCGAAGACGCCCCGCAGCGCCTGCCAGTAACAGGCGGGCCTGTGAAAAGCGCTGTGTAGACTACGCTAATTAGTTTCAAGTGAAACTCTGTACGTTCATGCGAGCCTAGTAATTTCGATTGAGAGTTTAATGATCTTACTGATAGTTAAGTTATTGTTATACGGTTTGCTCGTAAGGTTATAGCTTCGGATCACGGCAGAGGGTGTAAGTAAATATTCATGAATAACTTATACAGTTATTGGTATGACTTACATTTATTGCAACCTGTTAGTTTATTGTTATTGGTTGCTAAATTAGGTTGGTAACGCATTTGTTACTTTGTATTATGCGTAGTGTGACAAAAGGACATTGAGTTGGAGATGCTAGGTTAAGTTGCTTTATTTTTAGACTGCCGAACATCTTTAGTATAAGATAGCTCATCTGTAAGCCTAAGTTATGAACTGGCTGCTCCTTTACCTGTAACCACTTCTACACTACCTACAAATGGTCCTAAACCTCACATGAACCTTCAATACGTACATTTCAAAGGTACTGCCAACACCCAAACAAATATCATTAGGGCACCACAGCAAGAGGTTCTTGCTTGCCAAACGATAGTTAAGCATGTAGACAGTTAGGCATCCCTCAAAAACTTGCGTGGAGAGCGGGGGGGGTGAGGGGTGAGGAGGGGGAAGGTGCGGGAACCCTCTGTAACTAAATTTTGAACTGTCACGTAGATTAATGATACCAGGCGGCGCGATACGCGGTAATGTCGACCGATTTGGATGGATACGACTGCGAGGATTTTTGGTATGAGCTTTTGAAGGGAAATACGAGGGTTTTGAGAGAAAATTTAGTAGAAATAAAATAGCTTCAGACAATATATCCTCAGTGGTACCAGTTAATTCAAGACCAGGCATTTGTCAATATGATTGTGTATTCTGGATATGAATCTAAACTTGTCTATACATCTAATAGCTACCAACTTCATTGTAAGATCTTGGATGGAACCTTAGAATTCTGCCCTAAAAACGAATTAACCCTAAGTCTATCAGCCTTTCGCTTTTAATTTTCATTGATTCCTACAATACGAAACTCCAAAACAATTCTATTACTCCTAAAAACATCATAATATTAAGGTATGTCCACACAAATCCATGTTGAAAGCGACGGCGCGGCGCGGGGTACCGAATGGATTTCGGAAATCGATGGCGTCCAAAAATATTTACAAGGACCACGTGCGCTTTCACGCACGTTGTGTGTTATGTGTGTACACCTTTATATAACACGTCGTGTGTAATGGTATAACCCTATGTGTGTTATTTTCAAAGTTCTAAATAGAGACTGGGGAACGAGACAGATGCTGGGTCTTAGGATCAGGAAAAATGATGTTGGCTGATGAAGACTGCATGGTTTTGCGGTTCTTAGGATGACTGAAGTGATAATTAAATATATACTTAATTAGATAACTGTACTGGATGAAGTGGAGTGACTAAACTTGGTGGATTTCAAAAAGAAAATGACACAATATGTGTGGACGTTCCGGACATTTTAGATAGAGCTTTTCTCAATAGTGTGTAGAGAGGAGATAAACTATTAGGGGCTATTATAAAACTTAAAATAAATAGTATTTTATTAAAACCAATAAATAAAGCTTAACTATAACTAAACCCCAAAAACTGATAAACTAGCAAAAAACCATTATCACCGCCAAACAGAACGGCCCAGCCGATAAATTTAAAATATACACACCAAATGATTTAATAACAAAATAAACAATAAATAAACGTGAAAATTCACCAAAAACCGACCGCCCATTAAATTTATAGGCCAACAGTAGTCGATACACAATATTTAGATGAATATTCAATATATAAATAAAACCACGACCTACAGCAAGCGAGAGTAAAAAATACCTACTACAATATAAATTATGAAAAACACTACACTGACACACGGCCAGTAAACGTCACTGCGATCAGCTGATCAAATATATTGCTACTATAAAAAGTGAAAACGCAAACTACTCTGCCCCTACGGCCATCCCTCTCCGACTTACAACGCGTACCCATGTCGGAACGAGACAGCGAACCGGGTCGACGTCGCGTAAAATGATATATTAATGTCAGCTGTGTTTAGGACCTTGCGAGTCTACAAAATAATAGATGGTAACAAATAAATTACTCGTTGAGTGCATTTCTGAACGAAATTCGGGCGGTCGTCGACCGGCCGTGGCTGCGGTGCGTAAATCACGATTGATATACGACTCGCGAAGGTCGCCATCTTGAATGTTGCGTTCGAATTTTGAATGTGTACGCGCCATTGGCTCGCTTGTGCACTTGTCAAACTGATTTTGGCGGGATTTCGGTTTGTAGGTTATGTTTACGATTTGATGGTGGGAATGTTTTGAGATTTCTGCTTTGCAATTCAGATAGGCAATAGAACCTACTGTTTCATACTCTTAATATGGAGATGTTAGCATTATACGTTGATGTCCACATAAAATATGGTTGTAACTTTCAATGAATGAGTTGACGTTGCGGTTTTGATGAATCTGTCTGAACATTAACTGTAGCAAAAACGTTAGAATTGATACTGCTTCAATTTTACATTAGATTGACAAATGATACCGCCACGGGCTCATTTACAACGCATAATGAGCACTCTTTTTAGTCCTGACGATGGTATCGAAACAGAACAAACATGCGCTTATCAGCCGTCAATCTGACAGCTTGCAATCACCAGCATCTTTAATTGTGATTTGTTACAAATTACGCGGATCATTCTTTGCTAAACGGACAATTATCATCGGTCATAATTTCATAATTAATGGCTGCAGTGACTCAGGTCCACGGAGTAAGAAGAGATGAGCGGAGATGACATAATGCTGGTAGGTAAGGCGCTTTCTTCTAGGTCAAATTCGTACTGTAGACATTACCAAAACTATCAGTTACAAGTGAACTAGCAAGGCGTTCAAGTTCTTTGAGACATCTATCAACAATTTTTGCTATAACAAAATTGGTCGGGTTTCAAAGCGGTCGTATAAGAGCGAAAACAATAACATTCCTCCTCTCCGACACACCCGTATTTTGGCGTGCTTCTTAGGAGATTTTCCGTCATGTCATCTCCGCTAGTCATTTTGTTCTCCTTGTCAAGTCCTTGATTGGGGGTTACGTCTCAGTCAGATCGGGTGTTGCAGGCTAGCAGGCTAGATGAAAGGAAATATAGTGAACATGTAGACGGATTTAGACCAGTTTATATTGGTTGAGATTTATGCTCTGTGGAGATCGGATCAGTATTATGAGCTGGAACAAGTGAGTTTTCAGTTCTATGTTTTCATTATGCAATTGTTCTTTGGTATTTTACGTGACTTATGGGACTTTTGTATATGTCGTTTGCTTGCTATTATAAAAGATCTTGAAAAGTGGTTGGAAAAACTTTTTGAAGTTGTTTCGTCATCTGTCCATGATAGTCTGTAGATGTCTTTTTTATTTTTGGTATTTAACATCCAGATTCTCTCAAGATCACTTAAGAATCTCTTCAAGTTTACCAGTAACTTTGAGGTCATGCTGACAGTCTTAGAAAGAGCAAAGAAAGATCTAAATATACCTATATTCAGTGACTCGAATCCACCAAAAAATTTCAACAAAAATATAGCCAACCTAAAAACAAAAACTCAATTTTCCTACTTACCCCAGTCGCCTCCGGGCGTACCAGCACTACAAACGTAATAACAATAGGCCGATACCTATCCTATTTGTAATTAACAAGTAGTATTAACAACTGATAGGAATCAATGCTATTGCGTTCGTGTTATACTGCTGCGGAACCATTAATCAAATTTAGGGGTCCGCGAGTGTTCTTCGAATGGAGAAACGATTAGAAATGGGATGTGATTCTGGATTTGACTTTTATTTAAGTTCGAGGTTTTTTTTGTATTTGTTCTTATTCAGGTTTTTATATTAGGTACCTACATGTTTACCTGCGTCCCGTGTGGACTACTGCTCCTACCCAGATAAAATATAGCCTATGTTACTTAAGGATAGTGTGTTTGAAATCTACAAACAAACAAAATGTTTTCTCTTTTTTATATCAGTATTAGCACAGATTATATAATAGTTACTACGTAACAGATAAATCACTCCATACAAAAAAGTCCATACCTACTGTTATAAGCACCTACAAGTTCCCCAAGTACCTACAAATTCCTAGGTGCGTTATAAAATGAACCTTAAAAGCTCGAGCGCTTGATTGTTATTCCAATGCGATAGCGCACAGTTCAGTGACCGCAACCGTGCCGTGGCCGCGCTTAGGGTTGCTTCTTACAATTTATTAATATTTAACTAGGAAAACAAAGTTACGCTTATTTTAAAATAGCCTTTTTTAAAACTGAGTTTTTAAATAAAAAGTAATATCAAGAATATTTTTCTTTAGTTAACTATTGTATTGCCTACTAAAATGGAGTATGGGTACATATAAATATTACCTAATACGTAAGCAAGTAAGTACTTACGTAAAGCTTTCGTCAAAATCCAAGGCTGTTTCCAACTATTTTTCGAGCACAAGTGCCATACCCCATATGGTACAACTCCATCGAGTGTTGATACATACCTAAAATTGGTTTCTAGCGACACGCGTAATGTTCCGAGTCGTCATTAAGTTGGACCAGAACTATACTCGAGATGTGTTTTGAGCTACAAAACTCACAATACAGTTCATATAACTAAGTAGGTATCTAAAGTAAAATAAGTAAGTACCTAATGTCAAGTAGTTATGTCACCTACTTTAACTACCTAGGTTAAGATCAAAAATGTAACATTGGTGTACCTAATAAAGAATATCTATCTATCTATCTAATGATCTATGTCGTTAAAATCATAAAGTAGATAAGTATTAATTTATTGAAAAAAATAGAATTACTAGATAAGGTCATAAATATAAAATGTTTCTAAATCTTACAATAGTCGCATATAAACCAACACAACTCAAAATAATCCATCAGTTTGTTAGGTAGCTTAAAAACCTAATAAAAATAATAATATTGGAACGCGCGCGGCGCGTGTGACTATTGGAAGCCCTGAGCCGCGTGGGGTTACCGGTAACCCAGCGAGCGGTAGGCATTTATCGCGCGCAAGTACGTCGAGTGACAGAGGCCTGGTATTAGTCAGTATAATATATCTATCGTTATATTCTACACGATCCTTATATTCTTATGACACCTTATACCAAACTTCAGGGCTATTTTACTCGTTCGCTGCACTATCAACAAATCTAACCATGCGGAACCAACAGCACAGAAATATGCAGATCCTAATCAACTCAAAGAAACAAAGCTTATTCTACCATTAATTAATATTGTGAGTCGATACCGGCGAGCAAATCAACGAACAGACAGACAACTCGATAGCACGGCTTTCAAACAAAGAAAAAACCTCCGTGCTCGGACCTCTCTGTCACTCTTCACGTGAAAAAGAGAGACTGATATCCAATTTCAGTGCACCGTTCGTATTTTATGATAAATAGGTGTACCAACGGCCGAGTGTGTTCCCGTGTCCGATTGATATTGTTTGCATTTAATTTATTTTATGCATCAACAGAATTTTGCACTAAATGAATACCACGTTTCCGGACTGACGGAATTATGGGATTTTACAGAAATACGGAGCGCGTATCCGAACGTTGTGTGCGCTCGAAATTCGAACGGGATTGAAATGAATACGTCATTTTATATACTCTTTTTTTTTAAATATTTTAATATTGGAATTGGATTTTTTTGCAAATGACGTGCGATACGGCGTTCTTTTTTTGAATTTTGCTTTTTAAATGGCCGTGTATTGTCGTGTGATTGCGTTTTGCAGCGGAGTTTATGGATAGCGTTTGTTCTGTTGATCAAATAAAAACTATTTTTAAATTTTGCTACGAGATTTAAAGATGCCAGACAATAGCGTCGTTACAAGCAATGCTCACAATGCTGACCAGACAAGCTAGCCGATCGTTTACATATGCATAATTTGCCTCATTAGCTATTATTTTTTGCATGACAGCATTAAAAAGCCAAAGATCACTCAATGATTGGTCCATACATATCTAATGACGTCATCACCGTGACTTGCGATTCTAATAAAAACCGCATTCCAAATTTGAATTTCTCTAAACAGTTTTGTACCGTGCAATTAATTACTACAAAGGTTATTTTAGATTACACGCGCGGACGCAGTTTTCAGAAGGTCATAAACGGCGTTTACGCAAATTGAGAATAAAAAGCATTATGGCGACGTTTTATGGTTGGTTTTTGTGTGTTTATGGCAAATGAGAGTTGTTCGAACGCCTATAAATTAACTGGTTTTAATGACCTAATCAAATTTTACGACGCGAGGCGAATCTCGCGCGGACTCCTAGTGTTGGCCGATTGACTTATTGTGCTGAAAAAAAAAAACGTTCGCGACCCGTAATTATTTTCGGATTTTTATGAAGATTGGAATTTCTGTTTTTTTACGTAGCTGCTGTATGATTTATGATGCCTTCCTGAAGCTTACCCATCGCATCTGAAACAAGGAGAAAAAATATATTTAAAAACACATTACGTTAGCAAGTTCATTATGTGGGATTATTTGAGATATTTTAAGAGTGCGGGGGAGCAGAGAAAGTTTTTACTCGAAGTTTTTTAACAACGGTTTTTGAGTGTGGATGTAAAAATGAAGTTTTTTTTTTCAGGGGACCAGTTTTTGTTGGGAGCATCTGATGTGGTTATGGGTACTTTTGTAGGGTAACGATTTATATGTATGATCACGTAAATAATGGTGGCTGGTTTGATTTTAAGGTGCGTTATTAGACCTAGGGAAATATAGAACTAAAACAAAAGCATTTTAGTCTTCATTTCTTATTAAGTTATTTTAATGTACCTAAACAGACATAGAGCATTCTTTTTCTATTGTTTCGTTTAAGTTCACCCTAAGAATATAGTCCTAAAATTATTCACAAAAAATGTTTTACAAGGATCGCCAATTGCATTTTTGTAACATCTGTATTTATATTGTACCTACATTCCGTTGCAAATAAACTATTATTCTATTCTATTCATTTTTGATTCCTTATTAGGTATGCTTTCCTTCGTCAATAATTTACTATAGCATATTGCCTCCTTCTATAAATGGGCTATCTAAAACTGAGTCTTTTTTAAATCGGGTGAGTTCTTAGTTCCTGAGATGAGCACTTACCAAGTTACAAATTCTTCAGCTTTATAACACAAGTAAATATACTAGGTATATTATGACTAGGCCAAAGATAAGCTAATCAATGAGTAACATACAATTTTAACAAACAAGATGATCTACGCATATTCGCAACAGGCCTTCAAAAAAATATTCCGTCCAAATATTTACGGATTTCCCAACGGCCCTAAATCTAGCCTAATCTACAAGATACACCGTGTATCTACAAGATACAGATACAGTGTATCTAACCCCGAATCTTACTGATACACTATCACAGAGGTCTGTTATCATTATCGCCTTATCAGTCTATCTTTGACAGCCACTTGACGTTTGACAGGTTGACAGATCATCACTCAAGAAGTTACAAAGTTATGAATTAGATATTTAAAGAATTATGTTGTGGTTTGGTAGTTATACAACTGTGGTTTGACAATTTCCTATGCACGTAGAAGCTTATTGGTCATAAGTACAGCTGTTAAGATGATTGTCTTGACTTAAGAAAAGTTTTACCTCTTGGCTACTTTGTCTATCTTCAAATTCAACAACCTGCCGAGCCTTTTCCCAACTAAGTACTTATGTTGGTGTCGGCTTCCAGTCTAACAGTATGCAGCTGAGTACCAGTGTTTTACAAGGAGCGACTGTCTATCTAACCTCCTCAATCCAGTTACCCGGGCAACCCAACACTCCTGAGTAAGCCTAAGATTTGTCTAGCTTCAAATTATCACAAACATATTCAGTTCAGAAAGTAAACTGAACTTTCAGGTAAACTTGGTATGTAGTTTTATATTCTTGATTATGATAACCACTCATATCATAGCCCAGGCACTATTTCATAAGTTGTTAAGAAAAGAGTTACCTCTTCAAAATACAATATACAAAACCAAGTCATCTCGAAGTAGTCTACTAGTCACTCGATACTGCGCTTACACAAGGCATCAAATAGCTTCAGAGAGTCTATTGCTATAATATGAAGAGAACTCTCATACGGTTCAGACAGACATTGCTATGAGAAGAGAACGCTCATACGGATCAAAAATAACCTATCTCCCTATACCTAACTGACGATCCTATCTCCCAAGGTTTGCCAGAATTACATGAGAGACTCCTCAAAAACGCCCACCCTTCACCACTTCCTATGTGTTATTACTGGGAAGAAGAAGTGGCACAACAAACTCCTCAGCAACACATATTATGAGACTAGTTTGCCTAAATCATACGGATCAAAATAACCTATCTCCTAACTGACGATCCTATCTCCCAAGGTTTGCCAGGATAAGAATTCTTGCCTGGAAAGATGCTGGCTAATTAGAGAAGGGGTTTTTCTCAGCAAACGTGCTCCGGTGTAGTCGGCTTAATACGTGTTTACATTCCGTGGCTGCGCCGGTTACGGCCGAGTTCTACCATTGGTAACTAGAGTTTAGGTTTTTAACTTGCCGTTAGATTTTGTTAAGTTAGTCCTGATCTGATGTTGGGTACTATCGATCTTTGTGTGTAGATGACAGTTTTGAAGACTAAAGAGTAATTTAGAGAATAAAATAAAGTTTTACAGGTGTCTTGGACAGATTTTGAAAACCTCCTTACCAATGGAAAGCCATTCCTTAGGAGTGCCTTTGGAAAACCCCCAAACACCGTACATAAGTTATGTAGTGCGTTTGAAATAGCTAGAAACATCATAGTACCACATTATTTCCAATTATTCTTCTTAAAAAGTACCAATAAACATTACAAAAACAGCTTAAAACTCTCCCAAATACCTTAAGAAATATCCTACACTCGTTTAAGCAATCCCAGTTAAACTTAGATCATGTAAAACACGGGATGGTCGAGCGCGGTGCAGGCGGCCGTGTTGTGAGTCGGCCCTACTTGGAAATGTACGTATGATTCCACTTACTGGATAGCGTGCGGCTTACATGACGAGGTGACGGGGGTATAGATTTTTTTTAAATTTTTTATCCATTTATTACAGGAATTAAGACCAAGAAGAAGGAGATTATTAATGTATACTATGTTATAATTATGTAATAATGTTATTTTTGGATAGAGTAATCTTGTTGTATTTTTTTACCGACTTCAAAAAAGGAGTTTTTTAATTCGTCGTTTTTTTAAATATACTGGATGGAGGGATCATTAAAATAACTATACCTACTTATATGTAACGGAAAAAAGTGTGTAAAAAATTCAAAAGAAAATATGAGTTATTTGAAAGTGAATTAGAAAATTATAAAAAATCTATGTTAAGTAATAATATTGATAAAAATGAAATGAGTTATTGGCATTTGGCATCATGTGTTTAGAAAACGGGAAGCCGATCTGTCAAGATCCGTAATCTCCGTGAAAATATTATATTGCTCATCTATAATCCTGATATGTTATCAACGAGTGAAAAGATAAAACTATGTTATTAAACTACGTAGCAACAAAAAATTGCAAAAAAACACGATATTGAGTAGCCAACACACTGCAAACTTTTAGTCAGCCGATAGTTTGTTTGGGCTCATGAATCAGTATGAAGATGAATGGCAGTGCACGCATTAGAAAGAGCAGGTATTTAGCCGGTATCAGACTGACTGAAAACTTTGATTAGAAGCAAGATTTTCATTAAAAAACTTTTCAACGGTCGGTCAACTGTTTAGTCGTCAGTGTGCGGATACTCTTCAACATCAACCATTGTTATCAAAAGAGCGTGAAATTGGAGATATCTAATATAAATATATTTCTAGATATAATAACAGATTACTTTTCCTCAATTTAAGATAAAAAACAAACAAATATAAATTTGCATTGACGTCAAAACCCAGACATGACATCAATAATTGTCAATAGGTATGTGAAATATAACATTAAATTAGAAAGCCGTTAGAAATATAGACAGATTAAATATAAATACAGTAAAAGTATTCTTATTGGACTGATGAGGAAGTTTATTAAAAAAAACTAGTCGTTTTCCCCGCGGTTTTACTCGTGAACTACTGCCCATATAGGGCTAAAATATAGTCTATGTTACTCGGGAGGAAGAGTAGCTTTCCAACGGTGAAATAATTTTTCTAAACAATTCAGTAGTTTCGGTTTCTTTAGGGTACAAACAAACAAGCAAAAAAAAAGGTTCTTCTATGTTATATTACTATACATTCTATACTGTACATTTTTTTAAATGTTTGTGTAGATGTAGATGTGATGATCTATAGATGCAGTTTTTTTTAAGTGACTAAAAATATATTTATTTTAAAAAGAAAGCGTATGGTCAGCATGTAAGCCGCTCTCTAGCGGGTTGCGTGCTTCACCGCGAGTGGGAGTCGGTCTTAATAAGCGCGGCTTATGTACTATAATAGCGCACTGACGCACTCTCGCTATTTATACGCCTGACCTGTAACTTTGACATTAGACTCTAAACGAACCAATGTTTTCATTGTCAAGTGGGTGGGTAGAAAGTTTGAGGAATTTTGGTAGACTGTAGCATGTAGGCGCTGATTGATAATGGGTGAAAGAGACCTTCTGTTGGATCGACCAATCATTTGCGTTACCTAAGTGATCAGACTCGCATGAATTCTTATATCTTCAAGTCTCGCTGTTCGGGAGACCTGAGAATTATAAGTGTACGTGAAGTCTATGTGTGCGGAATAAGATCTTGAATTCTTGCCAACCCTCAAGTTATCCTTAAGCTCAGCTGCTGAACTATATTTAGACGAGTGACAAACAGACAAACACGCATTTAAATATGCTCCGGCATTAATGCGAGTGACCAGGGCGGCAGCTCCGCGCGGAGGTGTCCCTCTATAATTTATTGATGCGGCGACGCGGCTAATGCAGCGGGGCGACGCTGACTGATAGCGCTGCAGCGCGATATGATACCAGTGACGCGGTTAAGTGCGATCGCTTGTAACGCTGATACCGCATGGGATTCGCCCGGCCTACACTCCTCGCAGCTCGTGCGACCCTGGTACACGTGCCGTACACCGCACGGACTGTTCGATACTTTTTTGGTCTTGTCATCCACGTCTAAAGCTTGGGTTTCCTAGGAAAGCGGTGCCATCATATAGCGGCCGTCATATTACGAACGCAAAAGGACGGTCGTCTTTACGGTGATGATATGTGGAAAGTTCCACGGCCGTTTTAAACACACCGTCATGAACTTTTTGTTAGTTGTATCATACTTACTAATCTTTTATTTAAATAAAACTTAATATTTCTCAAATTTCACGACACCAATTTCTGTTTTAGTTGACTTTTTCTATAATCTTTACTTTGTATATTATATTATTGCTTCGTGGTTAAGAACGAAATCTATTAAAATTTCGTCGTCCTTGCTGCTCCAAGAGTTGTTACTAATTTTTGACGTTGTTCCGAAAAAAAAAAAACACAAATACGTATTAAAAAAGCTTCACCGCTTTCAATAAAACGTTCACCAAACTATCTGACACCGTCAAGACGGCCGTCATGCAAATGACGGCACCGCTTTTTGAAGTTACGGTGGTCAGTTACCGCTCTCTAGGAAACCGCCCCATTTTCTTTACATAGACAACGTTTCTGGTGACGTCATTCACCGCTGTATTACGGCCGCTATATGACGGCACCGCTTTCCTAGGAAACCAAAGCTTAAGGAGATAGATGTCTCTTGGTAGTTTTGTTGATTCTACTAGGGGCGGCAGTAGTGCGTAGGATAGTGTACCGTTGGCGTTGTCGGTGCGAGTTGTTTCATATGTGACTGCTAGTGTTGCTGAGATAGAGCGTAATTACACCCTTTCAATGTATGCAGACAGCGGTGGCGGAAGCAATCTTTCTCGCCCGCTTTATCTACCCTCATAACTCTCTCACACATGACGCATACCTATGTTAGGTTTTCTTTTGAAACTTTCGCTTCCATTATTTTTCGAACGCCAATAAACATACAAAAATCCCCGTATCCACACGTATCTTTTATCATTTCCAGTGTTACGCGATCCGTGAGCAAATCCCCGTATCCCGGGGATCGCGCCGGGGATCCGGTAATCCCGGTTAATAACGCCTAGCGAAGGTCCCCGATGCGTCCCCCGCCCCGCGCCCGAGCCTCGCGCCCCGTAATCGAGAATTAGTTGGGAGTTATAATTGCCCGGTTATTATCAACATTGATTTACGTTAGGATATTGTTGGAGCCATTCCACGTTCTTTTATTCTGTAATTGGGACGTCTTCCTCGTTGGATGCTTAATGAACACTCCTTAATGCTGAGGGGAAAGCTTTTTGTTAAATACTTTTTAAGTAACACAGCGTTTTTAGTAGCAAGTTCAAATGATCTTAACAAAATGCAAAAGAAAATGTATGCTTCATTTTGCCTCAAGATGATTGTTTGTTTTCCCTTAAGGAAACAACCAAAATAGGGGGATAAAAATAAGAAGAAAATCCCGGAAAATTCACGAATAGTTCCCCAAACGTTACTACATAGGGCCCCATACAGTCGTGGAGGATTGCGGGCTAATGATTGTGCCGGCGGCGGGGGCTGCTACAAATCCCACCAATATGGAGTGCGGAAATACCTGGAAAATGGGAATGTTATTTTCCCTTCACATGTTACAATTAGGGAGAATGTGTGTAACGACAAAGAAAATACTCCAAAACCGTCAGTACCGGCACTAAGTTGTTACTTTTAATTCACATCAACGTTTTTTATCACCGCAGTGTCTTTTGATCTCGGTCCATCTGTTCAGATTTCGTCGTAAGGGCTGGCCACACACGAACGTTTACGATTCCTAACAGTTTTACAGCCCGACAAACAAACAATCGGTTTCCGAGCAACGCTGTAACCTGCTAAACGCTGGGTATCAAAGTCAAAGCCGAATTTCTCGATTCCTAGTAACATAGCCAGAGATTATGTAAATAGAATAAAAATGATTGTTCTTTTCTGTTTAAAGCTGGTCAGTCAAACGTCGTTTCCGCGACACGGGGAGAAGGAGTTTCTATGAATAGGTGAGCGGAATGCGTTCTAAATCTTTACTTGTGACGTTGGCCCGATAAAGGTAGTGGTGATTTACATGAAAAGTCTGGTAATGAAGAGAATGCCCGCCATTGCGAGCTCGGTGGAACATGAAATTTTCTATTGGGCCGGATAAAGGGCACGAATTAACGCGCCATTGTTCGCAGGACCGGCCGCTGCGAGACCGCGATTAGTTCATTATTATTTAATTTTATGTGAAACACTGAACATTGCTCGTCTACTTGTCTCTGGACGGATAATAATTGAGTTTTCAGAGGAATCATTTTACCCTATATTAGCTTGCCCCATTTTTGAGGTGTAGCAAAAAATTTACTAGTTTCACAATTAAGATCAAACATTTTTCTGAATGTAATTGTTCAGAAGCAAGTACCAGGGCGGAAGCATCAGACGGAGTTGTATTTGTTGTTGCAGCTATATCAAAGGACGAGGAGCGCAGCGTTCCCACTGTTCCGAGAATCAGTTCCGTTACAACCTGCTTTGTTACAGCTATACATTAGCCCTTTCTATTTATGTTTTCCTAGTGTATTGTTGGGAAATCTACCGATATTTTTTTCGGTGCTCACCCGGAAAACTCGTCTTGTATTCGAAGAAACTTTGCTTTGAATAGTTAACTGTGAGTTCAAAACTCGAAAAGAATAAACTAGCAATAGAGGTGGCTACTGAAAATTATTCAGTAATACAAGTTGGGTTTATTTAGTCACGTAAGTAGTAAATGTATTATCTGAGCAATAAAATACGCATGTTTCTTCGAAAACTGATCACTAACACAAAATCTTATATGATAGTACAATAAAATAACGTTGATCCAGCCATTTGCTTAATTACCTCAAAGGAATACAATTGTTTGTCTAGCATTATCACAAGATTAGCCGGGAGGCGAGCCTTGTAAAGATAACGCAACTTCACGTCGACTACTTGTTTTAATTTCGTAAATGTTTAAAGAATTTAGATAACTCCGGCCTGAAGATTGCGGCCGACTTCACTTATCTGTGAATATCTTAATTTTAATAGACGTGTATGTTTACTTAGTACATAAGCCAGTGGTCTCCCTTTTAGATTCTAAATCATTATTAAGTACATGTTTGTCCATCGAGAGGTTCCAAACTTGATAGTAGCTTCTTTATTTTTCTGTCATCGTCCTAAATGCACAATTCACATCATCAACGAAATAACATATGGTTTTTATACACCTGCATGTTCCTCCCATTACGCAAGCCCCCGTAAATATGCGCTAGTTTATCACCTAAACACATTGGCATCTATTTTCGATCACAGGAGCGGCAGAAAGCCATCAAACGGGCGACCTGTCCTCACAATTACCAGGCAACCATGGCTGACGAAGATCCCATTTGTTGCTCTTTGATCTGCTGTCCAATTAATATATCTGCTACGCTCTCATTACGCCCTGGTATTTCTGTTTCGTGTCGCCTGGTGAAGCACTTCATTTTACCGACTGTTTGTTATGTGGGGGTAATGTGTTTAATTATTGCAGTGCTAAGTTTTAGTTTGGATTGACAGGCTAGCAACAATGTTTTCAAGATCATAAATAGACTGTCAATGCTTGAGACAAAGTTAATCTCTCAATAGTTCAGTTTGCATAAGAGTATCCACAAGTCTGACCGACAGAAGGAAGGTATTTCTGGATTCCCCTCTAATAAAGCAATGGACGTAGTTTCGCGTGCATCAATGTAATTGCTTTTAACACCACCACGCGCCGCCCCTGTTTTGCCAAAATAACTAATTAATCAGAGTTACGTAACTTTCCTTCTGGGGTGGCCATCCCCAAAAAATATTTGAAATATTACTGGAACCTCGTCAAATTACTGCAGGCTTTAAGCCTGCCTGCCTTTAAGATAAACCACGATATCCACATTCCATTTCAATTTTAAATAAAAACAAGTTATTTGATTACAAGCACTTGAAATGCAGCCAATTCATACGAGATGCCCGTTGTATGAATAATTTGATTTGCACTTTAATAATATAACTTAAGTCTGTCTAACCCTTTAAGATAATCGCGAAGATAGCAGTGCTGACTTATGGTATAAACAACAGAAGTACCAGGAGTCCATATCTAGCGAGTAGGTGCACTGTTAATAAAGACGCTAAGCATCGCATGTCCGCGCGGCTAAAACGCTGGGCGTCGCCACCACGCCCCGCAGGCTTTTAGACCGCGCCAGCTCGAGACTTTACTGCTTTCGCGTTTTACGACCCGTCTCCCGCATTTTGTTGCCACCAAAATTAGTTTCCACCGGCCATATTGCTAAACAGTGTGTTAAAAACCGTACAAATGCATCCCATCCCTCCCAAAAACACGTAATCCGCAAAGATAAATTGCCGCACCAGTGGAGTTAATAGAAGAATAATGAAACAATTATCTATATTGACGGGGTTTGCGTGTCCGTATGTAGGTGCGAGAGGATCCCACGACACCCCACGCGCGTTACCAGGGGTGCATAAGAAAAAAAATGCCCCATACGAAAATAATTTTGATAGACACTTCGCGTGCGACCAGCAATTATGTTATGCGCGCTTGGTCGGCGGTAATTCGAATTTAGCACATTATCGGAGCGTTACCGATTATTTTCGAATAATAAATACCGAATCCGATGCGTTCGCACCTTTTTTCTGTTACTTATGTCATTATTATAAAATAGTTTTGCTTGCAACATATGTCGCTCATTAGTGATGGGGGAAGTTTGAAATTCGAACTCGAATTTTCGGATTAGATATGGAAAGATCCAGTGTTACTATCAGGTAGCACTGTGTAAATGTTGTCTATAGCCGTGCGCAGACGTTTCTGATCTCAGAAGCAACATCCGGCGTTATCTAATCTACGGTCAGTGTTTGTGAAGGCACAGATGATATTCACCGAGATACGCCGCGGTTTATGTATCGAATATGTCCTCGCTGTACGTCACACGGAGCCATCTTTTCGGTACACATTTCACAATGAGATAACGCGGCCGAGGCGCCACGCATGTCACCGTGGCTTATGGTGTTTTTGTTATAAGAAAAACAAAAACATTCTATAATGTATGTAATAGATAAAAACGTGACGCCCCACGGAACATTTCCGATACGTAACGACGTAAAGTCGCATTATTTACACTGTGGAGTATTGTTACAACAGATTACTGCAGTTACGTATTTGTCGAGCCCATTCACTTCATAAGTGGTTTTAAACAAACACCATTGAGTCGAGAACAGGGACCTCTTGTGCTGCCAAGCTGCCTCGGTAAATAACACTCGAGCTTGATATTTATTTAGAAAAATCTAATCTTGACGTGGAGTGTTTTATCTCCGTATCCGGTAAAATCTCGAAAGGTCCCAAAGTACTAAACACTCGAATGTTTATAAAAATTAAACATTCATGTGACAAACTTTGTGTGTTAGTCTTTCTCACGGAGCTGCTCATGCGCAAGAGTTGATGTTAGAAATAGCTCTGTAGACATCTTTTGAAAACGTATTAATGTCAAATAACAAGATAGTCATTGGTTTCTAAACTAACAGATATCATTAATAAAATGTAGCTTTTAAAAATCCGGACGTCAAAGCATTTTCACGTTGATCTGAGACAGCAGAAATAATGAAGTACAAATGTCTACTTGTGTCTGTTCTATTAGGAACATAACAAGAGCTCCAGTCGAGGAGGTTGCGTCCAAACACCAACAACATTAATTAAAACAAGTGACAGTTTCACACGACATTCATTAGGTATATCACGTCATTACTCATCCGATTCTATTTCCGATACTTATGAGTTTTTCGGCGCGGAGACGATGCCAAAACTCGTGTCCCACGTTCAACTTGACTGTTAATTAATTTTAACTGACGCACACAGCGAAACTTGGAATAGAATCCTCATACATAATAACATGTATGAATGGACTGTACCAACTTAAATGAGGTGCGTCTACCTTCTAACAAATATTGTCATTTATCAAGCCGAAATTTTCGGAGTCGAAAGTCGGCTCTCACGTATCGGTTCATAGTGTCGCATCACTAGTCATTCAAAAGTGAGAATGCACGAAATCCAGACTGGGATCGTTAGCGACTCGACACAAATTAAATTTACAATTGTATGTATCATAAATAAAACATAAAACACGCGCTATAAGATACAATTTGCTAAACTGTCGTCTATATTAGTATTCGACGGTCACGTCAAAATATTCAAATTGAATTGTGTCTCGTCATCGGAATACGAATGAATCGAGTCAGATTGTGACGTGGTTGCACCGAGTTAGCCGCTCTAGTGTTGTATCGATTTTGGAATCGATTATTCGCTATTGTTTGTGACGCTTTGGGATTATGTGTTGTTTTTTCAAGCGTAGTTGCGTATCGTGAATTATGATGTGAATATTAATCGAGTAGGATGTTTTTTTAATGACATTGTAGATTGCGAGCTGTTTTTTAATGCGTTTTGTATGTTTGCATGTCCAAACGTTTCGTAATTGGTTTTCTATTTGGCACAAGTTGCATTGTTTTAACAACTTCTAAATCTTTTAGCTGTTGAAAAAGAGTAGTCAGCCGGCATGCAATTTTCGAGATTGTTATACAGGGTGAAAATGTCGTCTCAGAGTATCAAGATTATCATGTTTTGTATTAAAAAATGTAAGAAAATAAGGTATAAAAAATGTTGAGTTACCATAAAGCTGTCTGCGAGAAGATTCGTATGGGGTACTTTTGCATAATCGCGTTGTACCCCGGGGGCGGCCGGGGAACGCAAAAATCGGCTAACAAAGTAACACTCCGCTCAAGTGTCGCCAAGTGGCGGTCTTCAATTCGATTACCGACTAGTGCCGGGGGGACTCGACTCTAAATAACTTAACTTGGTTTGCTCGAGTGCTCGATTATTCGATTTAGCCGCGATTACAATGCGTAAGTGTCGTTGAGAGTTTAGAAATGCGGTTTTGAAGTTTTTGTGGCCACATTTTATAGTATTCGGCTTTTTGGGTGATTGACACGATCGTGTGAAGGACAAAGTTCTTTATTTGTAGCCATTTATATTTGCAGGTGTAACGCAGTGATTATATTTGTATCGTTGATAAAGATTTGTATTCATGTTGTTTAGCATTTTATTGCTGTTTATACGGCATGTTTGCTAACTGATATTTGGTAGTATAAAGTGGGATTTTACATAGATTTTGGAAAAACTGAATGTAAAACGGGATTGACAGACGGTTTATTGCTTATTAATGTTTTTTGAAGATGTCATGTATAACAGTAGTTTTTTTGCTTAGACAAATAAAACCACATACCAGCCACTTCAAAATTAACACATGCAAAATTGTTCAAGGCCATAAAATGTCCCAATCAGGCCTCAAAATTTCATAGCCATAAGCCTTATCAAAGCTGAAGTTCAAGCAAACAAATGTTTACATTCACCTGTATTCACCCCATGGATAATTACAGTCTGTCTGGCAAGACGGTGCCACGCCATAGGAACAACATAGAAATATACACATGCTATGGTTAGGGCTGACGGGGTGAACCCTTCAGTTGTTTTCAGGAGAAATAATATTGAAGTTGTACTTTTTTTGTAGATATTGAAGAATGAAGATAATAGCATATAAGTAGCAATGGAAGTACATGGTATAAAGAATCAGCTTTTTCAGGAAAGCATGAAAAATTATGACCCTTAATATAAACTGTCATTAGAATTGGAAATATTTACCAAACGAGACCTCTCTCTCTCTGCGAAACGAAAATTATGTTACTTGACTTGTTTTTCCTCGCTCAGGCTCTTACCCTGAAATATTCGCAGCAGCCCTACAGTCCCCCATCTGATACGAGGCATAGAGAACCTTAAGAGCCCATGATGCCCCGTCAGACGTCGAGACGCCGATGTATAAAATCTGTATGAGAGAGCGTTAAATAAAGCCCAAATGGGCCATAAAACACTCTGGCTTCCTTTACGGGTCTCTCATCTTTGTTTAGGGCCAACTAGCGAGCTATCTCGATTAAGGACCTATCTTTGTATTTTTGTTGCGTATTGTTCGCAGTATCGTAAAGTTTTGAAATTTTTTCATGGAGTTTTTTTTAACTTTATGTGCCGTTTTTAAAGTATCAAGACTGTTGAAAAAGTAGATTGTAAAGATACAACAAAGCAATAGATAATGATTCAACTAAAGAAAATCGACCATTTTCTATGATTACCGGTGCTTTATGTAGCATGGCGTGATGCAATTATGCACGTATTCCTGTACACATGAAACGTGCAGTCCATAAAACATAACGAGTTTTACCAATTATGCTATCGAAATAACACAGCGGAATGAATTTTCCTAATAAACATTAAATTCATCGTCCAAGAGAAATTAGGGCTAAGGAACAATAGGGAAAACTTGATGACAATAGACCAACAAGAGATCTCTTGTCTTTATTTAATCATCGTACAATTGAATCGTCCCGTTCTATGGCTTGACAAATTCGCACGCCCCCGACATTGCCTTAAACGCGCACTTAACTCGTACCCTTTCCGTCTTTCACCCTCGGACGCCTCCATTCTTTTTATATCGCAACTTTATTAACGCATAAAGGTCTGCTGATGGGCCCTTTAAGAATTAGGATGCGTCCCCGTGGCCGGGCGTTAGGTTCACTCGAGCCGAACAAATGGAGTGTCGGAACTTAGGCCGACTGCGAATACGTCGCGCGGGATTGCACTGTCCCATCCCTATTCGCAATTAAACCGGCCGTTATCACGTTGTTCCAAATTTGAATTTGCGTGTACTGATTTGGTGGTTTCGTTATAATCGGCCATTCACTGCGATTTTAGATGCAAAACTTTTTAGTTACTCGACTTTTGCACGCGATCAAATTCACAAGTTTTTTTTCTGTTAAAACTTACAGGGACGGAAAACGAGGTATTTTTTTCTATTACGAATGTAATACACCAAATAATGGGGGGAAAAAACGTATCTCAATACGAGTATCGACGTTGTGAAAGCAATCGGATTTACATGTCTACCGACGCCGTACTAAAACGAAATCATGAATGAAGCGCAGTATAGGAAACCCAAAACATTATCCTTATGCTCCCATTTTACGACCTTTACCCCCATCGAGTCGAAAGGGTCACATCGGTACGACACGCTGTAAAACAGTCCCCGTCTCGCTCCCGCACGTTACTTACTCGTAAAACCGAAAGAGATAATCACGAAGATGAGTCGAAAATTATTTTTTTATTATCACCATCGGCGGTGCTCTTTTATTTCCTTTTTACGGTCCGAGTACCTCATAAAAAGACAATAAACTTACTATTTACAGACCATCAGGAAATTGTTAGCCGAAGAGGTCTCTTTACGACACATGTTAGCCTGGTGCGGCCCAGTCCCACTGATGCACTCTTTACGATTGGCGCGCACTAAAATGTTACGCGAATGATACATTTTTATCTCCCATAAGTGTATATCACGCCATGAAATAAACCGCAGAATGTTTACTGAACCATGAATACTAAAACGCTACACTATTAAAGAAATGTCCTCAAGCCGCTATTAGAAACGTCTCCGTCCCGCGAGCCTCGGTTACGGGTTAACTCGCTAACCAGGAGCAAATTACCAGGAGTAAATATCTCCACACATTACCAGAACATCATAAAATCATAGACGTGTTAAAAACCATAAAGTAAAGGAGCTATCGGAAGCTCTCGAGCGCTCTTCAGCTTTATTATTGGGGAATTTCGTCAAGAGTTTTAATAATAGTTATTAAAACGGCTGCCCGTGTTACCTAATACATCAGTAAAGTGCTCTTTTTATGATTTAACACTGATTCTCCCCGATATTACCGGCTATAAATTATAGCCGGGATTACCGGCTAAATTGTTTTATGATATGTTTTCATAGTTTACGACTGTAATGTTTTTTGTAATGCCTGATCGGTGACGTCACGAGGAAAAGTATGTCGAGCGATGATCGTCATTGTAGGAAGGATACAGTGCGCGCTCGCCGGCGATTATGTAAAGTGAGCGATTTACTTATTCGTGTTAGTTTGCAATAATAGCGCCGTTTACATTGGGGTTTTGTAATATCTGCGCGGAGGGGAGGCGCGGGGCGCGGAGGGGGCTCCACGATTTCAATATTGTGAATTCCGGCGATGTTCTCGCAGTGCGTGTAATGAATTTCGGGATTGTCTTGTGGTTTTTCGGTTTCAACCCTCGGCCCGTCGACTATTTACTTTCACTCTATTGGATGAGCTTACATTATGTAAAAGACGGCTCGTATCGAACTTTTAATAACGATCGACAAATTCTTCGGTTGGTTTTTTCGTGAGCGGAACACATCGAGCGAGGTACGCGTCGCCGCATGGCACCGGAACGTAGTTATACCGAAATATATGATAATAAGGGGTGGTATTATTTAGGTCCGGCCATTCCTATGATAAAATTGAACCAGTGATATTTGCCCGCAAACAATTCCCATGGAGATTTCGGTCTTGTTTCTGGGGTTAAATCTGTGCACGGGGATGATATACGGATGGGCCGCAGCCCCGCTGGATTTTCCTTTTGCGAAAAATATCGTACAAACGGAAAGAAATACGCGTCCGGATCATAATACGGTCAAATATTGTCGTTCGTATGCGGATATCCGGGAGAAAACCGCATATTATACTGTTTTTTGCGTCAGCATTTCTTATGTACGGATCGTATAATTTGGTGGAATTTACCGTGGTCGTTACGTCCTTTTTATTTGACAAAAAAGTCTATGTCAAAGCCGTGATTACGCAGTAAATAAGTTTGATATGACAGCCATATTCTCTTCATGTGGTTGCTGCTTCTAATACGATAGTGAAAGGACAGTTTTTTTCCATAAGTATGACAGATATTGAAGAAACTCAAGTAAGGAAGGAATTGGATGGTAATAAGCAGAATATTTGCATGTCATAATAACGCTTGCGAATGAGTTACGAAATCGAACACAAGAATGAAGAAAGAACTACATTAATCGTGTTCTGGCCCTCCTTAACCTTCAAAGGCGTTAAGAGCGAGCCTCTCTTAATTACCAGGGCAGCATAGACGGACGGATATTAAAAATTGTCAGCATTAAAGATGAAATTCAAAAATAGAAGTTAATTTTTTAACGTTCGCCGCTCGGTAGTTCGGTTTACGGGCTGCGGTCGCGCCCGAGGCGCGGACCGTTCTAATTAAAATCGCTACGTTTTCTGTGGTATTCATTTTCATCCTTTAAAGCTCTTTTTGTTGCTCCCACCCTGGTTAGGTTACGTTATTGTTGTGGGTTGTAACTAATTTACATGTTAATGAGATGTTTGTTGTGTTTATGCCGATAGTTGGTTTAATAATTTTATACGTTCGCATTATTAGTTTCCTGAATGGGTTCTGTTAGCTGTTTCTCTTTTTTGCGCAACGGAATCAACGTTTTTATTAAAATAGCTTATTGTTAGTGCTTTTGTTTCAATAAGACAGTTGTTTAGACGAAATACTGCAGCTTAACCTGAGTAGAATGCGAGTCAAACAGCCGGCGCTCATAACTTTAAGGAGTAGTATTATTTTTTCGAGTTATTTGTTTTAACATTCCTAATGTTCATTAGCATTTATTACAATGCTAACCGGGGTAGCTTGAGCGCGCACGGCCGGCCGAGGCAGAGCCTTTGTTTCGTCCATTACGTATGCAAATGATGTTCAAGTACCACCTGTACGCTTATGTTAGCCTGGTAAACAATCGCTAGGTGGAAATGGGAAGACATTTTTTTTGTCTTCGAGCTACCGGAGTTACCTTTGTGGACATCCATTGTTGGTGTTGTTAACGGAATTTAGAAGATCATGAGGAAAATGCAAGGTAATTTGTAAGAGCTACCGAGATAATGTTACTGCTACCTATCTTTAAAGTCACTGACGAAATAACGTAAAACCCGAGTCGACGAGAAATGGTAAAGGCTTGTCATAAGTACCTACAGCAGTGAATGCTTGAGCACACATTCGGAACAAGTAATTGAAATAGAAAAAAAGGTAGTATCATCAAAATTGAAATGAAAAATTCATCAATAATTTTTTTTATAACATAGTACTAATCACCTAAGTAGCTACAGCAGTGTTTTCCACCTCATAAATTTCTCTAGGCGATCGAAACTCTGTTTTAGCAAAAACTAGCCATTCTTGTCAAATGGACTGATATCACGCCAGAACTTTCTCGGTTTCGTGTTGTGTGTTTTTATGCTTTCCTAGTAATCTGTGTCAGATTTAGTGTTTGCTGTCAAGTAAATAAATATTATTGTTGATCATACTTGGTCTGAAAAGAAATATTTGTCTGTGTATTTGTAGGTTCTATGAAATTGCTGAACTTGTTTTAACAATACATTTACTTTTCAAACTAACACTATCTCTCTCATCTGCTCAGCGTTTTTCCAACTATGTTGGGGTCGGCTTCCAGTCTAACCAGACGCAGCTGAGTACCAGTGTTTTACAAGGAGTGACTGCCTGCATATCTAACCTCCTCAACCCAGTTACCCGGGCAACCCAATACTCCTAGGTAAGACTGATTGTCAGAGCACTATATGCTCTACGAGTTACTTGCTAAATAAGTAAGTTTCGAACAAATATTGTAAGTATGCGTCTTTTAAACACAAGAGACACAATACACCATACTTGCAACCCCATGGTTTATAAACGGCTGCCATTTCCCTTGAATCTGCTTCACGCATCATCGCTAAGTAATGCCGACGGCCAAAGCAAGCGAATTTTAAGCTCTGCAAGAAAAGCGGCTTACTTTAAAAGCAATGCGAAAGTTAACTTAAACTTTGAGATATGCTAGCTTGAGTTTTAAGTAATTAAATGTATTTTTGGCGTAGAACATCTCATAAGATCAACGTATGTAAGTCTCAAATAAGTTTTCAAAACATTTTGAAACGTATCATTTAAGACCTGTTGTATCTTGTATTAAAAGTTCTTGAAAAAATCATTTCATCACCACCCATCATCATCTATCATCACCTTTTCTCAAAACATGATGATATCAATTCAAAAAGTACTAGGGTGGCATAACACAAGAGAAGACCACGTTATCCTTATTGTTTCTTGACAGTTCTTCAAAAATCATTTCATCACCATCTATCATCACCTTTCCTCAGTACATGATGATATCAATTCAAAAAGTACTAGGGCGGCATAACACGAAAGGAGACCACCAACGTTATGAATTTGGGAGGCGATTGAAACCAGCTAATGGGCCACAATGGTTGATTTGCAAACAGTTGACTGGTGACAGGTCATTGTATGCTGATCACAGCCCACGTGGCAAGATGTTCGTATAAGCAGGTTATGCGTTTGATTCGCGGGATCTTAATGTTATTGTCGTATGAGATCAAGTCAGCAGCCTTTGCAATAAATGGTTGGATAGACCATTTTACTGTACATTGTCTCATACAAATTAAATGTGAATCGAACCCAAAATAAACTTTGAAAGTATGTACCTATATTGATATTCGCTTATTCTATATGAAAAGACCTTTGGATTTCGTTCTATTCAACAGAAAAACGCATACAAAACCAAAATAATATAAAATACCAAATTGCCGAATTTAAACCGATCACCCGCAAAGGCATTCCGTATTCAAAAATATTATTCTTATTTCGAAAACATAAGTTGCGTTCTATATTTGAATTCGTCGCGGGAACGGTCCCCCTCGCCGCGCGGAAAAAATACCAGTACGAGTTCTTTTTATTGATAATGGGTTCCGTACTCATTTTTGACAAAGAAAATTTTTTTTACCTTTATTTTTGATAAAACCTAAAGTGCTGATATCCTGAATACATCTAATTTATCCGTATCATTTTATACTGTGTAGCATTGCAATTGCTTCTGCAACTATATCCTAAGCTCGTATAAATATCGATCGGGCACACTCCTCGCGCCAAAACAGTCGTGACGTGATAAATTACCTTCGGGAAATTAAAACTGTCTTTAAAACAATACCTGCTTTTTTCTTCGTCGCTTTCACCCCTGTTTTCTATCCACATCCCACTCTAACATTTGTAGTTCCATATTTTCTTTCTCCCTCTAATTAGAAGAAAGAGGGTCGGAATTGACATTTCTTTTTGATAATTTTTCTTTTTATTACTCTAATGTCGATGGCATTACTTTAATTATTACGTTTCACGTTATGCTTAATGTAATGTAATTAAAAATAATAGCAAAATGTATCGTTAGGTGTTACTTTACTAGTTGATATCGCAGTTGTAATTATAGAGCAGTAGTTCATAAATAATATTGCATTGTGAGGCACTTAGCATGTGCCTCAGTCTGCACTGCTCCTATCTTTATAGGTTTTAATGATAGCTTTCTTACCGTCGCGATCTAGATTACACATAACTACATACTTTATGTACTAGATCCTCATAAACACAGACTTAATGAACAAAACATTTTTTCTATTCAATATTACGCAAAAGGGAATTAAAAAGAACTGTATAAATGTTTTGTGTTCACAATCACTGAAGCGACGCTATCAATATCTCACGGGACGCGGCGCCAATAAACAATGAATGAATTATGTTTTAACGATTAAACATAAAAATAAAACTAAACATTCGCCGAGGATGCACAATCTCCTAATTAAAAACATCACAAATACATTAACTCAGCCGAGGCCCGTTTCAAATCTAATTTCTTTTTTGACAAAACAAAAAAAGACTTAATTACTTTTTCTGGCTATCACAAAAAGCGGGAGATAAGAGCCCTATTTGAATCCTCGTTATCAACACTTCCCTGGCACTTTCACCCTTCAATCTTTACCTTTTTTTCTTTGCCACCCCCCAGAAGAGTACCTATCGTAATTTAAAGATAACTAATGCTCCGAGTCATTAAGGGACCGTACCGAAGAAAAAGGCAAAGAAAGAAGCAAAAGGAAATGCAGCCAAATGCATTTTTAATATTTAACTTTTCCAAATGATAAGTTTATTTGAGTTTCAAACTTTTTTGGGGAACTCTTTGATAGCATCAACAATTTATGTAGACTCAAGAACACTTAAATGTTTAATGTCTATGCTTATTGAGCGATAGTTATGGAAATTAATTTGTTTTAAATAATATTTATGTGATTACACATAATAATTACCATTTTCATTAATTTAGACCCATCGCTATGGGCAAGTTTATTTCCTGCCATATTTTACGATGCCTCGAAGTGAAGACGTTTAAGTGTTTAAAAAATATTCATTACAATTAGAGATTTTATAGACCAATAAAAATTGTTAATGAAAAACCTTATGGGCTTTGTTGAAATAGTCTAATTGACCCCAAGAATTTAAGCTCTGAATTTAACGATCGACAAAGTTACAAAAAAAAATGAAATTAAAAACGCCCCGAGTCGTGACAAGCTGTTTTTACTTTTTTACTTAAAAAATGTAATAATCCAACGGCAGTAAAATACTATCGGACATTTACGACAAATTCACACAAGACCTACTTAATAAATCTGACAAAATCTTAAATTTATGCTCGCGAACGCAGGACACACGAGTAAAAAAAGATTATTTTACGACGCCGTAAACCTGGTTAGAATGCGGCCCTGGACGCTGGATAATTCGGGAAAAATCCATTTTAATTAACATATTTTTACGGCGATCGCGATGGAAATTATAAATAATGGTTTCATTAATATTTTTCTAGTAATCATCGTTTAAGATGCTGTTCCTCGTAAGTCCTCAGAGTTTTATGATATTTAGAACGTTTAAAAGTTGTAAAATATAAAATAACGCTTTTCTAACGAGAAAATTGTGTATACAGCAAAAATATATGTTTTAATTTGTTCGTTCTAAGTGGACGCCCTTCGCCCCGTTTTTAATGAAAGCATGAAGTGTCGTCAGTTATTTTTGTATTTTTTTTCATGTTCACGTTTAGAAAATATTGTGAGTGCGTCCAAAGAATGTTAAAAAGTGTTCTTGATTAAATAAAATGTCGCTAGGCCTCCGAGGGGACCGGCAGACGGAGAGCACGTGATGAGAATTAACTATAGCCGACATTAAACTTAGAACAGTAAGTAATGTTTAGATTTAACGGATGAATTAATATAATCGTTTTAAATCTGATTCTTAACTTTCTCTGCTTATGGTGAGCGGGACTTTCGATTTTGTATGAATATGTTAAATGGATTGAGGAAAATCTATACAATAACTTCGATTTTGACACAAAACTAAATTATATATTTTCTTGCTAAACTTACCACTACAGCCACACGTCTCATTCAATAATGACTTGCTTACCTGCAAAAAAAAGAAAACACATTTTGAGCAAAAAACTAGCAACATAACAGAAACTACTAGGACAACATAACATGCAAACATGTGAACGGGAAACCCGAAATTGCTGTAACCATATATCGTGGCAAAGCGGCGTACAAGAAAATTCGTAAATATTTTTTCAAATAAATTACACGGGGGCTAATGAAAGGGCCGATGTTTGGACGGACGGACACAATGGCGGAGGGAACTATTGCTCTATATATTTTACGTAGAATGACCGCGAATTCCTAAATAAATATCAAGTTTTTTTTTGTACGTTGGCCGGTCAGCAGAACTTTTATTGGAGTTAAAAAAAAAACCTCCATATTTGTTATTCGGTATTCAGGTGCCTGTAATTTATCCAATGTTCCTTTACCAAGAATATTTTCTTCCAGGATAATACTTATTTGTGGCTGTAACTAGGTATTTGCTCCTTATTTATGAAGCTTTCGCTCGCAAGTAACAAGCTTGGATAATTCTAGTATCTTTTTCTTGTATCGTAAACAACGGGGTCGGGAAATGAGAAAATTATTTTCTACTTAGATAAAATGAAAATCGGATTTGACCAATTAGAAAGACGTATTTTGTACAATATATTCTTATTGGTGGTACAAGTTTTACATAGATATTTTTTGTGAACGGTACAATATAGAGGTTTCGGGCGACTATTCCTAATAAGAGGTTTGGTTGCGAGGGGAGGGCCGAACGGCCGCATCTCGTGGAATTCCACTCATAGCACTCCCAAAGGGACCATCTACCAAATCATATACACTATAATTTTAGAGGAAAATATCACGGTAAAGGTTCTTATGTATTTTATGTGCGGTACCCCAAAACTAGAGGCCGTTTTTATTCCGTTCTTTAGGTTTTTGAATATAGAATTTTATTATGAATGAATGAAATAGGTTTTATTTAAAAAACGAGTCCTATTTACGAAAGGTAAACTTTTTGCAAATGGAATTTATTCCTATTTAAATATAGCCATTTCCGTATTTTTATAAAAACCATAAATAAAATGGAAAAAATGCATTATCAAAAACTGCGAACTTACCCTCTGGCTAGTAACATTAACAGACGGACAGACATTAATATTTATGTACGTGTCTCATACAATTACTGTGACGCGGCAATGCCCGGTCAGTGTGGGCAATGACCAGGGACCGTTTTATTTTATCAGGTTATGTTATAAGCACAATGCAAGTACTAGGGTGTCATATTCGAAAAGAAGTTAGTACAAAGACCTCTTTTACTGATGAACTTGTTCAAAATTGGAACGCGAATTCGTATTTATGACGCGGAATTTTGTTGTTTACGTTGTTATACCTCTTTTATTTTCTGATAACCTAGTACAATAGACAGTTAGATAAGTATGTAATAATTATTTAAAATGCATTGTTTTATATGCAAAATGCGTCTGTTACAAAATTAAACAAACAAATCAGATTTTCCAACAAAATTAATCTAAACAAATTACATCGGCTTAGAATCGAACCGCAGTCAAACGCTTAACGTCCACATTCCCCAACATTATCACCATTACCCTTCGCGAAAAAAACAACCATCCCTTCACAGATTGACATCTGTCAGGCCGGGGGTTCGATGCCGGATGGTGTAAAAATCTACCCCACATTTGGCTGGTGGAATAAATTTTTAATCAAAATATTTTCGCGTCCCTTTACAAAGGTATGATAATTTCTGCATTGTTGGTGATTGACAGAAGTTAAGCAAGGATGGGTGGGACTTGTTCACATGAATAAATTATTTGTTTGTCTATGTGCTACAGGATGACGGATGTCATGGTGACAATTTGTTGAGTATTGTTTTTTTTTAAATGTAGAGAAAATCGTTTTTATCACAACGTCCCCTCTATGTCACACTACATATAAAAGATAGGAGAAATGCTGTTTTTTGTTCTACTATTTTCTTTTTTGCAATTAATGTTGCCATATAAAAACAGCTGCCGTTAGAATCGATGCAATAAATATCTAACAAAGATACATAACTTGGACACAAAGTGAAAGTGCAGTGTTGCTATTTTCTCACTTTTTATGCAGTCCTGGTAACGTTAATGTTGATAATAGGCGTCGTTTATATTAATGTCCTTTTTTGTAAGTTTAACAAAGTTGCAGGTTTTTTAATGACAAGAAATGGTTGTCAATTATATCATGTAAAAGTTAACACAAGTAAGTACATAATAATATTTTTTTGGTGAAATTACTAGAAAACGCCTCTGATAATACTCCATTATCTGGTACTACCAAAACATGCAAATAACATTCCCTATACATATTAAATCGTCATCCTTTCGACCTCAAAAGTTGAGCCTAACAAAAAAACAATAGACAAACTCTCACACCTTCCGAACCAAAAAAACACAAGTACAAAATAATAAATAATTCACAGGCCATTTCACACACGACCCAAAACCGTACAAAGCGAAAAAAATACGTTAAAACAATGAAAGAACAAGACGACAATGCAGAACGATTAATTCCGAATTTTAACAATGTAAGAATACGAAGCAATATGTAACGAAAGCCGCGCAATTTTAGTACAAAAGCCGTGAAAATACATTCATAAAAATAGCTTCGAAATCTTTAAAACGGTCAAGTATAAGTGATCTGCGCCGATTCGACACGGCTGTCCGTTTTTCAAAATCCTCTACTTACATATTAATGAGAGATTGTCTGAAATTTTGAGGTACTGTCGCTATCCTGGTTTTATCTGAAATTATTCTGTGTTTGTCTATGCAGGCAGACGTGTTGAAATTATGTATTTTTGTGTCAAATGCCGGATAAGAGGGAATATGTAATGGTATTGGATTTGCTTATATTAAGTGTCCACCTGAGCAGGTTTGTATTTCGTTCAATACATTATACCTATTTATTGAAATAGCGTGCCTTAGAAACTCTTATATAAGTGTAATGGCGTCTAAGTGATTTTAACCCGACTCGAGAATAGAAACTGAGACCTCGTGTACAGCAGTCGCGCTTGCAACTACTAGACCAACGAGGCAGTATCTTTTAGTAGTTCTTCAAGGGTATGGATTTAATGAAAGACTTGCCACACCACAGGCATTCCATTAAGTACCCCTAACCAAACGTCAACATACCAATTCCTATCCAAA
Source organism: Helicoverpa zea x Helicoverpa armigera (assembly GCA_033682625.1). NCBI lineage: Eukaryota > Metazoa > Arthropoda > Insecta > Lepidoptera > Noctuidae > Helicoverpa > Helicoverpa zea x Helicoverpa armigera. The sequence continues at coordinate 1,130,658 of JAWIIS010000050.1, forward strand.
GAGTTCTTATTCCCAGCTTATTCCAAACGTTCTTCCGACACGCGAGCCAAAACTTTGGAACGGAATCAAAATAACTTCCATCTGGAATTCCACTTGCAGAATACACAGGTTACACTTTATTTCGCCTGAAATCTAATTTTCGCAAACATTGTAGGCATTTAAGACATTCAGAACAGTTCCTGCTGCATTCCTATGTCACCTGGACTCGGGACGACGCTGCATCCGAAATTAAGGCGGAATTGCATAACATTCTTCATTTGAATTGTGAATTTGAAATAGGAACAGCTGACCTGGCAGCTAGCAAATGGAAGTTGAGATGTTTTGAATTTGGAATTTGCAGGCAAAGAGTTTGTGAATAAGTATGATACCTTTTTAGTGGTCGATGAACCTTGTAGTGACTTTTTCTACTAATATTACATTAACTAGTCCTCTAATTAGTATGCAAAAAATACTTAAAGACATAAATATGCGAGCTACTGTAAGAAAATGTAAAACCAAACTATTACTATCACAAAGAAATTTCTCCGATGACATATTGCTACCATTTCGTGCCCTTTCGAGTGGCAGACAAACACACAAATAGGCTACTTAAATAAATATTTCAATGTTAAAAAATGTTAATGCGTCATCCAGTTATACGTGACCTGCTTAACATTTTGGGAAAGGTAAAAGAGTAGAACCTTTTCTGTACTCATACAAACGATGGTTCAGCTTAAACTGGTCAGTTTAGGAATGTCTTTTATAAAAGAGTGAACAGTAGCCTTCTTTAATGAGTGCTGTACTTAGTTTACAAGATGCGTACGAACAAACGCACTCGCATTGTGGATTTTGAATAAATTTGACAATAGTAACGTAACGTTACGCTAGGAAACTATATCTATGTGTATTGTAGAAATATGAACTAATACAAGGAAGGAACTTGTAATTATTTACAAGATGATTAATACTAGGAGGCAATATAAAATATTGGAAGGCAATATTAATATCTAGTGTAAGTACATTAGACATAAAATCTCCATCTATATTCAGACTAATTCAGAGTAGATAGAAATCCTAATCTTTTATTTTGGTTTTCTAACTGTCTACAGAATTCCAAAAGATCAATAACTCATAAATAAATATCTAGGTATCATAAAGGTTAGCTAGCAAACAATACTAATAAAGATTTACAAAACAATAGTCAAATCAACGGGAAAAACCAAATCGACGATGACGAATCTCACTCTCATGACACCAAACAAGATAATATTAGTAAAACTATTAATATAACTGCAAATGACATCACCTGCTCACATTGCATTCAGAGAAATGCATTGACATATACAACAGGACTAACAATGTACCCATACAAGCGTACTATTCAAAAAAATCAGGTCAAAAATTAACAATAATCCAAACATGACAAAAATGCGAGCACGCATATCGGTCTAATTGTCGATTTGTTTGCTCCATCCTTTTCACTCTCGTTTGTTTGTTGTATTCCTGTCTCATGCGCGCGCGCAGCTGTCATGTGTGACGAATCACTTTGTCATTGTGTCAGTTTGGACGCTTCTCACCCTTTTGATGCGAGTCCTGATGATAATGTGCTCTCTGAGTCCCGTGGGGATGGTGTTAATTTTATTAAAATTGTATGGAGTGAACAAGATAAGAGGGAATTTAATGGTGGATATTTTTGTAAGTAAGTTAGCGTTACAGCTTATGTTGTTAGTGAAATCTTTTAGTAGTAGTTGAGTACCAACATTATCGAAATTCAAAGTAGACTATGCTTCATAAATCTTTAGATTAATAAAACTCTGAAATTGCAAAGATTTGAAAGAGCTAAAAGCAAAATCAAACCAGAAGTAAAGTAGGTAAATCAATGATGATGATGAAGACTATATCAAAAACATAACCTTTCTTAGCAGTCAAGTAAAAATAGAAAAAGAAAGAACAAAACTAGATACAATTACATAAAAAACCACGGTCCCATGATCCGAAATACAACGCCAATACAACATACAGACAGACATACAATGGAGTTATATTCTGTGTGATTGCATTGTACGCAACCCTTTGGTTTGGCTTAGCCCTTGTAATGTAAGGATTACAATACTAGGGACATTTGACAATCATGGCCGACATGTTTGATATTTTTTTGACAATTACTATTGTCATGAATAGAGAGTCGGAGGAAAAGAAAGATCGGTGATGAAACAATATACACAAATTATATGTGACGCTGTGTATTGAGCAATGAATGCAAAATAATAATGATACCTTACTCTAAAACAAAAGCTACTAATGAAAGATACTTTTAGACCAAGCTTATTAAAAGAAGAGAGAACAAACGAAAATAATAATTAATATTAAATATCTTGCTCATTTACTCATTTAAATAGAAAATAAAGTTGTTACAAAACACCCAAACAGACCAAATAAAGATGGACACTCAACAGCAAAAAAAAAAAAAACAAACATGACCAACACAAAATTATTTCAGATGACACAAAGTAATTGAAACCAGGTTATTGCGTTTCGTTTTGTAAGACACATGACTCCTGAGGTCCAAAACCACAGATGCAGCACGGGAAATGAGGAAGCCTTGCTGAGGGTCAAATTACCAGAATTTTGGAAGTCACTAATGCTCAGTGAACTGGTTGCGCTGTGATTCGATATGTTTTAAATCAAAGAGGTACATGAAAAAAGTCTTGTTTTAGATGACCGCAATGTAAAAGTGTGTGTAGCTACAAATGATGAGGTTAATAATCTGGACAAGGTAAAAATAAGAAATGAAAATGAATGAAAAAGTAAGTAAGATTTAATCAGTCTTACTATATATCAAGTGAAGAACCAGAATAAGGTATCCTAGATAATATATATTACAATAATTTGTTCCACAATATCATAATGCAGTCGATCCCCATCACCTATCGAAATAGCCCTAATTATTAACGATTCTGACGCGTAGGTAACATTCAAAGGGCGAATTTTCCATTTCCAAATGAAGAGAAACCATCAACCAATCATAATTCGGGGAAAACGTAACTTAACGCGAATCTATCACGAGGCACCACGCCCCGGGGAAGTCGGGCAACATCGACCCTCCGCTAATCTAATATTAAACACATTCGGATATTAGATACAAAGTGAGCATTCACAGAATTTAATAATCCCGCTCCCACACCTATATACACCTCCCTTTCACTCGTATCCCTCTGTCTCCTTCCAACATGAATTATTAACAACAATTTTATGATTACATTTAGCATTGAGTGTAAGTGCGGCTGGGACGTGATACGAAAGTCGAATGGCCGGTGAAAAATGGCGGGAAAACGTTGCCAGTTAATATTTTATTGGTTTCGATAGGTTTGAGTTATGTAAGTCAGCCGGGAGTTCCGGTAATTTTCAATTTTGTGCCTGAAATATTGATAAGCTAAAGTCCCTCGAGTTCGGTTTATTGGATCACTTGAAGCTGACTTGCAGTTTTGATGGCAGAACATTGTGATAGTAAGTTGCCATTCTTTAGTTCGTTTTCAATTTATTATATTTGAGGAAGGTGCCTTCGAAAATGTTGACGCTATCTTTAGGTCGCACTATTCAATTTACTGGCGTCTTTTTACCATATCCGTTTAAGCCGCTCAAATTAGAATAAATTCTGCATACAAAACAGCAATAACTTAAAACAATTAAAACGCAAGCACATACGTCAAACGTCAAAAAAAAAACGCCATCAAAAACTACGCAAGCCTGTTTTGCATACGACATCTCGTAAAACTGTTATTAGCAAGCAAAAAACATGTAGGCAACGCGACTAGACTATGCCGACGACACCCGGATGGGGATTCTAGAAAATTCTGAGCACACTAGCATCTACTCAGCGGTCATTCAGCCTGTGACTGGAATATATATTGCCTGAATTCTGACGAAAATGGAACCCGAAGGCAGGGCCGAGTAATTGTGTTTGCTGTTCATATTTACCCCAACCTTCTCTGGGGTGGCGTAACGCAATAATCGTCATATTTTGTACGAGTTACACTTGACGCCTCTTTTGGTTAAGAATTGCTTTCTAATTTACTGTGTGGAGTAATTTTTGAAGCTAGTGCTTTTTAGGATTTACAGTTTTATCATCTTGTCCTATCAGTTCTCTATTTAGTAAATAATCAAGCTTGATTGCAGTACCCTCTCTAGGTACAGGTACAGGCTCTTGCCTAAACTTCGAATGTTCCCAATCTCCAAAAAGAACTAATGATTCTAAACCTAAAGGATACGCAGAAAAGATCAAGAAACCCATTAAAGGTCCACCTGGCAAACAATATGTTTTATTTAAATAAGTAATCAGCATAAAACTGTGGCTCACACGCCTCCATTAGTATTGCCTACACTGGATTTAATTTAAATGTGTGAAAACCCTGGCTTCTTAAAATGCTGCAGTTTTTCTGGAATCTTGCCAGGAAGAAGGTTTTACTGAGGACTTTCTAGAAGTTTGTTGATGTCCCAATTGCTTGGGAATAGAAAATTAGGACCCTTAAGGACCAATTGCTTAACCGGTTAGAATATTTTTGATGAGTAGAGAGGTTTCCAAAGAACAAAATGAAGTTCGCTTATTTAAATTGCATGCTATAAATATTGTCCACCAACAAATATGGCGGCTCAGTAAAAAAATCATCGGCACAAGTGTCAACGATTGACAATTAGCAGCGTTGCTGTCTGATCCAAAATTTTCGCATAATTGTCACTCGGTAATTGAAAAACGCAATTATGGACGGCGAGAGCGTCAGTTAATTAATATTAAATTCTGAAATAATCGCCCCGCTTCCCCCGCACCCCCCGCTCCCCCGGGAGACAGGGGACATGGACTGATTGAATTATAGGCAAATTTTGAATTTTGAATAATTCACGGAGTGAGTTAGCCCTTTATGGCACGCGGCCCGAGGACGAGTGAATTTTTGGTTTAATTAGTCTGGTTATTGTTTTGGGGAAACGGGTTCTGTGGTCCTAATTGTTTTTGGCATCTTTTTGTTTTATAGTGCCCCAACCATAAAGATTTAATTGCATTGCCTCACATAATAAAGATATTTCAACTGACATAATAATCGTATTTATTATACCTACGCTCAGATAATATTGATATTAAATTAATTGCATCTTTTTCTGACAAGTAATAACTGTGACCTAATAACTAATGATTTATTATATCAATATGTTAAAAGCACAATAACTGTTAACTTCTTAACCTTAGATAGGCGCAACTGAATCATATAATTTTTTTCCACTCGTGAGAGACGTCGCTAGCTGACACGAAACGATTCACAATCCGCAGCGCGCTGATATATTACGCAATTACTTATTCTCGATGGATAGATCAGAAAAAAGTGAAAAACAAAATGGTTCCTAGTTACAGATCAGTACGGACACCGCGGCTTCGCAAAATTCAATTTGGCGAGCATTTCGCCGCTCCCGCCGTGCGACAAACCAAACAATTACACATACGTGTGTCGAAAGCATAATTTTTCCACAAAATCTACGTGGAAATGCGAAAAAAACACACTCGCTGACGCTTTGTTAGTTTTTCGCGCCAACGCGTCGGCCATTTTTGACAGCTGTCAAACGCTGCGCTAGTGATTGCGTCTTTTGTAGTCGCACCTTTTTCGAGACACGGATTTTTTACATGGAAAAATCAAAACGTCACACACGTGAATATTTCGAATAGTAATATATGAATAGCACAATGTAATCCCACACAAATTACCAGGCGCATAGGAATATGAAAGCGATAAACCGAGATGCATCGGCGATACGTGCACACAATCCTGTCTCATTTCAATACCTATTGTGAGGTCGGCGCTAGTGTCGGAACGTCGTAACGTCCCGTTCTACGGACACCCATCAGTCATTTACGAATGAATACATGACAATCGATCGAGATCCGTAAGGTAACATGTCGCGGCTGAGTGACGAGTGATTCTCGCGTTCGTGACGGATATCGGAACGTTGACAAACGCGCGGCCTGCCCGGCTGGTCGCTTCTTTTACAAATTTCAAGCAGAAGAAGTTTGACGTGCGATAGTGACGTGACGATGTGGAGCTGTCAGGTTTCAATTGGCTCTCAGAGAGTGTTGACGTGTCATGTCGGATCTAGATCCCAAGTGCGGACATGTTAATTGTTACGGCAGAAGCGTAGGAGTCGCATAAACACCCTCGACATTTATTAGTCGCTTTCTATACCTATTTGCTTGAAATTCGATATTATTTTTAACGTATACGGAACCTAAGACTGAAATCTGATATCGGTTGGTTAGTCGATTAATATAATCGTATATTCCGATGAGAATCGATTACTAAAGCGGATACAAGTAGTTACTTGGTTGCAATAGTAAACATCATTAGGTATGTGAAGCGCACTCGAGCGATGCGATACGTCGTAGAAGCTAGTTTTTGTTTGGCAGCAAGAAAACAGTGTTATGATCGTTAAAATTTACATAGTATGATGAGATACAGACTAATCTCACGGTTGAAAATATTTTAATGCATCTGTGATGGATTTCTATCTGAAAGTTATGTAGTCAATTGCAATTATATTATTTTTAAACTGTAAAAGTTTTCTTTATGTATCCTAAACTGATGAAAATGGATACGCAGTAACATACTTGCATATTTACCAAGATGCTTATTTCAAATGTAAATACACAAAGGATATACCTACCGTGCTCATTATTTTCGTTTTTATCGCAACGCACATCATCGCCTGTCTACCACTATGCAACAAGCCAAAAACATTATAACTTAACTATGTAGTTGCATTTAAAAACGGCAAAAAACAGTAATTTATTCCAAAATAATGAGCATTTAACTAAATGGGCATAATAACCTGGTTTAAGGTGTTAAAATCGTATTCACCGCCGGATACCGATGATTATTTCCATCCTTCCAATATGTAATTATGGAATTTCCTCTAAATAACGTAATTAAAATACAAGTTATTTATTGATTTTAACTGTATTTTTAACGCGACCTCCATTAACCTATCAGAATGTATGTATGAATCCTAGTCTGTCGTAACTTTGTATAAATTATAAACCTCCTGAACCATTCAGCTGAATTTAAAAGCCTATGTTGCAACCAAGAAGTACTTTATTTATCCGAATACTATTTAAGTATCAATTTACAGTTCTCACCAAATAACTTTGCTGCTCCCAACATAGAAACTAGTGATAACGATACTTAAACAAATAGCACGTGATATTGATTGACTTCAGAGAAGCAAACTTATTTGACGAGATTACATAAGTTTCAGATATGAACACCAGGATACCAGAATATAATAAGAGGTTGACACTTAAAATCACCAATACCAACCACTTAGAACAACTTTCATGAACTGCATCATCATACCTTTACCTACCCTAATGTACTAGGGCGACATATAACAAAAAGACAGCTTCATCTACTTTCATGATCATACCTTCGCTTACCAGTCAATGTAGGTACCAGGGCGACATTTAACAGAGAGACTTAAATGTCATCATTTTACCAATACCTAGTTTCCTCATCATCATACCTACACCTGCTAATCAAAGTACCAGGGCAACATAAAACAAAGGAAGCTTACCTGGATCTGTCGCATCGAGGGTCTGCGGCGGGGGCTGACTGAGGGGTCCAGGGGTGCCTCCGGAGCCCGGAGAACGAACGTCGTCATTCACCGCGCCACCGTAAGACAGTGATGATGATGGCGGTCTCTGTAGGCAAAAAGAAAACAATATATTAGTCAGGTGTTAGAAGTAGTCAGAAGTATATCAAGGAGTCTATATAAAGATAGTTCTATGGAGCTGGGTATGAGGTGCTTGAAAAGTTCTTCTGGCACATATATTATCTCTCAAATTTTTATTTGGTCGTCAGCATTTAGGATATGTGTGGGTTCCTAACTTCATCTTTAATGTTCTTAAAAGTATATGGAGACCCACACAAGTGTTGCTTTAGTAAAACCTGTGGAATTCGCTTAAATACCTACGTTATTTCGCCTAAAATACTTACTAGAAGTTTTGGATGCATTTATTTGATTACGTCAAAAATCTGAGCAACTATCAATCTATCAATTTTTAAGAGGAAAAGACATGATAAACCGTTGTTTTCAGAAGATATTTCTCCACATACAAACTCTTCAAACTTCGAGGCTCCATAAAAAAAATCATTTTACCAATTACACAGAATCATTAAGTTAAAATACTACAATACATCAGCTGTATAATCTACGTACAAATGGTCGTTAGTTACTAATCATGGTTGGTGCAATTAAACGCTAGTTTTTTTTGTTAATTACTCCAGCTGAATGGCTGGTTATCAATCATTGGTAAGGTAATCAGAATAGGTTCAGCTTAAACGGGGTCTTAGAATGTACTAGCTAATTCTTACAATTTCACTTGCGCTCTTAAGCTTAATTCCATCTACCTTGATGATGACTATAGGAACCTATTATATGCTCTTGCTAAAAATGATTGTATTTGATTGAAAGTGCGACTTATATTTCGCATTATAATTAAGTATAATAATTATTTTTCAATTAGTCTTCTGATAAATCCATGTGCAAAAATTTCTTCCATGTTCAATGCTGCTTGCACTCCAGTAATGCAGTTCTGTCTCACACCTATGCGTTCTGTTTCTTTACCAATTCTTGCTCTGTTTAAAATATAAGCACGTCAGCGATGTTAATGTACTTCGCCAAATATGATGTGCCTTTCATCCCTTTACCAATGTAACTCTCAACCTCTATGTTTTCACGTTAAGCTGTTGAACAACTGCTCTTATGCCTTTCTTATGCCTTCTCCATTAGCTTACCACAACAATGCTCTCTCCAATACATTAGCAAATGTCCTAACTATCACAAATTCAGTCCTCAATATTATCTTTACTTCCTTATTTCATAACCTGACCATTACGGCCGGCAAGGCAGGTGCCTCCCGCGCACGCCTAATGGCCGAGTGGCGTGCGAGTCGGCTCATTACCGACCGCTTCCGAAGTATTACGACAACACCCGAAGTGTTACGACAATAGCCGAACGCTTTAATTTTAACGGGCCTAGGAAGTTAGGGTAGGAAATAGCGTAAAGGTGCTAATATGTAGAAATTTTATTGTTTTCTGTCTTATCTATTTTGTTGTGTTCCTCTGTTTAAATTGTAGGTGCGTTTGCGCTGATTATTATCGAGTTTTGCAAGTTATTGATTGATTGGTGATTGATGAAGCTTCAATATGGCTAAATCATGTGTTTGCACAACATTTTAATGACATACACAATAACATGTTGCTTATTGCTATGGTAAATCACAAGATTCAAAATATCCTGATTTGAAATTAAAAGAACCCAGTACATACCTAATTTTCATTTCAATGATCAATAAAAAGTGAAGATTATTTAAACTTACGTGACATATACATAGGTAAACAGATTTATACACAATCAGCACTTAATCCTGATATCTAACTGTAAAGGTACGACATCTTCTTTCTTTACCCAACGCTTCGGCCGTATTGCACCGGCCGTAGTCACAGACGTACTGATACTAGTGGCGTCTTTCTTGAAGTAAAATTTTATAACTACCCTCATTTGATCGTCACAATTTTCACATTTTGGATTCGCATTATTATATACCTTACACACTTACATCATCTTTTGCCAGTTTTGTATTTATTTTTCAAGGAAAGTATGTATCTTTATTTTATGGAAATATGATTGCATAAAAATACTAATAAAGAGTTTATAGCAGATTTCATATAGAATCTACACATTAAGTACTTCTTTTACATTACTAATCACTACTTACAATAATTATTATTTCTTATTTACTTTCTAAATTAACTTTTGTTCTATGGGAGATGGCCAAAAAACAACCCAGAGTCGACAGAAACTTCGTATGTATGGTTGGATTCAGTATAATGTGTAGATTACAAAAAGTATTTCATATCATCTAAAAACCATGGGGTTCTCTTTTTACAAGGTTTTTTCCAAGAAGATTTTAGTACATAAAAAAGCTTAACTTTTCTGTTTGCAGTTCATTAAAAGTTGCGCATAGGGCAAAAACTAAAGACTCAGGTGTACATATGTCTGTTATTATAGCACTATACACGAGTGATGGTTTAGAGCTGACCTGATGATGGAGAAGAGAGAAGATCAAGGGAACTCGGCAATGGTAAATATTAACTACCTCGTGTTTGGGCTTATATTATTCGCATTGACGAGAACTTTTCACTAATGTGAATAGTGATTAAAAAGCTTAAAAAAAAAACATTTTTTAAATTATTTTTTTTTAAACTAACCTTTGCCAGTTCATAAGTTTACACATAACAGGGAAACCTTCAAGTAGGTAAGGTCGGTACTAAGTCGTAGGTATCTGGAGTGGCTCATGTCAATAGTGCAATGGTTGGGGGTCAAAACTCAAACTCAAGACGTTTTGATTACCAGGCAAACTCTGTAACTATGGTGATGTTACTCTTCGCTTGTATTATGTTAGTATACCATGTTTTTTATGGTCCTTTATGCAAATAATCTTTAAAATCAACATAAATTCAACATAACCTATTTTTGTGAAAATATGATATAGCTCCTATACCCCATGGATTACAGACTGGATTTTTTGGCACCATCAAAGGTCTATCATAATGAACCCATTGGTACCCATTTCGTTGCTGTCGATTCTGGGTTTTTTTACTATGAAAATTTGCCCATCTCCTTTCCTAAATGATCTTTAATTATATCAAAACTCCTTCCTAAATACTCAACAAAAACAAAATAAACATGTCTATGTTTTAACGTTTAAGCTAACCATTTAGTGACGCCTGAATGGTCACAGTTGGTCGTCTCGCGCCATTGACCAATCTAAATCGATTGTACATTCCAAATTATGTTTAATGCTATAATTGATATAAAAAGACTGTGGTGACTTGTTAGGGTGTGTTGTCGTTTTTTGAAACTTCGTTAAAAAGCTAAGTACCTAAGGCAAAAGGATATACCTACTTAGTATTCCCGTTGCCCAGAAATAGGACCTGGATAGCGACACTTTTCTCAAAATAAAATCTATTAGGCATTAACAGCGCTTTCATACTAGCGGACTTTCCGCTCAGTTTTTCCAAGCGACAATACTCGATTCGTACACTTTTGCAACCGCGAGAAAAATCCACCAGTGTATAAAAAAATGTGCGCTCTTATTTTTAATTTAAATGCACCTATATGGACCTAAATTTTCCGTTAAAAATACAGCTTTTAGATCTGCATAATCATCTTCACCGTCCTTCTCATATCCCAAATTTTGAAAATCTGACCTTTATTCTTAAACCGTGTTTATCTCAAAAATTACACATTATCTAAAGCACAAATCCTGAAAATTGATCGAAACGTCAAGATACTTTGGAATATAAATAAGTTTGTATAGACAGTCCGTTCTAACATGATCGTTTAGAATTCCTATACAAAAATAGACTGGCCAACTGGCCATTTCAATAATCATTAGGTAGATACGTACTTACGTTCCGGTGTACGAGAAGAGCTTGTGTTTAGAAATACACCTACTTACCTACGTGAAACGTAACGTTTGTAAAAGTAGTACCTAGTTCTCCAAACTGCTTTTTTCTGTTGAGAAATCACTATAAAGTTGCCCGGGTAACTGGGTTGAGGAGGTCAGATAGGCAGTCACTCCTTGTAAAACACTGGTACTCAGCTGCATCGGGTTAGACTGGAAGCCGACCCCAAACATAGTTGGGGAAAGGCTCGGGAGATTATGACAATAAAGTGTGCCTTTATTGTTCAGGTAGATATTTAAAAGTCTGAATTTAAATAAAATTACTGGCATCAAATATTTAAATATAGAACTAATGTAAAATTACTGGCATCAAATATTTAAATATAGAACTACTTAATATTGCCTCAGCCATTTCTAGAACTGTCAAGAAAACTATTCAAACATCTGTTCCAAATTTAAATCTAACAACCCTTTACCTACCTCTTTACAAATATAATTGAACACCATTTGGCTTTAGATGATTAAACTCGTTCGAATTTCAAATTACGAATAGTCAGCCATTATTCGATTAGAGTAATCGAGTATTCAGAATCGTTTGACATCTGAATTAACTTCATAATCGAATGATGTTACTTAGTAATAATTAGATTGTATTATTGCTATTGTCGATATGTTATTAGGGGATATTGATTGCTTGATATTTGATATGACGTATTAGGTATATAGTTATGTGAGCGACATGATTAACAGTTATGTTTACCTATAACTTTCTATACATATAGAAGTTACTGAATGGTAGAACATTTTTTGTGTACCTATCCTTAGCAAATTGCTAAGATAAACTAGGTTTTGTAAAGGTCCCTAATTACGAGAAATTTCCAAATGTTTTTTCTTATGTTTACTTCCCTCAAAGAAAAACACATTTCTACCAAAATCCAATTACTATTTCCAAAGCCCACTAATTGATGACAACACCTTTTTTTTCGACAGGAAATTCGTAGCCGTTTCACACCATATGGGACAAATGCATCATTATTTCAATATTATTGTTATAATTCTGTTTACCGGCGGCCATTTTGTATCGTTAGCGAATTCGTAACAACTCGAGTAAGTAACGATTGTGACGGAAATCGATTATTGTAATCGAATGTGTAGTTTGTGTTGTTTTAGTTGTTATTCGATTGTCACCTGTTGTGTTTTGGGTTGGGGTATTGAATATTTTTTAATGATGGTAGGTTGGCTAACGTTTGTAAATTATTATTTTTCATAGACTTGTGTCTCTGTATGATTAGGTATGTATTCTGACTATGTAGGGGTTAGCTTCCAGTCTAACTGGATACAGCTTTACAAGGAGCGACTGCCTATCTGACCTCCTCAACCCAGTTACCCGGGCAATCCTATACCCCTTGGTAAGACTGTTGTTACTTTCTGTCCTCTGACTACCCGTTACTGCCAAAGATGTTCAAATGAAAGCCGGGACCTACAGTTTATCATGTCATCCGAAACTTAAATAAAATAGAATATATTGTCAGAATGTTTAGAGCAATCTGATGTGTAGTACTTTTACATATTATCATCAAATTAATTAACAATTTCACTCAACCTCCAGCCACTTATAACCCTACCAACAATTACATGCCCCATTACGTACATTCGTCAACAAACAAAAATATAACACTTCGGCCGCTGAAGCAGCAATTATTTTTAAACAAACAAATCAATAAACACGGCATGTACTAGGCAGGGTTAACTTTGGTTAAGAAAACAATACGGGGAAAGGGATCAGGGTTGAACGTGCGTTTAAAGTGTGCTATTGAAATTCGCGTAGACAGATACGAGTAATTTAGTATGTATTACGTTGGCTGTTCTTATAAGAGTAGTAGTTTTTAAGGTAAGTGTCATTTTTGGAATTATTAAATTGGTGGGTGGTTTAAGAGAACATGCATTGATTAAAAACAATTCTCCATTATACGATTTTTGTGGCATATCGATCCTTCTTTTTATCAGAGATTCAAGCCGTTTTACATAGCACCTAACTTTCACATGAATGCCATTGGTACCTTTTCAGTAATTCATTACTAAGTTAGCCTACACATTTTGAGTATCTTAATTTCCTTCATTAAACAACCCATATTTTTCCAAAATTTTACTACCATACTCCACGCAAAATCACGCATGATTTTCACCAAAAAATCACTCTACAATACTCAAGTACGTACCAATAGGGCCAGCCCTAAACGGACCCCCGTACCAACCCGTCAAACGCACGCGGCCGATGAATTAAATCGAAAACAATTCGTAAAAAGAACAATAGAAGGGTAGGAACAAAACTTCCAGTTTGAATTTGGAATTGAGCTCTGCGCACGCGCAAGCCAGGTGGGGGTGTGTGTCAATGAAGTCGGTTAAAAAGAGGTAACGCGATATTTGTTGTTCTTGTCGGTATTTAAATGTGATTTGTTTGATTGTTCGTTTGTGTTTTGTGGTTGCGTTAATTGTTCTTTTTTTCTGTTCTTTTGTTTAATTTTGTGTTGAATTGTGATCGGTTATTCTTTGGTTTAACGTTCGTTTTAATTTTAACGAAGCTAACCAAAATTTTCTTGTAACTCAAAAAGAAAATCGAAAAATCCTCACTCATTTTAATTTCTTGTATACTTGGTGTCTAACTAACCATAATACCTAAATAATAGCAAAAATTTTGCAACTATGTACAATTTCACCCTACCAATTTACCCACCACTCAAATTACCCAAAAACAAAAGAAAAAAAAAAGAAAGACAAACAGCATTAAGACGTATAGAGGTTCCAGATGACACTAAAGTAAACTTTCATTTGCCCAGATTAATGGTAATGGAAAAGTCGGGTTCCATGGTATCTTCCCCATAGGGTAGGCATGTCCTCACTCCGTCTTTATCAAGAACGAGTATTAAAGAACTGGTTCTTTTGGAACTGATACGGAACGGAATAGGTATCGTGAGTAGCTACGTATAGTGTATGGTTGGTTATTATGTTATGAAATTGCTGATTCGTTTGCGGTAGAATTTGATGGAATTGTAATGTTTTGTAATGTGTGGATATATAAAAAAAATTAGGTGCGTTGAAGCCCAATTTCATCAACGATATAAACGTTAGTTTTCTTAAACAACTGTTTACTATGATTTTCTAAGTAAAAAGGTGTAATAACCTTGTAGCTGTAAGATCAAATTGACGTTTATGTTGACGGTGAAAATGGACCTTAGCCGTTCTACCACAAAAACTTTTAAAAGTCTGTTGATCACTTTCCTAAAAAGTAGTTAAATTATGACGAAATAAGGTCCGTTTTGCAGCCACACTTTTTTAGACAAGTGTTCAACAGATGTTTAAGTTTTTGTAGTAAGGCATATTTACGGTATATATCTAAAATCTCTTCGAGATCAGCTTTTCCTTTCACTTTTTTTTGGACTACTTTAGAACTTATTTTCCACAAAACTAACTTTAAATCATCACCAACCGCGACCCAAAACGAATACTTATCACTACCCCATAATACCATTGCCAACCCTACATCATAGTTTCTCTTAACGTCACTTGCAAACAGATCTGCGTTTGCGCAGGTCGCGTGGCGGGTGTCGGATGACACGTGGGAACTGAAATCGTTCGCCAATTTGGTCTCTTTTGGGGACAATCCAGGCTCTAGAGATTGGTTATGTAATTTTTACTAAGTATTGTATTGTATACTAGATGTTTTCCGCAGTTTCATCTGCTTTTTGGTCTCTTTTGGGGACAATCTAGGCTCTAGAGATTGGTAATGTCATTTTTGCTAAGTATTTTGTTGTAGACTTGCTGTTTTCCCGCGGTTTCCCTCGTGTACCGGAAGAACTACTGCCCATAACGGGATAAAAAATAGCCTATGTTACTCGGGAAGAGTGTAGCTTCCTAACAGTGTAAGAATTTTTCAAATCTGGTCGGTAGTTCCGAAGCCTTCATTTAGGCAACAAACGAACAAAATATGTTTCCTCTTTTTATGTAAGTATATATGTATGTAATTGAATATTTCAATGCAATAGACAACTGTGTTGCTGAAAAATTTTTTCTTCACCGTTTCTTCTTTCCAGCCATAACACTAGGAAGCGGTGAAAAAGGCGTTCTATGGGTGATGTCCAATGAAATTGACGTGAAAACTGCTGATTTAATTAGCCTAATTTCAATAGAAGTATTTGACTTTACCAATTTCTTTTTCAGATTTCAACTTGCAAGTCTGAAAGTCGCAGATTAAGTATTTTTGGGCTACCACAAAAACTCTATTAACCATTTCTCTAAATACAAGGGGCGTCTGTTCAATCCCAGGTTCGATTCCTGGAAGTGAAAGTTTTTTGCGTTACCGACAAAATGAGGAGGAACAAAAACATTTATGTAATATGTTGAACAGATGTTGGCGGCCATCTTGGAATGCTGACTTGATTGACATTTTCGAGTAGCTTCGGTTTATCTGGATAAGTAAGTCATTTTGAAAGTCTCCTCCATTTTATGCATTCCTGGTAGATTACTTCATTTGCGAGAAGGGAGATTTTTATGTCTATATTTGAAACGTAGATCTTAAATCTAACTTAAATTCAATTTTATTTTGGAAAGTACTTTTTCTTACTTACTTTTACTTTTGATTAATGTTTAATTCATCTCCCTAGCCTTTTCTATGTACCTCTAGGTAAGACTGGTTGTCAGACTTACTGGCTACTCGTAAAGACTGCCAAAGATGTTCATTGACGACAGCCTCTCATATTTAATCAGAAGCCAAAACGATGATTGAGTCTATCTCGCCTTTTCAATAGAACATAGATCCAAAATCTAGAATGTTCGACCAAATCTAGACACGAATACAAACCTCTTGTATATTCATGATCGCTTAGTATTCCACACATTAAAACTAACCAAAACGGTTCCTTATAAATTATATTTATAATTACAATGTCCAAGGGCGAATTTTATGTCTATTTAATCTATGCTATTTATGTCACAACTTTATGGGAATCGTGAGAGGCATAATAAGTGGCGCCCGGCGCAAGCGCATTGTATTTTGGTAACTTTCCATATATGGTTTTGTTTAATTTATTTGTCTGTCTGTTTGTTTTTATGTTTGTCGTTAATTATTTGAGGGTTTTTTGGTTGATAAACTATAGGATTATGTTATTAAAAATGTGGTTGCGCAATGAGGTATGAAAAGTTTTACTAAATATTTTCCAGTATGTAATGGGAAACAAAATCATTCAATGTTTAAAATAACCAAGTATTCATCAAAAACTGTCTAAACTATTGATAATCAAACAATAATATTAAAAAGCGATTGATTTGACACACTACCTAACTAAAAACCAAAACATTTTTCAAGAAACAAAAAAAAAATCCCACACATTAATAAAAATCAAGCAAAAAAAAGCCACAAAAATAATCTCTCTTATAAAAACAGGCGAAATAATAGGCGAATAAGGCGAAATAATCAAGTAATCCGGGTGCCAAGCTAGTTAATAATAGAAATGATTTAATAAGTTACCAGGAGTCCATAAGTTAGTAGGAGCTCATAAGTCAGTGACCGCCATGGGAACCTGACACTATGACTTGTGACAACACTCTTGATTTAAATGATTATCATATTTTTTTATTATTAGTATTAGGAGCCGTGACTTTGCTTGGGATTTTTATGAGTGATGATTTCAATATTTGTATGGATTATAAAAGAGAAATATAACCTAGGTTTGGTCCCTGGGTCTGGGTTGGGTATAGGTAGATGCAAAAGTAATTTTGAAAATGCAAGGATTTTTTTCTAAGTAGGTATATCTTGGACACCAATGACCGAGTTTCGGAGGGCACAATAATCTGTATGACCCGGTTGGGTTACCTAAAAGTATGTTAAGTACCGTTTTTCAGGAAATAAGGTGTAGGTATTTTTGGTAATGTAGAAAATATGGTCTTCCGCAACCACCTTTGGCTTTCCACATAAGATGAGTCAAGTCTTTTATCGTCTTCCACAAAATCATTATTGACTCAAATACTTACTATAAAAAACTTGACCAGATTCAAACCTACTATAGTTTCAACCAAAGCTATCTATAAAGATATACATACATATGTACATTTAATATTATGTAGATATTCCCCGTCTATGTATGTACATGATTATAAAAAAATATTGCAAATTTTTATTGTATGCAAATTAGCTTTTTACGATCAACCGTGACATGATATAGGGCTGCCAGTTGTTTTTTGCAATTATTTAGTTCAAAATGTATGTTGATGACCAAAAAATCATAATTGGTTGGACATAGCGCTAATATTGTAGAAGAACTAGATAGTTAATAATTGATGTCCATAAAATTATCAGGAAAAGGAAAAAAATATACAAAATCGTTCTATACTATAATCTCGAATTATAGTCTCCACTAATTATTTTGTTAACACAGCCCATAACTAAGTGTTATAAGACCTCTATTTAAAAACGTAAATATAAAAGGTAAATCAACCGTCCCGAACCACCATAGACTCAGAACATAAAAACCCCATTACGGATATACTAGGCCCTCTTAATTAAACCTAATAAATGCTATATAAACGCTTCTCTATGCAAAATAAACACTGCATGTACCAGGAGTGCAGAAAATAAAAGGAGCCTCGTTAATGACTATAGATTATAAGAGCTATGCATTTTTAATTAATAGTCTGTGCTCTGGGCGTGAAAAAGCGTGTTGCTTTGCCGTTGTTTAGAAAAAATAAATTGAAACTTTCAATTAAGAGAAATTATGCCGAGGTTTTTTCCTATTTCTGCACAGAATGGTGCTGCAATAAAATTCTCTGAAAAATGATGATGTTTTGATTAGTAAGCGTCGAAGTAATGTCTGGCGAAATGAGAAGAAATTCATTACACAATGCAAAAAATCTACAAGTCGCTTGATTGCCGGGTATTTTAATAGGCCCTGTATGTAGTATTAAGTACTGCATCTTTACCTTTCTCCCAACAAAGCTAGACCAGTCCCGGTAAAATTAATATCGACTCATTTAATATGCAAATAGTGTAGCCGGCTCTTATCTGCGTTGTCCGCTCCGTTCAATCAATGTGTCCTTTAGGCGCGCTATCTCCGTGCGATCTTACTCCTGCCCTCTTATACCCGCCTGGTACATAGATTTATTGCACAGCGATATCATTAACAGTATTTGTTTATCTATTTTTGTGAGTAATTGAGTGAAAAAGTTTAGTTAGAAATGTTTTATGGTATGTAAAATGTTGCCTGTAACGGCAGTAATCATTCTTCACAATCACATTTTACAACTTGTGTGGCGATAACGTTTTTATGTTTTTATTTTACATCTAAATCAGGGTATTGCTTTCATATTTTTTCATACTTTTTGTATTACGTTTAAGCAATGAAGAAATAGCTGTTTACCATCGAATGATTATACGGCCTCTTGATTCTAACCCTTCATGGACGCGTCCCAAACAAAATTAGTTCGTTTGAAAATAAACGAAAATTGTATTGAAAGTATACATTTGAAAATGGGTCAATAGCTAATCAAGAGTGATTGTGTTGTAATAATGGTTCTAGGAGGGTCATGTGCTATTGTTTAGGATGTAACCGGAGCCGGTGCGCGCGCCGAGTCCCCTAACAACGGCTTGTGGGAAGCATGAGAAAGCAAACGTGTTGACTTTGGTCTAGTTTGTATTAAAATGGGGACTTGTTTTGGCAATGTATTTGTGGAATAATTCTTTGTTTTCGCTACTACAGTAGGTTCATTTATACTCAAAGTTAGTGCTCATGAATCTTGTTAGTAGTAATTGTAGACGAGATGAAGTGAGGCGTTTAGTTTAACTTTCGTTGGCGATTATTATAATGCGATTTAAATGTACCTATCAACACCAACAGACGTACAACGAAAATCGAATCCCATTATTTCGAACACATAAACATACCTTCTTAACTTCAAAACAAACGTCAAGCATACAAACAGACAGTCAAAGAAACATCTAGACATCACTACAACAAATGCTTTACAGAATCCAGATTATAAATAAAAAGCTGAAGATATATTGATGGAATTCATCACTAGGTTCAGACGCATCGCAGACTGGTATCGGCAGTCAGACCACGGAATACAGGCATTAATATTAAATTCAAAGTAAATATTCCTAGGCACAGCTCATTAGATATGCAATGTAACGGAACGGGGGCCATAAATAATTCAGGCATCGTTCTATGGTCAACTATCTGTGTATGCTTCTTCCTATTTCACTTCCGGTCCTAACTAATTGATTTCACAATTGTTTCTATTTAAATAGCTTATTTTAATAGTTTTATAGTACTAACGTTAATTTGTTTAGGAAGTGTGTTAAATTAATTTGAAGACGGTAATGGCGGTTTTTTTGTAGTGTGCGTTGCTTGATTAATTATTATTTATTTATGTGTTTTAATGTTAATGTTATGCTTGTGGTTGCTTTAGAGGTAATTAATATACTTATCAGCTAATTCATTGAATATTATTTTTTTCTAGTTGTATAATACATCTATTTTAGATAACAACTTTAAAACTGTCCGATGGGAACTTTATAGAAATTACGTGGATAACATGCAAGGCAATTTAATCTAAACCAATTTACATACACCACAAACCTAAACCAAATCCGGATATTCAATAATCCATTGCAAAGAGCTCATTCAACTGAATGTCTATATTAAAGCATTCAATACTGTCCGTCAATAGAAACTGCGAGGTTTTAAATAGGCTTTTTTCTCCGTTCGTTCATATAGTGAGCTCAAAGGGTTCTAGCGACAATACTCACTCGGTTAAATTAACCGGAGCTTAATGCTTAATTGTTAGTGCAGCTAAGCCTTCGCAACACGTGTCGGAGTTCCGCAGGGTGCTACACTGGGCCCGCTTCACAATTGATATTGAAATTTCTCCTCGCAATGTTTTTTAGGATTGCTGTGGCTTTTTAATGGGATTTGCGTCTGGTTATTAGCTTTTTCATTTAGTTTGATTAGTTTTTGTGTGTGAAAGTTTGGTGTGGTGATATTCTATTTTTGTTGTCCATTATACATACATACTTGCGTTTGTAATGCTCTTCTTCAATTTATGTATTAGAATTTTTGGTGTTGAATTACAAGTTTAGATCAAGTAAAATGAATGTAGGTTTTCATTTGATTTTCAAACAACCCATATCAGATCTAAATAAAATTACGCAACAAAAGTTTTCTCCACGAAAACCGCATCGAACTAAGCTAAACCATGTTTACGACTGCATATTTACAACCGCAAGCAATTTACAGGAAAACCAAACAGTAATTACAGAACAAAAACAAATAACAGAGAAAAATCATTAGGGGTGAGCGTTGGGGGATGATTACAAAGGAAAACACGGGAGCCTGAGTGGTGGAGTATTGTCGACTGATTGTGCAGTAGTTGGCTGGCGGCCGGAGGGTAGCGGCTTCGACAATGGAGCCGAGATTACTGCTGTCGCCTGTCAGGAGCTTGATGTGGGGTTCATGTTTGTTTGATTTACACTTTCAATAAATGTTTAGTGGCTTCGAGAGTTGCGGCTAATGTAGGCCGCAGGCTAGTGGCTAGCTTGAGGCTCCCTAATGGTAGGAAAGATTGTGTTTCTGGTTGTTTGTATGCTAATTTAAGTGCTCACGTGTTTCCTTGTACTTACTAAAGCATAGTACTGTTATTTTATATGAAGCGATTAGCTGAGATTTTATGATATACCTGAGGAGAGAATCAAGTACCTATAACATTAATAGTAATGAGTTAAGGTCATAAACAAAATGTGACGAAGTGCTAAGACAATTTTCAATCAGCATATCCAAAACTCCTACTTTTAATTTGTCTGCCATATCCAATATTTCCGACATCGAGTGTTTAGTATTCAATATCATACGTGTGTTTATGTTTTGGCATGTAACTCTAAACCGCGATAGATTTGAGGGTCTTTGTCTTGCCTCCTCCCTCGCTGCGCTCTCTGAATAACTATGCTTTGTTCATTCATATTTATAGTGTTTGCTTGAGAATTATTATTTCAATTATGAGTTTGTTTGGAATTTAATATTTTTTTACAATCCCTACATACATAAAACATGTCTTCTTCACTATTTTTTTTTTATTAAAGTTTGGACTATGCCAAATTGATTTAGATGAAAAAATATTTTTAGCAAAACTAAGTCTTTGTCTAGTAAATACCATACAAGTATTACCTACTGGAGAGCCAGACTCGGACAAGCCACAAGTTATGTACCTAAAAGTTAAAATCTTTTAGTAACTAATAGGTGTACATCTTACAATATCTGCACAGCCTTTATCTCATCTTATCTTAACCACTTATGACGCCCCAGTACCTGCCACTAACACCTGATTCAAAAATAAACTCTTCTAAGAAATTATCTATCGTCATATTTCTTATGAAAACGAACGTCAAAGACTTTATAACAAGATAAACAGCTAAAAATACAAACACACACCATATTTGCAGAGATTCTAGCTGGTAATGATTTTCAGAAATATTGTTATGACTTATGAGTCAGTACTTTCAATGGAAATTGCGTAAAGAGAGTAGGATTAAATAAAGCCATTGACGTCGAAAATGGTTAAACAATTAATTTAGAGAATTCGGACTTTCCATGAAACTGGAGACATGCAGGTTTTATCTAAAAAAAATCTTATGAAATTCTAGAAACTCAGAAAGGATACATACGCAATAGAATGTTGTGAATTTACCACCTACGTCTGCCAATGGCAAATAAACCAAAGTAAATAAAACCCTAAAAGTCAGCACTAAGTAAAATATAACACCATATCTGAAACACATACTGAAAGAAAAAGAGCATATCAAGAGAAAACTTTCCTTTTAAAACAAAAAAAATACCTTCAGAACACATTTGCAACGTTTCAGAATCCGAACGAAGAACTGTCTAAAAGCATAGTGTACTTCTCGATAATAAAAAGAGAAAAAAAACTTCTAAACTTAAGGGAAAAAGATGATTGAAACAAACACGAAAAAGTTGTCCCCTCTAAGTGTATTAAACCTCCTGAAAAAGTTTTTGAAAGTAAAAGGGGACAAACTGAAATAATATAAATACTTACTTTCAATAATAAAAAGTTGATATTGATTCAAGTTTTTGGCGTATGGTGCAAGTTAAGAGAAAGCAAAGTTTTTTAAGTAATAAGAAGTTATTGTATGAAAGGTTTTTTTTGCTAAAATAAAAGTTTCAGGAATGTGAGTAGATAAAATGTATGAAAACAGCATTATTTTCGTTGAAAAGTCACGTACCTACAGAAAAAATAGGAGATACACGAGTATTGTGCACAAAAATAATAATGTATCCTTTCCTTTTAATTTTATTATATAACTTCAATTCAATTTAAAACCTAAAGATATAGAAAGATTTTTTATTTGTTCAAAACATGAGTATGCAGTACAAATAGGTTTGCAAAGCACCTACTTGTTAAAGCTAATGAAATTCAGATACCATTATTAATACTAATGAACCACCGAAACAAAGCCATATTGATCTTACTCTATCTAAGGTTCTCATCTATTTTTATATTTTGTTTTCAACAATCGCTAAATCCCATTCCTTACTCCACACCATAAGTTGATGTTCGGCAAATCTTCGCGAGTGGAGTCGGAAAATGTTTCAGGATGCATTATGATAAGCGAGCGGCGCCGGGGGACTACACATAGCTGAGTTTTGTACCAACTGACAGTACTAGGCTGTCACTATTAAATGTGCTGGTTTTATGTTGAATTTGCGGTATTCTTTGGTAAGAGAGTATGATATTTTAAGGTTTTTTTCTTAGGTTATTGGTGTAGATAAAATCTGGGTGTTAAATCAATCTGAATGTGAGGATAAATAAACAACCTATGGAGAGACTAAATAATATAACATTTGAATTATACACGTTACAGCTAGTTTTAGCTAGCAGCACTATTGCTCAAAAGAGTTACTGCTAGCCTAGCACACAAAAAACCTCCAGAAGTATTTTTTTAAAGGAATGAAAGCTTTCCTCTGCATCTACGGTGAAAAAGAAGTATATATCATAGACCAGAAGCAGAACACCTAAGCTAAAACTGCAATTGAGATTCAATTGACAAATAAGCCTCTTGGACAAAACAGCAAATCAAAACCTATCAAAACTCAAAAGAACCCAGCACTCACCAATTCACTCACTCAAGAAGATGTCGTGTCTCAACAAGTTATTGAAATATAACAAGTGAACGGATCCGGCGATAAGTTCGCAACTTTTATCGAAAAGACACCGGATGAATAATAAAAACATCGTTCCAAAGCAAATAAACAGGTGAACGATGTATTGTGGGGACCAGCTTTCGAGAGCGAAGTATTGCGCGAAATTATTTTATTTGTTGAGAGTATTTTTGAGTTTGGGGAAGTTGCTGTTGGTAATGATAAAGATAGGAATGAGTGTAATGCTTGGTAATAGGTATTGGTGTCTGTATGTTATATTAACGAATGACGCCGGAATGGCTAAACCGATTGGGATTACATTTAGTATGGAGATAGGCTAACACCTCACTCGTTTTATGTTACAGCACCGACAATAACGACCATAAGTACACACACCTTCTAAATCTTGTACAAAAAAAAACCTACAACTTTTAAATTCAGCTTTTGCCATGTTGATGACGTTAACAAAGATATAGGTGAAGCTAGATAAGCCACATTAAATCCCACTTAAAATGATCTAAGTTTTTTTGATCAAGACCTTATCGGTCACCCAAATTCTTATTATCGGTTGATACGATAATGGTTCCCATGTACAGGAATGTGGCCATCGGCAAATATTTAGAAAGACGAATGATTTACAACTGTACTGATTTTATTTAATTTTCAAGTGTCGTGTGAAATTGCTGGCGATTATTTCGTCATCATGTCACGTAGGACTTAATTTCTCATTTGATTAGAATAGTTTGTGTTAGCTTAAAAATATGTCTAGATTATATAGAAATATCCCTAAGAAAACCTCCACTCCTTCTGGCTTTGGAAGCACATCACACTCTTATACCAGTACAATTATACTTGGCCAAGTTCTGAGTCATTGTGTAATAATTCAGCATGACCAACCTAATAAACAGTTGCGGTGTTACATTATAAGTACAAATAAGCACATACCTTATCTCTTTCCCCTTTATATCCCAAACAGGTCTCAACAACCGGTAACATGGTGACGTCATAAAACATAACACTATCAACCCTTCTTCGTCTCCAAGAAAGCTCAATTGTCGACCAACAAAAGCTCTCAAAAGATTTATAGCAAATCTGTTTACATGACAACTGTAATGCCCCTCTGAAATCGTCCACGGAATTAATGAGTCCACGGTATCACTTGCTAAGCTAACATTGGTCGCCGTTAATAATAACAGCCACCCCATAACCACCCTTTAAGAATTCCCGACTAATAGAAAGTGGATAGACAGACACGATCCATCACGGCCTCCCCCAGCCGATGTATTATTTATGGGACATCCAAAACGCAACCCACTGCTAATCTTTCAATATCTTGAGAATTTCGGTACAGAACTTGGGGATCAGATTCTACCAGATGCCGATACAGCTGCAATCGACCTTAATGTAAGTGATATAGATGCTATTTTTGAAAAAATCGTTGAGAATACTCTTAGTGATATAACGACAGAGGAATTCACAGATGGTTAAGAGGATGCGGTTAATGTGGACCATATTTCTAAAGTCGCAGAGGTTAGAATAGCTTGGCTCGGTTATCCCGATGACTTTGTAGAGTTAGAATAATTGTAGGATTTGTTTGTTTTGGTAAGGAATGAGAGTAATAGCATTGCATCGGATGCGGAATGAAATTAATGGTCGGTACCTTAATGAATTTTCGTTATTATAATGTGCGGTGGTAATGGGATTGTTTTTATTGCAAATGGACGATGCGCTGTAAATCTTATTTATGATTTTTAGTGTTGAATTAAAAGCTTTTACGGCGTATTACGTAATTTCATTCATTATCTCGAATGTACGTTATTTACCGTTATTGAAAAACTATATTTTTTGTGTAATGTGATGTGAAATATATTTATTTGTTGATATTCTTGAAATGATGATTGATGGATCTGATGAAATGATCAATTATCGAGCAATTATTTAATCAGTCTAGACGTGATTGGCAAATCTAAAATATTTATCAATACCACTACTCAAAATAGATTATCTAAATATAAATTTGAAGATAATGGAATTGACAAGCAAACAGAAGTTTAACTTACATGTACTAGAACTAGACTATTTGGCTTTGTAAGTTCTACCACAATCCGTGATTCATTTCTCAAAATTCCAAAAACATTTTAAAAATATCTCTCAAGATCAGATTTAGACACATTAGCATAATCTAAAGTAACATCATTCAAATCCGAATTTCCACTGAAAAACCCGACATATTTATACTAAACTCAAACTAAATCAAGCAGAGTGAGTATTTCTATAAATACCATACTTAGAGCGATGGTGGAAAAAAATATTTTCGAGATTCAAGGAAGGGGGCCAAGAATAGCTCCCTGTGGGACTCCGACGGTGTAGTGACTTCTCCTATTTCTTATTTTATATCGATATTATGTTAAAGGGAGTGCGGGTAAGTAGGTATGTCTGTTACAGTTTGATTTTAGAGAATTTTGTGACGATTTTGGGTTTGGATTTTGGTTTTGTTCTTAGTGTCTGGATTAGAATGATTTGGAATGAATTAGCTGATACTTAATTGCAAGTTTAGATAGGCATCCATGCGTCAAACGATTGAATAAAAAATATTGTCTATCGTTTTCGATTCATCTGGTCATTAATTTTGATTTCACTTTGGAAACAGCTAGCCTCACTACCAGCAGTATTTTTGTAAATGCGTATTTCATTTACACAATTACCTTACATAACAAAACTTATAACAATATAGGACGAAAACTCTTACGTATATACCTATTGTAACGTATATATCATTTGCTCACAATTTTCTCATCTAAACATAAATACTAATGATTTACAATAATCCATTGTTTTGACAGCAACTTTAACTGCTCCTATAACTATTTAAACTAAAATTTACTGTTATTCCTCCATTAAAGATTTGAGATTTCAAAAAAAATGTTTCTCTGTGTCAAATGTGTATCCTACTTTGTTTTATAGTGACATAAATACCTGAGATATAATAAATATGTTACGTAGCTTGGAAAGTCGTGAATAGCATTTTGAAGCAATCTTTATTGTATACTAGCTTGTCTCCGTGGTTTCACTCGGAGAGATCAAAAATATTCGGCTCAATATTTTATCACAGTTTTCTTGTCTATACGTATGCTCTAGTCTTTGCTTTTCAGGTAAAAAGAAGTGTTCTATTATTAAATTAGAAATATAATTTATCTAATATGCTTAGATTTACTAGAATTTATTTCTAGGATAGACTTCGTAATTTTCTCAAAGGATTTTAAAGACTATCTTTTCATTATTACCAACGCAATAGGCGTGTAACCATTTTCTTACAATTTAGCAGTTAAACAATTTTTAAAGAACCATTTTCTAACCAGTAACAAGTTGTAATGATGTATCATCAGATCTTGAATCATCACGAGAGAAGCCAGAAGAACTATCATGCAATACAATACCTCGATAATACCTCACCAACGCCATCTCCTGTATTTTAAAAACATTAAATACACTTACCTGAAACAAAATTTTAAAATAATGTGAAAAAATAAAATGAAAACTAAAAGCCAATTACAGACCATTCTCAATCATAATTATTAACATTATTATTGTTAACAAAAATGGCTGACTCTAGTGATGTGCTTAAGATATCCGAATAGTGGTGTATTCTGCACTATTTAATTGTCGGATATTTTATCGATAAAATTTTAAAAGAAGTGAAGGGGTGAAATGTTTTCTTCTTGAGAGCCTCAGGTGCGATGAAATAAACGCCAAATTGTTAATTAATATATTTATTGCTAATAATCCTAGTGGAACAATCAAAGCAATATGTTATTGTGAAGAAAATTACATGACCTTAAAAAATAAATTGTTAACATTTTTTATATCTAAGATTACTCTATATGCGTTAAAATTAGGTATTATTCTGAACGTGTTCTTTAAAGATTTCATCAGGATATTTGTTATAATATCCGAAACAAAATATCCGCATCTAGTCATCACTATTTATAATCGGAGAGATGTAAAACTAAGCAGCGCCGGCGCAGCTCATTACAGCGCTCGTAACGACCGAGCGTAAATCATACGGACACCCAGAGGCCATTGTCTCTCTCGAACGCTGAATCGATTCTAAACCGATTGTAATGACCGATCCGCGAACATCGATCTCATTAACGTACTTATGATAAATGGTCATACGAATTCGTTATTAGTATTCTATTCGGTTGTATTTTAATCGATATAAATAGCTATCGATTTCTTTTTTCAAATCTTAATTGTTGTTTTTTATTATTATCGATTGTGTTCAGGATGTTGTCTAGTTTTTATTCGAAAGTTTTGAACTGCTGTTTACAAGGCAAAGGAGAGCTTCTGAAGTATCAATTAATATCCGCCAACGAACATTTTAATCTACATATTCGTTTAAGAAAGCATTAATTTTGAAACGAGTTGAAAAACGAACAAGTTTTCATTCAAGACTTTGCTGTGGGTCGCTGAAATTTCAGCCCTAAATTCGTGGGGGTAGGGTCAAAAATGCGTTGTTCATGATATTGGTGACAAAAGAGTGGTCTTGGTCGTCATGGCCCAGAATGCGCGTCGACTCTGCCAAATAATTGACACACCCGATGTCAACGCGGCCAGAGTGTTGCCAGATACAATATTTCGCAATTTATATCTAATTTGAGATGCGAACGTTTTCGCTCTTTCTTGTGGTCGATAGTTGCAGATACTACTGTTGCAGATAGGACAGTGGACATAGGCTTTGCAATCAAATGTTATTCTTAGTTTAAGTGCGCTTGGCTGTGTCAGTTTATATGTAGACAATAAGAAGGATGTCTCTGCTCAAGCCATCAAGGCGTCGTCACCCGAAGTTGATTGAAGACAGCGTTCATAAAATGCACACATCATTGCTAAGAATTGTCATCAATTTTCAGTGTTCATCGCTTCGTCCCAATGAAGTGACATTGTTACTGCTAAGGACTGTTGCCAACTCGTTCATATTGTGTTAATTAATCACGCAAAACCTAACCTAGTTAACAGCGATTTTCCTAATTACCCTCACTAGTAAATCGACTATTATCTCCAAAACAGTTAACCTTAAATAGAATGTGCGACATTCGAAATTCAAACCCGCATGTTCAAATTAATGTTCGTCCGTTTAAGAAAAACAATTGACACAATCGCGTTCGGGTGCGTTCGTTCAACCCGTTCGTGAATCATCGGGCGTGTTCGGGTTGGCATGGGGCCTAATCGTCGGACGTCGGGGCTCCAATATATCTCGTGCGCCGTCATCGGTGCCCATTCTTCGGGTGGTTGGGAGAGCTCGAAACTGTCTGGGTGTTGGTGGCCTGACAAATTGACGGTTCGTCAACACCGCGTCAGAGGCAACTTCTATTCAGTCGTCGCTTTGTTGACGCGTGCAGGGGACTGTTTTGAGTGTACACTGTGTTTGTTTTTGTTTGGGAGTGTGGGTAGATTATGCGGGGATCTATTGCTGTCGGTTAGAATTAAATCTAACGTCAATCAAGGATGGCTGAACGATTTCTGCTATGTCATTGCACTAGTGGACGTGGCATCTGTTTGTAACCGTTCGGTCAAGTATGTACTGTACAATCTTGGTGTCACTTCTGCCAAATACCCTAAGAGCAAAAGATGTGGGGTAAAAAAGCACCTGTTCTTTAGCTACACGAGGAAAATCCGAAAAGTATCAAAAGTGCAGGTTATCTGAACCACTAAAACAAAACATCAGCGCCAGTACCAGGAGACAATGAACGGGTAGCAGCCACGACGTCACCCACTAACGAGTGTAACTCGACTCCGTAACCGATACGTTCATTAAACCTCCTCGGCGGTTCTGCCCGCCTAGTACCGCACTCTTAATAAAATGTTATAAATTTTGATACGAAACTTTTGTTGTTTATACTACAAGCTTTGAGTCTGACTTCGGTCGTGTTTGGTTGAGATTTATTATGCTTATCGACAGTTAAACTTAACTAAGCCCATGTTCATATAAATTATTCAACCTTGTCTAATAGGTATTTAATAAAAGGTTGGTCAGTTCAGAAGTACCTGTCAACTTCTCAAGTATGAGAATACCCTTCAAAAGTATCGTGCGTTCTAACAATAAAACTTGATCTAGAAACAAAAGCTACATTGCCACTCACTCAGTTGTTCACGACACCTAAAACTAAAGAATGTTAAAGTCTCGTCTTAATGTTAAAATTGGAGTTTTTACATCCATTTGATGCTTGGAACAAGCCATAAAATGTCACCTAACTCCTTGCTGATGTTTTTAGTTAAAAAAATAATTTGACAAGCGTATTTCATTACGTGGGATATGGGTTCTGTAGTATTCTGCCTTTATGAAGTTCTAAATTATTCTTGAAAAGGGAGACATAGGATCTATATATAGTACTAGATTCAAGGTGAGAAGATAGATAAAAAGTAGTTCAGAAGTTTAAAAAGTAAGAAGAATTTTGACATAAATAATAACTAACCAACAAACCTTAAAATCATCATTGACATTTCCCAAATACACCGTTATACAACATCAATTTCTTTTTTTTCTCTTGACCATCAGTTCAAACCGAGAGCCAACAGGTTTCAACCAGATACGATTTTCGATATCTCTGCGGTACCCTACGAGTTAATTAGCGCCAAAAATAATTAAACACACGATATTATTCGGGCGGCGACGGCAAAAACTATCCGGCATTCGAATTTCACTCGCCGTATTTTGAAAATCTCTGCTTATCTTTATACAGATTCCTCACTTTTGGATGGACGAAATGTCTTAATAAACATCTGCTAACAACAAGAATTCGACCTTAATATTTATAAAGTATAGTCCAAAATCGAATGCTGAAGGATCGTTATAAGATGTTCAGTAAAACTGACGCTGGAGTGTTTCAAGATGAATCCAAAGATTGTTTTCGTAAATGTGATTTGAAACCCATTAAGAAACAAATGAAATTTTATCGTTAAGATTTGAATGTGTATTTAAAAAAATATAATTCAGTTCTGAGAAAAATATATTATATCAGTTTTTTATCTCTGGAGTATTGATTGTTTTTGGGAATCACAAAAAGAAGGCAGAAGATTTTCAAATTATCAGAATGTATAACATTATTGACGCTATCTGCCACATTTTCAAGTCAAAGTTTATTACCCAAAGCTACTTCATCAAAAATATCTACTTAGACCAGCTTCTATACCAATAACATCTTTATCATCGCTAGTTTATGCTACCTTAGATCCACCATCCAATCTAAGCAGATGCATTTCAATACCATTTCTCTATATACCACAATAACACAGCCATCAATGCAAGCAATTCAATGTACAGTCGTGCTCACAATATCCCGAATAGAAAGTAGCCAGTTACGTCAAACTAAAACCAAAAGTGGTAGCACAGGTTAAGGTACAGTCGTTGTCAAATCCACTGGCTCGTTCTGGGATTAATTCGAGTCCGCTAAGTTGGAATTTGTTCATGTTTTATAGATATCGAGAAGCTATCTTGACCCTTCACATAAATGTTCTTCAATAAAGGTGAGTATCGTAATATCATCTAAGTGCACCTGTGTTTGTTTATCCTGTACTTGACTGTCTTTCAAGCATCATGATTCCTAGACCCCTTTGTCTATAGAACCTTAATCAAGGTTGTAATCCCTAATTTTAATTTCGACTCTTACATATTTTCAAAATGTTTGATAAAACTGAATATTTAAGACATATCAAATGGACACTTCAGTGCATACCATTACCAATACAATTTGAATAAGTTTATAAAAGTGAAAGATATGACAGAGCTCACAGCTTGTTTATGTTAAGCAAAGACGGTAGTTCTTGAAGTTATCAATATTACACTATTTACTGAACTACTGAATGATGAAGGTGGGAACATAACCATAGCATTGAATGCTAAAGATGATTTAGCAAATCATCATCCTCATCCTCCGAGCCTTTTCCCAATCATGTTGGGGTCGGCTTCCAGTCTAACCGGATTCAGCTGAGTACCAGTGCTTTACAAGAAGCGACTGCCTATCTGACCTCCTCAACCCAGTTACCCGGGCAACCCGATACCCCTTGGTTAGACTGGTGTCAGACTTACTGGCTTCTGACTACCCGTAACGACTGCCAAGGATGTTCAATGACAGCCGGGACCTACAGTTTAACGTGCCATCCGAAACACAGTCAATG
Organism: Helicoverpa zea x Helicoverpa armigera; assembly: GCA_033682625.1. Classification (NCBI taxonomy): domain Eukaryota; kingdom Metazoa; phylum Arthropoda; class Insecta; order Lepidoptera; family Noctuidae; genus Helicoverpa; species Helicoverpa zea x Helicoverpa armigera. Next base: position 1,162,518 of record JAWIIS010000050.1, read on the forward strand.
GTGTCTAAGGTATACTTAGAAAGTACATACAGACTTAGAAAAGTTGCACTGGTACTTGCCTGACCTGGGATCGAACCCGCGCCCTCATACTTGAGAGGTTGGTCCTTTACCCACTAGGCCACCACGACTTTTTTTTGCAAATAATGCAAACATATATTCAGATACATTTGAATGTCTCAAAGTCAAAACACTATTTGGAGCAGCTGTAGCTACTAAGCAACTGATCTCTTTGTGTCCAGTATTCTAATAGAAACTTTAACCGTTAATCGGGTCGAAGAATCTTTTAATGCTAAATAAATGCATCACTTGGCTTTAAAGACAGTGGCATTTGAAGTTCAAAGACATCATTCGCATAAACAATGACCAGACCATCTCATGCCTGTATAGAGATGACCCCGACACACAACTATGTCGCGGCAAGTCCAAAACATTTAAAATTGTAATATGAACCGGTAAATATTTGAAATTTAATAAAGTCGACTCGATCGCTTATACTTTTTAATTTTATATCTGTGCTGGCCTTCGGTCCGGTGTCCGAATGGATTCATCGATTGTTTTTATCGATGCACCTTTTTTGGTGAAATTTTATCTTTTTGTTATAACGGCACTTTCGTACTGTGGTGGTCTGGTACTTGTTGTGGTTTGAAGTAGCTTGTTTTGGTCTCATGGCTTAGTTATGTTTATTTAAGTAGTGCTAAAATGATGCTGTAAAACATCGCTGTAGATTGAATCAGTACAGACCTATCTATGCTATTAATTGGTATTGGAATTAATTTTAGATATGAAAGCTCTTACATCAAGCTTACAGTTGGTGTAAAAAAATCTATTTCAGGCTAACAGAAACAAGACACGGAAGACCACTGAAGCATATCTCCAAAACTCCTCAATTATCTCCAAACTATTTCCAAATTAAAACCAAAATCTCGTCTTACAAAAAAACCGACTCTTAAAGGAAACTTATTCAAGTTGCCGAGTGCTAAGTGCACACGTGCTGGATCGTCTTCGGGTTAAAATTAGACGAACGGCAGCGAGGGGTTAGGGAGGAGAGGGGGGGCGAAGCACCTTTTTATAGAAGCTCCTACAGAACCACTGTCTGGTATACACACGGGAGCGTCACAGATTATGTCTGCAGAAGACCCACTTTTTACAACGATATTAGACTTTAAATCGCAACAAAGCAGTTTCTCTGCTTGATTATCGATTGGATCATCGTCTATAGGTGTATGACCAGAGAGTCCACCTTCTGCATTTTCTTACTCTATGGTGCAGTCAAATGACGTATCAGCCGCTAACGAGGTAGTTAGAATTTTTTTAACCGCAAGATGTTTGGTTTCGCGCTTCGCCGGGCCAGTGTTGTGATCAATTATCGTTGCTAAATTAAAAATAGCTGATGTTTTCGTCAAATGTTTGGCTGGATCTGTTGCAGATTTGGGCGCTACGAATATATTTTATTCATATTGCTTCTGAATTCGAGTGTTGGAGATCTGCGTATCCAAATATTTATAAAGGAAGACCGGTGCATAATCACATCCGTAACCATTCAGGGATTTACGCGCATTCAGTCAAAGTACAGCATCATTCTCGATGCAGGCCACACAACCTGCACGCTTGCCAATATACAGGAAAACAATAAATCGATTTAAATATCGATCCCCACTGGGGTGATATTCTCGTCGCGCGCAAATACCTCACGACCATAGACAAATATTGCTTTTTAAGAAATCCGTGAAAATTAACCTCATGGGAACCGCCAATCAGGTGTGCGCGAACGGAATAAAAATGGCTGATTTTTACATGATTCTCCAGTAAAACTGACGAGAGACGTGGTCGGTCTGCTGCATCGTTGCCGCTTGAATACAAAATACATTATAAGTGCACAATATTTGCATTTTGAATTACGCGCTTGAGGCTTGGCGCCTTAAAACTGTAGGTTGCGTGGACTCGCTGCCGATTGGCTGGCTTCGAATATAATTTCTTTTGCAATAAGCTTGGGAAAAGGTGCACTTTGAAATTGCAAACGGCTGAGTCTCCTCATTTAAATATGAACTTATAGCTAAATCGACGTTAAGATACACTCTACAGCCAGTAAGAGAAAACGAGTGATCTCCCTTATGTAGGTATTGACAGTTTTCTATCAACATTTACCAGGCATCTCCCAGTATAACTTAACTTCAAGCAAAAATCCGGAATAATTTCCAATTTAACATTCAAAGGCTGAGACCTCATTTGTATCTATGTAACAATAAAGCTGTCGATGTCAATGTCAATAGCATTGAATATATTTGAATTGGCAACACCGAGTTATCACATTCCATCGGTATAGTAGAATAAGTAGGCAAATTAAAAAAAAATCACGCGCAAAGTTATCATGAGATCAGTCTTGTATTGGGTAGGCGTGACGGGCTCTGGTGGTCTGGCTACTTGACGTTTTAATAGATGTTTTATCTGTGGTATTATGACGTCATTTGACAGTTAGTGGTTTACTAGCGGTTTTGGTAGCAAGGATGACAACGTTAAGATTTTTGCTACAGGAGTTTGTCTACTTAAATACATCATCAAGTTCGTTCATATCAAGAATATTAGTAGTCCTACCAAAAACCTTACTTATAAGGTCGTCTGAATGGATACCGATATCAGTTACTATACCAACATCATGGAAATATATGTAACTTTCACTACAACATCTAGACCTAAATATTTAGGTCTCAGAACATAAGTTATTGCCTTATTCGGAATTATCATACTAAAGATAATATCTTATAGCTGAGATAATTCTGCTAGATATACAAAACGATTTAGGCTTGTTTTGAATAAGACCTCTCTGTTCTAGTGATCTACTGAGAGTTTCTAGACAGGAACTGGAACAGACCTTCATTTTGGTAGATGGTTCATCCTTGGCAAAATGGAAATCTTAAGCTGACTGAAGAGTATGGTATAGGATATTATTGAGTTTCATAGGATTAATAAGCTATTGGCTATCTCTGTAAAGAGCAATCCTAATCAGTGTAGTAGTTTTTAAGTATTTGTAATTTTTTTAACGTAATTTTGATGAGTCATCTAAGTATCCCCTGAATTCAACAGTAATTTGTCAAAAACTACGTACCAAATCGGCATAGAAAAAAAATCTTCGAATAAATTCCACTACACCTTTCCGAGGAACCAAAATTGGTCCTCTGCATTTCTCACGGAGGCACCCTAAAAATTCACACGAGCGGTTCCGTACGGATTAAGTTTATTTACCACGTGCAGCTTAGTTAAGCAGATAGGTTGAGCATGCGCGCCGCGTCTGTTCCGCGCAAGATTTCGATCGAATCGTGCGCAGCATTCGGCCAGGCAGGGTTGACACTCGATGTAGCTGGATTGATTTGGATTTTTGGGTCATTGGCTTAAGTGATTTCTAGAGTATTGTTTGCGCAAATAAGTGATGGTTTTAAATTGAATTTTGTTTTTGTGATTAAAAGAGCAATTTCTCAATTTTAAGTCTTCTCCAAACTTACTTTATAGGTCAAATTCGTAATTTACCATGTCCTTACTTCACCGTGTGAAGTTATATTTTTCTAAAAATGCCAGCCCTACTCGTAACATGCTGCGTGCGCGCACCTCGCCTATACTAAATACATAATGGATAAATTTTACTTTGAACCGCATTCGCTTCCATTCTCATGTCGTTTCTTGAATATTTCACTAATGAAAGTGTCAAAGAGCTATTTTTATTTGCATATTTTCACGTGTCTATGGCGAAGCATTAATTTTTTTTATCACTTCGGCTTCGTGAGTTCTTATAATTGGTTTCATGTGTGAATTACACCCACATTTAATTAAATTCAATATCTGCGCCCAAAACGATTATTTAATTGAAAATTCATTCAAAACAATTTTTTACCAATAACATACTAATCTAACGTTATTTATTATGCGCATAAATTATCAAAACAACATAAAGGAAATAATAGACAATCGAAACAAGTCCGGGACTTGCAAAAAATCTTAATTACTGTCATAGAAAAAGTTGGTCCGAAGATTCTTACTAATCGTGTGACTGACTTATTTGGGGACATACGGACAAACAATGGCCACTAAACAGGTTTAAATCGCAGCTTCGCGTACGAGACAAGCATATAATTAAAAGGCAACTTTACAATTTGCGGCTACTGAACTCCAAAACTTAGGAGACGACTTCTATTATCTGGGGCATAAGACATAATTTTGACAGTTACGATTTTCATTGATGTTGATAGTAATTTTGGCAATAAAGATATCGCTATATCGCATCGTGCAGTGAATCTTAGTTTTTAATTGTTTTTCTAAAGGAGATCACATTTTATGACACTCACATGTGTCAGTTAATTGTGGAGTTTTTTCAGCGATCGTTGGCGAGAATTGACCGGCCGTTATTTTTATGGCTTCATCTCTTTCGTCGTCAACCACAATGATAAATAAATTAAATGTATGCAAAATACATTAAACAGCTTCTAGCTAATGGTTTTGATTACCTTTTGTATTTTTTTATGGAATTCTGACTAAGTTTATTTTGTTGGTATAATGTTCAACTAGTCATATAACTCTGATCATTGCTGCTGGGTTTCTAGTTTCGGCTTTATAAGTATTGATCTCTCAATAAGTACCAGGTATGTACTTAATTCTTCCGTCATGTCAAAAAACGGTACACTAACAAGCCCTCCTCATGATAGATCCTTGTGATATAAATTTCGTTTCTAATTAACTCCAAGTTTCCTCAAGCATCCCGGTTCAAAGAAGCGTTGTGTATGCGCCAGCGCTGTGTCGCCATCTGTCACACGTCACGGCTACACCTACCGACTGCGCGCGCGCCGCTAATTATAGCCACCATGCTAATTAATTGGGAGATGGCTGCTTCTGGACAATTTTTTTTTTTTTGAAAAAAATATTGGCTCTAATCCCGATTTTGGATGATCTTCCAAAATTGTAAGACCAAAAATCCCAAAAAAAAAATTGTTGACTTAAAATTGTATTGGTGATTCTTGTGTGTTTATATCAAGAGTTAAATGAACGAAGTATTTAGAATAAATAACGAGCTTTCTCTTAACAAGACAGTTGATTCAACAGGTGTCTGTCGAACAGGTTGCTTGTTGAGAACCTACGTTACGTTACACGGAATGTTAACACTATCTTCAAAAGGTTAGAGAATGTTCCTACAATTACCGTGAGCTAGTAGGAAGCCGTTTAGAAAGGAAACAATATTTAAACCGCTAGCCGAGACCACCCCGATCATATTTAATTAGCAACACACTCATTTAAACTTGACGGCCCACATCTCCGCTGAAATATACAAACATTTTTGAGACATTCTCTCTCACATCTTGTGTAACTTTCAGATTGATCGTCCAAACTGAATAACTTTTTGTAATAATCCTAACATATTACTTCCTTTACTGATATTTCATATTTTTATCGTCCGTTCTCAACTCCGGACGACATTCTAAAAGAATTATGACAATTTAATTTTGTTATTTTGTTCCTCCATGATGTGTTGACGATAATTAATAATTAAACATAACAATAAAAAGTGCCTTCAACTGTCATACTTCAAATTGCAATTTGCGTGAAATGTTCTAAATCCTAACAGATAAATAGACACGTCATCATTAGACGACGGTCGATGATATACTGCGGTACTGGCGGTGACAACCTGCGAGCGAAAGGGATAAAGCATACGATAAATCAACTAGCGAGAAAGGGATAGATCATAACACGTGAGATATAAAAACCGCGGCCGTTGATTTCATAATTTATTTGTTACACATTTGTCGTTCCGTGAAGATCGAGAGAGATACATGAGCTTTTTGTGGGCGACAGGGAAATGCGCATCAGATGTGATTTGAGTAATAATTTATAGTGTTTGTACAGCGGACGTCACTTACGACTTTAACAAGACACTTCATACTTAGATAACGAGCCGAAATAAAGAATCTGAAACGCGCTCACGAACGCTGTGTACCTTCATATTTAACTCAATTTAAATTTGGGTTGGGCGTTCTAATTTCGAAACGGAATTTATACAAACTGCGTGTTCTTTTTTCATAATTAGAATAGTCAGTCATTTGCCTGCAGGGCTGCGTAGCGACAGGACGGCTCCTTACTAGTTATTTTGAAAATCAATCATGCGCATATTAGCGAGAGTTTTGGAACGCGCCAACTGGCTGTCGAGCGCGACGTGGCCGCCATATTTCAAGCACGTTTGAGATATATACAGGCGTTTTATCAATGCATCGTCGCACTGATTCCGATGATATATATCTAATTATTAGTGTTGTTAATGACATTTTCACGGCACATTCCCCTGTGTCTTTGAGACCATTTGTTTCATTAAATTATCGTATTGTTTTTGCTATTGTTCAAGGGATACAGATGGTTAGTCTTGATGTATTAATGTTCCTCGTCCACTTTGTCTTGATAACCATCGAAGAAAGATCTTTATATTATTTTCAAGACGTATGAGATTTTTCTACGTGTGTTTTGGACTTTGTGCCTCGTAAATTTTGGCAGATGCCAAGGGGCGGATTATGATTAATTTGGTACATGTTGTTTAGACCAATCAACGTATATGTAGTTGTTGTCAAGGTATATAATACATATACGTACGTTCCTAAAAAGATGAGCTTGTGAATATTTGTCACAATAGCCTGGCCAAGACTTACTTTGATGCCCAAATTATACATTTTAACAAAGATGTAGACTATAGTAAGATATTGTAAATAAGTAATCCTTCTTTCATATTACAACATACCCCTGCAGTCCAAAATCAAAATCCAAAGACAGACAACCAGACAGATTCCAAGCTCTTAAAATTTCAAACTAAAAGTTGAACGTCCTGCAGATTCATCGGAATGATTCTGACAGTTTACGTTGCGGCCCAAGCCGGGGATAAAATATAGCTCATGTACAGACGGCACCGTAGCGAGGGGACGGCTCCGGGGGCGCGGGGCGAGGGGGGAAGACGTCCGCAAATAGCGACCATCTCTGCCGAGCAAAACAATACCGGTATGATATTATGCTACAGTACGCACGGCGAGATTTGTGCGGTTTTAAGAATCTCGAGTGGCATGCGGATAATTACAAAACTGTGACGTCACTTGACATTAGAACATACTCATACAGCTATTGACAGATTCGAAGGCGATGATGACGACGCAACTCACACAAATGATACTGAACATAAAGCATATTGAACTGAGACCAAAACTGCAGATGAGCATGACTAAAATGAGTATTCATTCGAACTAAAGTCGAGACAAAGAAACGCTAGTCTCCGCTCGCTCAGCCAACACTTTATATATAATAACATAAGCGTACAAGCAGGACAGACGGACGAGCGACAGCCGCGAGACGGACTATAAATAAATAATGCGCCAACATTTTATTATTATCATAGCATGGGCACGTGCGGGGACATTCTTGAGACGAAACTGGCAGCTTATAACGATCTGAAATAAACAGGAACGTCTGCTAGAACAACTAATACGTACAGACCAGATAATACTGCGTCAGAACACACGTAAAAACATCAAAATGACGACTCAAACACGCCTGTGACGTGGTCAAACGTCTCATGTGATTATTTAACAGAAAATAACGGTATTTTCAATTAGAGAAAAGTAGTAACTCTTGCCAAAATTAAAGTATGAAATGCTTCTCGAGTCTCATCCAATTTCACGCTAAAATGTGGGAAAATACGTCTGAATGCATATTTCTAATTTACTAGCTGTTGCTTTGATTAGTTTGGATATCAATCACATCTCAAACTAGTTTTGAAATGAAAGTATTTTATTGATATACGACTTTTTCGTTTCTATGTGCGCTACCGACCTCATTCTGAAGATGATAACCAAACTCAGCTTTTACATTGAAATGAAGATTTTTAGTTGGTTCCTCAAAAAGTGCTTGTCATTTAACAATTGATATGCCGTTGGCATCTTCTTTATTGTCTTGTGCCAAGTTACCTGTTGTCATATTTTCTGGTCTCTCACCAAGAATGTTACTTATTTTGAATTCCAAACCTTTTCAAAGTCCTTTATAACGACTTCATTGCTCATCAATGGTATTTTAAGTGCAATTAAAAGGCCAAAAACAAGTGTTATACGTCGTTTGGCTTAATGCCGTGATGCTGTAAGATGCGTGGTAAAACACATCAATCATAAAATGTTATTGCTTCGAACAATTCTCAATTAGAAATGGAAACTGGGAGAGCTACTGCGGGCATATGTGGGCAGTCAGATTAACTTTTGAAATATTTGGTAAAATTAGTGATTTACATAGACATAGTTTTAAGATATTAGAAAAGCTTTTTATCAGGCGAATATTGATGATTGGTGTGAATATTTAGTGGCAATATTTAACTCAGACTCCTATGCAATTTTGTGGGTACTTTTAACTTGTTCTACAAAATGCCTTACCATCCCCAGAATTTCAAATAAATCATTACCTATGTAATCATAGTAAATTCATATTCACTGTAGGTATCTATATTGATGATGTTACAGTTTAATTCAAGGAAAGCAAGTTTATTTCTAATGCTTCTGCTATTCTAAAATCTGCACTTTCACTGAATCCTGAACAAAGTTACAGAGAAACCCCTACCGTTAAAATACACAGATATGCTCGCGTTATTAGTTCTATTTGCGAGTGGTAGTCGCCTCATTGATTATTATTTTAACGGACAATTAAAATTTGATGGCTTCCACTTCGTTCATCTTCGACTAGCTTCGTATTAACTGCCTCCGCGTCCCCGAATGTACAATTCCACTAAATTAACATAAGACCTTATTCAACACTTTATAGAGTTCAATTTTGATTGACACATCCCACTCGTGTGATGTTCTTCGTTTAAAATCGCTACATATGAGTGTCGAGACTAACCGTCAATAAAAATAGTCGTAAAAATTTTAAGACTTTCTTCGATTACGTGCCTTATAGAGACTACATAAGGTTGGTTATTGTTTGTTGTGACAACAAATTCAATACCGCACTAAGAAACGTGTGAATAAAAATCGTACGAACGCGCATTCGTTAAGAATTGACACTTATTAAGGGGGTATAATTATTTTAATTGATATGACGACATCACTGTATTTAGTGTTGTTGACCATTTAAGTGCAGGACAGCGTTTGATTTAGAATTCCTTTCTCGACATCTTGATTGACTTTGTTTATGTTTTTTTTGCTCATTATCATTGATAGAGACTTTGATGTAATGATACCTTTTTGTGGAACTGCTCAGCTGGCCTTTCAGGTTATAGGAGTATGTAAACTTTGACTGAATATATTTCTTCATACTGACTAGGTACCTTTATATGTCATGTTTATCAAAGTTTTTCTTAGAAAGTAGCTGGTAAGCGAAGGGTTTGAAATACCATGATAACCGGTCATGAACCTAAACCAGCCGCCATTTAATAACGCAACGATCATTCACAATTAACTCTAACGATACATTTTAATGAAAACTAATCCAGTTGTCCACGTTATAACAGTTTTTTAGTATATCACATTGTATGCAACCGTTCCAAATTCAAATTGCCCGATTCGATGCCGAACGGGCCCGAAGAGGCCGCCGAGCGCGTGACCAATCGCTAATTAGGAAATGTGCTCGGATGTGTTCGGAAGCCGATCGGCGTTCTATAATTGAACTTTTAAATTTCGAAATTTTTGATTACTCGAATGCTATTTCCACTTCTGGTGTTACTGTGTCGGCTTTTATGGCTCTAAGATTTTTTGTAAGATTTTGATACTAGTAAATGTCCGCGGATTCGCTCGCGATCAAAAAACTGTATCCTGCACTTTGATAAGCACTTATTTTAATAGACAACTAACTGACTATCCCAAACATAGAGCGTTGAGATACATAAGTCGAATGCAAAAATTAAATGTTCTAAAAGTCTCCGAAAATTATTTTAAAATTACGTTTTCTTATTTCAGCTTTGATTTATTTACCTTATTCGAAATAATTTATCTATAATGCTTTTTCCAACTAGACAACGGCAATCGAAGCACAGACAAACAAATTACCAATTTATTCATACACATAGGTATTAATTCCTATGAGAATTAACAGACACCTAACGGGCCATATTGAGTTCAAAACAAAATTGCTTTTTTACATTCTTGTAATATTCTCACACATATCTTTTCTATGTAATTAATAACACATCTGTGTCATTCTTAATCTATCAAGTTATAAATAATATGTTTTGAATAAAAAAGTTTAATCTTCCTAAAACTAGTTTTATTTTTTCTGTTGAGAATATGTTACCTATCTGTGGTGCTTTGTGAAGGTTTAATATGAGCTGTTCAAGTGTATGGGTATTTGGTAGATTAGCTAATTCAGGCAGGTTTGTCTGATCCTTCATGATACTGATATTTAGGTGCCTGGTAAATAATTAGTACCTCTTATTGGACCTGCAACCTTCGTACAATCTCTTGGAAGAAGCCACTTGACGAAGCTGACCACAACAAGTGGAGAAGTCGTTTCTTCGGTGCCGGCAGTCCTTTCGGAAGTGGAAAATTTCTATGGCCGGTTATACGCATCGCATGCATCTCGACCTGATCCCGGAAATGAGGATTCTAGAGCCACATTAACGCGCCATTTCACCGAAGACCTGCCAGAAGTCAGCAGTGGCGAAATCGAGATCGCTCTGAGACAGCTCAAAAATGGAAAAGCCCCTGGCGAGGATGGCATTACAACAGAGCTATTAAAAGCAGGAGGAAAGCCCGTACTGGGGGAGCTCCAGAAGCTTTTTAATGCCGTCCTGTTTGAAGGGAGAACTCCAGAGGCGTGGAGTAGGAGTGTTGTCGTCCTGTTCTTCAAAAAGGGAGACAAAACCCAGTTGAAGAACTATCGACCCATTTCCCTCCTAAGCCACGTATATAAGCTGTTCTCAAGAGTGATCACGAACCGACTTGCGCGAAGACTCGACGAATTCCAACCACCGGAGCAGGCTGGGTTTCGGAGCGGATACGGCACCATAGACCACATCCACACAGTGCGGCAGATTATACAGAAGACCGAAGAGTATAATCAGCCCCTGTGTCTAGCATTTGTGGACTATGAGAAGGCCTTTGACTCGGTTGAAATCTGGTCTGTTCTGGAGTCCCTGCAGCGTTGTCAAGTAGATTGGCGATACATCCAAGTGATGAGATGTCTCTACGAAGCCGCTACAATGTCCGTCCAAGTACAAAATCAGCAAACTAGGCCCATACCGTTGCATCGAGGAGTGAGACAAGGGGATGTTATTTCCCCGAAACTGTTCACTAATGCAATGGAGGATATGTTCAAGACGCTGAATTGGAATGGACGTGGCATCAACATCAATGGCGAACACATCTCTCACTTGCGATTTGCTGACGATATCGTCATCATGGCAGAAACGCTGCAGGACCTACAACAAATGCTGAACGACCTGGCTGAATCTTCTCTACGCATCGGCCTACGGATGAACTTGGACAAAACCAAGGTCATGTTCAATGAACATGTTCTACCGGAACCGATTGCGATACACGGCGCCGTTCTCGAAGTTGTTCGGAAATATGTATACCTCGGGCAGACATTGCAGTTAGGTAGAAACAACTTTGAGGACGAGGTGAATAGGAGAATTCAGTTGGGTTGGGCTGCATTTGGGAAGCTACGTCGAGTCCTAACATCGTCGATCCCACAGTGCCTAAAGACGAAAGTCTTCAATCAGTGCGTCCTACCTGTCATGACTTACGGAGCCGAAACGTGGACACTGACGGTACGGCTGGTCCACAAGTTTAAAGTCGCTCAGCGGGCTATGGAAAGGGCTATGCTTGGCATTTCTCTGAGGGATCGCATCAGAAATGAGGTAATCCGTCAGAGAACCAAGGTCATCGACATAGCCCACCGAATCAGCAAGCTGAAGTGGCAGTGGGCTGGCCATATTAGCCGAAGAACCGATAACCGTTGGGGTAAACGAGTTCTAGAGTGGAGACCACGACTCGGCAAGCGTAGTGTAGGACGTCCTCAGGCACGGTGGAGTGATGACTTGCGCAAGACGGCTGGCAGGAGCTGGATGCGAGTAGCCGAAAATCGATCTCAGTGGCGTGCACTTGGAGAGGCCTATGTCCAGCAGTGGACTGCGATAGGCTGATGATGATGATGATGATTGGACCTGCTACCTTCCAACCAAATGTTACTGTCTGCCTTCTCTGCCTTTGTTAAAGCCCCATACAATTTGGCTCTAATATTTACATCAACCATGCGTATTAATCTAACCCTTCTTAATGTTTTATTGAATCCCTTAACAAAACACCAAAAGTCACACATTGCTTGAAATGAGAATCAAACCCAGAACCTCATAACCAACAGTCTAGTATCTTCACAAATACTCTATCAAAGTCAATTTTTCTTTATAGCCCAATAAAATAACAGTAAACGACAGATATCTATATGTCAGACAAATTCATAAACAAAATCTAGATTCCAAGATTGTCAGTTCAGGCTTATTTCTAGACTATAAAATACACTGATAGTATCGGTAATAACTTATAAGAAATCAATGAAGTAGTTTCATACTTGCTAAGAGTAGCAAGTGAGACTTAAATTGTAGGAAAAATTGGTTGTAAAATTTTCAATAGAGAACTCTTGCAGATTGCTGCGCTCCTGGTACTTGTCTCAACCGATGAAGATGAAATTTTGTACATATGAACCTTAGGAAAGTTGCTTAAGGTATCAAATGGCTGAATTTTGAATGGCAAAGTTATTTGATGAAAACTGTAGGCGATGGTTGATTTTCCTTTCAAATATGCAAGAAAACCTCCCAAACAATATCTACAAGTACACTCATTATTCGTTTTCCTTCCACTCGCAACTCCAAAGCCCTCAGACTTGTAAGATTGGGGGCGGAAATCTAAGCGGTTTGCAACAAATAGCTCAGCGGGGGCTCAGCCGGCCCCCTATCGTCACGGCGTGATGGCCAGCCTTGGGGGATTCCAGGGGATGTTTAGGTACAATTTCCGGCATGTTTCATGTGTTTAGATATCGGTACACTTGAGTTTTACGCCGTGTTGCACCAGATTTTTCTGGTTGTGACGACCGGTTTCGCTTGACGGCGTGTGGATTTCAAATAGGTATGGTTTGGGGTGAATTTTAAAGTAATATTTGGAGAGAATATTGTTATACCATTGAACTAAAACTAAGCCTAGTTTTCTGCAATGTGTAAAAGGACTACGTGTATATATTATTTCGTTGTCACAAAAGATTAGCTAGAAGTTACTATACTTCACGTTTGGAAGCCTATTTGAGTCATGCTGTACAAAACCTTGATAGAAAGATCTGATATCAGCATCCAACTCATTCCGAAGGGTTTCCTATCTTAAATGGGTTATCCACTATTTTACCTTCTCCTCCTACGCTTTCAAAATTTTTATTATCTCCTCATATTTGGCCAATATTTTACGGAATGCCATAAAATAATATAATGTCCATTGTAAGGTTGTAAAAGCTTTAGTTTGCCCTACAGGGGCGGCGTGGGTTGAGCTGCGCAGTGACATCATCCTGACCTTTTTGGAGCAATTGATGAGTCCTACATGCACTCAGTGAGACTACACCGTGTACATACATATTAAGATGATTGTGCGTGAATTTATTGCTATTTATATATTTGGCCTCACTGTAAAGTTTCTTTTGTTGTGAAATAACAGCGTTTATGCTCGTTAATGTGATGAAAAACAGACCAAATAAGGTGGTCGTGATTAATTTTGGAATTGTTGTAAATTCTTTTTAAATCTCAGTTTGTTTTTGTAACTAATTATTCAACAACAACATTCTCTTTGTCAACTCTTGCATGATTCACATCAATAGCTCCACCATCTGCTTTTATTTCATCATCATCATTCAACGTGGCTTTTAAACCATCAAATTGTTCTACACCTTTTCAAAAAACAACATGAATCCATTCATTTGAGACCCTACTTCATATAAAACAGTTCCATCAGTTTCGAGAACATATTTCACGTGCAGATGAAGACGTCGACGCCCCGTGGCCATCAAATGTACCGAGCCACATCAAGGCACAGCAGGGACACTTATTATTGCAAAAAAAATACCTAAAACGATCCCTTTGTAATCTATATTTTTGATTATATTGAAATAATTGAGCATACGGAACGAATTGATGGAAAAAACGAAATAAAATTGTGATTAATTTTGTAGAGGAAAATGTTTTGGGGTTCGATAGGGTCTCGGTTTTGATAGCAAACTAATCGTTCTTTGTAGCAATCATATCAGATCTAGATGTTACAAAGCTTGAGATAATGTTCGAAGTAATAAGAGAAGCTAATTTATGTAGAAGTACTTAAGTAATTTACTTTAAAAGCTGCTGACTTGAACACATCAATCCCAAATGAGTCGGTAATGGACATTAACGACAATTTTCGTGTACCAAAAATGAGCCTGACTCCAAACTGTCCTGAAGGAAATTAAACACTATTCATCACCTTGCAGTTCAAACGATTTCCAAATTTAGATCTGCGACAAGAAAATTATGAAAAAAAAAATGTTACGACCTCTTTCCTTGCACACGAGAAATAATGTTATTCTTATAAAGGAAATAATTACGTTGAAACGCAATGATAATAAATTTCAAACAGTTTACGACTAATTTATTAATAGAAATTTTGCGAGCGATCCTTAGGACAGTCGTAAATAAGAAAATGTCGGACGACCAATGGGCAGCCGTAAAATTTGCTCACACGACGCGATTGGTCAGCTCTTAGCCAATAAAAGCGCGTTCCAGATTTGAAAGCGACGGTTTACGACCGGCAGGCGGCGTCTTTTTGCTGTTTTGGCGCCAAAATTGACAGCTCAGTCTTTAAATTCAAGTTATAGGTCAGTTTCGCTGGGATGCACTTTACTCTTAATTAGCTAACCTGGTTTGTGGATGGTACGGCTCAGATTCAGGATCATTTTGGTACTAATTTAGCTCTATTTTATATAGCGTCACCTGCCATCGTCGTTTCTGCCACGATAGGATCCTTATATCAAAATAGTATCTCATCTTCTGTCTATGAAAATGTCTTCTGAAAATAACTCTAGCTCAACGACAACCTATGCAACTACCAGTATCTTTTCAGTTTTATTGTCATGCAAAATCATCACAACTTCATCTTTACTCTTCATCCCTATTTCAACCCCCATAAAACGTAAATCCCTAACATCATATCTACCTAAGACAGTTCACAGAATAATAAACTCCATTGGTCAGACCAAAACAGACGCCATTAATTAAAAAGTCTGACTTTATTTACGCCTGATCCATGTCATGCAAAGTATGCTGATATATAATGTTGTAAAGCAGTCAGACTAATGAGAATGCGCGCGCGCAACCGAGGTGCATCACAAACGGGGCGCTGGTATTAATTATTAATAGATCCCATTTTATGTCTGTTTGTTGGAATATCTTTATATTTGTGTCCGGGATGTCTAGACCCTATATTACCTGTGAAATATAATTTACATCTTTACAACTCATTCTGTCGAAAAAAATAGCATCAGAAGAAACCAAAAAGTTTTACGTTATTTTCTACAGCCATATAAATTAAAAAAGATCAAAACAATCGCAATAAATAATGTCATACTCGTCATCAAATTCAGGTGACTTATCTATCCCAAAAAGAAATCATGATGGTACATGTTCCAATGAAGTTTCTCTCCTATTTTCAATACTTTTATTTCTACGATCTCTTTCACAAGTTCCCAAAACTTCACTTATCCCAAAATAATAATCTCACTAAAAAGCATAGCAAGTGCTACCCGTGACGGATTGTCTTCAGCCATTCCTGTTGTCCCCAAGCCCCCAATTTTATTTCATATATCCCCCATACATTATTCATGGGGTATCCCCATATTGTGCCGTGTCGAATTATTGTTATTTTTGGGCAACTGCCATGAATAGTAAGTTGTGCTAATTCTTGTTATTCTTAATTGTGATTGGTTGGTATCTTTGATGGCGCTCCTGGTTTATTATTATGTGGTGACAAGGAATCTGCTTTAGTTATGTCGTTATTGTTATTTGTTATATTTGCTGCGTTGTTATTATGACTCTTTGGAGTAGTATGTGCTTCAGGTATCATTATTTACCAGGTATTCAGTGTTTGAAAATTAAGCTGTAGAGGATCTGAATTCAGTGCTCAAGTTGAGTTTGTTATGATTGTTTTCATGTACTAAATATCCAGTTGAAGTCCAGGTTTACTCTTCAAGTTTCAGCGTATCTTTTTATTCTAGTGTCCTAGCAGAGATTGATTCTAACTCATTGCTTTTAACGAATACTTCTCCCTTTTTCTTATATTCATTGCTATGAACTAGCTCAAAAATCCTCTCTTTATCAACTTAGCAACACATTTCTATCTTCATTTATTTACCCAAAACTTCTTATTACAGACCTCTTACTTCAAAGATTAATTGCAACCCACCCATTAACTGTAAACCAAAAATTTGCCCTCTAATCTCTAACACCCCAAGCCATCTAACCACCAAAAAATAAATAATAAAGCATCAAGTTGTCAATACTTTGGGTATTTTTTTAATGGCCGCTTCCCCCTACTGAAGATTAGAGGCGGGAGTGTCGTAAAGAAACAATTTTCCGGCTTTTCCCACGCGCCAGGGGATCCCTAAATGCTTAAAGAAATACGGTACATGATAAAACTGCGATATTGTTCGCGAAAATTCGCTCTGAGAATATTTCCTCTAAGATTTTCGTGGGTAGAGTGGTGATTTTTACAGCTCTCTCGGTGAGTGTTGAAAACTGATGCTTTTTGAGATTTTTTTTGGTAGATTTCTTTGACTATTTTTTGGAGGATATGCTGTATATTCATTTGCTAAAGATGACTTCAGTTTCCTACATGCAGACCTATCGTTTTATGACTTTGTGCTCCATTTGTGATACTATTTCTTGTTATTTCTTAGCTCTGAGCAATAAATGTCTCCGCTTTATCCAAATGTGTCATTATGGTGATAACTTCGAAAATAAACTCGCATTAATTTCAAACAGAACATTTTATTGTTTAATCCGTTCAGAAAATAAAACTATAAAATTATAATCACATTGACATACAAGATGTACGTACACCAATTAGCATTATTATACATTAAGAGTTAGATTTTTAAGAAAAAAATATAGCTTCCGAAGCACGGAACACTATCGCATTATATTCTAAAAACCTAACTTAGACAAACAACTACAGAAAAATTTTAATGTTAAAAAAGAACTCATATACAGACAAAAAAAATAACTAATATTGTTTTAGATAGAATTAATCGTCCCCATGTTAACATGTGCGGGCGACGCCGCGCGCTTACATTAGTTAAGTATGGCTTCCAATGTTAACAATTGTGGAAAATAATAATTATATAACACAAACAAAACAATTCAGTCTCAACGCCCAAAATATTCCTTAAAATATTAAACAAATAGTCGCCGTCGACGAACTGCCGGCGCCGACGCAAAAACCAAAGCATACATCCGAAATATTGAAAAAAAAAAAACTGCAAGAATTTCCACGCGATGTATAAAAATACAGCGAAACTTATTTATTTTTAGTTTTATATTTAAATCGAGAGGAGAATGGGGATAAATGTACACATTAACTTTAATATCAGCAACACAATGAACGCCACGATTAAATTTAATTTATTCTGTATAAGCATCTAGTTCTCTATTCATTAACGCACATACATATATTATCCGTTTATGATAATTGCTCTTATCTGTACAATTGTAATAAAGCAGACGCTTATTACAATAAATGTACAAAGTCGAACAAATCACACGAATTCTTTACAACTAGCGTATACTGTGTACGTATTTTTTTCCTTTTTTTTCACTAACTAAGATGTAGTTAATCGTGCTATCCCATAGTAAACGTAAAATATTATCTATTTACGTATCATGTTTGTATTTACTAGCCAAAAACAATAACACTCTAGCAACTACCACCGTTAAATCAATTACAATAATTTAAAACTCTTAATTAATCCTTATTATCTCACTTAGGCAAGTTAAAGTTGTATTTTTACGTATACTTCGTTTTCCAATAGGTTTTTTAATACATCTAATTACGTTTTAAAATCTAAGCTCCGAAACGCGATGCTAATATTTCGTATGGCATTGTATTAACTGCCCCAAGACAAGAACAACGGCTCTCAACTCATACCTTCAATGTATTATTTACTTAAAAGTATTATTAGTATACACATATTACAATCAACGTTATACGTATGTTTTTTTCAATCGTATACATAAATTCCAGTGCAAAATAATAGTAAGTTGAACACAGGCGCGTATGTCCAATCAGCGTAACACTAAAGTAGAAACAAATCGAAACATGTGCTGTGCGGGACTCCGCATCAATAACATATACAAAACGGCGTTTTATCGTTTGTCATAGTTCAATCGCACCCGATTTCACCCCTTCACTGTAACGTTGATATGAAAAATAATTTGGAAATTTTCATTGATTTCTATGTTTGCTTTATTACTTTAATTGGATCGTACAGTGTTAAGAGGTTGGCCAATTGCAAAAACGAAGATTTGTTCTAAAGGAACTTAAACTAGCGGTTCGTCGACCGTCAGGCGAGCCTGAGGGTGTCGGAGACCGTAAGCGTGCCACGCGCGTAGATACCGCGGCCGGCCTGAGACCACAAGCTGACGAGCTGGCCCAGGCCGCGGTATCCACGCGCGCAGCATTACAACGAGGGAGGCGGGAATTTAAAACTATTTTGCGAGCACCCCCTTTTTATACTTCGTTTTTGCAATGGCCAAACTAAGAGCAGGGGTGCACGAGATAGCTCGTGGTAGAGTTGGGTGCAAGCTGGGGATCACGCCTCTGAATCAGATGGGACTTGGTATAGGGGGTACTCACGACATCGGGAGTGCTGGCGCCGTCATGGCTGCTGTCGGGAGCAGAGCGAGGCTCGCCGTTGGTGTCGGGTGGACGAGCTGACTCCCGCTCGTCGATCACCAGGTCTATCGGCATCTTGCCCTTGAGGCAGCTGATGTAGCGGTGGCAGAAGTTGTCACACAGCTCGTGTACCTGTGAACACGGGCGCCATTACAAGCTGCTCGGGAAACTGCAGGTGATGCTGAGGGCTCAGTTGCTGTACCTATTGCTAAAAATGCTACAGTCTAGTGAGGGTTGAGGGTTTTCATCTGTAAAACTATTCACTATCTTCAAAAAACTTCGCTTTTTAACTATTTATTTTAAACTACAACTATTAGATACAAAAAAATAATACAAGAACCGTTAGAACTGACTAATTTATTACTTTCTACGGCACTAAACCCTCTCCGTTCCGCTCACTACACGTAACCTTTAAACCAATATCAGCATACAAAGCTAAAAACACAACACAAAGCAAAAAGGAATACATTTGGAATCGACCAACTGTCACACGCGTGTTCAAAACTCTAAAATGAATCGTATAAACGTAAAAAAACATGATTTTTTCTACCATTCCTGCTTCTAAAGGCACCCCGTGGGGCTGATATTAATTTTGTGCGTCGGCCTTATAAATTTTCATAGGCATAATTAACTTAGAAATTAACATAGGGCTATAAAATGGGTAACGAAACTTTTAGACGGCGTTTACACGGTCGGTAATAAAATATCGGCAGGTGAAACGGCTTTTTGAATTCTAATATTGGATTATTGAGCAAAAAAAAATCTATAACTCCATATGTATGTAACTATAGATCTACAACTAGATAAAACAGACTTTTTGGTTAAGTAAACTAACTACCATGATTTTTGAAACTATGAAATCCAGTAATGCTCATGATCTTGTGAATCCAAGACAGAGATTCCATTCGCCCAAACCTAACATAACTTTGCAAGATTATGAAAAACCTACCAACAAAAGATTGTCTAAATAGACAAGAAGATTTTACCTACTCCCCACCATAAATACCCCTAACAATCCCCTATCTGACGCTCCTACTGACCCCCATAAAAGTGTGACCACACATATGTAAATACAAGCTGTCACACATGAAATATTCATCATGATATAATTATGTTGTTATTAATATGTCATCGGCTCTGACGTATGGGTGTGCGGGGGATGGCATGCTGGTGAGAGAATTAGAGGTCTGGACTGAATTAGAAGTATTTTGTAATTGGTTGTAAGGAAGATAATTAATAGGGGATCTAAAAATGTTGTGTAACAATTTTATAAATAGGAAATAAAGTAGATAGGCAAAAAACTGTTATGAAAATCTATACATGCTAGAAACATTTTTTGTTTGGCTTAAGGCTCCGAAACTACTGAAATGATTTGGAATACTCTTTCACTGTTGGAAAGCTACACTCTTCCCAAGTAATATAGGCTATACTTTATCCCGGCAAGAGCAGTAGTTCCCACAGGACGTGGGTGAAGCCGCGGGTATACGGCTAGTAGAATATAAAATAGACAGGCAAAAACTTACGAAAATTTTCAAATAATAAAATAAAAAATGTTAACATAACTTTCATCACAAATCATAATCACGATACTTTACATAGAAAACAGCGAAGAAACGTCAAAAAAATTGAAAATAGAACGCTAAAACGGAAAAGGAAACGGAGCTCCCCGTTGACAGTTAATTATGTTTCGGGATACTAACTAATTTCCTAATCGACAAGGTTCTTTCTAAATTACATGACAACTGATGGGAATTGGGTAAGAATTTGAAAAAAGAATTCTAAAATTCTTTATGGCCAGTGATGTTTTTTTTTTTAGTGAAATTGATACTGGCTGGTAATAAAGTGACATAAGCTAAGGAGCATAGGTTAAAAATGTGTAGTTTTTTTTATATATGTTATGGTACCATTGTCCTACTTTACTGACCCAATGCTTAGCTTCCTACGCAGAAAAGGCGCCGTTTGTTCAAGGCGGATGTTCCAAAGTTTATTTATATTCTCCTTTATTTGTACGTTCGAAACATCTTTTTATCATGCCAAAGTTTCACGAAAAATGATTTACGCAATATGTCTCGTACCAAACGAGATGTTTTCGTTTCTTTGTTCGACAACCTTGAATCAGAGTATAGAAATAAGATTTCAATATCAAACATCTGGTATACGTGAGTTATATTATTGTAGATACATGTATAATGTTAGGAACACGTTGACCCCTCTTAATGAGATGCATTCCATGAGCCGAACTACGGCAGACATCTTTAAATTACGTTATAACATCTGCTGTATCAGTTTTATCGCAGTTTCTTACGTTTTGATCAATATCGTGAGTCATAGTTAACATTTTTTTCGTGGTTTTAACCTCTTTAATCGTCATTAAAGCTTTCTTCGTTGACATTACATTTGTCTAACTAATGACTCCGTATCAGCTAATGTTACTTCAAAAATTTGAATTAAGTGTGACATAATGTAAGCTTAAGCCGTCGTTCCTAAAACTCTTTTCAGAAATTTTAAATTTGGAACTCGGGATTAAGATACGTCTCAGCGATACTTTTTAAATGTGGAATGAAAGGTGATACATAACGGCTCGTGACATTTGAAATAAGAAGGGATTTTGAATGTGGAATTTAAGAACGTCGTTTTTTAAATACACTTTAGATTTTTGTGTTAAGGATAAAGGTGTTACTGGTTGGCAGTGTTGCCTTATTTTTGTCTTTTCCCAGTATTAGTGGGAATGATTTAGTGTTTGAATATCTCAGGTTGTTAGGCAGGTGTCATGCAAAGTGTTGAAATGTGCCGGCGACTGCCAGAAGTGTGGGCTGGAGCCAGAAGTGGGCCACGGCCACGCGAGTGGGCCAGCCGCCTCGTCGAGGGTGGGGTTATGATTTTGAAACGGGATAAGACTATCGATAGATAATAACTGGTTGTATCTGTTCTTAAGTGCTCAATTATTATTGATCGTTGGAGTCTTTATAAAAAAAAATCTTTAATGTTTGTTTACAGTTTTATAAAGTCGTAATTTAAAGTCACACATCACAAAACTAGATAATAAAAACTCATTGATTTGCCAAGTCGGTCAAAATAGTTTAAAAAAAAAAACAGCCCATTTCACCAAGACACGTGGGCGCAATAAAAATATAAAACCAAAACATTTTTACAATCTGTGACTTTTATATTTAATCTGTGCGTTTGACAGGCTGAATGCGCACTTCCATTGCTCTTCAAATGTCACACTATCAAATATATTTTTAATAATGTCGTTTTTATTTTTATCATTTTGTTTTTATGTATATTTTTCTTGTAATTGGACGTTACTTTATAAATGAGAAGTTTTGACTACAATTTCCTTTGTTTTATTGACTTTTATATTTTATAAATTATTGTGTAGTTAGTTTTATTGTTAAATTACAGACATTTGTTTTTATTGTCTGATAGATGTGTATTTGTATTTTTTGTTGAATATGTTCGAAGTCAAATATCATAAGGAAAAATTGGATAGATTTTATTCTAAACATTATTTCGACATTACAGTTTGTGCCCATTCTCCTCCATAGAAATATACATGACCGGGACACTTTTTTGTATTATCATTTGAATATGACAGATACCTAGTACATAGATAAATTTTTTAAAACCTCTATTTTAATTAGAAAACTTTCTTCATAGACAAAAATTCACTAAAAACACACTCGAATCAAAACCCACTAATTAATTCTCCAATTAAAAGTGTGAAAAACTAACAGTACAAAACCGGGTCCCCACAGTATCATATAGCAATCGAGTCAGCTGTAAAACTCGGGTCGGCAGTAAAGTCCCAGGTTCGAGTCCTGTAAACCAACAAATCTGACCCCTCGTAAATCAGTTAAGCGCGTTACAGATAGCAGTTTACGACGGTAAGGAAATATTATTAAAAATGTATTTTTTTTTAATGTTTTGTGGTCAGTTTTTGATGATGTTTGATTTGGTAATTAAGTATAATATGGCTATCTTGTTTCTATATGATTCATGTGTAATTTTTTTGTTTTGAGATCATAGACATTAACTAGAGATGACTAACCTCACATTCTCTATGACGAAGGAATTCAAATAAAACTACCAACTACAAGAAAAAAAGTAAATCGTTCCAATTTTAAAATTACACTCCCAATCCGGATTCGGACGAATGAACATCGAACGGACTCCGTAATCGGCCGTTTTCGATATTCGAAATTTTGAAAAAAGAACGACTCTAATAAAAGGCTGACATTACCGAGCTACATCACATAACGTAATTAGGGCACAGTCAGACGGGGCGACTAAAAAAACGCACGTAACGACGACCAATCGCAGCGCCGATCGACCGAAAAGGACTCAACATCGAGCGATGTCGCCGGCAGCCATATTTAAAATATTAAAAACATAAATCAAAAACGTTATACGATATTTTCAATGTAAATATAATTTCGGGGAGTTCGTTAAAGAGGGGTCCAAGAATGTTTAAACTGACTTTTTTGTCTAACGCAATAACATTATACCTCATTACCAACTATAGATGTTCTGTCAAAAAATTCCCGACTGCATTGAAAAGATCTTTATTACAAGCTTGTTCTTTTTACGAAAAAAAGCCGAAAAAACGAGCAATTATATTAAAAAGGGAGTAAAAAACAGTGCACTTAACGAGATCTCATTGTGCGCGAGTTGGGCCGCTGGACGTTTTTTATTTTTAATTATTATAAAAGCTCAAAAAAGCACATCACCTGTGAACGGTGTGTAGTGAAGCGGAAACGGATCGAGCTAACGGCATCTTTTTTTAAATTTTATTCGACAAAAACCGTGGACGAGATAGGAACCGACGTGTATGGGATATGAACACAGGGAAAAAATAGCTTTTTAGATCACAGAGACAGGTAAACGTGTCTCTAGCTTCCGCCTAAGTTATGTTCTCGGCTTACATTGCTTCGGCTAAAGCACACTTTCTATGCGAGCTGGCAAACGGGTCAGACTTGCTAACTGGTCCCAAGAGACGCGAACTCTTCACCTCCGCCATCACAGATATTCTGTTTCTCGATTCTCTGTTCATTTGCCCCATGTGTCTGTGCCCTCAAAAAACAATTTGAGCACTTGTTCCAAAAAAATAAACCTTCCAAATCCGAATTTAAAAATCGATCATCCGTCTCGTTGAATTGAACGATTTTCTTCAATCTGCGCGCGGCCCTCGCTATTTTGAATTTCGAACAAGGCATTATTTTTTATTTTGTTTTTTCGAAAACGGCCTTTATCTGTGGGTCCGGAGTTCCGTACAGCGGTATCGCATTACACGTTATCTCGTTACAGCGGGACGTATTAGTGCGTACGTATCCCCAAACACACGGCGGCTTAGACGAGCGGCGCCCGATATTTTATGGAATCTGCTGTGAGAGCGACCGCTCGACGTATCTCGTTTCTCGAGATCGTTCGTCTTGATATAGACGTTAGTCAAACTAGTTTCGTTGAAACGTGACCATAATATTGACAAGCTAAATTAATTCCTCGCCGGGCGACACCGCGTCGTAAAAACATACCGGAGATTTGAATTTTATGCTCCTAATTAATGCGACCGAGCGCAAATTGTTCGATCTGATTGCGAATAGCAAAAAGCTCGCGTCCCGTCGCGTTACCGTTACGTCGCTGAGTATAATGGCGAGAATTGGCGATGCGACACACGCAAGAAGCGAACCGGTCCGAACGGAACGCGCCCAAATGGGAGATAAGGGAAAAACAAACAACACTCGAAATGCGAATGCCGATCCCATTCAGCCGCGCGCCGACACCTCGCGCACTACGACACATTTAGTTTCGCTAACACCAAATTAGGCTGCACCCGGCCTTATATCTTAAATAACGACTCGCTTTACTAAGTGTACCTCGCCAACCAATGTGCTATTTTTAGGTCGAGAACAATTCGTTATTTAACGAGAAGCCAGTGTGAACTATGCCCTTAGCGTATTCTTGAAGGCGCGTATCAAATGTCAAGGATCCCTATGTTTCAATGTGACTTCAAATGCTAAACTATCAAACAATTATGTGAGCAACGTACAATGTGTACATTTAAAATCTATTTTCCGTCATACCCTCGCGTGAATTCTTAATTAAACACACATTTTAAACTACTCGAAACGTGAATTTGATTAATTTTAACATCGACCGGACAGTGCGTGCAGTCGTTGCGTGCTCCGAGATCGATACCATATCTCGATTTAAAATCGTGCCTAAAGATAATCGAAAGGTGTTATTTTTTTTCAAAACCGGTTCGAGTTTCGATTCCAAAAGTATTCCAATAAGATAGTAGATATAATACTTACTTTTTCTAATTCTAATAGATGAAACCGTAGAACTTGTATCGCTTGCACCATCTGTGAAGAAAAACATTATATTTATCACATGGTATTAATATTGTGGGTTGTTCTATTTTGTGTTGTCGTGGGAGTGTCTATCTTAATAATAATAATTAAATGAGCATCTTCTACACTGAATGTCACATGTTTCGATATTTTTTGTTCTAATTAGTGATGTCACCAATTTTAAAATGGCGTTTTAGTCCTTCGATTGTCCTTTGTGATAATTAGAATACTAATCTTTAAAAATTTCAGCCATCCTTGCATATTTTATTTATTTTGTGTTATAGGTGAAGTTAAATATTTTAGCTGAACAGTTTAGACTGAATATTTAAACATGATACACATAGTTGGTGGAGATCTGACAATGCGAACTGAGCAACAATGGACGGACAATGTATGAATCCCCGCGGTGCGTAGTGTTGTGATATTGCAATCTTGTTTACTTATATCGATAGATTTTGTGTTGTTTACATTCGAAAAACTTGCAGTTGGAAAATAAAGCTGAGCTTATTAAAAGTCGTTTTGACTATTACAAAGCTCTATAATATGTAAACTAATACAACATATTTTTTCTACATAACCAAATCTTAATCTCTTCAAAACATCATAAGTTCGAAGGCTTGGTTTCCTATGAATTAACATACACACACACACAAGAACATGAGCACGCAGCGCAATACAAATGCCTTGGTACTTAGATCCTATCGACTATTGTTTGATAGTGTTTGAAGATCTAATCGGTGACTTTTTCAAATCGATATCTATCTAAAAAAGGCAGTTAATGCCGTTTTAATAGCGTCTTGATTTGTTTCTGATTGCCACTTGAGGACGCGAGCTGAATTCTAAAAGCGATCTTTGCTTATTTCGCTTTTGATTGATGATTTTTCGTCGCGCATTTTAAATTTTGTACGTTTTCTTGTTTTGAGTTTTGGATTTTTGATTTTGTTTATTAGATAGGACTTTTTTATCTGTGTGTAATTGTGGGAAAAGCTTTTGTACATAGTTCTAAAAATCTACTGAGATTATTTATGTTGCATTATGCACTTTATAACTACTAGTATTAAGGTTGAAGACAATTTCTTCTTCCCAAATCCGAATACGCAGTGAAATGGTGGCACAAGTAGTGGTAGTACCAACATCTGTAGCCCTGCAATATCAATTAAACAGACGAAAGCGCCACCCCTGTCTGTTTGTACAGTCGTTCCGTTGACACAGGCGACACCAGCAGATAAAAATGTGTTTGACTTGTTTCTTGCCACCGAGACGGGTTTGTTTGTCAAGGGGAGACTATGAGTGTCCCAATGTAATCCCTTGCTTCAAAACTTCGTTTCAGAAAATTACATCTTTAATTTTATTTTATTTTTTTACCATGTGTCATTTTTATCGATAATTTTTTAAGTAGTTACTTGTACACAACACTATAGTTTTAGTACCGCATAATTTGACCAACATGCCAACTTTTTATTTGACTTTAAGTGTCAAAATATTAACAGCTTAACTAGCCCATAATAACGCTATACCGTCACAGTTTCTAGAACGAAAACACTATTAATTACAACTCAATTAATTAGAAGAAATAACGCTCATTAACCTCGTTTTATCCGTTTCTTATTAATAAACAATAATAATAAAAAATAAGGCCAGTTTTTCTATAAAGTAAATTTCAAGGGATTAAAAATACCGTCATTCGAGTACGTGTTAACTCTGTATCGCTTACTAATGACTCGTAAAACAGAAAACTATTCGGTTTTATTTACCGACGCTACTGCAGTTCAACTATGTTTGAGGAAGCTTAAAGCCTCAAAAGGCTGTGACAGACCAAACACAGATGTGACGTGGGCAAACAACCTCCACACGGGTCGTAACCAATCGCCTCTCCAACCAAATGGGTCAATAAAACAGTCGATTCTCTGTTGGTTTTAGTCAACTTTAGTTTTTAGTCGATTCTACTCTTGTTTCGATAGTGTAGTGTACATCACTAGACTAACAAACGAATGGCCCACGTGTTCTTTTGTTGACTTTTTTTAAATTTCGAACTTGTACCAGCCAGTATTTTTGGCAGATCTAAAAAGAGTTTTTAATGCTGCGCTTAAAAGAGGTTGTATTTTCACCGCGAAAAGCAAAATTTTGACGTTTAAGTGCCCCCTTAACCCAATATTGAGTAAAATAACTTGTTGATAATACTTGAAATTCGCGACATGACGCGGATAACAGACTGCAAGATCCCAATTATACACAATAGCGCACTTGGCTTCGCATAACGACAGTTGTTGATAAAGAGAACCACCTGAGGCTGTTTATGAATGCGTACCGATACAAGCTTTGATATTTGGGTTTGCTTGCTTGTATAGAGACTTTTTGAAGTATTTTTAAGATTTGAGAAAAGTAAAATAATTTTATTTCGTGATTTTTTTGTTTTTCTTTTTGCTACATACAGCTGTTGGTAATGTCTAATGGTTTTTTTGTTTCAGTTAATTGTTACTGTGACCTGACATGAAACGAAGATAAGTCTAACAATTTAAAAAAAACTACACATTGGTTTAATGCAATCGCATGACAGACAAGCCATCCATTTTACACATGAATATAACCTTTAGAAAAACCTTTAGCAGCACTCAGACGTGTCATGTGTTTCTCAAGAACGTCCAACAAAGCTGCCATTTTAATTATCATCCACAATAAATAAAAATAACTCCAATTCAATTACTTCAAAAGTCAATAATAGCGTATTGAAATAATTCTGTTAAGTACGCTTTGTTGGTTTGCACAGAGGGCCGACCGCAAGACGTCGGGGAAAAAATATATTATGCGATACTTAAACTGTTCGTACTTGTACTAATTATGTAGTAACTACTCAACAGCTTTTGAGCTGTATAGACCACTGTGCGTTTGTGGTGAGTGGTAACCAAGTGGTTTGGACTAAAGATGTATTTTAACAACGTAATTTCGTTCAATGAGATATTTATTTGGGTTATCGACCCACAACTTTTTACTAGCATACAACTAGATGTTTTAACGAAATCAGTCGTCTAATGGTAAAGCTATGCCCTCAAAAATAAACGGAGCAACTTGACAAACACATGCGTCAGCCAGTGGCACCACATGTCAGGCTCAGCACAAAAACACAACACGATAATTCACCTATTCGTCGAGTAAAGTTTGCTCTGCGCCCGGATGTCGCCAGTGTTTGGCTGTCTTATCTCCGAGCCGGTTAAAACGTGGATGAATGACGCTTATCAAGTAACTCAGGTAAAACTGACAGCTTATTTTACTACTTTATAACCCCAAGCTACTGTTTCTTCCCACCCATTTTTAATTTCCCAAATTTATGAGTCACGACCCGCAAACAAATCAATCTATTAGCAGAGATAGCTACGTGCGTGACGGTGACAGTTGATAAAACGAATTTTCGGTAACAAAGTCAAATAACATGAACGTCGCCTCCGACCGGCGCGATTCGTAATGCCTTAGATTTTATTTGTTAAAAATCGGTTAAGTACCCGTGTCGAACCGCGGCCGTGGGTGGCCGCCATCTTACTTTTATTATTTCACTTTTTGTCCCAGCTAGCCGCGGGAGGCACACGGTGCGATTCAGCTTTTTATGAGTGACAATATAATATCTTTTTTTAAAATCTTATTTCCCTATTTTGTTGTTCCGAGAAATATTTCTCGTTTACCTGTGTTTAATTTCGGACAGCTCTTTAGCTAATCAAATCGTAAATTATGCTCAAATGTTCCCTATTTTATGGGATATTAAAGTGAACCCACGCTGTATTTGTCTTGTGGTTTGTATGAGCTATAAATGTGGACAATACTTACTAATGAGTCGACCTCTGGGTCCGCTATGTAGTAAGGTTTTTCCTGGCGTATCTGTGGAACAAACAAACATACATATTATTAGATATTTTTCAAAATCATTACGAATGTAAAGTGAGCATGTCGGGTAGTGGATTAATGGCGGGCGCAGTCGGGTCATAATGCTTGTACGTGGCTAATAAAATGCTCGCTCGCTTGGCTGCGCGCGCGCACGCATCCTAGATTAAAAATATAGACTCGACAATTTACCGACTATAAATTATAATAACTGGATAGGGTTAGACTTTGTACGAGATTGTGCGAGGACTCTGGATGTAGATAAAGTTAGGAGTGTGCTTCGAAGTTGACAACTTCTTAGAAAATCTGTTTACGTGTATTTCCTAACAAAACGTCATTGTTCTTCTAAGCCTGAGATCCTAATTCCTTTTACATTAATTTGCATAAAAACTCCATAGGTTCTGATCCCACAATTCTTTCAAACGAATACTCTTATCAGTGGTGGTCGCAGGCGTATTATCTGTCCTATCTCAATTTTAATCTTTGGCCCATACTTAAGAAACGCTTTTTTTCGACATTTAAACCCCGCGTTGCCCGGAAATGCGATACTATCATGCACACCGAAGCGGCCCGATTTTTTACATCTAGCAACACAGTATATATTATATGTTAGTTGCCAGTAAAAATAATTATACTATGAGTATGTACTAATTAAAGTAACATGACATAACATTTGAAAACCATAGCAATTTGCTTCCGAGTTATATTCGTAATTAAGGTAATTTTTCTCATAATTCTTGGCTCCATGTTTATTTTGAAACCATTTGGTAGGGTAATAAAGTTTTATATTTTAGAGCTAAATATTGGTAATAGTTTTCACCGTTAGATTTAGCTTTGTAATAACAATGAAGTAGTGTGAAAGGAACATAAAAACGAGATAGGTTAAATATTAAGCTGAAATAAAACGCAGTTTGTCTTGCAATCCAACGTTAAATCTTAAAGTTATATGTATTCAAATACAGCCTTATGACCAATTCGCCGACTCAAAAACTATTACAAGATTAAAACAATGTAGCGATTTAATTTATTGACAAATAAAATTTTGCAACAAAACTACAACTGTAGAATATTGCAAAATATGACAGACTAGCTTTCACCCGCGGTTTCATCCGCATCCTGAAAGAACTTCTTCCTGAACAGGGACAAAAAGTACTCTATATATTAATCTTATATATCACCTACGTTACTGACAAGATTCATCAAAATCTATGCAATAGTTTTTGCGTGAAAGAGGAACAAACATACATACATACAAACTTTCGCGTTCATGATATTAGTAACAGAAAATTACTAGACTACTTTATCTACTATTAATAACTTAATAAGATACCAAAGATAATAAAAACCGTACCACAGTTTTTATGCAAATCATTTTTACTTCTATCTAATTGATCAAGGATTTGATAGTCAATTACTGGGGCCCATCAATTTATTTTGAATCTCTCTATAATCATTAAATCGACCATCTTGTAGGTATCGGAAATAAAGTATTAATTGAATTAGAAAATTTCATGTTAATTACTACATAAATTAATTTATATTTAGTTTTGTGTGTTATTTTTTTTATATTGTTTTAAATAAGACTTTATTGATTATTTATATATAGCAAACTAGAGCCATTAATTTATTTTAATATGTAAAATATTACTAATTTTACATTAAAAATGTACTTTAAAAATTAACAATTTCTGCTATAACATGACACTAATTGATTTTACATTTTCAAGCTCGTGTTGCGTTTTTGTTATAATTAATTTAATAAAATTAAGTTTGACATAATTATTATTATATAAATATTTATAATTTGCTTTCTTTACTACAATGTATGTAAAAGTGGCAGGTGAATGAATTTGTATTGGCAATAAAGATGACAGATACCCAATGTTTTTATACTTGATTATGTTCTGGACAAAACAAAAAAAATATATATTTTCTTTTACTTAATCATCTGTCTAGCCTTTTCCCAACTATGTTGGGGTCGGCTTCCAGTCTAACTGAATGCTGCTGAGTACCAGTGTTTTACAAGGAGCGACTGCCCTATCTGACCTCCTCAACCTGGGCAACCCAAAACCCCTAGGTAAGTAAGACTGGTTATTTTCTGTTAATTAATAAACCAGATTTTCTCTACGCAACATTGTTTTTGATTACTATACATTTATAATATTAATTAGTGAGACTTTCGTACTTCTGCTGACCCCAGAAAAATAAGTGAGAAAAATAATAAACGATTATAAATATCGATACAAAATACTGGATCCGAAAGACGATTTGCAAAAATTATAAATATGACAGTTAATTTCGCATTACTGACAACTGAAAATAGACTTTATATCATTCTACTTAAGGTGCATTTCTTATTTGTAAGAGATGCTATCTTAAACGTCTGGTGATTAAAATGTATGGGATTAATTTACTATGGGAGTTAAATGTCATATAAAAATTATACATTTTTAGCTTCACAGATGATGGATAAGGCTACCTTGTAATATTGATTGGGTTTTAATTACTAGCACTTTTTTTTTCTTAATTAAAAACTTTTTAGTTCGACTTTAATTCTTGGTTAGTTTTTTGATGATAACAACATAATGATGAAGGCATTATGGTATTAATTTTATTTTCTTTCTTGTCTTCTATCAATGTTCGAAATAATAATGTAAAATATATAAAAAAAAATGTTACCACGAGTAGCCATATTGGTCATAGAGAACAAACGACTCCTAACACTCTTCACAAACATTTTAAAAAGAGGTTAACATCCAAAAACAAAGCTAATACCTAATCACAGTTCTAAACCATAAAGAAGAACCACATAAAAAAGTTTCTAATACATCTAATACTGGCCACCTTGAGCCGTACATAGCAACAAATCATAGAGCAGTAATGACTAGCACCGGGTAGCGGGTTTGATCCCGCCCACGGCATAATGGTTATCATTCCGCCTTGTGTCATTATTGGTTACAACAAATTGTTATTTGCCTTCAGTTCAACTGCGGATGTTAGCACTGTGGGTGCAGTTTATTCTTGTACGGACAAAATCTCATTTTTTTTCTATAGTCTTTTGTTTTCCAGACTTCGTTTTGTATGTGTACTAAGGTATGACCTATATTACTCGGTTATAATGTTACTTTTGATATGAAAAAATATACTAGAAATTGTAACAGCAACAGGTGATATACTCCATTGAATTTAAATTTACTAGAAAATATTCAAAACTTTCAATCGCACATCTTTTAAATTGCATCATTTTACCTAAATTCCATAATGATTAATCGCTTTAAATATCTCTCACTCAAAATTCCTCTTATACTTAAGTTTGACAAATACGGATTTCCATGAGCACCAATTGTCTTGACCTCTGGTTAGCAAAAAATATATAGAAACTGTAGAAGCGTGGGTTTGTATTATCTTAAATCCTTGGGTCACTGATCTAGTGATTCATGCCTAAGTTTATATTCACACCTTTTAATAGTTGGAGAGTAACGTTGTATCATTTTAATGGACTGCCCATTAATTTGAGATTAGATTTTTTTGTCGAATAGAGTGTACTAAGATTTGGACGAGCTTTAGGTATGTTTACTTTTCTAACTGTTATTCGATCTCCATTGAAGTTATTTATATACCTACAAAATTTACATTTATTCACAATCTTTGTCCAGTCATAACACCAAAAGCGGCCAGTGGGCACCAACACATGCAAAGCTACACACACATTACAACTAATCGTGTCGATGCATATCACTATAATGATAGACCAAAGTTACCAAAATCCGACCAATAGCGAATGTACGATCGAAAATATAACAAACGTAAACAGGCCCTCCCCCTCCCTGAGGCAAGGAAGTGTCTCATTTAGGGGGGCAGCGACCCATGAAGCAAGACTATAGCCCCTTTGGACACAAATTAAATGCTAATAAGACGATCGACTGATACCAAAGTCTTGGAACGATTTTTGGTGTATACTTAGATTTTATGGGTGTTTTGAGGAGGGCCACCGTAGTGTTTTGAGCGGTTTTTTAGCTCTTTTTAATTCTTAAGATACAATGTTCGCAAGAATCGCCTCGCCCTTCTTTATATGGTTTTTATTCGAGACTCAGAATGTTACATTAACACAAAAATAGGGATACTTAATTTGGACAGTATGCAGTTCACTGCTGATATTCAAAGCTTAAACAACGTGAATGCAACAGCAATGTAAGTGGTTCACATCGGCACGCTTAATGCCTCCATTACAACTGACATCGGGACAAAAAACACCACGAATTGTTAGGTGTCGATACGAAGCAAAAATTCCCTTTCGAATCGAGTTATTGCATCCATATTTTTTATTTTAATCGATGCATCGAACTGTATTCTATCGATTTAACTCGCAAAAAATGTGGGACAAAAGCGTTTTATATCTGTTTGTCCCGTAAAAATAAACAGGCCGTGAACAAAATAACTTTTGACTCGTCCCAAATATCTTTGTGATACGACAATTGTCGTTTTCTCTATTCATAGCGTTTACCTGAGGCTCATTGTTACCCCCCTTTGTGCACTTTCAGTCGAAATAGTATTGTTTGTTTAATTGAATAAGTACCTTCGTAGAGGCTCTCATTGTACTCCAAGGGACCAGTCTCATGTCCATGTAACCACCTCGGAACAACACTCAAGTTAATCGATTAAAGACTTTTTTCCACTGAAAACTGGAATCGACCTGTGTCCGAGTAACACTGATTTTAAGCACCGATTGCCCGCTACCTGGGCTCACTCGAAAAAACTACGGAACTCATCATTAAATTCGTAAAGTCCCAAACCAGACGTCCACATGTCTCATTGAATATTAAACTCTATTTGACACAAATTAAAGTTCATTATGAGTTGATGAACAGCGGGCACTTAGTGCGATAAGTAACGGAATAACTGCGGCACCAAAATCGCTACCAAACGTGGTACCCTGTAATTTGTAATAAAAAATCTATTTATAAGATAAAATAAAGCACCGAGACGCTACCTAAGATGCCCGGCGATCGATCTCGATGGGCTTTTTAATAAATCAAGAGGTTTCGAGCCATTTTGACGCTTGTCAAAGTTAAACGTACGATATAGAATCGCGCGTACCTTCCGCTGGCTTTAATGTTAAGTTATTCTATAATGCTCAGAGGTCGAGTTTTGTAATTTAGTTAAGTCGCCTCCTATTTAATAACATTCTTGTACGTCCGCCGGTCGGCAGGTGATTTTTTTTCTCGAATTTTTCGACTTTAAAAAACGTTCGTTCGGCCGACCTCGCTACTGAAGTAGTTCGAATTTTTAAATTATAGTGTATTAATACGCGTTCCTGTTATGAAATTTTTATTTATAGTGCCTGCGTCTCGGCTTGGTTACGTCGCACGTCGCACGAGCGCGCGTCACGCCGCGATTGTTTTGGTGACCGCGACCGCTCCGCATTTAATCACCTGTTTTGACACAACGACGTGCGAATATATTTATTTGGTCCGCTTTACTGCCGCCCATAAACGGACGTAATGAACAAATGTCTTTATGGTATACTTGTAAACGTCAAATATCAGTCATTTCTCCTTGGAGAGCACAAAAAACGCCATAAATATTCTTAACAAAATGGCTCCTACTGAATATTGTGGCCATAAACGTAGCTCTATAAAATGAGGTTTGGTTGTTTAACTTTTGTTCGGGCTCTGTGTTGGAATTAAAAGAACTTAGACGAGAGTCCGACCTTTTGTTTGCGTAGTGTTTCTTTCCATAAAATATATGTAAATCATCTAGAAATTATTCATAACTAACTGGAATTTATAAATGTTTTACGGTTTGTTTTTGTGTTGTCAAAAACTTTGTGTGCCAGTGGCCTTAGAGCGCTGGTTGTGTGGAAAGGTCACCGCAGCCGGTCGCGGAGTATTTCGCACGGCGACGATGCTCACAAATAAAACTGTTGCTCTAAAATTTCTAAATGACGCTTCTCGTTGCCTGTGGAGCGTCATCCCCATTAGACAGGGACAAAACCCAATGAGAAACAAGGACGGGGAGACAGTTGAGCGTTTTTCGTGCGTTTTTTGTCCCGAAATCCGTGCGTTCAAAAATTTTATTTTAATACAAGAAAAGTATTCAAAAGATACGGGGCAGGTAGACGCGCCCGAACCGGGGTATTTGCTTAGTTTGTTTTTTTCTCGCACAAAGAATTCAACTTGATTTATGGTCGTGGTGTGTGACGATTTGTGACCTGTAATTTCTGATGTGAGTTTTGTCACTACGGATCTGAGAGCTTGATTTATTAATTCACGGATCGTCAGAGGGCGTGTTCCGGTTTTGACAGTTGTCAGTAACATATAATTTTTGACGAAAATGATATTTATTGTTTGATCTCGGTTTTGTTTTGCACCAATTGAGACATTACGCTAAACACTGTGAAATTTTATTGCGGTGATTTGTGCATTTTTTTTTTGTCTGCCAAGAAATATGATTTGACACAGTGTGTAATCGGCGACAGTGTTTTGTTAATTTTGTTTGTAATGATGGTTTGTCATAATTTTTTCCACATTGTAAAGATTTGGCTCAGTGTGCGAATCACGTGCTCATAGAGGGGTATCATACACTACAGTTAGTTACTTAACAGGTCCCAAGAGGGTCGTTTAAGCCCGGAAGGTCAGTTTTTCGACCATTAACGCGATCAGAGGGTTGGCGTGGA
Source organism: Helicoverpa zea x Helicoverpa armigera (assembly GCA_033682625.1). NCBI lineage: Eukaryota > Metazoa > Arthropoda > Insecta > Lepidoptera > Noctuidae > Helicoverpa > Helicoverpa zea x Helicoverpa armigera. Next base: position 1,198,361 of record JAWIIS010000050.1, read on the forward strand.
ATTAGTGGGTAGTAATAAAGGTGGTAGGTAATTACCCACTTCGGAGCAGTCGGTTAAATGGCATCTCACTCGTTCAGACTATTACACTAGTCGTAAATTTGTGTTAATCGTTTTATTTTTTGTTTGTCTTAGTTCTTATTGTTTTTGTTGAGGTACGGAAGAGATTAAGTTTGCTTTGTTAATATTGGAATTTCATTTATTTGGGACAGTTGATACAAGTTAATGTATTTTTATTATTTGTTATTATTGATTAACCTAATCCTGTGCAGGTGATTGATATACTGTTTTATTTTGGTGCTGCACCACCATATTTATAAATAAAACTTACTTAGATCCACAATCATTAACTTAAATAACACTAGATTCTTATTCTAAAGCAATGATTAAATAATCTGAACCTTACTCACATATAATTAGAGTATAATTCACCATAACATGCAGTACCTAAGTGCAATTTTCAACCTTATGCTCTATGAATTAAGGTTGAATCTGCATTAACACTAACAAGACAGACAACTTAGCTCTGATAGAGACGTTAGATAAATAACTGGAAGATTAATTTATAATAAATTGTTTTATACAAAGTACATAGTATTTTTTTTATAATTATAGTATTTATAAAGAACATTGTTTAAATAATACCTACTCATTACCTATTGCAATGTGAATTCTATTAAGTGCATTTTAATTTATACGCCAACTTAAATACTGCATTTAAGTATTTTTTTTTAATACAAAACAAATAATTATGCAACTCGTTTTAGCAGATCAAGAGTTAAGATTATTTTTAATATTCCATAAAACCATTAGTGGTATTATTTATATGGATTTATAAATAGTTAGCCCACCTACATCAAAGAAAACTCCAAGTAATAAAAGCTCAAGTATATCTACCAACAAAAGTCAAAATTATTTCACTAAACTACTTTTACTGCATATTTTATCTCATCACACAATTAACTCTAAGTTTCCTCTTTCATCTTAAAGAAACACCACAATAAAGCTTCACCCAATTGACTCATCAAAAGACGGTCAGCCGTTTCCGAGATAGCCACTCACCAACTTACGTATGACTAACGCCATTATTTACGTGCTCCAACGCTTAAGACAACAATAACAAAAAAAACATTCAATTTATAACCCTTCAGATTTCTCATGACCTCGGTTTAAATACACAAACAAACATACAGACCATATTTCGCTGAAGTGCACTCGAAAACGTTATAAAAATAAACACGAAAACTCAAAAAAAGGCATCAATTTTTAAACAATACGTATTGTATATAAAATTTCGAATATAAATGAAATAATAGGCTAACCCTCAAACGCGATCGGTACGCGTGTTTGTACAAAAATAAAACGCGTTTAGTACGCACGCCATTATATTATGAATACGTAACGAAACGCACCCTTAGTTCGCTTTTTTAATCAACCCTCTTAAATCCCAGCAGGCTAAAAATTAAAGTGTAATGGTGCAATGTTTAATAACTTATCTGCGGGTACGTTGTGTGTTTTGCCTTTTGTTAATGTAATTTTTTAAATTTTTGGGGTGAGAAATCGATGCAAATAGACTTATCTTCGGGTATTATTCTACCCGACCACGGGACTACAGAGTCCCGGATTTTTGGAAGGCGAACGTGGGGCCGAAGCCAACACGCTGAAGCCCTTTTGAGACAACTTTAATGAAATGGTGACACAAAACCGACGATTTAGTATTAGGAACTTACTATGCGTTTACTCGTTCATATTGATAGGAGAAACATGTGTATGTTTATAAGTTCTCTTATTATTTTAATAGATCATTTTGTGTGCAATGTATTGTATCTAGTTAGCAACATAATTAAGCATGTATTTATTGCGTCTTACCCGTTTATGTTGAAATAAATGTTTCTACTATAAAACGTTAATTATACCAACACTGAAGCAGTTTACGCTAATAACAGTTATTCCGACGACATCTTTAACCGTTTATTTGTCATAAAACTTAAGAAGTTTGTCAACTGTGAGTTTATTATCAAAGTGTACTTCTGTAAGTTATTCGATAACCCTTATTCGCGAACAAATTAGAAAGGAAGAAACTAATATTGAGAGCATTACCGCGTTAACCCCTAATCATGGACACATTGATGAAACAATCACGTGGCCCCCGGGGTCTAGCCGACCGAAGGGTTAGACGCATTACTGGACATAATCTTGATTGATCAGCTACAAATAATGTTGGTTTCGCGCCGCGTGACGTACCAACCCTTTGTTTTCTTTGTTCGCGTACTGTGCGCAGCGAGAGGGTTAGATGCGCTTTTCTTGTCGTATATCGGTAAATTACTTGAAATATTATGAGCAAGTTCGACAGCAAATTGAGTTAGACTGGTTTGTATAAATCCACGCCGACATCCAGCTGCGAATCACATTAAAACGTTCGTAAGATAATATTCTTTGAATATTTCGTATTATTCTTCTGATTGCATATCATTAAGCGAGTTGTGCAATGTAATGATAAGTGCGCATCATTACGCAGCCATTATGTTTTTAAAACATTAAGTGCAAAGCGTAAAAAGATTATTAAAACGACTACGTACATACATAGCTTCAATAATTTCCGAACGAACCAAAATGGCGGTTGTAATTTCGCGCCAAAGTTAGCGTACAATATGGCCGTCAAAATAGAATTTTCCGCTACCACAGACTGCAATTACATCGGAATAGATTAAAAATAATAACAAGTTCGCTTACGAGGTGTATCATTTGTAGGGCGAATTCAGCGGCAAATTGTCGACTAAGAAATTACAGGGTTATAAATGTACTACTTGATCGTACGTACTTGAAAATTGAAGCATTCAGAGGGTTAAACCGTGCATTGATGATTGATACTATTTAGTTATTTACTGATGCATTATTGAGTTGTAAAGTACGGGGAAAATGGTTTTCCGAGGACGTTCGGAATTTCCCTTTATGATAATAATTACTTAATTAGAGAAGTTAGCCTTACTTTGCCATCATGGTGAATCTATAAAACATCAGACGTTCTACACATCTGCTATATAAAATTAAATGCATAGAGACAAAATAGAATGAAACAATATAACTTTTTTAGCACACAAAGACGCTTAGAGGAGAATTGAATAAAAAGACACCGAAAAAAATATATTAATAACCTTTTTTTTGCACGTTTAGTCAAAATGTGTGTTTTTTTTTTCAACCAGATGCATCGGGCTTAATCTTCCTTTGTGATTCAGACGAATTTCAACCTATATAGTGTAGATATAGAGTGCATTTTTGTTTATTGTTATTCTTGTTTCTTTTTTTTACTCAGATCTGCTTGTTGGTTCACATAAGAGATTATAAATATTATTGTAATAAGACATTATGATTCATGGAGGGATTAAGCATCATTTTTAGCCCCTATAGTCAATGCAAGGGAGTATTTTGTACTGTTTACGTTTGGTAACGTTAAGTGAGATTTTTTAAGTAAAATGCATTTTTCTATTTTGTATAACATTTAGCGAATTATCTGGATACTTCTTCTTCTACTTATTTAAAGTCTCTCAAGTACTATGAAAAATAGTTTTTTCTCATTATTGCATTGAACAAGCGTGGTGATTAACGCTCAATTCTTCTCTGTGTGAGAAGAGGCCTGTGCCCAGCAGTGGGACGATAAAAAGCCTTATGATTATGATGATGATAAGTAGTTTATTCTTAAGTAAACAATTGTTATAGTTAAAAACAAATTGTACCAAAATAATGTAGGTACTTATAGATAATTTTCTTTCATTTTTCATATAAAATGCCACGTTAGTAAAAGAAAATAACATAGGTACTAGTGTATGATAAAGCTATTTTTCGCATTTTTCTTTGAGACTATATCCACGTTTTAGTTTATACTAGGGGTGAAAAGCGACTAATCATCGCTGCAACATTAATTTCAATAAAAGAGGGTGGGACTGTTGTCTATGGCGTACCATCGACTACAGAAGTAGTTTTATCATATTTTTGTCTTCAATATGTAGAGCAGTAGTTTCACTTTCTAACCAACTTCTCGAAAACGAGGTTCTCAATTCGTTGTTACTTTTATTATTTGACAATAATTTGGGAACACAAATTAGCGTGTTTGCTCAAACTATCGAATTCTGGTTCTAACCTCTTTGCTAAATTTTCCAATGAATATAAAATTTATCTACATTATTTTTTTCAAGTAAAACGGTTTCATTGCAAGCAATTCAGTCTACAATACCAATACTCCCAAAAATAAGTCTCAACACAAACAAATTTCTAAGCAAACATATGAATGTATTAAACTCACTGATGATATTAAACATAGGTCTACCCTACGTAGGTAAAAACTCCCTTTAATCCATGTCAGCTGCTCTTGACTGGTCCGTTTTCCCCATTCTACCCTCCAACTACCCTTATTTACAACCAGTATAAACTAAGACCCACCTTCACATACAATATCTTAACACTCAGAGCTCAAGACATATTGGTCATGTCGGCCAGTATAAGTTGAACGGTTTGGCAGAACATTTGAAATTATGTGAGAGGTCTAGCTAAAGTGGTAAGTCTAGCTAAGCTATGAAGTACATAATGAGTGGTATTTTTTGGTTCATTTTTGTGATAATGTTAGAGCAATTGATGTTGCGGATTTTTGGTTGTTTTTGGAAATGAAGCTAGTTAAGTTATTGCTTTTCTTAAGCTATTGTAATTGAAGAAGATACCTATAACTTTGCCTGTGTATCAAAGACGTTTTTAGGAGAGCGAAAAATTGGTCCTGGCTTTCTGTGTAACATTGACAAGCCTCAAGGCGTGTTTCGGATGGCACGTTAAACTGTAGGTCCCGGCTGTTATTTGAACATCTTTGGCAGTCGTTACTGGTAGTCAGAAGTCAGAAAGTCTGACAACCAGTCTTACCGGGGTATTAGGTAGACCGGGTTACTGAGTTGAGGAGATCAGATAGGCTCCTTGTAAAAGCTGATATCAACATAGTTTAAAAAGGCTAAGCAGATGATTGACAAGCCTTAAGGTACAGACCACAAGGCCTTGTTTCATTGAATAAACACCTATATTTCGAGCACTAATTACAGCTTATTTATCAAAACACACAGGTTAATGACACCACTGAAAAAAATCGCTCTTTTTTCCAAAACCTGTATGAGTACGGTACTTTAAAATCAAAACGTTCGGGAACTGTCGGCGAATGTCGGCAAATGTCGGCGTTGGCGACGAAATCAGCCGACGTGTCGCGAAGAATGCGCCTGCGACTTTGTAATTGCACACCACTTGGTATATAGGGTGTTTTGTTTTGGAAAAGTGGTTTTTGTAATGAAAATGGTGCAAGGATCGACAGTTTCTGAGATTAGATTCAAGCATTGAATACATAATTATAATTTAAATATCGTGTAACTTTCTTAGGAAAATCTACCGATAACAACCAGAGAAGTATTTTATCTAAGCAGGACTTTTTATTAATACAGTTAACTTCAAGATGCTACAATTTTTTCTCATATCTCCCAATCGAACCCAAAAGTAAATCAATTTTGACAGAACCGCACCCCCTCAAGAACAGATCATTATCTACCAAGCCACAGAGATTACCACAGATGTCTTTACCAAAACACCCTGTACACAAAAGCTTGCACCTAGTGTATTTATGTCATTATTAACCGGTGCGAATTAATACTCATTTAGCATCCATTTTTATCGCGAACGCTGTGCTCGTCGCAAAAACCCCCATACCTCTAGACTCGAGGCTGCACCGGTTTTGCGCAGACGCATCTCAGCCCAAAATGGACCGCTAATCATTGTTGCTGTAATATAATTTATTGTAAAAGGTAGATTTGTTAAGGTTAGAAAAGATGGATGGAGGGTACGTTGTGTGATTTATTGTTTTAATTATGTTTTTGGTTGTGGTAAAATATTAGACGTTTGACTGTCTGTGTGTGAGAAGATATATTTGAAACAGCGAACTATCCATCTGTTTAGGATAGTCTCTCTAGAACCGCAAGACGTTTTCACGGTACCTCTATCCTTTTTGACCTTTAGTTCTATCCATATTTCGTAAGTCCCACATAAAACGTTTAGGTAAAATTAAAACACCCTTGAGACAGCCGAAATCCTGCTGACCAATCACGTCAGCGCGCGTTACGATTGGCGTATTCAAATTCAGAACCCTTGGACGAATTTAAATTTCGAACGCGTCCCTTCTGCGGCCGCGATTCGTGTTCTATTTTCCATAATCTGCCAACCGCTGTGACCTCTGGACGACGTCATATCTTTTAATTTATTTCTTGTATTTTTATTTATGTTTTCTAGTTGACGTCACATTGAGTGATGAAAGAGCATAATGTTTAGTTCATCGGCATATTAATGCCGCTTTAAACGGACAAAAAGTCGACGCGAGTCGGTCGACGCGGCGTGTCAGCCACTAATTGAGAAGCGCACGCTATCGCATGGTGCAACCAGGCCTCAATCAGTAAGCAAAGGTTAGAGAAAATTCTCTTAATAACATACTTTTATTTAGTTCTGTCGTTGACCAGCCTTTTATAAAATTGCATAGATTATCGGCGTTTGTTATCACAATAAATGAATGACTGACCTTTACGCGAAGAACTTTTTGCATCGAGATAGAGAATTCCCTTTTGTAATTCGAAAACATTTTACATTCTTGAAATGTAGAGCGAGTGAAGTAATTTAGACTCTAGTAGAAACTATTTTGACTCGTATTGCATTGGAGGCTTTATCGGCTGTTTCAACTCCATAAACAATATAAACTTGAACTACCGAAACAAACAATACAGTAACAGGTATTTTGTTGTGCCAAGCGATAGTTATGAATCTAATAAATATTGTAACAGCGCTGGTTATCATGACAAGAATTCATTAGCCTCAATAATTGTGAATGCAGCGCGAAACGCATCTAATAGCATTTATAATTATTTTTGCAAGAATTACATTTATTTTATAAATGGCCACTTTCACGGAGATGCCATAACAATAAAAGAGAAAATTCCGAGCGCCATAACCTTGTAGCGGCGGGGTGCTGTAAATATTATTGACATTTTAAAAGTATGCTACTCGCATTTTCGCGTGTGACTTAAGAAACGTTCGTTACATAAGGTTTTTTGCGTTTATCACGTCGTACGTGGCCCCACTCTGTAATTAAATGGTCGCATCAATGTTACGCGGGCAGCGTCGCGAGTAATGCGTATTAAATAGGTGATATCCTTTACGGCTTACGCTCACGCTGGTGATTGCGCAAAAAATACAATGAACTGTAATCGACCATTTGTGATTGCCGTTGTTTTCTTCGAGGTCAAGCGATGAACGAAACAGAGAAATCTCGGAGGTTTCCCACGAATCCGGGATCGAGGGTATCTTAAACTCAACAATTTTTATCAACAAACGAACCCGAAACAAGATGCGTAAGGAATTCCAAACGGCAAAAACCACTCGATGGGGACGATAAAACGAAATCGCCGATGCGTTGTCGAAAAAAAAATGCAAGTGCTGCGTGCGAGCGAGATAACAAAAAACGTATCGTATCGCGGTTCCACTCTAGCGCGCGCAGCTAATGAATACTGCGTGGCGCGCTGCGCGGGCGCAGCTGCGCGAGCGGACCGATCCGCCATTTCCATTATTTATTTTATTTCGGCGCGAAACGTTGAATTGGATCAGTACGACAAAGAGGTTAAATTGCGCGTCCAAATCCCATGACAATTGTCAATTATAGCGTTAAACGGAACACGGACAGATGTAAACAAATACACAATGTAGTGTCTTTTGACGCTGCGCATCACAATGCTGCGCCGGCGCAGTATCTGTGGCGGCGACAGTGTCGCTCACGGGTCGGTGGGCCCGCAATTGATCTCGTGTGCTCAAGACTCCGAACATAATCCTTTTTATTATAGGACACAGAATATCGTGTAATCATTATGGGATTGTGAAATTATTACATGCCGAACGCCTTTCATCAACTTTCGACATTCCACGCATTGAATTAAAGACTGAAACGTTCGTGTCGGCTTTAATAATAAGTTTTGCACCATCTGATACTGGATCCAAGCCATAAATCCGTACACTGCTGTAGTAAAATTTCTTTACTAATCTTCGCAATCTGAAACCCACGATTGCAATAAAAAAAACACAATCCGTGAATGCAAAAAATTCAATGACGCATAAATCTGTCTAAACCTCATATCTGTAGATAGATCATCTAGTCTGTGCGTGCGTGTGCCCATTACTAGGTTTTTTCCTGCGGCGCTACTCGCCTCGTAATTACTAAGTCTAGTTATTAGACGTTAACACAACTGTATATTCTTTTATCGTTTAATCCGACATTATAAGATCGATTACTAGTCTATTAATATTCAGTAAACTCGCTATAATGGCAGAAATACTTAGAAAATGCCCGTTGAAAGTGATTGACGGTGATCAGTCTGCCAAACGGTCTTTGTAATGGAATGAAGTCATACTAATAGCTGGTGCATCAGTACTTAATGAAATTGATGATGTTGTGAATTTGTAATTATTTTTCATCATCCCTCGATTAATCCAATGAATAATTGAATGGCAGACACGAAATTGAAATAGCTCACACCTTGCATGATAGCATGCAAAATTTCCCTGAAGAAAACGTTGTAAGTTTCTATATTCGCTCTGTATATTAATACAAAGCAAGCATGTATAATCCTCATAGCCACACACGAAGATAGAAAGACTAAAGCACTTCACAACGGTACAGCTAAGTACTACTGAACTCGCAATACCAACCCACCGTGACGGCATACAATAACCAATAAAAATATACAATTAAATTGGAATGAACTAATATGAACTCAATACGCTGGAGTTTTGTGTGAACTGTACTAAAAAGCGTAGTAATGAGAACAGCATCGTAACGACATCGATGCACGCCATTCAAACATCGAACAAGAACAATGAACATATTGAAACGTGAAAGAAAACTGGTTAATTGACAAAAAATATGTCTCGTAATGGCTGGATTTGAATGGAATCGAATGATTATAAAACGCAAGAAGATACTTTAGACACAACGTTTGATGAATTACTTAAGACTTGCGATTTTAGCGACATAATCGATAATGAAGGTCTCAATCGATTGGTATTGAAAAGAGCGACATTCTTGAAGTACTTAGATAATTATGAGAATTAAGTTGGAAGTACGCTAAGCAATTTACATAAACTGGCAGTTAACAGGTTTCCTTTATCTCAGCTAAAATCTATTCCAGATATTTCCAATCTAACATTGACTAATGAACTAATCAGACGCAGACACCTAGACACTGTCTGTCTGTCAGTTCAATGGAGCGTATTATGACGTAACAATGCATAACTGGAATAAAAAAGAACGAGAAAAAACTTAACATATCGACATACCAGGTTTCCACCCCATCATTAGTGTTGTGAACAAAAAAACATTTCGGAATCGATTCCCACATCGATAGATCGTCTCCTCGACAATTGTCAATTAAAATTCCCGCAATTAAGTTTTAATTATCTCTCATTATACTTTCCGTTTCTTTAAAAATATCTTGATTCATCCAGTTATTTAGCGGAGGCGTTGGAGGAATTTTTGTTTTAATGTTTGATTACACGAATGGCTTAATAAGCTGTCGCGAATACGGAATGTTTGTTAAATGCTCTCTGTTTAAACGACTGCCAGATTTAGCTGTAAGAGTATAGAGCTTATGGAACAATTTGTTTCAATTTGAAATGTGTAGGCTGTCAAAATATGACGTCACTAAAGAAATATTGAAGTACACTTAATCGTCGTCTCGATTGCCTCATTAATTCGGCGGTGCTTTACTACCGATAGCACGTCACACTCCACAGACGTTAGAAAACATCTCTATCTGCAATAAACAAACGATACAAACGAACCATTGAAACTATAAAAATTGACTCACTGTCACTTGAAGAACGATTAATGACAACAAAAAGAGCTAAACTCATCGTGCGTACTCGAGTATGAAGCGTACTCCGTCAGCATCAGGGGCCTGACGCGGAGTACCGGGATGACACTATCACAACTATACCGATCGGCCGGGGAGGGCACTATATCAATCATTTGGCCCACAATCGCACCGCACGCCACTTAAATAAATTTATAACATATTAAGTACGTTGAAAATAAACACTTTACGGTTTATGATTTATTTCGTGGTATGAATTATGGACGTCACTTATTTAGCGTTAGACAGAGAAGGCGAGTTTTATCTGTGTGTATTGCGATTTCACGTGCCACGGCTACCGATAAACGTTTTATTATAGTAATTAAAGCGACCGATTAGATTTCGTACGTGTTACGCGTCCAAACATTTGATAAATGTGTCATTTTACACTGTTAATCTGTTTGTGATAGTATATTTTTTATGTTTACTGTCAAACCGTCAAGCGATAGTGATTTCGTTATTTTAACTGCAATTTATTGGCTACTTTACTTGTATTGGAAAGTTTGTTACAATAAGGAACTTAAACCTGTAATAATCTTGCCGGAAAATAATACTTTTCACATTAAAAAACACACATTTTAACTATCATTAATCACAAACAAATTTAACAGAGCTGAAACTAATCAGTTACTACAATGTTTTCCGTGTAATATTTTAGCAGTGAACCATTAAAAACAATAATATATTATCAGGGAACCTATGTCAATAAATACATAAACAGTGGTCAGTTCCATGACACTGAGTGACTGGGCCGTATCATTTATCTCAGCGGGGTCCCGGGGGTCGCAGCCATTTCCACTTATAAATACAATTTAATTTCAATAATTATAATACAATAAAGTCTTTGACTGATAAACTATCGATGTATTTACTTACTCTATGATATGAAGTGTTCATAGAAAATTTATTTCAGTTTTATCGTTGAATAAAAGATATTTCTATTTGAAATGAACAGCTGTGATTGAATTATTACCACAACATATAATAAAAAAAAATATTAGAATAAAAATACTAAACAAAATAACCTGTTGCAAGGATATAAGCAGTATAATATTGTAATCGAATTTAAAAAGTGAAATTCAAATTGCACGTCGTTACAAAGTCGCATCCGGCGGCCCGTCAATGTGAAGACATCAAAGTTATTTTTTAAATTACATATCAGCGCAACATGTCAACAACTATTGTTGCCATTGTTAAAAAAAAAATGTTAAACCCACAAAGATATCGCGGTAACATAATTTTGTTACAAATTACACGGTATTTGATTGTCGGTTTACAGATTACCAGTTTTACGAAGGCCCGAATTGTTACAAAATGACTCCATTTTCCCTTTTTTTAGTTCAATAATATGTATTAAGCGATCTGCCTCGTCATGTTATTATGGGCTCCGTAATGAAATATCATTTTTATAAATGTTGCAACACTTTCTTTTATAATGTTGCCATTTTAAACAAATGTCCTTCCTGGAAGATTGTTGGGAATTTGAGTATAAACAACTGTTTTTTTTTTGTGTTGGCAAGGGATTATGTTTGAAGGGATCGTTTTTTTTGTTTCTCGGGCGAAGTCGTAAATCACGCTTGTCTTTTGAATGTTACTTTATCAGGTTTTCTCGGTCTTATTACGAGGTGCTTTGTTAGTTTTATGGCCGTAGTGTCTAGTTCGGAATGAAGAGGGGAATGCTTTTCTATCACTAGTGTTCGGTTTCAAAATGGTGGCGTGACGTTTGCAGTAAAAGTAATTTAGTAAAAGACTACTTTTTTTTTTGTTTATTTTACGTACCCACTTAGTTCTTGGTAGTATTCATTGTAGCGTTTTGGAATTGAACTCACAATAAGTAGCTAAGAAGTCGGTTTAAGAACTACGCAATGCTCATACATGTGTAAATTACATACGCACATAAATATACATACATAGAATTTAGACATATACATGAAAGAAAGAAACGCTTAATATTCATTGCATAATCTAAAGAAAACCTCAGAAACTCATTGTACCATAACTAAGCATTCTTATCAGCAAGTAAATGAAAATTGAAAGAAATACACGCATCTAATCGATTACAATCAATCGAGAATTAATTCGAGTGCTCACAAACTCGATTTAGCTGAATCGATAACAAACCGAATAGCGAGACGCGAGTGCGTAAACAATTGGTAATCGGTATAACTCGATTTACCATTACTAATTAGTAGTTTATAGTTATTATAGCATTATGTAGAAGAAATTGCCGCTACTGATTTACTGGGCGCCATTTTGTTTCACGTTTTAAAATTCGAATGAATATGCAAAGTTGCCATTTTCTTGTGCGATGTGCATTTATTTTTAAACTGGTTTAGGGCGCTGTTTATCGGGCACTGAAAAGAACAGCATTACTTAAATGCATTCTATAACAAACACCTTTAAACCTACCAAAATATACAATAACAAAATAATTACATTCTCTAATATTATAAAATTTTTCAATCGGGTAACCCAGTCAGTTTTTTTTTTCTTTAGGCAAAGGCAGCAGGTGTGTTATGCCAAGTTATTCAACCTCCCTTCGCTGAGTAATTCTAGTTCGGTCTTTTCAATAGTTTTTTGTGTTCTCAAATGGTTTAGGGAAATGCGAATTCACCCTCTTTTTAGTCTAGACTTTTGTATTGTCAGTAGAAATAAGTATTTTATTTATTACTTGAGCTAAATATGAATATTTTTCCTTAAAGTGAAAATATACTGGGATGTACAGTCAGCGCCGCAAATTGGATAACACTTTTGAATTAACCCAGGCGTGTAATGCAAAAAGTCTTTTGTTAAAAATAAAATGAGTATTAGGTACATAATTTTCAAGCTTTTGTAAAGACTTTTCTCATTACCAACTAAAGTCGATGTATTACTAATCCCTTCCAAAAATTTGTTCCTATCCAAAAGTCATATTGTCTACAATGAAGATAACTTAAAGCCTATTCCACTCATTTTATTTATTTATTTACCTCAGGCATTTAAGACCCATAGATTTTAGAACTTCCTTATTCATTTCGCATGATGCATTAATCATAATATTTTCTTACCTGTTTGCTGAAGACAGCAATGTCTTCATTGAAGGACTCTGATGAGCAGACATCGCCCCCCGCCACGCCGGGGTCCCGGGGGGTGCAGGTCGCCAGCTCACACTTCTCGAAGATGAGGGCCAGTAGGGGGAAGAGCGGGTGCCTGGAAATTGGGGGTCATTTAGTGAGGAAGAAGAGATGAAGATGAACATGGTATAGTAGTGGGTCAACCTTATGTAGTCTATGGAGCATCAATACCTATGCAATTAAATATACTTAATACAAAATAATCTAAGCATAAGTAAAGGGTTTTAGCTGATTGTACTAATTATTGAATAAGTTCTTTATTATACACCTAAGTACCTAAGGTTTGGATCAATAGTAGGTAAAGATCAACTACACAGTTTTAAACCGCCATATGTGGGGCTCGTATTTAATGCTCTCTAACTCACTATTGTCGAAAATAAAGACAAAATTATGAATGAAACAATTTAACCCCACAAATCTTCCAAAATAACCGCTTAAAACAGATGACTCTTTCAAAAAAGGCGCCAAAACATGATAAAAAGGTAAAGATATGGTCCAATTGCTTGCGGATGACCTCTCACGCGACTGATCACAGATTATATCATATGTACGTGATCTCGATATCATCTTTATAGTTTATGCCACCGTGTAAGGTGTGGTCCCAGTGTTAGCGGATGTTCTTGAAAGGTATTCAAACTTTTTTGAGTAATATTTAGAGATTTTTTGGTCCGTTATATAAATTAACATCCTTAGCAGTCGTTACGGGTATTCAGAAGCCAGTAAGTGTGACACCAGTCTTTCCTAGGGGTATTGGGTTGCCCGGGTAACTGGGTTGAGGTCAGATAGGCGGACGGTCTTTGTAAAACACTGGTACTCAGCTGCGTGCGGTTAGACTGGGAGCCGACCCAATATAGTTCGGAAAAGGCTAGGCAGATGATGATGAGATAGATTTTAAATACTGTTCGGTTCATTGTTTTTTTTTATTTTTATTTAAGAAATATCATGTGTAGCGACGTAATGAAGCTTTAATAAAATGTTTTTTTTCTTGACATGTAAAAGGGGCAATAAATAAGTATAATTTGCTTAAAAATTAATCCCTATATTTAAATTCCTCCCTAACTAATCATTCACAATTACACAACCATAAAAAAACAACTATAATTTCCTTTATTTTACAAGCATTGAACAAGAAATTCAATAAAAACCATCTTCATAATAAAATGGTTTGCTTGGTAAAGTAATAACTGAGTCAAAACATGTATATTATCTTTATATTTTTCAAAATTATACATCTAAGTTGTGTCCAGTGGGGTATGACCATAGATATGTAGTTTCCTTAATGATACCAGCTTGAAAAAGGCAAATGCTTCACGGTGGTATTTTATCGGGTTCCGTAGCAATAAAATAAATTAATAATGCCTACATTTACTGATTAATATTTCATTTTACGCGTTCACCTAAAAAAAATATTCAGATAAAACTTTACAATAAAAATACGTAATTTTAATTTAATAATCTCCGTTTTTCGCAATAGGTATTCTATGTCAAAATTACAATTTTCAAATGTAAAGTCAGTTATTTTAATAGTTATGCAAATAATCTGCAATCATAGACAATTATTGCAGTTTATGATCCAAACTTTATGTTTCGCTGTTTGTTTACGCAACCAACTGAAGTAAATTTTATTGTTTTCAATAAAAATTTAAGATAATAAAATAAGTATTATTTTGTACTTATTTAATTTAATAACTTGACTGTAGAATATATTAATATAGGTAAGACTGACATTTCAGATTGACACTAGACATTGTACACAACTTACAAAAATATATGCCATCATTACACAGCCCTTTTCTTAAGACATTTAAAAACAAAACTAAAACGACCACACATTAAAGAAAAACAATTAAGTAAAACCCAAAGAACCCTAACGGCTAAATAACTTATAAATACATATAAATTATATTTTAATTGCAATAAATTTTGCAACGCTACACGCAAAAAATATAATCAATGCGTAAATACTGCATGCTCTGACCTTTCTTACGAACACACCTTATTACTAGGAAGTTAAAAAGAAAACTTATTGTCTATTACTCTATGAAATTACCTTTTTATGCAAGTAGAATGGACTGCGAATCTATGGTGGAGTAACCATTTTTCTAAGAGCCCTGCCTCACTAGGACGCCATGGCGACGTCGCCAGCGGCACAGGTCTGGCTACTTCTGGCATCCAAATGTCGCCAAGTCGAGTGGCCATGGCGTCTCGACAGTCAATTGTTTACGTCGTCGCTAAAGAAATTGCACGCTAACTGGCAACCACATTGGCGACTGTGTGAGGGAGGTGCGCTTTACCGTGTACATTATAGTGGCAACTTTGGCCACGTCGCCAAGCTGCCACGGTAGCCAGAAGCCACGTAGAGAACTGTCGCTCGTGGCCATGCCTCCAATTTGGCGACGCTGCCAAACCGTCGCCAAGTGAGTTAGGTTCCATACATTTCAATACTACCTGCTTGGATACGTAGCCGGCGACGTCGCCATTGGCGTCCTAATGAGGCAGGGCTCTAAGACCTTTCTTGTGTATGAAGGTTAGACTACAAGACAGTTTTGGTTTGAATAGTTTTTGACCTGACTGTACTTAATAAGTGTGTCATGAGGAAAAATAATCTATACTAATATAATAAAGATTAAACATTTTTTTGTTTGTTTGTTTGTACCCTTAGCCCTGAGACTACTGAATCGATTCGAAAAATTCTTTCACTGTTGGAAAGCTACACTCTTCCCGAATAACATAGGGTATATTTTATCCCGGTAAGGGCAGTAGTTCCTACGAGACGCGGGTGAATGGCTACTTCATAATAAAATAGCTAAATCTGTTTACTATATTTTAGTAAACTTATTTTGTAAACAACATGAGACAGTTTAAATAAAATCCCTTTTGATTATATTACTATCTTCAAATGACAGCTTAATGACAATACAACGATGTAATCAGTCTCATACAAGATAAATTATTTCTACGTAACACAGATAGTTTTGCTTCATTGCCATTTCTCTAGATACGACATATCAATATTATCAGCAACATCTATATTTTTTGGGAACATCTTAATTGCATTTTTCGAATAGTTATAGATAATTTTAGTATTAAAAACAATACATTCTATCTTTATAGTAAGGCACACTACAAACTGTTAGTCGGCCAATAGTTTGTTTGGGCTTATAAATCAGTATGAAGATGAATGGTAGCACATTACAAAGATCAGGTATTTAGCCGGTATCAGACCAATTGAAAACTTTGATTGAAATCTAGATTTTCTTCAAAAAGTATGTTTTGTCAATCCTAGGTTAAGACAAATCAGAAATTTCCCAATTAATAATGAAACAGCAAAAGTAAAACGTAAAGGTGATTTATTATAATAAAGTAAATTGGATAGTACAAAGGAAAAAAAATAAAATAACTATTGAACACCGGTAATAACACATAACCGATTATATCGGTTATTGATCATCATTACTACTTCCTTTCGTTAACATTTAAAACTTGTTCGTAGCAGTTTGTTGAACAATCCAATGATTTTTAGATAATATGTTAATAACTCAATTTAGTTTATTTGCTATTGATTACAGGTTGTATATTAATTTTTAATTGATATTGCTTGTATATTGCATAAAGAGTACAGACATTAAAATGCAAATATCTAAAACTATACCTTTTTACTTTCATTTCTGTTTTTTTTTTTTTTCTTTTTTTTTTACGAAATCTATTTAGGACAGAAATAAAAAAATCAAGCTTTACGAAAAAGCGTTCATAATTTTCACCAATTCTTTTCCCCAATTTCTTTTATTTTTAACCGTCTACCCAAAAAGGTTGTCATTCTCAATTCAAGTACCTATATATTTGTTTTCAATTCCTTTCACCCGCTAACACAAGGACCATACCTCAACCAATGGCGCCTAACCTCAAGTTCCTTGACAACTTTTGATCAGATAACATGGATGCCTCAAACGGATGGTTAAGCGTCAAATGTAGCACCTTTGTGCACTTATCTTGCATCTCTAGGGGAGACTGATAGGCGAAGTTTGGCCCAAAGATTGGCTGAAGTTGGCCCAAAGATTGGCCGAAGTTTGGTGTTGTTTAAAAGCTACAGAAGGGTTGCTTTTGTGATACAACAACAGGAGACGAGAACCGATTTTGATGAGTATTCTAAAGTTAGTTGCAGAAAATGAAACCGTCGAATATTGTATAATGTCATTGATGTATTTCTCAATATATATGGGTGAACTTCCAAATAAATTACATATTTATTTTCACCATTTTCTTATGCTAAATAGAATAATTGTTTTATGCAGTATGGCATCCCCAATTCCTCTAAGGTCCAATTTAAATCCTCAGGCACTAGATGTCTAACATGGAACATCATTGTCACAATTCAGACCAGGCCTATTCCCAACTCTATTAGTGCTGCAGCTGAGGACCAGATTTTTACATGAGATGGCTACCTATCTGACTTCATCAGTCACCTTCAAAAATATATCATCAAAATACCAAACACATTACCACTCACCCGTAAATAGCGTCTTTGTCTCTCTTATGGACGAGGGGCTCTCCAGGCAAGGCGTGCGCAGGCGCCGCGGGCGGGGGATAGTGCACTGGCGGCAGGTGAGGATGGGACAGTCTGTGCTCGTGGTACATCGCGCCTCCCTCCATGTAGCCTCCGCCGTGGAGGCTTTCGTCGTACTGTTGGGGAGAAGACCATTAGACCTGTAGAACTTAGGGTGTTACCAGACCAGTAGAGCGATGCCAAGAATCGATTCTAAAAAGTACCTACTCAAAGTCATATGCTTTTATTTCAAATAGGCCTTATGAAACGTCACACTAGTTGCACGTTTCCAAAAAGTTGGTCTCATGGAGAAGAGCTTGATTGTTTCCTACTGATTGTTTCAACGAATGTATTCTACGATCGATTGACAGTCGATCCATTGGTCTACTAACTACCTTTATATGGGGACGCTTTCGGGAAGAGGAAACACAGGGAAAATTAGAATAAAAATGTGTGTGTGTGTATGTGTATTGATGATGCCATCATAGTACAGAACAAATTGCCTTATAAACGAACAGTCAAACAAACCTTCTTTTATCTCAAAAATCAGTTAAAAGCAGGCCCGACTATACTTCCTATACACCATCCTCTTAAAGCAACAATTAAACGTACGTACAAAGGAGTTAAAAAACAAAAAAGGTCGGACTTGAGACGTTGAATATTCATTTAAAAATGTTTAAGTCATCGTGATGGCTATCTTACATCAATGGCGAACCTCAATTAAACACCATGGGCTTTTAAAATGCGTGCCTTTGCTTTTAAGCAGATTAGAGCGTTCAAAAAATTGACAGGCCCTCTTGTGGATCTTTTGTGTACTATTCCTTAATGACAGATTATACTTTATATCTCTTGGCTGTATAGACATTGTTTCTTTGCCTATCTTTATAAATTCTAAACTCTATATTTACCCTTTCCTTGACTGACGTAATATTAATAAAAGTCAATGAAATCGCGTCCATTGTTGTGCAATGCTAATCGATTTTTATCACAATTGGACAGGTTTATCATAATTTTTGTGTGACGTAATTAAAATGGAATTAATATGTAAAACATGACACGAATATTTTGTTTTTAAATTAACAATTCAAACGGTCAATGAACTTTGACATCAAAATGGATACTTTTATCTGTTAAGATTTATATAAGTATTAATTATATTCAGACTATTAAGTTAGGAATTTTAATGTTTGTTATACTATTAAATATTACAATGATGTTACCTATTTCAAATATCAATGATATGTTCAATAAACTTAGGTAAGTAATGGATAATAAACAAGTAATTCTATTGCCTATTTCTCTAACAAAATGGCGGTGTTCCCCTACATTTAAATGTCACTGAAGAACTCAGTTTTCTTAAGGAATACGGATCTCTTTAATGTCAAATCCTAATACAGATTTCTTATTTAAGAAAACTGTCGAAAAACAATATTAAAGTACATGAAATATCTTGGAAAATTATGTTTTTATTTTTGTTATTTACATGCCCTAATTTCAATTGATGACATCACAACATTTGTTGTAACTCTTTTTCCCAAAATGCCTTACCTGCATACTTTAACACCAACTGCTTACTCAAAGCTTATTTTCCATACATATTTATGTACATTTTAAACGCATTAAAACATCTATAGACCATATCGATATCGGCCATTTTGTAGAATCAGTCCATCAAATGAAGTGACTATGCGTTTTGCGTCGATCGATACTCTAGGTCGGTCATTACCGCGCCTTTGCTTTGGGGTTTTTTTTTTATTTAATACTGGCAACACTGAGGTTCGTCTGCCTTGTAAATTGTGAGTATGGATGGTTTAATTTTTAATGTAAATATTCATTTTTATAGTATTATAGAAAATTGCACCAGTAAGAGTCCTTCTATGTTGATATATTACAAAGGTTTTTTGTGTAAGTTTCTGTTGAGTAGTTCTTCTAATAGTTAAACTACCTATAGAAGACAGCTGATTTGTAGTTAATACCAGCTACACTTGGTGCCTTACAAATAGAAGAAAATTGGGCACCTGACAGTGACATATAATTTGTTGAGTATCCCAGAAATCTTGAGAGCAAGTATTTCTTATATCCCTAGATATGTTTTAGAAAACAAAATCTCTGGGTACTCCTAGAATATTCGCACCAAAAAAATGCGTATACCAAACACTTTTCACTCAGAAAAAACCCGTCAATTTCATAGTTTATTTTCCAACAAAAACTGTTGGCAATGCGTCCTGTTTACTCTAACTGAAAGTATGTGTATATAATGTATATGTATACAATGTATACATGTATATAGTAAATACGTTTGTACGATATACTAGTGGTCGTTACCCGCTTCTCTCGCCACTTAATGCCAAGTAAACAATACGTTTGTAGCGATAGGAAAATAGGCTATATATTTTTTTGGAAGTGCGAATTGATTTAATAGATTTTTGTACTATATAATGTATTTTTGCAGGTATGGCAATGTCAGTTTTTTACATAATGGCTGATAAATAAATTCATCTCCTATGTACTCTCCAAAACCTAACATATACTTTAGCTATATAATTTGTGCTTCATATTTTTCAGAACATAAGCAAAACGAACTTCAAACACATCAATTATAATTAACTTTAAACCCTCCAAAACTAATCTCCATACAGTAAACTAGTAATAAGTAGTAGTAATAATCGAACTCTATAAAGAAAAAAGTAAAACAACATTCTACACCGATGGCATTGCCAACGCTACACAATAAAGGAAATGGCTTACTTCCATACAAAAGACGACATGCTAACATTAAAACTCAAACATAATTTACAATCATGATAACCGACATTATAGTAAGCGACTTTATTTCTGATAACCACCATTGTTTGGTCGACTGTACGCTATTCGATACGTCACTTCATTAGTACATTACTCGTTGTTCTTTAGACGCACGCGCAACTGTGCCCTAGGTCTCGGGTTCGATTCCCCGGTTTCATAAAGCACCTGTGGACTGGATGGTTTTCTAAGTTTGAGTGTACTTTCTAAGTATTCTTTATATAGTATTGAGTCTTAAAATACGATAGTCCAGGTTTCCTCAAGATATTTTACTTCACCTTTCTATCAGCAATTGGAGTCCAAGATATACTTAGAAAGTACATACAAACTTAGAAAAGTTTCATTGGTACTTGCCTGAACTAGAATCGAAATATTGACCTACCTATATAAAAATGTCTCCTAGTGCACAGTCACAAATTATCAACCAAAATTCTTTATCAACATACATTCGTCAAGGATCATTAAAAATAAGCCCAAGCAATAAAATT
Organism: Helicoverpa zea x Helicoverpa armigera; assembly: GCA_033682625.1. NCBI lineage: Eukaryota > Metazoa > Arthropoda > Insecta > Lepidoptera > Noctuidae > Helicoverpa > Helicoverpa zea x Helicoverpa armigera. The sequence continues at coordinate 1,219,269 of JAWIIS010000050.1, forward strand.
AAGAACAATTTATCTGAACCAAAACTAGGTACTTTTATTTTTTATCTTAATTCCGAAATTGGTAAAAACCGATTCAGAAATAGCTGAACAAAAAACAATGGAAGAAAGATTAGTAGTACAGATATTGGCAAAGCCATTATAATCGCAACTTAATCTAAATAAGGTTTTATACATTAAACATAACCCGTATATAGTGTGAGAATCTCAAATATTCTTACACTAGGCCTTATGCATGGTTTCTCTCATACAGCAAAAACTGTATAACAAGACGACCTGTGCAGGCTCCTATGAAACGTTACGTTACAGTTTTATAACTATCCTTGATACTGAACTATCTTTGATACATAAGCGTAAGCATATGTAGAATTATACATAAGTTACACTAGATGCACGGTTTTAAGTTGGTCTCCTGGAGAGCTGGCAGGAAACTCCATAGAAGGAAAAGCTATCAAGATCTGTTTTGGTAAACACGAAAAATATGCTTCCTAAACACACATAAATGACAATTTCCTTTTTAGTAAGTAGTGATGACAAATGAAGTTAAAATGCAATGGCCCATATTTTTATTGTTTTTCTTTGAAACATTGTGTTGTTAGCATTAATTTCGTTCTATTATTCAATGAATTTGTATAGATAAATATTTTTTCATACAAACCACATACAAGATTCAATACTTAGTAAGGAAATTGGTTGCAATCTTTGGTCAAAAATCTTTGCTACTGGCTTCAAGTGACCAGTGAACTGTATATAAAATATACCTGTATATTAAAATGTCTCGTTACTCAAAGTAAAATCTAAATTAGAGATATATCGGTAGCTAAGTCCATTCATTTCGCATAATTCTGTCGTTTGAGTGCGAAAATTTAAATATTGTATGATAAGCATTGATTGGGCTGTATGTTGGTCAATGTTGTTTACTTAATATTGTTTTATTGGTTTTAAGAAAAATATATGAATGTAGGTATTGCAATTAACTCTTCCTTTTCATCACAAAAAATAATTTTCCTTCAAAACGATAAATTAAACTAACATTATTTTCAAATCATCATACGCCTAGCCTTTTCGCAACTATGTTGGGGTCGGCTTCCAGTCTAACAGGATGCAGCTGAGTACCAGTGTTTTACAAGGAGCAACTGCCTATCTGACCTCCTTAACCCAGTTACCCGGTCATCCCTTAGTAAGACAGGTCGCTTGTACCAAATAGTATGATGAATAGACTTTATTTTTGACCTTATCAACAACCCAATTTGCATATACTTTTGGGACCTTTAAATAGTGTTTTACAGCACCATAAACTGTTCTAAGATTTAGTATTAACAATTTAAATACACCTTGTCTACAGGGGGAATATGCAACTGAACATAAAATAGTCAAGGGTTGGCTGGGGAGTCATTACAAGCTGTAATTAGACGGAAGGGTTAATTTCGTCATTAAATATGAATCTGTAGTTGCTGTTAGGTTATGTCTAGACTTTTGTTAGATGGTGTTTTAGACGCCATCACCTTTTAATTAAATGTTTATAAATATACTCGAAGAATACTTAGAGGGAAATGTAGATTAGGTTATCTAAGGCAAGTTTTTGAAGACATTGATGTCTGAAATATGTTGAAAGATGAAGTATTGTAGTTGAACATGCTAACAAAACATCGTTAGATGGATATTCCTACAGTGTTACTCAGTACAAAAACTGTCTACATGGTTAGAGAAAAAATTTAGACTTGTATGATGACGGCAGATAGAAGAGTATGGAAGAAGAAAACATGCTACGCAGACCACAAATAAAATTGGGATAAGGACAGGAGGATGATGATGTCACTCAGTCCAAAAAGATAAATAGTCTTAGTATGTACCTAATACTTCCTTGAAGGTGAAGACATTAATGTTCATTATACCTATACTTATGTATTTATACAGAAACATACATATACTAACTTCTAGGTACACATTATTGTAGACCTTCGCTATTAATGAAGCGTACGTAAGCAAAGCAATAATAGAATAAATTAATTCTTAGAAACAACAATATTATTGGTTAAATTTTCCTATTGTTTTATGTTTCTTTAAGTTATCCATCATCACGTCTAGAACCTTCTAGTTCTTTATAAAAAAATGACTATAAATCTATCTGTCATATACGGGTCCTTTTTTGGGAGGTAAATCATCAGATGACCCCTCTCGCTGTGGGTGCAGCGTGAGGGAGTGTCAGACTCTTACTGACTAAAACCCACCATGTTCCTTCTTAAGCCCTTTATGTACCAGGGCCGCGGTAACTCTTGCGAACAATCTTACAGCCTTTCTTATATCGGTGCTAATGGAAAAATTAAGGGAAATCTCTCCTTTAGGTACTAAAGTTCTTGGGCAAAGTCAAGGAGAAAATCCTGTTCAATCTTATATCATTTTTAATGTTTTTGCAAATTTGATCGTGATTCGAAGAGACTTTATGTCATACTTATTCATACACGTGTGTGTTTTTCTCTAGGTTTTTTTAAGATTATCTATTAGGTATGAATCTTATCATTAGGAATGGGGAACTTATGTAATGCGATTTGCGGGGTTTACCCAATCCGTCATTCAAAATGTTATATAAGGATTATAATGATTAGCAGTTGTGAATAATTTATTTATTTATTTGTTGTGCACGTTTTAACAAGTCCAAAGTTAAATCTGTTTGTGCTATGTGTAAGATAATAAATAAACATTTTAAAGAAAGCTTGTCATTCTTAATGAAAATAACAATAATTATTATTATCAGCGTGACATAATTTTTTTGTAATTTATCTAATAACAAATTGCAAAATAAGGTAGCGTCATACGATTAATGGAAGAAAAACCCGAGATATCGATACTTATCAATACTAACATAACAAAGAAGAAACATTTTTTTGTTTGTATGTTTCTGCGGTAAAGGGTCCGAAACTAATGAACCGATTTAAAAAATTCTTTCACTGTTAGAAACTTAGACTCTTCCAGGGTAACATAGGCTATATTTTATCCCGGTACGGGCAGTAGTTCCTACGGAAGGGGGTTAAATCGCGGGAAAACAGCTACTTCATTATATTATCAAAAATATGTTATGTATGTAGATAATATTTTAGTGTTCAATGAGTTTTATCTAAGGCCAGTGTTAATATCTTCGATTATTTTCTAATCTCTGACTATAATCTGCACGGTAAGGGTTTTACGTGACACCTGTCAATTATAAAGTCAATTCGTTTGTTTATTGAAATAAATGATAATATTGTAGAATGATTTTGCCGGTTTTAATGAAGTTTTGATTCTAATAAATGGATGGATGGCGGCTACAGCGGCTGTTCTCGTGTAAGGAGATCAGTCAGCTGCGCAGGACATGTTATAGTGCACGAGCATTTGCGCAGACACAGGTGCACTCACTATTCCTTCACTCTCATAGCCTAATGGGACAGCAATCCGACACAACCAGAGAGAGATCAGTCTAATAAATAAATAGGCTAAGAAATACAGTGTCTAAGATTGAATGAAATAGGCCGATTCAATGTGTAAAAGAGACACAAACAAATACGAAGGCGTCGTACGAGTATTTAACAGAACCATGACGCGTTTTCGCTGAATTGACAATCAACACAATTTAAATGGTTATAATTAAGCAACCGAGCTTAACCGAACGTATATAACCGTACAAAATCGCAGCACTAACTATTTACAACCGCTCAACAATAATCGGCGTCGTAAAAGTCGCTTTAAATCATAATTACTTATAAACTGAATCGTACATTTATATCTCACGCATTTTGAACTCTATTACCACGTGATAAGGATTATAAAAATGTCCTTTATTAAACAAATCGTTATAAAAAATCGTGTCAAGCGATTTCCTACTCTATTTCGTTGTAGAAGAGGTTATGTTTCAGTTTTGAGGTTATGTTTGTGTTGGCGCGTTATGAAAATGGCCGCGAAGTTAGGTATTTTTATTGGAGCATGTTTGAAACAATGGATGTTTGTGAACGCCTAAAATTATTTTGTGTACGTCGAAGCTCATTTCGTACTTTTGTGAGTTTGATAAACGTGTCGTGAAACTTTAAGATTGTGCTTACAGATTGGTAACAAATCTGTGTAATTTTATGTTCAACAATAGAAAGAGAAATGTGACTACTTCTGTAGTTTTACATGTTTCTTTTTTATCCTTCCAAACAAACTATTATCCTTGAAACAAATTTCACAGGTAAATACTTAGGTACTTTACTATTTTAATTTACAAAATTCTGTCATGGCGCCGAGAAAATTTAGCCGCCCATTTTTCCAAAATGGCTACCGTGGAAAGGCGCGTTCCATTCATAATAATTCGACAACACGCACTGATGTTAGTACGATAACAGAACTACGCCTATTTTTTGGGGTGATAGGGGGTAAAATTAGCGTTTGTTTAATCGACATAATAACGTTTGGTAGCCATGAAACAAATTGGCCGTAGGGCAAAGAAGCCATGTTATGTTTTCAATTCTGTATACATTTTGAGGTTATGTTCAAAGTTTTGTCGTTAAGCAGTTTACTGTTTGTAGTTTTCCTCACTTTTTTATGTATGTAAACAGTTATTTAATTACCTGTTACAAGAAAAGATGTATCTAACTAAATGATATTTCTAAGAAATGTCATCTGTTTTTCCCCCTAGTCATATTTTTTGCCAAAACCTACTTCCCTATCAAACAATATTGATTTTGACATATTATCGAAAGATATATGTACCATCTCGCTTCATACAGTCAAATACTTTTTTTTTATAAAGATGCCTGTTCACAAAGTCCCGTTAACTGTCAAAGTGTTGGTACATGTCCCTGTTCACGGATAAGCGAGCAAATTAAATCATTGTAGTCCAAGACAACGGTACATAATAGGGAAATACATTCTCTATCCGGTAGAACTGGTCTCTAGAATTGGACCATTTGATTTTGTCTTTTGAGGGCCTACCAAGCCTTAGTGTCAATGCATTAATTTAACTCTATATTTTGAAAAAAGATACATCTTTATCTTTGCTTAGTCCGTAAAAGACTAATCTTAGCCCGGAAAGAAAACTTCATACAGGGCTTTTTTCATCAATTGTTTATTTACTAAGTTTTCTGACTCTCAAAAACCCTTGTTATTTTCCTACAACGATCAATCTACTCAATGATGGACGGTGACGTAATTCGTGGGCGGTTTGACATTACACATGGCGGACATTCTCATCCTCACACTCACACATTTTAACGTCAAACAAGATCCATAAATTATCTTCCCATAACGTTTTAGGTCACATAACTCCACGTAGGATGGTAATTAAAATTCTATCCCGATCATATTCACACCTCGCCACAATTACAACGCTGGCAATTAATAAATGAAATAACTCTGGAATTGCCAGCAGCAAAAAATCGAAGGGATGTCCGTTTGGCGCGGTGGCTGCGATGCGTTTTTGTGTCTGTGGACTGTGAACACACCTGATGAGGATTTCCGTGTGAATCTTCAACGTTTGAACCGTTTAAGCCATCAAAATTTCTTGCACTTCCAAATTCCGACACAACGACCTATAATTAAGGCTTGGTTACTCCCAATTGTTTTATTTAAGGCAATTTTAACTACCCAACTAATTCTCAGTACTCTGATTGCACTATCAACAGTTGCTTAGAAATAGTCTTAATAACAAGGGTCTCATTCAGACGTGTCAGTCACTCGACAATCTCAAACAAGCAGCAAAACAATCAATCACCAGGCCTGGCCCAATTGCTTGACTCGGGCTTCGTCGCTCTCAGTCCATAAACAACATTTTTGTCAATAAAGCCCATAATTCATAAATAGTTGTGTAATCTGCGGGCGCTAAGAATCGTCCGCCACAAAACGTGTAATGACTACCTTTTGACGGCTCGAGAGCCGGTTCCAAAATTAAATGATACGTTTTAAAAATGGAATCGCTCTGTCCCGCCTTTTTTCCATCGAGATAACCTTTAGTCCATTTGGGTTGCCATAAAGAAAAAATAAGCATCTTAGCGTTTTAATTTTTTTAAATGACATTCTTGTGGTTTTTTCTCGCTGGGAATCTTACAGTGTAATAAGTTTACGGACCGGCCGGTTTTTGCGCGCCATACTGTTTCTTCGATTTGCTCCTTTAGCACTATCAAGTTATGATTAAAATTTTGGACGGTCGCGCATTGTCGTGGGCCCGGCGCATACGTCAAGCCGTCAAACGCTGATGAGTTCAGAACCCTGTTGCGCTAATTAAGCTCGCCGTTATTAATCGCTTCAGTTATTTAAATTTTGCTTGAAATGCCCGTGGGGTTATCGTTTTTTACGACTTGCGGTTACGAGATTAGCGTGAGTCGATTCCGAGAAGTAAAAAATTAACTCTTTTGCGGCAACAGATATGAGTGATACGTTCAAACGTTGCGGTGAGCTGGGCGTCTTGCGTTACCTCTGCGGAAAGCGCTTATATAAAAAGTAGATAAAATTAGACGAGGTTTCGAACGCAGGCGGTTGGGGAAGACAGGACCGTCACTTGTGCGGGACACGGGGTGGGACATGATGAACCACCCTTAGCGTCGCCGTCCCGCTCGCGCGCGCGCCCGCCGCCTCGCGCCGTCGCCGAGTCTGTCATCTGGCAACCTATTCACACGGCTGAGGGGCACCAGAACCGATTCGTAACAGTGCATAATGCATATGAATACCATACACTATCTAATAATAATAATTGACAATTGCCATCAAAGAATAAAGTTCAATCCTCGTGCAATACTTGTTAAAGACATAAATTTGGCGCAATAAAAATGATACATTAAAGAGAAGTAGGTAGCAATCATTCAGGTGTGTTTTTATGTATATTTTAAATTGATAGTGGTAAATCAAGCGTCGTTAGACGCTGCGAGATGCTCGTATCGAATTTTACTGCGTCCCGTTCGACTCGAACGTAATACGACCGTAAAACTTAGAAAAATCTTTGTATATTAAAGTATTAACCGACCGAATTGAGACGTTCTGGCCGCAGTGGGCATGAAGCGGCGCTGGCGACCTCTTCAGTTTAACAGCTACACAACATTATAGCGGGCGCTAGTCATAAATTCCGCTTCATTCATGATACACACAGCGTAAGAGACCAAAGAATGCTTCATGCGTTTGTTTCACGACCATAAATACTAATAAAACGGCCTCGTTACGGGGACAGTTCGAAAATCGGGCACACGACTTCTTAACGACACCTATTAGGGATCTTCTGTCTGGTCGATTTAATTGAAAAATTGTATCCAGAGCGTTGCAAGAGTTGTATCCGACTCCCGCGCCGGATGCGGGCCCAGACGTCCATTATTCCATTTGCCCATCCGCATGGGGACACGGCGGCACGACGGCGACGCGACAGCGCTAACACGTGTCAATAAACCAATCGCGCGCCGCATCCGAACTGCGCACCTACCTTAATTACTGGCAACACTTCACTGTTCTATATTTGAATTCGAATCTCGTAGGGCCTGTTCTAAATTCGAGTAAGGTTGCGCCGCTCTCGACCAGAATCGCTTCGATAGCCATTCTGCGCCTACAATGTTTTACTTCTTAGTTTTTTTAATAATAGAACTGTGAGCGATGCCGGGCGGTCGAATTCGGTCGATTCGCGAGCAGATTTATCGTTCAGAAAGTACCGCGGGGGGAACGTTAACACCTGTTTTAAGGCCGCAGATGAAAGTTTTACTTGCCATTCCATTTTTAATTTGAACTCTTTAAAAAAACAGCCGCTGTAACGTCGGTCTTGCGCGCGATAAATCCTATCAGCTGACTCTTGAAATACTTTTACGGCTTATCAGGGACGCGCAATCAAGTTTTTTTTTATTGTATTAAAATTAATTTTAAGCGACCATTAACCCCTTAGACCTGCGATTAAGTTTACAAATTGAAACTAATATGGGTTGGTTATCGTAATTCTGCGTAATATGAATATCTTAGACTGCAATGTAAACAGTGGGGTCAATAGCTGGCACATGAACCGGCCGATAGCCGGCCTTATCGTCTGCTGCACTCCGGGACAGTTCGAGACTCTCTCCAGTCAGATTTCACGTAAATACGCGCTCGTTAAGATAACGATTTCCTTTCGACGCGACGCCGCACTATCTTTTTGCTTTTATTCAAAGTATTAAAATAAGGACATACTTAACTACTTAAAGGATTTCCATGTTAATAATAAAATGAGCGGGCTTGCTACGCCTCGTTAAAATGCTCACTTATTCTAAGAAAATTCCAATTTTGAGTGGCCGATGGGAGTCCGTCGGGCAAAAAGTCCGAAAAAATGTGTATCATCATAAATAAGGTTGACATAAAGCCGCCCACGCGCGTCTCATTACCGCGTCTGTCCGTTTGTCCGTTCGTTACCTCTATTGTGGCTCTGAATGCGAGATTAGCCACACCGACACTCGTGATTGACTATTTAAACTTCGAATTCTGTGAGTGACGCATTTCTGAACGAGCGAGTAGTTCTTGTCTTTTGTACGATCGCGGCTCGGACGCTCGCTTTAGGTATTTTAGTTTTGTATAATCTGTGTAAGTGTTGCGCCCGCATTCAGATTTATGTTAAGTGTATTACGTCTGTCTTATAAATAAAATTGTTTCGTCAGATTAGATTCGTAAGTGAAAAACTGTTTTTATTTTTAATCACCCGCGATAGCCTAAGAGCGACATGTCAACGTCGTTAACGTCGACAAATAGTTGTGTCGAGAGAATGTTTAATTTCGTCTAAAATGTTTTTATCAAGATTTACAGAGGACGCGGGTGATGTGAATTGGGCGCGCGTCGGTGACCAGCCACCGGCGGGACTCGTTCTCGGCAATAATTTGGTCATCGCCCCGGCCGATGTGACCGAACACGGCCGCCGACGAAAACAACCGACACACGGCTAACTAAATAAATCAATAGATACAATACGCCGTGCCGAGCAACACTAATCTAAAAGATAAGCCTCACTAATTACCAGTAACGGCCGACTATTCATCTCGCGGCGGCCATATTTCTAAAAAGTGTCAACGAAGAAAAGCGCGCGCTAAATAGCCTAGTAACGGACCGTCGTGATTCCAATTTCAAACCTCGTTATCGCTGCCCGAAAAAAGACGAGGCTGAACGAGATATCAAAAAAGGATTCGGAAAAAATTCGAACAAGTTTTTAAAAATGGAACGTTCGATTCGTACACATGGAGCGCTCGGCCTGCGCCGGTCAGCACTCGACGGCATTGTTCCAGCCCTTCGCGCGAACCGCCGAGTCATGTTACTTCAATTAATATTATTTAATCTGTATCTAGATCCCGTCGGCGTGTTAGAGGAATTATATCGTTTCGGGAGTCACCGCGGTAGGATTTGTCGATCGCGCGATAAACTAGTAGTGTTTGATCAGCACAAGAAATAGCGTGACGTGAATACGCGAGTAGGAAACATATATTTCGATATGAGCGTCCAAATAACTGTCGTCAGACGGATCGCACTGATTTACGACATGGCGTTTGATGGCGTATAGTATTTTGACTAGAACGCGCGCGTATCAATCAGTAATTCACAGGGTGTGCGCGTAAAAAGGATGTCAGTCGTTCGGCCAACAATAAACCCTCAAATTAGCGATCGCGCGAATTACCGTTGAATCTAAAGTGCGCAATTAACGCGCGTCTACAAAGAGCCAATTCGAAAATGAACAGCGATATTCAAATTGAAAATGGAACGCGCAGCGAATAAAACAATGAGAAGCGGGTACCTGCCCTCGGGTGCTCGGTATGCGAGCCGAGCATCTAGAGCGCTCGGCCGCGCTCGGCCCGCCGCGAATCCCAATTCAAAAATGGAATCGAACAGCGAAATTTAAATAACAAATTAGTGGGTGCGTTTATAAAGCGCGTTGAGTTTCAGACTGATTCCAATTGATTTTGATGTCGGAATTATGTTAAGAGAGAAGAGTCTGATAGTGCTGGAATAGAACATTATAAATAACAGCTGCGCTCTTAAAAGCATATAAAATTATATCACGTTCGTTATTGTTTGTATATGCAACCAATTTATTGCATACCTACATTTGCGGATGCAATCATAAATCTAACTATTATAAAATATCAAGTGTGCGTCGCCGTTCATTAAACTGGCAAGAGTCCGTCTCGAGAGAAAATCGTCTGCGCCATCAATATTGTTCAGTATATTAAAAGCTGGGAGTGTTTCAAAACAGGGACAATCGCATTTTTATCTTAGGAGCGGAATAATAGGCATTACATCACATTAGTGTAATCTCCTGCATGTTCGAAATTCTTCCATTAAAACAATACTGATATATATGTGTATTATCACCGCCCACGGTCCGTCTGACTTGGCCCTACGGCGCACCGACCCCGAACAGAATGGCTATATTTCTGACCATTAAAAAGTAAAGTCCAAGAAACAGGTCCCGCCGGTTTTTTTCCATTTTATTATATTAATATATCATATTGTCGTATACCAAGTTATATAATTCATCAAACATTATTTATATGGTCAACTTAGTTGTCGTTTTATATTCAAATCTAAAATGGCGGGTTCGGATTGTTTGATTGAAGAATTACGGCGTTCTGATCATGTTTCTCTAATATTTTTCCGGAATTCATAAATTTTAGTTTGTAGTTTGAGATTGTAAATAAGTTTTTTGACATATTTTAGTATGTTAATGGCTGTGTGCGGATTTGAGTTTCTGTATTTGATTTGAAAAATTAAGCGACGGCATTTTATTTTGCGCAAGTCATCACTCCACCATGCCTGAGGACGTCCTACACTACGTTTGCCGAGGCGCGGTCTCCACTCTAGAACTCGTTTACCCCAACGGTTATCGGTTCTTCGGCTAATATATAGAGTTCCTTTTGATTTTTGTGTTTCTTGGTCTCATAAGAAACATGCGCGACGTATTTTGTTGATTTGTAAATAAAATTAATAAATGTTTTAACATATGTTCTATCAATCAGCAATGGTAAATCAAAAAACATAAGTAGGTAACTTTTTCTTTCGACATTAAGAAGATAATCAATTAATAAACAATCACAATTTATAGAAAACAGCTCTTGTATGGCACATATCACATCTCTACATTTATTTGTATACAAAACTCCTAATTAAAGTGCCCATTATAGTTTTTACAACCGACAATTACAAAAAGCCACTAAGCGGTAATGAAAAAATAATTTTCTACACAAAAAACTAGATAATCACTGCACTTCATTAATGAAAATATAATACTGGCATTTAAGCCGATAAAAATAATCATAAGTGGCAACACTCAATTATATTTTATTATCTATGTCACTTCCTATACAACCTCGTAACTTAGCGCTTGTTTCGCAATGTTACCAGTGTTGAAAAAGACGGAAAAAAAATACAACAGTAATGTTGCCACGTTATCTTCTACTTCAAGCAATGGCGGGACATTTTTCAACGGTTAAAACATAAAATTGAGGGTTTTTTTATCAAGTAATGTGAACAAAACTGCCTATACAATACTGTGTTATCTTTACTGGTGGAATAAGTGCCAATAAGAAGTTTTAATGTCTTAGGAATGGCCGAAACGCCCGCAGATTGACGTAGAAAAAAAAATAACGAATTTGAAAATGGCGGCCGGGTTACATATGATTGGGTGTTTTTTATTTTATTATTAAACCTGTTTTAATTGACTGTATTTGCTTAGGTAATTTTTATTATAGCACTGTTTATTTATTTAATTATTTTTTACCTAACTAAACCTACAAACTAGAGTTATTTATTTAATGAACTTGTACAATTTCTTAAAAAAAACTTTATAAGTAAAAGTTGCCGTAGGGAAACAAAATGGCTGATGAAAAAACCGACGGTTAGTTACCTAGTTACCAAGCTTTTAGAAACAATTATGGTTTGAACTAAGTACAATTATATGCCAGTTCAGTTTCATGTAATTTTTTTAGGATAACATTTTATTAGTGTCCAAATTTTGGGTATAGGTACTATAATAACTAGATTTTCCCACTTTTACATACCTACCTATAGGCTAAGACATTCAATCTGTATTAAGAAGTGTTTTGCTGTTTTCAATACATACATATATTCTGTAACCTACCAACCAACGTAAATATTGTAAATTCGAAACTAACTTTGTCTATTTACCTTTCACGTCAAAATCATTGAACAGATTTAAATGAAATTTGGTACACAACATGAAAAAGAATATAGGCTACTTTTTATTCGCATACGGGAAGAAGTTCCCTCATGGAACAGTTAGTTTTAACATAATTTGAATAGGTTCTTAATAGGAGATATAATGGCATAATTAGTACCTAATTAATTTATTTATTGCATTTTATTTTGGTTTTCAAATTTAATTTTCTCAGGTTTATTGAAACCTGGTACATATTTGTATACCTTACGAGCCTAAGCTAAAGTGAGATACTTAATTATTGTCGGGATAATTTTATTACTATTATTCAAAGATATACCTACGTAAGTATTTGATTCAAATCTGTATCGTTATTTTTATTTTTACCGTGCATAACATAAATACGTACTTAAGATGTTTAATTGGAAAACTTTAATGATTTTGGCCGACATTTTATGGGTCGTTAATAGTTTTTACATCCCCATACGTTGGCGGGATTGGTCCACAGATAACATAAAATATTTTTATTCTACCACATTTACTGCACTTGGAATGGTCGCTGAATTATTTTTTTTGCATTTTAAGAAAAAAAAGGTATCTAAAGTATTTTTATTTATATAGATAGTATTTAATATAAAAAATAAGTTTGCGTTTGCTCTCTCTCCGAGGTAAATATCTTAGGAAATACATAAATAAAAGATCACGACGAATTAAAAATCTCCTTTTTGGGAAGTCGGTTAAAAAGGATGGTTGTGTATTAAAAATATTGGAGAACCAAACGTTTTTAGCGTCGGTTGCGAACAGCTGACGAATATTTTTTGAATTTATTTTTTTTTATTTTTGAGTTATAGTGCCTTTGTGTTGTGTTTTAAAATCTTTGTAATAATGTAACATACATGTATTTAAGTACATTATATACTTAATTTAAAATAATGTCAGTTATATAATATTTAAACGTTTCAGATTTTGGTGTGCATCACGCCAGCGGGACCCCATCGTCACTTTTATAAGATGCGTGTAAAAACGGAAAAAATTATTAATAATATAGATATAAAAGATACGTGTTTATAACAGGAACAAGTAAACACCGTATCCAGTACACATGTTATCTAGTTATTTAGTGGGCCACCGCCGAAAACCAACACTATCACCGATTATGACAAACTATTACAGCCGATCCCTATAACATATCCAAGTGTCGAATCGCTTACTAAAGATATAATTATAACATTAGCTTCATACTACCAAATTCCTATCTCTAGTTAACAAAGAATAGATAGTTAGGTTATTGGAAAAGGCCGTTAGTAGACAAATTGATATCCTTATCTGGTTATATCGTGAAATTTACGATTATACCACCGTTTACAATAACCGGACAAGTATTGTGCAAATATAATTTAGTCCAGTTACGTACCTATGAATTAATTTTTGTTAACTTTATTGGGTGAGTGAGCGATAAATTGTGAGAAATGACGACTTTCCGTTATCTCGCGTTGTTTACCAATTTTTTGGTGGACCGTTTAATGCTGAGATTATTTCAAGATAATTTGCGACGGTGAAATGTACCTACTTAGTATTTTTGTACAATTTTAGATTGACTCAATTTTATTTTGGAAGTAAAAACTTTTATTAAATTAAATAGCATGGAAACTTCCTAAATAATGACCTATGTATTGTTGCTATAAGTGTTGTAAAAGTTTATATTATTGTACGAAATTCTATTTAAATAGAAAAAAAGCGCTACATAGGTATTTTGCTTTTAATGCACTATAATAATTTTATTCTTAAATAAAGTCAAGGAAATAGAAATCTTACCACATTTTGAATAAAGTATATTTTTACTAAAAACTACATTTTAGAAGTTTTAGTGTCAATGACCAATTTACTAAACACAATAGACAAGTTATCATCACTAAAATTGTTATAATAAATTATAATGACCAACTCCATCTAGCTTACCGTCGGTGGTCCATTTTTTACAATTTTTTAAGAAAAACAGAAATTAATCATTGAAAAATAAATACAAGAATTAAAAATATTAACTGTATTGTGTGATTAAAAGTTTAAAAACATTCTGATTTAACTTTTTTATCTATTTCGTGGGGTTTTTTTGCGAAATGATTTCCAAGATCCGTAGCTATTGGACTTTACAAACATGTTATTATTTTCCTCAGCTATTATGCCTTATCTTGTTTGCTACTTCGACCATTTAAATTATAATTTATGTAAATTTGTATCATCTTTGTTTATCTTAAGAGGTTATGCAATTAATATTTAAGTTTTATTTTATGTGAGAATGCACATATGATTCAGTCATTCTGTTTTAAACTTTACTGGTTGTACAATAACTTTTCTAATTGTATTTTTAAAGTAACATTTATCAAAAAAGGTATTTTTTATAAAATCATCATATCATCGACATAGAAATTATGTTGAGGAAAATACATGTTATAACTATTAAAAGTGAGAATATCGGATTCAAAAATAACTTTATTCATGTTATTTTTATACTAAAGCTTCTAAAAGCACATTTAAATGTAAAATGGACACAATATTTAACTATCTCGACCTCAAAATGAATGGTAATCGCATACCAACATATGTAGGCTAATGTTAAACGTTATACCATTATATGATATAATTATTATATGAATTATACGAGTATACCAATATGGCGCCGATTGCACTTAAAACATGTCCAATTAAAAGTAATTTTACTCAAAAAATACCTAATCTTTGAACATGTGTTAAGACATTACATTAAAATTATATGATAAATGACTTTTATGTGGTTTTCTATAGTATAAAAAAGATTTTTATTATTTTAGTGTTTGACTGCAACATTGTATACGTTTTTCTAAATAATTGCCAAACACTAGTTCTTGAACGATAAGGATTGTGACGTATTTTTATGTTTTCAAAGTCTCAAAGAATTATTGAGAATTCCATTCACTACAGAAGTAGTTATGTAGGTATATAAACAATAATGAATCCGTCTTTTAGAAATTTTGGTAAGAAAATACCTACTCCTACTATTGTATTTATAATACTTTTTAAGTTTGTTTTCCCACTAATTTGTATTTTGAGCCAAGAGTAATATTATTTTAGAGAGTGCAGAGTTTTTTTTTACGTTTATCTGGTGTGCGTCGGAACATAGGGTCTACTTGTAGGTACATTATTACTATAAAATTATACAGGACGACCTACTATTTTTTATGACTTACTACATTTATAATATTCATTTGAAAATAAAAAGTAATCGCCGTCGGAATTATCAATAAAACGTATTCAATTCCTTGTATGTGCTCTTTTTAATTTATGAACGAAAATTAGCTTCCTCTTGAGTATTCATTCATTTGACAGATTTTATTAATTGGTGTAGTTTCTTAATAAGCTATTTAATTTATACTTTATTGCCAATTTGGATATCTAATTTGCTATTTGTGTGATTTAAATTTCTTATGAACTCGTTCCAATTATTTGTACTATTGTCACTTTTAGTTGTATTTAGGAAATGACGATACATATTTTCAATAAACGTTTTTTTTAAAGACTGAAATATATGACTGGGCTTTTCGAACACCAATTTAGATTATTACCTATCACTGATCATTCTTCTATGTATGCATAAAATCAGAATATGCTTAATGGCCATTCGTTTTGTAAGACATTACATCTCCAAGATCAACAAAAAACATTTTTATTTGACACTTTAATGGCTTGCAAGTTATTTATTTGTACCATTTAATAATACTACTTCTAAACAGAGAAGGATTAAAACTTTTATGTTTCTACGCCAAAAACAATACAACCCTAAATCTTTAGAAAGTTGTCCCCAAGAGTTCCGTTAGGGGTACATCTTTGTGGCGCGCACCAAAAAAACTTTTTCTTTTCATTGTCAATTGAATTTTATTGTCGGTTTCTGAGATACTCTTTTGTGTCAAACTGTGCGTTTAAAGCCGCTTGTAACTCCATAGATTTCACCGTGTCCCGTCCCCAACGCCCGTAAGAGAGCATTCAACAATAGACTCCCCGCTGCACGCCATTCTATACCATTTATTGTCCCGATTCGCAAACCCGAGTTGCTATTCCGTCAGGTGTCCAAAATATGGAGACTTATTCATTTATGCATCAATCGGATTTATTCCCGTGACCGCTTGTCTCGCAAGACGTCAGTGGCCACGAATGCTCAACTGAACCGGAATGGAATCGCTCATTCATATCACAGTTGAAAGTTTTTATTGAGTGTGAGATACCGTCGTGATTACATTATCACAAAGTGTTTTACGTTCATAATGCATTCATTTCGTTTTCATTATCACCGTAATGCGTCGGTGGTGTTAGAGCGCGCTCTCAGCTCGCATTATGTATGCAGAACGCGTTTTACTTGTTATAACAACTTCCCTGGTGTTGAACACGCCTAATGTGTCGTTACGAACGTCTGACCATTTTTGAAACATGTCTCAATTCTGATTTGCTTCAGTTTTTATCATTCATTTACTTCACGCTTCCTTAGTACGCGACCAACAAGTGATTACCTAAGTTTATTTTGTTTTGAACACTTGCCACTGCTATTATTATCATTATCAATTATCTGTTTATCATTATCAAGGAATTTCAGACTCATCACTACTAGGCTATCATCTGTACTATAACAGCAGTTATCATACTGGCTATGTGGGTGTGTGGTGTTGTTTGTGTACTCGACAGTGTACGTACCCTAGGCTGAGCCATGAAAGCTCGGCCCGAGCCCGGGTGCAAGGCTCCGCTGGCCACCACGAACGTTTTTCGTCACGGGCCCAACCTAACACAACACACTAGCACGTGAACACATACACATCAATTATTTGACACCGTCACAGCGGCCCGCTAGCTCACTAGTGTCATAATGCACTCGCGACGGATGTTAACTAGAGGTTTTGTATGGTTCGATCACGGGACGCGGCGTGGCCGAGCGAGGCGCGGGGAAGCGGGAGGCCCGGCGCGCTCGGCAGTCTGGCGGACACTGCCGCGGGACGAGCGAGCAGGGCCGACGCCGGGGCGTGGCGTACTGCCCACTTCGCGCCGCGCCAATGGGCGGCGGGCGCCGGGCGCGCTAGGCGCGGGCCGCCCGGCTGCGCGTGTGTGCCGCTCCCCGCCCGCCACTCCGCGCGCGCGCCTCGACACAGACGGTCGTGCGCGTTTTTTCAACGGTTTTTGCGGCAATTACATGAGAGTTTTCCTCTGTTCGGATTTTCTGTTCTGTACCTAATCAAAATTGCTGAGTTCCTCTCGCACGGAACGCGTTGTGAGTTAGGTATCGGCGTTCGACGGTTTATGCTAGCTTGTGTATGTTTGGAGCGCACCAATGGGATGACTTTGGATCTTTATTTATTTAAAACATCTTAAAGATGTTTAATCTTATTGAAGCTTTTTTCTGGAATCAGCTGAACTTACAGAATCCTTGCTAATAATAACAAGTGTGTCGTTGGTCGGCTAGCGCGCATGCGCCGTCACCTCGACGTAGGACGGCCGTAGGTAAAAGTGTTTAATGTGAAAACTTTGTGATGGCGACACTCACCCGCGCCCATTCATCGTTTAGATTCAATCTTTGTATTTTGAAACTTCTTAAAACTAAACTGCAACGGGAGAGAATGGAACTTCAGAATTAAACGTAATGAAATCATTTAGGTTAAGGTTTCTATTTCCAATGAGTTCTTATGAATCTACAGTACCATTTTTATTTATTGAGCCGCAAATTGAATACAAGAAAACAAATTCACAAAGGGTCACGCTACTCTAACGCACACTATTATACAAAATTTTCAAATGGCATTTTTTCTTAATTCTCCTAATCGCTTAATGTCTATGATTAACCTTTATTTTGCTTTTATTAGAATTGCAGATACTGTTATTTAAAGCGTTCATCCAGTATTATATCATTAGCTATTAGCAATGACAATTTTGATTTATTACCTACCAAAGAGAAAAAACATTGAATCAATTTTATCTGTTTTTAAAAGAAGTATCAATCTCAAGTAAATTATTTTAAAAAGTTAACATCCAATTCTACATTTTTTAATACATTAGTCTATGACAACGTTTGAAACCATCCTGATATTTTTTGGCAAAACAACATTAATATTAAACGCGCTATATTTAACTGTAATCTTTATAATAAACTACTAGGTAATCTAGGTATCAAAGATATATTTGAACATCTTTGGCAATCGTTACGGGTAGCCAGTAAGCCAGTAAGTTGAGGAGGTCAGATAGGCAGTCGCACCTTGTAAAGCACTGGTACTCAGCCGCATCCGGTTAGACTGGAAGCCGACCCTAACATAGTTGGGAAAAGGCTCGGTAGATGATGATTAATATTTTTATGACCTGAAAATACTTTTTTTGATTAGACACTTTCGAGAATTTCCGACAAATCAAGATTGTTGCATTTTTTAGACTATGCACTATATTTTTTTAGACTATGAGCTTCAAACTGTAACCTGTCGACATTAATTATCTAATGTTATTATTTTTAAACTTAAAATAGAGGTATTCTTCTTTTTCTTACAATATAAGTATTATGAAAATGGAAATAAAAAAATATTTATTTTATAATAAGTTTACATTGATGACATCATTACCTGCAAAAAAGGCATATCGAAGATTTTATAAAAGCGATGTAACTTTTACCTGAGAATCTAAACACTTGGCTTATTAAACATTTTACACCTCTACAGTTAAAACAAATATCTTTATAATGCAATAAAAATAATATTTTAATTTAATTTTCTAAATGATGTTGTCTCAAATGAAGTAACTGTATAGTCTGTATAAATTGCAAGACATGTTAGCTCAGAAACTGCTTGAACATTTCCAATGCTATTCACATACCTTACGGTACCTCTAACTAGGTACCTAGTTAACGCCTCTAAGATAATATAAAGAAGATGCTGCGAATTCTATTAATAACTTGAAAACTAACTTGGTTAAGACTTAGAAATTATTTTACACTTATCTGATTGCGATAGAACTTATCAATTATGAGGACTAATAAATTTTACGGGAATTTTATCCAGCTTGTTATTGGAGAAAGTTTTTAAGTAAGTATTAGTATTAAGTTGATGGTAAGACAGATTAGTTAGACATAGACCTATTCGTTTTTTGGTAAGTATGAATTAAAAGAAAATATATGATATAATTGATAGCACCAGAATAATTATCATTAAAAAACAAGGCTCAGAATTGATAATCCCTTTGTCTTCGGAAAGTCGGGTAATTAAGAAAATTAGAATTTTAGATTTTTTTAGGAAACCTTAGAGGCAGTCTTTTAGGACATCTTAAAGCAGTACAATGGGAACTGAATTCTCAAGAAATTCCTATTTCTTGGATGCTATGCTATAGATAGGCAGGTAGGTATTAGATATCTACTCACATACTTAGTTATCTAGTGATCGCTAGAATCTACGACTGCCGTGCACCTTGCTGCGGGTTCAATTCCTGAGTCGTACCTACCGAAATCGTTGAACGAAATTAAAGAAAATTGAAAGCAGCCTGGAGTCTGGAACTTGGTGGTATTAAACCAATATTATGGCATCTAAAGCTATACATTACTATAGTAACAACAATGGACAGTTTCATAATTCCACATCTTAGTGGCACTATATTATTGCCACTAAAGTAATACACTTAACTCTATTATCATTATTATTTTTTTGCGTAAATACTTACTAATATCTACTTGAATTTATCGAACTAAGATTAGTTCTAGGAATCAGTTTCCGTTGGTTTGTAAAGCGATTATTCTCGAAATAAGGTGAAACTGGCTAAATCAGTCAGTGAATTGAAAATTTTATTTATATTTTCATCGTGTTATTGTGTTTTAAAAAGTTACACCACAAGAAACGACGATGTGCCTACTAGAAAACTGCGAGATCTGGATATTATAAACGAAAAAATAAATCATGTGTTAAATACCTATCGCTCAAGATAACAAGCTTATTAAACCAAAAGCTACACCCACTGACCCCTATTTTGGCTAAACTAGGTATCTACCCAGAAAAAGAAGAAATGAAACCTATCTGTCAATTTTAGAATCGACATTTCGAATGTTAAAAGTTATTTCATGTATTCATGTATTCGTATCGTATTAAAAAAAAGTTGTGGATAAACGGATCTTTGATTAATTTGCCGTCGCAAAAATAAAAAATAACATGATCTAACTAACAACTTGCAATCGGTTCAAAAACCGCTATTTATTTAAAAATAGGAAAAAACTTCAAAAACGCAATTTTCGAATCAATTTTGCAATACACTAAATTACTTAAACGAAAATTTTAAAAACCTCTTACCATTACTAGATTACTTAGGTAATTCGAAAACATTATTTTTGAGACCAAATTCAAGAAAATGAATTTAAACCATTCAAAAGCCTATTTGACTCTAATTTACAAAAAAATGACAATAAAATAGTCATTATTACCGAATTTTTGCTCAAAAAGTAAATTGCGACAGTTTTTTCCTCCTAAAAAGTTTAATGAAAAAGAGATTTTTTATCAAAACCGATTGAAATTGTACCACAAAGGAATACCGAAGAGTTGTTATTGGTTGTAACCGTATCGTTCAAGTTAACTGTTGGTTACAATGATAGTTATTGTCACGGGTTTAAGTATCAAAGGGTTTTTAAACCATTGGCGACAAAAACGTTATCAAGTGGATAGATGGAACCTGCTTTCCCTCTTGTCGCAAGTTTTGAGACCAAAGAGATGTAGTTATAATGACATTATAAAAATAGTAAGCGTATGATTTTATGGTAAGCTAAAGTATTGACTTAAAATCCTACATTACATACTTATAGATGAGAAAAGAAAGCAAATAACTGCACTGTAGTAAAAGCTGGTCAATGACAATATCCGGTACTGAAAATGCCTGTGACAAAAGCGAAATACTAACGCTTTGGCCACTTTATCAAACTAGGTACCTATACCTACAAAATTTTGTTTTGTTGTTCAACTTACAATATTTGATGACTATAAAATTATAATTATTTTAATACTAACGTCATATATGTTTGGTACTTTACTAAAATTACTTTATCCAAGCAAACATGGATAGAATTTTACATTACCCTACGACTTTCCTCACCATTTTGCACTTCGTTACTTAAAAGTCAATTACACAACTAACACAAACACAAAATATATAAAAAAATAAATAGTTAGTTAACAAAATCAACATTTATTTTTTTATAACTTTTAATACATGTTTTAGAGCTTTTAATAGTCATTTTAAGTCTATAGTCGCTGTTAATTATTGCCCAGTTGCATGTTTCAGCGCGCCCCGCCTCAAGGCAAGGAGTGTAGACTTTTATAGGGTGTAGACTACCAAGAAATAGGGGGTTTTAAACCCTATTGGCTAAACCATGGGGTTTATTTAGAATTACAGACTTTAAATTGTGACTTCTTGACGTCGCATGCGGTTTTTTCGCGTTATTTTAATGTTAATTTTTAGTTTAGGTACAAAAGGTTAGTTGGGTTAGTTTATGTAATTTGTGGCTTGTTAAATTATGAAATAAGGCGGTTTTATAGTAATTTTTAATTTTAGAGTTACTTTTTTATTTTAAGTTAGAAATATTGTGTTAATAATTATCTATTTAATGGTGAATAGGTTGTACCTTTTCTAATTTATGGCTGAAAAAGGGATGTAAATGTCACTTGGTAAATACCAAAATAAATATAGGTCCCTATTACGTATGGAAAAAACTTATGTATAGAATATGGCCAAGAAATCCGTATAAAAAATTACAAACTCAAAAAATAGTTTTCATGTTTTTAACGCATTGGTAGACAAAAAAACTTCATAGAATGAATATATTTAATGCCACTACTTAAGTTGAAAATATATACTTATTATTATGCAAAGAATGAACTATTAAAAATAAATAATATAATTCAATAAAAGATTTTAATCAAAAGAAATCAATCTTCAATGTAGTCATTAATCAGAAATCATTAATTTGTATATTAAAATATTTAAACTGCAATAAAACGATGCATTTAATAGCCATCAACATGCATTTTATATTCTTTGTGTCAATTTTAATAATAGGTATAAAAATATAATTATAGATTTGTATTTGTATTCATAATATATGTAGTGACCGTAAATGGTCGTGTGTTTTTTTTGGAAAAATTTTACCAATACAGATTTCTATAAGTAGGTACCTAAAATGGTTGCTTAGATAAAACCTTTTAGTAGGTACTTATACAATTTTTTTATTCAGTTTCACATATAATATCTTCAGTTAATAAATGTTTTTTTAATTATGCTTAACATCGCAGATCAAATTTGTACAACATAGTCTTCGAACTAATTGCATATAAAAAGCAGAAAAAAATATATATGCTCAGGTAAAAGGCAAAGCTAATTCTATATCGCTCTTTTGTTTAAAACTAAGACCAATTGCCCGTGTTGTATATTAAGCATCATATGTTAAGTTTAAAATGTCACATTTTTCTATAAGTTTCTATCGGCAAAAATAATGTCGGCCATTCGTCGGACAAAACTTTAACTCGTTAAAGTGTTCATAGGTATTAAAAGGTATTTTGCCTGTAGCTACGATAATGTTAAAGTCATATAAGGATTATTATTGATATTACATCTAATTATAGGCATTTATGTTTAGGTATGTAACTTGGACAATGAGTATAAAATTATCAATAAATCTACTCGGCATTGATAACTATCGACCTTCCTATTACTTGTTCACAATTCAAATGTGAATGAAAATGGAATTAATAAGAATTTATACTTACTGCAAGCAACAAATATGAAATAAAATAATATTCATTCTAAATCGAAAGCCTACAGAGTCGCCGTACGGCAATTTCAAGTGTCGCTCAAACGTACAACCAACGCCATCTAGTATCGAGTAGCGAAACTAAACGAAACTTTTCTACGGCACTTCCAACTTTTCATGTCATTAATTTTAATTACATTTATTGTACTTGAATAGATGTTATAAATTTTCCGAAAGTCAAATATATTTTTTTCACACTACTAATAAAGCTGTAAAACTAATTTTATTCCGAAAATAGATAAAAAAAATTTGCTCCCATGATAAGTAGGTACATTATAGTAGTAGGTACTAATTAAAAATCATAATTAAATCCCACACATTTAAGCGTTAAGTCTGTATATTATAATTTAATTATTCCTCTTGTAAGTGTCCATTAAAAACACCTTATACACTTTTATATATACCTACATAAACACAATTTTTGTGGGTTTCCTACATAAAGAAGTTAATTGTGAGATAAATAGCAAAACTTGGCATTTACATGTACGTACGTGTATGTAGTATATTTAAAATACGGTGTGTATGTTGGTTGGTAGGTATTTTTTGCTATTCCCGAAGCTAAGACTAAGCTACTTACCTATCTACATTGTATATTAGGTACATTCCATCTAACTTTAGGAAACTGAAAATATTATTACTGTATTGTTAAACTATTGTTATTCACTATCTATTGATTATAGATACTTAGGTCACTGTGAATGTCCTAACCGAAGTTTGAAGGAAGAAATTAGGTATTTGGACCTGCTTATAATTTAAATTTTCTTATAGGTATTTCTCACTTGTTAAAATAGCTCACACATCTGCCGCATTAACATTAATGGAAGATATGAAACATCAATGTCAGGTTTTTCACTTTCATGAAAAATAGGTACAGTAATTTATAAAATAATCGACTGTCTATATGTGACAAAATATCGCTAGGCTCATGTTTAACGTGGTTTAAAATAGGTTTAAAAAGGTTTGATACCGCGATGCAGGCCGTACAATGAAACCTGAAAGAGTTAGGCCACATTTTTCCGTGCTATGTAGGTTCAGCTAATTAGGTTTGTAAATGATTGAATAAAACGTACCTTCCTAAATGCGATTACATTTGTTTGAATTTAGGGATTGAATCATTTAGACGACTGAATTTAGTCAAGTGTAATAAGCCCTTAAGTGTGTAAAAGAAACTCGAGAATACCTATATACCTATGTACTATTTACCAAACTACAATCATGCCAATGTATGTAGGTACTATTTCCTATATAAAATTATATTTCAGCCTACCAGTACGTTCAATAGTAAGCAGATATTTAGCCCAAAACTCAACGCCATGGTTTTCCTCACAGCCGAATCGCAGGCGCACAAAACACACGATATTTGAAATACCATCGACTACAATGTATTTATGGTTTATTATTTTTATTTAACATCAAGCTTATAGTGTTTATTAGTGAATTCTAAGTTGGCAGACGTTTTGACCGGTTTATTGGATCGCAAATTAACTACTATTCGCACCCGGTTTGTTTTACATGTACGGACGTAGAAAAATAGTCTTATGTAGTGTAATGTATTTATATTTCCTTTATTTGAAATTGGTACTTAGTTATTTTGAGTTGATAGTGATTTGTGGATCATAGGATGTTGCGTAAGATTGCGGGAAATATTTTTGTTTAATATTTGGGTCAAGTTTTCTTACTGTTTTCGGCCTGTAATAATCTAGATTGCGATGTTGATCAAATTAAATAAATATTAGGTATGTTTACCTACATAAGTAAGAAGGATATTTACCTACATTGAATGTTAGGAACGTGTGTAATAAGTTTAGAAGAAGATATATTGCGAAAACCTTTTAAAAATGGGATAAAGGCAAGACTAATAAGAAAAACATAAGAACATGCACAAACTGTTGGTTCTCCTATTTTTATGCTTGTCCGTATGTATCTAAGTTTGTAAGTTTTAATAAATAAATACAGAATCTATATTTTTTTAGTAAGCATTCCTAGGCCGTCTAACCCCAAACATTGTATTTTCTAAGTAACATATCCTACGGAGAAAAACCGGCAAGAAAATCCTAAACATCTTATACGCTTTTACATATCCTTTTTAGAATCGATTCAAAATAAGTCTCATTATCATAAACGACCAGTATTCAGTTCGTTTTTAATTAAAAACTCGTCGCTTGACTTCTTTGATTCGTTTTAGTGCGTTACAAATGATTCTTCCAGAGTTATGATAACAATATTGGTCTGAGGATCATTTTGTATTATTATAATGACTTTTAAGAAGAAATTAGGTACATAAGTAACTGTTCAAATTGTTTTTTGTTCGGGTTTCCTTGATTTTAAACATCGGTCAGCTTTTTCACATTAGGTAAATAAATTAGTAATCTTTCAGTACCATGCAGAATTTAAACCAAGTTAGTGCCTACAGGCTTCCTGTAACATTATTACCTAAGTCATGTTCAAGATAAGTACATATCAACAAATAAAGTATAACATTTATATTCATTTAACTTAGAAAACTTACAGGTAACCTGATATGAAATCGAAAAGCAAATTCGCAACTGGGAGATAGTTTTAGCCGAACTAACATTTCAGTGGTTACTACTATGAATTTCATGGAATTTTAATTTAAGGTAAATATTTATTGGTCTAAAAGGGGTATCGGGTTGCCTAAAGTAACTGGGTTGAGGACGTCAGATAGGCAGTCGCTCCATGTAAAACGCTAGTACTCAGCTGCATCCGGTTAGACTGGAAGCCAACCCCAACATAGTTGGGAAAAGACTAGGCAGATGACTATGTAACATCTAGGTTAAGCCATAGATAACGTAAGTATCTATTCCCGCATGATACAAATATTTCGCGATGACCTACAGAGATGTGCGGGTGTCAGTATGTGCGTCATTACTCACTCAAATTATTCACTGAACATCAAGTAGGTACTGATTTAAGTTCTTAGAAAAACAGAGACTGACAGAATTGCTAACATCACATTATTAGACTTATAATTATAGATGTAAAAAATTGATTTGTTTGTGTAGGTATAAAACGTTAATCCTTCATGCAAAAAATACTGATTTGAATCTATAGCTTACCTACACATCTTTATATTATTTAATATGTATCGTAATGAGGACAGATAGTCAGTCACTCCTTGTAAAACACTGGTACTCAGCTGCATCGGGTTAGACTGGAAGCCGAACCCAACATAGTTGTGAAAACGCTAGGCTATATGGATAACAATCGTCTAAATGAAATATACTATATAATAATATGAAACCCCTCGTTTTAACCGTATTTAATCAATAATAAAATAGTATAAACTCGATCGATAAGCATCTAGCGCCATTTTATTTCTCTACGGACACTTAAACGCGTCATAAAAATTTTGTGACTCTTTCAAACTCATAAATAAACGATTATTTACGTCATAAAAATCATAATTATTATAATAATGTCGTTATTTCACGTTCACATCATAAAATAGTTATGATTTTTTGGAAAAATAATTGCTCCACGTTGTTTTGTTGTAATTAGGAGGCAGGTTAATTTTTTGAAATTATTTTTTATAATTTGGCTATAAAAGTATGTTTTTAATAGAAAAAATATAGAGTAGGCAATAGTTTTTTTTTCTAAATGTATCTTTTTGACAGCTATCGTAAAAGTCAACTTAGAATTTTACTACTGACCACCTCTTTTGTGTCGGCGGTGAAGCCACTTGTCATTTTTGTAATAAAACCTTTTTTTCAAAATTATATTCTTTTCCTCCCTAATAAAATTAAGCAACCATCTCGCATTTTTAGTTGACTCATAATTCCCTGAAATATGGTTTTTTAATGTTATTTTAATAGCTCATTTGTGCGGTCGGTTTTCATACAGGAAAAAAAATTGCATGTGTCACACCTAGAACTACAAAACTAGATAGTTTTAAGACTTCGAATAGTTTAACAGAGCCCAAAAGGGCCAATAAATCTGGCAAATAAAAAAAGAGCAAACAATACAAAACTAACGGTAAAAAAAATCGTGTCCAAGGCTCGATACCCGCATGGAAAACATAGCCTTACTTACATCTCACAATAAAAATAAAGTAACAAAAATAACACTAATCCTATTACTTACTTTTAACACCATAATCTTCTCAAAATAACATCACTAAAGCAATAAAAAAATAACTAAACGGATTATAAAAATTGTTGCAAAGACGACGGCCATATTGGACGCGCTAATAAACCGTTAATTCTATTTATTTAATCTTTTAAAATGACACGCCACTTAATTTTAGTATGAAAAGGTGAAAATTAATATTATAAAGTACACTTAAGTTTTCGAAACACACTATTAATTGAAAATTACATTGTTTTGACACTTTATTTGCGCAATTAATGTTCGGTAAGTAGATAAACTGACTTCTTTTTCATGGCACAAATTTTTATAGATATAAAATTGCTTTTATCACTTAAATTACACTTCATATTTTTATTAAAACTTGTAGTTTGTTCTTTTAATACATTTTAAGTATCTATAGTGTAGAATTTTATAGAAATTTTGTTTATTTTACTTGAATATTTCGTTCGCTACTGAGCGGTTAGTGAAACGGTTCTAAGCCAACAGCTTTGAAGGGCTTTGGACCAAAACATTGTAAGAACTCTTCATTTCAAGATGAAACCACTTGAAAACTATGAAAGACAGATGTTTTCAAAGTTTTAGAAGTTTGAGAAAATACATGGTTTAAGGATAGCCGTATTCCTGGTTGTACCTAGGTATATGATATATTTTCAATCTAAGTGGTAAGAACTAAAAGGAGAATGGAAAAATTATTATAACATTATACCCAGCAGTTTCCACGGAAAGCGGGAGAAACCAATCGCTCGCGGAAGCTAGCTATAAATTAAATATTACTATGTATTGTTAATCATACATTTTTGGATGACACGATTTAGTTGCAGGCTGTCATTTGAAAATCTTTGGTCGTTTCGAGTAGTCAGAAGCCAGGAAGCCGACCCCTATAACTTCAGGAAAAGGCTATTTTTTAGCTTTCAAAAGGTGCTGATAATCATGTAATCAAAATCTGTGTCCATTTCATCACTCATTAACATCTATCCAAAATAAAAATTTGAATCACCTATCTATTCGTTCAAGATCACAAAACCGCATTACGAATTCTCCAGCTTCTAGGTAAAACTATGACGTTTACCACACAATCACAATGGCTGACAAAAACGTCTATAATTATTTATAATTGTAATAAATCTTCTAAGGTTGTACGTCTAACCTTCGGCTCAAGGCACGAGCCATTTCGCAATTATTTATTTATTTATTGTAATCTTAAGAAATCCATGTATTTATTGGATTGTTGACCATCAAGAAATAAGTAGGTAAGAATAAACTTGCGCAGATTGTAGACTAAACTGTCGACTGACAGTTCACCCGATGGTAGGCAATGTCTTTTTTAAGAAAATCTTTGTTACAATAAAAATTTTCAGTAGGTAGGTCTGATACAAAATATAGACAATAGGAGAGGAAAAATAATGGGACACCTTATACGTCACGACGATTTTATCAAAAGCATCGTGGAAGGGAAGGTCGAAGGAAAGAGAGGAAGGGGTCGCCCAAGATATAGCTACATCAAGCAAATTAAAGAAAAGGTGAAGGTTGTGACGTATAAGGAAGTTCAGGAGTTGGCGCTAGATAGGCACAAATGACAGGAGCTGCACCGACAAGAGCTGGGCTCTTAAGTTGATGATGATGATGAGGTCTGATACCGTCTAAATACCTGATCTTTGTAATTTGTGTACCTACAATCGTACAGTACCGAGCATTCATCTTCATACTGATGTATGAGCCCAAACAAACTATCGGCCAACTAAAAGTTTCAAGTCTACGGGAGTCTATTTTTAATCTATAATTATTAAATGTAGGTATGTCTTTGTAAGGCCATGTAATGGAATCAGATGTTGGTGATTCAGCTTTAAATGATTCAATGATTTTTGCACAAAAGATATTCTATCCAGATGACCTTTTAAGGATGCAGAGACAAAACAAATAGGCCAATGCGATGTTTTGATTGACTACGAAGTCAAAGACATAGGTTTTCATTTCATAGCATCACATAGAGACTTATTACGGATGCTTAAGAAACGTCAATAGCTGGATGCAATAAGATATGTGTAAGTTTTGTACATATATCATTATTATGATACCACTCCAGCTAATGGCTTTTCAATTAAAGATTGGCTGAAAAGCAAAGGTTGAATAGTGGAGAACGCAAACTTTTCAGCTTTATAATATACCTAAGTATATGCAGGTCGCCTCCAACAGGTATCTGTGGAGATCTAAGGGGGAGACCTATGTTCAGCAGTGGACGTCCTATGGCTTAGATGATGATGATGATGATGATGATGATATTTAGATATTATATTCGTCTTACAACTTTGACAAACCCAGTCCACCCAAACACAGTACCTACTCTTGAAAAATTTGTCTAGACTTTTTTGCGCATACTTTTTGCTATTTCGCCCTTCGACCTTTGGTTTCTATGCCAATATTTTGAAAGAACAACATTTATGAACTGCGAAAGTCGTCGCAACGATTGACGGCGACTTTTTGCTCACTTGAAGCCATATGGCTTCTTTTTGCGACTTCTAAATATCATGGATTTAAATTAGGAATTAGTTTTTTTCAGGAGACCTTTCCTTGGCATTTGAGGCAGTCGTGTTTCGTTCTAAAGATTTTTTTAGGTGGTGTAAGATTGTATTAATAAAATAACGTTTTTAATTAAGTCGGATTATAATAAAATCTGACTTAATTTTTAGATTACATTTCGATTTTAATAAAATGTGACTTAATTTTAATCTGCATTCAATTATTTTATAAACGCTTTATTTGATAATTTTATGCGTATTTCAAAATAAGAATTCGTAATTATATTTTTGAAATCACGATTTCTTTAAAAAAAATTGTCATATTTGTAAACGCATTACCAAATCAAAAATTGCGTAGCGTAACATTTCAAAATGCGAATCTCTTAATTCTATTTTCGAAATCACTCTATCTTAAAAAAAATAGGCTACAAATTCATTTTAAAACAGTTTGGTGTTCTTTTTTTTAAATGTAAATATGCATGGCCTCTGTTTCCCGCGTGTAAGAGGCTCCGCCCCTTCAACTTACAAGCCTCGCCTTTCGGCCGTTCTTGCTTTTTCTACTAATTATGCTAAATATATGGTGCCGTTGTGTGCGTGGCTACAATTTAAATATAATCTAATTGTTTTTATGTATAATATTTCGTGTTTATCGTACATTTGGGTGTACAATGTAAAGTAAGATGGCGGTTAAGGTTGTAATAAAAAAAATAGGAAATGAAATTATGTAAATGTGTTACATACTTACTTATGTACTAATAACATTTAGTCATAGTCAGAAGCCATCAAGTCTGACAACCAGTCTAACCAAGGGGTATTGAGTTGCCCGGATAACTGGGTTGAGCAGGTCAGATAGGCAGTCGCTCCTTGTAAAAGCACTGGTACTCAACTGCATCGGTTAGACTGGTAGCCGACTCCAACATAGTTGGGAAAAGGCTAGACACATGATGAATTATACATATACCTACTAACGTTACAAGTATAATTCAGGCTGTGAAAGTAAGTCAAAAGTGTATTTCTATGTGACTTTGAGTACATTCTAATGTCTCAAAAGGCCGTGTAACAAACACGGGTCGGTGCACATTGGCTGTATCTACATAATCATACCATTTATGTACGCTTTGTTGGGCTCACAACGATTTTAAGAGAGAGCCTACAATCTTAGAGCATTTAGACAGCTGGAAATACCGTTAAAGGCCTTCTTCTCTCTGCCTGCATTGTTTATCAACGTCAAGTTTAGGCTTGTGTTTGTCAATCTATACTAATATTATAAAGCTGAAGAGTTTGTAGGTTTGTTTGCTTGAACGCGCTAATCTCAAGAACTACTGGTCCGATTTGAAAAATTCTTTCAGTCTTAGATAGCCCATTTATCGAGGAAGGCTATAGGCTACTTTTTATCTGGGTTCGTGCAGAGGTACCCACGGGATGCGGGTGAAACCGCTGGCAGAAGCTAGAGTAGATATAAAATGTATGTGAGCTACTACTCATGGAATTTCTTGCCCATTCTTGTCCATAGGAGGTTACTTTTGGACAATTAGAATCAACCTTATTTATATTTTTGGCTACAGCTATTAATTGGATTGACTCCCCCTCTGAGCTTAAACTGACAGACTTTTTGGCTCCAGTTTTCTGCTCAAGGCGGTTCCGGTGGTTGGATGCTCTAAGCCTACAGTAAATGAGTATTAAGGTGGTAGTAGGAAAGTAGCATGTAGTATTTTGGTAGATTCTCATTGTAACTGTCAGAATCACCGAGTTCTTCACACTTCAAATGATAAAAGTCTCTTTGAAATTAGAGTGCGATTTCCCAACGTATTTTGAATCTTTTATTTTTCTATGTTTAGAGGTAGGTAATTTGTGCAATTTTGATCATATGAACTAGGTATCTTGCCTTGATTTTCTGAAAAAAAAAATCTACTCGAGACTCTAGAGAGACTATTTCATGTACATATAGCCACAGAAAGAGAGCCTCTTGACACCTGAATCAGGAAAATCAGACCACCCTAACAGCTTTTCAAAAGTCGGCAAAAATTGGAAAATACCGATAAACCGATACGTTGTTTGGGCTCGTAAATCATTAAGTTGAATCTTTGAAAGATCAGGTAATCAGTCGGTACTAGGTTGATTGAAAACTTTGATTGGAATCAAGATTTTCTTTAAAAAATAAGCTTTAGTTAAAAATTATCGGCCGACTTTTTAGTCTGCATAATGCGTGTAAGCTAATAGTAACAATAAGTAAGTCCCGTAATAATTCAGAAATAATTATTAAGGTGTGAAACAAAGTGGCTTAAGTAAGTTCTTAACCAAACCACAAACAAAACCGCATATCATTTACAGACACAATTTCCCCCCAAAATATTAAACAATCATCGAGTATTACCGCTGTCTTTAAACTTAATAATAGATAGTATAATTGACACGTCAGCCTAAATCTTTTGGACAACCGCCATTGTAACCAGCTTAGGCAAATAATAGCATTACAAAATTAATATAATCGTCCAAAGGTGATTGATTGCGATGACGCAGCCATTTTGGATTTTTTTGTCTATGGAACGATGTAATGTCGGGCTGTTTGATGCCGAACTGTCAGATTCGTTTAGTTTTCACACTTGGCTTTTTTGTTTGTTCAAGTTTTTGCTTTTGTGTTTGGAATTTGATTCTTGAAAGTTTTGTGATACTTAGTGGTAAGTTTTAGAGTTAAATGCAGCATATATATATCTCTTGGAGTTAGGTATATATATCTTGGCGTATTTTCATCAAAAGCTTTTTAAGTAAGTATCAAACCTACAGCCGTCAAGTTTATTATAAGAAAACTGTATCATTTTCAGCTACGTTATCAAGTTACACAGATTTTCATCAGCATACCAACCTACACTTAACATCTTCCTTTGTCTCAAAATACTTTTTTATTCCCTTTTTTATTAATTACATACCACATAACCGTTCCTAGACCCACTGTTGGGCATAGTTCAGAGGTCACTATCAGAATCTGATGAACGATAGTGCGTGCGCGCCGCCCGCCGGCCGCAAAATGCGTTCCATCTTCGAATTCAAACTTCGAATGGAACGTGTTCTTTTTTCAAATGTGACTTAGAGGTCAATCTTTTTGATTGAAGACTTTGGATTACTGGTGATAGATAAGTTCTTAATGTGAAAAGGTTTCGGTTAGTAGATACTAGATATCTACCTATGGGTAAAACTGTTTGTTTTAGTGATTTTAATGTCGATTAGAGCTGTATAGCCTTTCGGGTATCTTAAGTAGGTAATATCTACTCGGTAAGAAAAAGTAAGCTTTTGTTATACTTCTAGGCTAGATTTACATACATAGTCTTGATATTTTTTTGTCAGTAAGCCTCCACTGATTGTAGTATGAAATTAATGTTTAGGAACTAGGTTATTGAATATCTTCTATTAATATCCTAAATAAACATGTTCTCTAAGTCTTCTTCAAATTACAGGAATCAAACGATTCAGCCTAACAGATATATTACAAGTTATTCTAGACGCTCCTCTGTTAACTATATTGAGTCCTGTCTAGATTGTAGATAACTAGCCAACAGCGTAACCTGAGAAGCTTACTAGTACCTACTTACTCATATACATATACTATCAATTATTTCTTCAAATACATACATACATATGTTGTAAAAGATAAAGGAAAGATTGATCGATCAACTCACCTAAAACCGCTACGAACACCGAACCGTAACTGACTTTAACATATCTAATTTAAAAACTACATAAAAAGGTAACTCAATGTACGTAAATACTCTAATAAAATTAATGTCCCTTCTCAACGAGCAAAACTCTCAAACTAAAATTAAAACCTCCAATCAAATACTGACATTCCATAATCAAATTCAATTTTCAACATCACGACAATAATTGTCAACAGTTCAAATATAACCTAATAAACATTATTTTCGAAAATCGAACACCTATTTATGGCGCGTATGTCAACGTATCGTTAAAATAGTAATGGCGATCGACATTTAAAAAGGTAGATATTAAATTAAAAAGAAAAATCAAATTTTTAATTAGCTCTACAGGTGTAGTAGAATAGATTACTAGACATTTGAAGTCTTATTAAGCAGTTATGGCCACGTTAATATAGCCTATTAGCCATAAAAACGTAATAAAATATTAGCTATTAAAAGTAATGGCCAATCAAAGGAGTTTCTTCACAAATTTTACGATCGATTCGTATTAACGACATGTTTTAAATAATCTAGCAAGACTAATCGTGTCGCTATTGGACTGCGGGTGGAGTCGGGTGGGGACCCATAATCCTCCTTGTTATTATACTTTTTTGTCAGTTTAGTCTTTAGGTATTCGATTTTTGAAATCGGTTATGTTATACTAAATCGATAGAGTGTTTTGATTTTTTTTACAAAGTTTGATTTTAGCATAGCCTACCAAAGACTTCAACGCATTTTTTTTATAAAATTATATTTTTGAGTAATCTTTTTTATGCAGATAAGCTATTAACAACGTAATGAGTCGACCCCATTATTCGTTTCCTAGACATAATTTTCCCAATTTTAATAAGAAATAAAATATTAAATATGAAATGTAGACTCAAATAAGGCTACCGCCTCAATAAGGTGAATGATATAAAAGTCGTAACCTCTATCAAAATGACGATAAACTTTGACAAAAATTCCACGTTAAGCCGTCTTATAATTATCCATATATTACCAAATCCTCGGTTCGAACTACCTGGCCGTAGAGCATCCATGCTTTTTGGAAATACAGGACAAATGTTTTTACATTATTATTCTTGTCTTTAACATTGGGTGACTTTAACGTGTTCAGGGTGTAAATAAATATAATACCTATTTTTGGCTTTCGAAGTAATTGAATACCTATTGCTTTGGTTTTTTTACTAGTATCGCATAACCTTGCTAGAAATTACTCTGTCTTCTTAGTTTCAGGGTTTTCCTCAAATTACTTATCAGTAACTAAATTAATTTTCCACAGGTAAGTATTACCACTTTTAGACATTTCTGGTAATAATTTCAATTACACCCAAGTTCTACGGCTTCAACCGGAGTACAATTAATCTCATCCTCAAAATCTGGGACATATCCAAAACATTACGAAAAGATGCATCCCAATCTGTGCAGCAATTATAACCGCGCTCACCCACGTCAAATCCGACCGGCACACTGACGTTTATGAAAGAAAAAAAAACCATAAACCTTTTAACAGAACTGGCCGGCGATAACTCAAGCGAAATGTCCAAACTGTATTGTAAAAAAAAAGATTTTCGAATTTCAAATTTCGAACATAGAAAGTGTTAGCGACAATGGGATGTTCAAAATCTTGTTAATAAAGAGTCTAGTGGTACGCAGGTGTAAAAAGAGGTATTGTGTGTTTTTGCCCAAGTTTTGAAGTCCACAATAGGAAAGGTATGAGCATCACAAAATGGCTCAAGTGAACAACCTTCATGTTATTTTCACATGCCCTAATTTATTCAGTTTTATTCATTAGTTAACGCTGATAATTTTAATGTTATCTCAATGGATTCACAGCTTATCATTTGCTTCGAACCTAATTGATTAAAAGCTCCGATGATTCATTAAACCCACTTCCGCCAGTTAAAAACTTCTCGCATTACTCACGCATAACCAGTCATATTTCTGACAATCTTTTCCTACCTAAATTCGCAAATTGATTCACATAACATTCAAATAAATACTCCTTCGAGCAGAGCCTCTAACCATCCAACCGTGACAATGGTTAGAAAAAAAAATTGTATTCGAAAAAAGAACGTAGCAGAGAGAATATTTTTTTTTTCACTTCACAGCGTGAGATCGGTTTTGGAGGGAATTTCGGATTTAGAAGGCGTCATATGCGGATCGGTTTTTTTTTATTTCATTTGAAATAGTTGGACATATGGACCAGCGGGCGGTACCTCGTCAAGTGTCAAGGAATTATTGTTATTTAGAACAGAATTGTATGTAATTATGTTTTTGTTGGCAATTATTGATACCCTTAGGATTAGGATAAGTGTTGTAAGTTTAACCGTAGCATTAGAGAGTTGACACGTATAAACCAATAATTTTGTGGTTTAGACCTTTTTGACAACGTAATGCTATTTAGATATGTAACTATTTTGGTGGTTATCAATCAATAATCATTAATTACAAAACGATTAAATAGTCGAAAAAGAAAGAAATAGATAGGTACCTACTGGGTATGATGACGATTTTAAACACGTCCTTAATATACGACAGCTGCCGTATTTAAAACGTACCTTAGGCTCTAAATAGACGGACTGCATTTCAACTGCAATCCAACTGCAAATTGCAGTTCAAGGGCAGTTTGAATGCAGTTGACGTGCAGTCTTGTTCTAAAGTTGATTTGCAGTTCCATTGCAGT
Organism: Helicoverpa zea x Helicoverpa armigera; assembly: GCA_033682625.1. NCBI lineage: Eukaryota > Metazoa > Arthropoda > Insecta > Lepidoptera > Noctuidae > Helicoverpa > Helicoverpa zea x Helicoverpa armigera. The sequence continues at coordinate 1,255,204 of JAWIIS010000050.1, forward strand.
CGTGTCAACTGCATTCAAATTGCTCTTGAACTGCAATTTGCAGTTGGATTGCAGTTGAAATGCAGTCCGTCTGTCTAGAGCCTTAATGGCATCATCCCATGAACTGTGAAAACAAAAGACAATGAAACAAAAACTACATAAAACGTTGAGCCTATCTGCTGAAGAAAGATAATTAGTGCACCTAATTACTGCATTCGTTGGAAACAAAGGGAAAATGAAGTCTTCATTAATCTGGCACTTTCCAGTCGTGTGGCTTTTGAAATGACATTGTTGAGGTGGATGTGTCGACATTCTTAGATAGGGCTTTCACTGAACTATGGTATCATGAGACTTTAAAAGATGTAGTGTGGTATTTATAATCATCATTATCATCTGCCGAGCCTTTTTCCCAAATATGTTGGGGTTGGCTTCCAGTCTAATCGCATGCAGCAATGCAGCTGAGTTTATTTATTTATTTATTACAGGGTTTACCAACAGCTTCTGTGTAGATAAAGCTTAGAGTACAATTTTCTCTGAGTACAATTTAATCTGAGTTCTAGGTACAAGGAGCGACTTCCTATCTAAATTTCTCAACCCAGTTACCCGGGCAACCCAACACCCCTAGGCATGACTGGTTTGTCAGACTTACGGGCTTCTGACTACCCGTAACGACTGCCGGACTCCGGACTGCTGAAGATGTTCAATGACAGCCGGACCTACAGAATTTCTTGCCCAAAACACGGTCATTCTTGACCAAGATGAACTTAGAAAATACATAAAAACTTACCTAGATAAATTACATTGGTACTTGCCTGACGAATTGTTATTTTGTTTTGCCCATTGGGCATGCATGGTAAAGTCTTTCGACCATACTGCCTAGTCTTTCGTGGGAAATCATTGCCTGTCGAAGTGTACTACACTCATACTTGAGAGGTTGTTTCTTTACCCACTAGGTGCTAATGCGCTTGTTTTCACAATTTCATGAATGGTTTCTCATTACACCGTATTTACCTCACTCAAACGAAATATTTTAGGTACTACTTGAATTAAAACCGGAATTATCAGGAATTTTACCTCAAAACTATTCTTACCGAATAACGATACAAAGCAGATGAAAACATTCAAGGAAAGCTAACTAATTAAATATAGGTTGAAGTAAATAACAGAACGTAATTGACGTTAAAATAAGCATTTGCATGAATATACATGGACTGTGAACTGTAGTGATTTCTTTATTATAGGGCTAGTATAGGATAAAACTATGTTTCGGTATATCTCAGGAACTAGAGGATAGAAAAATTGTAGATATCCCATTTATCTGCCAGTACCGGCAGGATTTTTCAAAATACGTAGTTCCCGCGGCCGTGGTACATAAAGGGCTTAAGAAGGAACATAGTGGGTTTCAGTCAGTAAGAGTCTGATACTCCCACAGCGGGAGGGAGAAATCTCATGCTTCACCTACAGCGGGAGGGAGAAAGACCATTTGCGAAAGACCACCATAGTTCAAATAGGAACACATAGTTAGATGCCCTTAAAAATCAATTGGTTAACTGACTTAGCGGGTCGGTCAATTAATTAATAAAAAAAAAAAATATTCTAAGGTTCCATGCTTCGGAAAGCATGTAGAATTTCGGTCAGTGTTTGTAATTTCAGGAGGCATGTTAAATTGGTGGCCCCTGTCTATCATTTCAACATCTGCGGCATTATTATTAAAGGGGTAACTGGGTTGAAGAGGTCAGATAGACAGTCGCTTGTAAAACACTGGTACTATGCTGCATACAGTTAGACTGGAAGCTGACCCCAATGTACTTGGGCAGAGGCTAGACAGATATTGAGCTTAAATTCATGTCTTGTATAAGACGTTAGGCTATGTGTGAATTTAACGCCTCTAAATATCTAGGTAAATTTGTATGAGTACAGTTAGAATCTTGTGTCTAACTATAGATAAAACTAAAAATATCGTTTCCTTCACAAAATGAAATCCAAATTAATAAAGCAGTGTACACGGCCGAAGACAATCGCCCATACATCTTAACTCTATGTATAGACAATTCAACTTAATTACTCTTCTTCAAGTTGTCGTAATTAGCTAAACAGGATACAAGCCATAGACTACGTGATAAGCTCGTGTCCGCTCTTCACGATCCATAAACGAAACAAACGCGTATTAGAAACTTCTTAAAACGAAAACTGTTATACAACCTCCTTCAATAAACTGGAAAGCTTTGAAAGACAGAAAATAAATCAAAAGAAAATCTCTAAATTCAGACATAATATTAAGTTTACGGTTCGAAGACAAAGCAAGCAATCTACCTTGGTTAATACAACAATAACGCAATAAAAACTCCGTGCTAATTAACTAAACCGTCGGCCATTTTAGCCTGCCGCCATTTTGTTAAAATATTACCGAGTAAATTAATATTTAAATTGCTCTTTCAGACGTCGAAAACTAATCGAAAGACACTAACGGCCTTTTGTTTGCTGTACAAATAAAAATTAAACATCATTAAAGTTTTCTTTTTTAGAAAAAAGATTTGCATTTTGTCGGGTCTTTAATGAAGTTATATCGACTGGTTTATTTCTTAGTTTTCGAACTTCTGTGATTAAAGATAACAATGAAATTAAATCACCGGGAGCTACCGATTTTTGTAACGAGCCCATAAATGCTGCACGAGCATACCAATGTCAAATTTGAAATTCAAAAATGGCGGATCGATGGTATTTTTTCATTTGGCGTGCGTCAATTTGACGAAATGTTCACGTCAAAATAACGAATTCCCATTAATTTTGTTGTCGTTTATCTATCCGATCGGGTTTTGGACATATTGCGGTCGTAACAAACACCTTTTTGATGGAATTAGCATTTTGTTTTGTCAACGAACCTATTTTAACATAATTGTACAGTTTTTTCTTGTTTCACCGTGAAGTTTTTAATGTAGTTAATTAATTATCTGTGTTGTTGATATTAGCTGATTAAAAGAGAACATACGGAACATGTTTTAATTTAAGTTGGTTTGTCACAGTCACAAATCAAGTGTAGATATTTAGTCACAACTGCTACTAATTTATTCACAACTATTAATAAAATAAGAACTATCTAACTATTAACTCCTACTTTCCCCATCAGAATACTTACAGTTATTTTCAAGTTATCCACCAAAATACACACACACACACATTAAACCATGAAAAGACAATTTTTTTTCACCGTGGAGCCATAGCGGATCAGAGATAGCCTTTACAAACTCTTTTATGGGTCATAAAATAATACAGGTGGCCACCACTTCACCTGTGCGAGTTATGTCTAATATAACACCTTTTACCGACCGTGGGTAACTAATGCTTCTTATATATGTACGTATGTAATGTGAGAAAGTTTATATAAAGACTTTTATGGTCGATGCTTCTGTTTTTAATGTATGATGGTTTTGGGTAGCTATTTTGCTTGTGTCGATCGATTAGGTATTAGCTACCGCCAGTGGTTTCATACGTGGCCTGTGTGTACTACTAAGTATACTATGTATACTACATATACAGGGATAAAAAGTAATCTATATAGCTTTCCTCAGTAAATAAGCTAAGTTTGTAGCATTGAAAAAAATTTTCAAATTAAACTAGTAGTTCCTAAGTTTAGTGCGTACACGCAAACAACAATACTGCTTAGCTTTACAATATGGAGGAATTGTAGTGGTGTCGTAGACGGTTTTTAAAGAAATATGTTCTTGCTATAGATTAGTTTTTGCAAAAAAGAGGAACAAGCCACCATCGAGGCAAACTTTCACGTTTACAATAATTAGCGTGATTTTAGAGAACAGAAACAAGATTCAGCTTAGAACTTTCAATAGAATCTATCAAACTTCCTACATCATAAGCAAAGACTATTAAAATTACGTAACACAATATCCGCTAATTTCCCGCCAAGCTTAACTTTCAAGATGGCGGACTGCACCTTACTGTCACATCGCAATGGCGACTTTTACTGTCAAACTATCGTTATTACTCATTGTGATTCTATAAGTTTATTATAATATTTGTTTGAAAGTGCATTTCTTGGTCATCCGTCATGCATTGTACAATGAAATGAGTATCATTTAAATATTTAACGATATTCAGGATAGAAAGTTATAGATGTCATTGTCCGATGGTTATAGGTGCTGGGTGCATCTTGAACAATGGATGCATTTTACAGTTTGACATTGTGAAAACTTTCCGATGAACTTAGCGGTAATGGGTGAATTGACATCGGTTCACCTTTTGAGGAGATCGTTGCTAAGCAACAGCCGTACAAGTCGATGAATTAGGTTAAGCAACGGGCTTTCCATGGATGGGTGACCGTCAAATCATGACGAGTACTTCCGTGTCTCGGATAGCACGTTAAATTGTTAGGTCCCGGCTGTCATTAACATATCATTGGCTATCGTTACGGGTAGTCAGAAGCTAGAATGTGGCCAGAAGGCAGGCTCTAACTCATTCTACTTCATTAGACAGAAGACAAAACAACCTATCCACGCGTGAATGAACTAATTAACCCGCAAAAAAATCATTCATTCACATAACAAACCTTTTTAGTACCCGTCTCTTTGGTGTGAAGATACTTAGCTATAAAAAGGTTGAACATGTAAAATATAATTTATATCCGCAAAACATGTATAACTTAGCATCGATACACGACAGGATATGTCGTACGGTGAATATATTAATACCACATCTTCATTACTATTGAAATTAGGTTTCATTCGTTCGTATCATTCCTTTTTAGAGTGACAGAGGAATGAAGAAAAATATAATTACGTTGTAAGAAGGGAAAAACAGTTGACTGCTAGCTTCCGCGATTATAATGGCATTCCGAAGATGCTTGGCAATTTTGCAATAATATAACCATATTTTTATTAAGAAACAGTGTCTAAGGAAATATCTTATTATTACGTTTTTAAGTTATTTGAAGTAGGAAATCAGTGATTAACAAAATAATTATCTCGACGTAAGAGGAATTCGCGAGCGTGTAGACGAGGTGTTATTTTGCAAAAATAATCTACCAAGTCTTACCTTCAAGTATTTTGCAAGCCGTTTATTTCAATAACCAAAATAAAGCTTTTTTAATTACATAGCCAAAACGTGTTTTATCTTTATAAAGTAAAAATATGACAAAGTTTCATGATAACATGTGACCAAACATTGCATGCAATATGGGTGAATCGCAAACATTGACCCGGCTTGCTCTGTTCCAAGAAATAATTACTTTTTTACCTTTTTGTTGATACGTAGTACCTTTTGATAGATAGATAAGTTTGTTATAATGTAGTATGATGTATATTTTTGTATAAAAATAATGTGATTGGAATTTGAAGTTAGAAAGAACCAAAATTAAAATGTTTTAAAGCTACAAGTTGATTCCAATATGTGTGTTTGTGTTTGTGTAGTGTGCGCGCGCGCCGCACGCTGCGCCGGCGCGAGATAATGTCTCCCGACCAGCCGACGCTTGCTAAGCCCGCTATCTCAAATCTCCTCAGGCCTGTTGTTTCACGTCTTTATCTAAAGAGTTTTCATTTTAATAACAACATTCACTTTGTTTGCCATTTAATCCCCACATCCTCTGTTTGTTGGCTGATGCCAAACGGTAGCTGTTACATGACATACGGTACGGCTCTATCTTATCATACCCACTCTACAACATATGTTCACTAAACGCCTAATGGAGTTATTATAATTCAAACATTTTCCTAAAATCCGAATCGTTTATGCAAACGCTAAAGCGCAAACACAGCGTGTGCTTTTTTTGTTGCGAAAATAATATTAATCTGTATCAATGAACCGTGAATGTAATGAACGAACAATGGGAGCGTCTTAAGGAATCATTCGGTCGCCGTCCGGCCGGCTAATTTCGCGCCCTTTCACCTGTCAATCACACGTCACAGCGCGCGTAAACGACAGCGAGAAACTGGTATTAGCCTTAAACGAAAACGTACGTACAGCTATGTAAATTACGTTTTATTACACGAAATAAGAAACGAAGCCTGTGATTTAGTTAGCGGGTGATAGGGAAATGAGTAAAATTATCTGTGAAAGTGCGCGGCCATTAAAGTTTTCGCGCGTTAATATGTCAATGTGACGTTTAGTTTCGCGCGCAAACTTGCCGCCGCGTTCGGCTCCGTCGCCCAGGCATTCTGCGCGTCCGATTAAATTTTAAGCGAGATTAATAACGAGAATGAAACAATTATGTTGACAATATAGCTTAATGTGGGACGTTTTGACAGACGAATGGCGTTCCCGGACGTCCAAAACACTTATAATCGTGCGGTTTACAAAACCATAAATAAGTATCGTTTTTTTTCTTAATGGCATCATTGCGTGTCGGCATGCAATACGTTTCTAGTTAAAATGCAAGGTTTTTGCAAGATTTACGTAATTTTTTTAACATTTTTAGTTGGTATTTTCCATTTAACGCATTAGAAATGTTTTAAATTAGCGTTATAATTTATTTGCTGTAAACTGGTCGGTTATTAATACTAGGCATTACTGGTTGAATATTTTTTCTGCGGACGCGTTAAAGTAATTTATCGTGTAGGTTTAGAGTTGCGTATTGTTTTCCTTGAAAAATGAAAATGTTATTCGCTTAGAAAACTTGAGGAAGCAAGTAATAAAATACCTCTCTGAGATAGCTACGTGATTAATTAAATAGGGGAACAGAGAAAGCCACACCTAAGTAAATACACTATGTGAGATACGGTGAATTACCTACATACGTAAAAGCTGCAATATATATTATAAATAATTACTTGATTCATTCCTAATCGACTTCCTTGAAACCTTTATATTATTTGTTCTCAAGATTAATTTCCCCATTAAAAACAAGGGAATTATATGATAATCAACTAAGACTTAAAACAGTAATCTAGCTTCAATCAAGATACTATTGCTATTTAATAACCACCATACCATAGGCATTAAAACCTCCTTATTAAGTACATAACAACTTTTTAATTTCAATGTTCTAATATTCAAATATAGAACGACTTTTTTTTTAAACAGCCCGCTGTGTACGTACCTCGCGTCTGCCGTCACTTTGCTCAGTTCGAGTGCGCCACTGGTCAGCGTAACATGTGTCAAACATCACTTACAGATGTCAACACATCGTTAAAAGCTCTGATAATATGATAAAATAACATGGTGGTCTGTTTGTAGAGTTGACCTATGAAAGATGGCTCTATTTATGTTAGCTTCTGTTTTATGGTGGGTAATAAATAAATAAAATAGTGGGATTTAGAGATAAGTAGGTAAGCTTTCCATTGGGGAAATAACGTCGGGTATCGTTTTGGTAGCTCTTGCTTCCTGAATTTAACTAAGTAACTGAATAAAATACATTCGTAATTATAGTTTCAAAACTAAAGAGGTTGATAAAACACTCTTTACAATTATTAAAATAATCTCATCTTTATCGACATAAGACATTTTTATTGTCCCACTGTATGCCTCCTCTCATAGCGATAATGAATGAGCGTTAATCACTACACTTCTTGAAGATTTGCGATTTGAAGATTGGCGATTTCAGAGTTTTAAGCTCAGATTTCCCTGTGATGTTTGTTGTTTGTTTTTTTCGCTATTATTCAGTCGTTGGTGGCCAAGATATACTAAGAAAGAACGCATAAAAGAAAAGTTAGAATAGTAACATAGTAGGCACTTGAGGGGCTGGAACTTTAATCACTGGACCACCACGGCTTCAATCGGCTTGTACTTCATTCAGTTCAGTTCTGTACGAAACCCATTTTGAAATCAACACAAGGTTGATTAGAGGAAGCTTAGAAATTAACAACTTCAGATCGGTGACTTCCTTAGAGGGGTATCTCAAGCAGCGAATTTACACATTTCAATGTTAAGAAAATAATTTAATACATTCATAATTATTACTTTTGTCGTAAATATACAGTGGCCAGTATTTTTCAAGATGTTGCTATTTTAAGAATCCTGGGATTTATCCCTTTAGACGATTCACCCCATCAAATCACTCTTTCACTCTAAGGTTGGCTGTGAGTGAACCCAACTCTGGGTTAAGCTCGCCGTTGTGCATAATCTCTCTGTTATCCGTGTGTCAAAATGTGTTAATGTGTGCAATAAAGAATACCTAAACTAAACTAAAAATACATATGTACTACCTAATCATTCATGATCGGACCGAAGTCACGGGATGTTCTTTAAATAAAGATCCCATTCAACTCAGCTTACGTCACTTACAGAGATAATTTTAGCTTATTTGATTTGACCGAGATAACTTAGTTTCCTCGTGTTACAGTTACAATTTCCAAAACAGCTACAATTTCCTCAAAAATGTATGCCAGTCCGTATTTCGGAGCCTAGATGAAAGTTCAATAAGTCTTAGCTGTTTCTTCGATATGGCTTATCTTGTCTATTAGGTACATACTGATGACAAAAGCGATTTGTAGATTCTAAAGGTGAGTATAGACTACAACATTTTCTGGAGCATTTCTGTGTAATGTAACGTTCTTGCGAATGGTACAATACAGACAAAAGCTCGGTTTCCAAAGCATTTCCAAGTAATGTAACGTTCTTGCGAATACTCTCGCTCGCATGCATCTACAAGTTGCGTGTGCTGCGTTTAGGGTCGTGGCTCGACGAAATTTTATACCAACACGCTCGACGAAATGTTATACCAATTGAATATACTCGTTGGTTTGTAACAAAGAGGCGAGCGTGCTCGACGTTTAGTTCGTAAAAGGATGATGCACTAGAACATATCATGGAGCGGCTCGTTGTTCTGATACGAGTAAATGTTGTAGTCTATACTCATCTTAAGTTTCATAACGGAGCCCAGATTAAAACTCATGTGTGAATGTCAAATATTTTTCGAAACGTCAAGCTAGTTGCACGGTTCCACCAAGGAGTGGGTCTTATGGAGAAAAACCGGCAAGAAACTCGATAAATCTTCTAAGTAGTCGGTGGTATGAAAATGTGATGTTTAGTAAGACAGATTCGACCGTGTTCTATATTAGTTACAGTAGTATTTAGTGTAAAAATTCCACAATAAGTTTACTGTTAAATCAGTATAATTCGACATACACACATAATTATGCATACATTTTCTTTACCTTCTGTCATAGCCCGATGGGACGGCAATCCGACACCACCGGAGAGAGATCAGGGGCAGAACTGGCGAGCTTAACGTGCTCTCCAAATCACGAGAGTGCACAGTCAACTTCAGGTCAGTGGTAACAGTTTTATATTAGGAAAATCGTACTTATTACTATTGAAATAAGGTGCATGACAGTTACCACTGATGTGCAGTCTATCGTACCAACTTCTAGATCCATGAAGGAATTTCAGCTCAACCCAGGAATCGTAGCCACAATATTCTAAACTAGCCGTTTTCCCGTGGTTTCACCCGCGTCCCGTGGTTACTACTGCCCGTACCGGGATAAAATATAGCCTATGTTACTCGTGGATATTGTAGCTTTCGAATGCTGAAAGATTTTTTTCAAACTTTCCAGTAGTTTTTGAGCCTATTCGTTACAACCAAACAAACAAACAAAGTTTGCCTCTTTATAATATTAGTATAGATAATGAATTTTACAAGTATAAAACACAGAATACAATTGTACATGAAAGAAAATGTTGCATTGTCTTCCTAGCTGTAACGCAATAACGGATTTTTATGATTTTTGCTTACAGCCGGTTTTGAAGTTAATAAATTCTTACTAATAGGTAGGTATTACAAATGTAAAAGTATTGAACCGGTTTATACAAAATTTCTACCAAAATCTTCGGACCTACGAAAAGATAGGCTTTTACCCCGTTGCGAAAAGTGGTTCTCCCGGGACGTAGGTGAAGGGATCAGCTAGTATTCTAATAGGTACCTAATTCATGCAAGATAGAAGAAAATAGTTTTGAAACTTTTCGGAAAACTTTGTGCTCAATGCCTGAATAAGAGTAAAAATCGAGAAAATAACGTTGGTTGGCATTCAAAGAAAATGCGTTTTCATAGAAAAGAAACTTGAATAAGTTTTAGAACTTAGGGCCTTCTGCTCCGCTACAAAATTATGACGATGATGTATGAAATATGAAACTGGAAGTACCTATATCTAAGTAATTAATCTATATTTATAGATGTTACAGAAAACGTACTATATTTTCCTCAAGATAGTTCAAGAGATTTGGAATTCAAATAATTAATCAATACAAGCTTTCTAACATGGAGGACTGGCAACTGGCATTATTATTGAGTTCAATATCATTAAATGCAGTAACGCAACGTTACACAACGCACTGAAACGTTATCATGTCTTAGATAACTATCAAACCATCATCGTATGAACATGTTTAACATAAACCAGGGGTAGCAACCGCCCACCTCGAGACCAACAGATTTATCGATCAATTTGTAACAAAACATCTAATAAATCAATCGGCACACACATCTTCACGTGTTCATAAATCTTTGAAGATTTACTTTATGTAACACGACCAAGTTTTGATGGCCCTATGATTGACTACGAACCTTCGCGGACAGGTGTCATTACAACTGGCGACCTAACTGCCGCTGAAAAAACATTTACTTCAAAAATAGAATTCGGATTCCCGCGCTTAATTGCGGGCCCGCCAATGAGCGTGAGTTGCGTGCGAGTGGGAAAACTTGAATATAGAACGAGATGGACGGTTGTTCGTGGCAGTCTCCGCCCAGTTAACAACATGGCGGCGGTGTTGATTGGCGGAGCGCGCGCCTCCTCCGGGAAAGCCGCGAGGGGAAATATGGGCGGCGAGAAAAGTCGCCACCACAGAAATGCCATGTTTAATTAGTATAAGTAAGTTAAACGCGCATTCAATGTGCTGAGTTATGACTGATTTACCTTAATAGGTCAATTAAGGATTCGTTCTGAGATTAGGCTTTGCACGTCTTTGTAAACTCGTACTTACACGGGTTGTTCGAAGGTTGCGTTCGTGGTATTAAAAATTTAATGTACACACGCGAGTCGTGTTTAAATAGTTTGATTTATTAATGTCGTAATTAAGTAGCAGCTTTATTTTAAATTTCGTGGAGTGGAATACTCGTGAGACCTTACCTAAATACCATTTAGGTACATCATAAGTAGGTATGCGTGTACATAGACACTGTTTTGCTAGGTTCCATTTAAACTAAGAAAAATAAAATTACGAAACTAATAGTTATAAGTTTGACCGCTACTTATGTGTTTCGTCTATCAGTCTGTGGTACCAAGCTCTTGAATCATGAACAGATTTGAACGTGTTTTTTTATGAAAGGTGGTTTTCCAGCTAAGTAATTATCTAAAATGCTAAATGTATTTTGAGAAGAATCTAACACTAAGTGGGACTGGTCTGACTAATAAAACTTAGGTATAACATAAAAGATAGGAAGACGTCAAAAAGTCAATCGTTTAACTTTACTGAACCGTCCCCTATAGGTAGGTACCTAAGCAGAAAGATAGATGGTATGTTACGAAATAAGGGTACGTAACCACCAATTTATTCGTAATTAGTACGCACTAATTATTGTAGGTAAGTAGAAATACCTAACATTAGTGCAGCTTGGTTTAACCACGGTTGCAATCTCATCTACCTATCAGAAACTACTTAGTACTTATACGGGTCGACTCATTAGCTAGATATAGAAAATTTGATACCTAAGAATATAATATTTTCTTCAAGATAATTCTCTGTCTAACTTTCTCTATAGGGATTGGCTTCCAATCTAACTGGATGCAGCTAAGTAAGTAGGTACCAGTGTTTTACAAGGAGCGACTGCCTATCTAACGTAATCTATTAAGTCACCTGGGAAATACCTATACAATAGTCATTATACGATCTTCTCGTAACGAATGCCAAAGACGAACAAATGACTGCCGGGAACCACCAATTTTACTTGCCTTCCGATTCGGACTTTGAACTCAGAGGTGCTTGTCATGTCCAGTACGTATATCAGATAGATATAAGGCTAGGTAAAAAAAGTTATAAGTAACTAGTAGGTACCTAACCTTTAAAATCATGGAAAAGGGCTGACTACGTCAACCATTGCTTAAGTAGTCCCATGATCAACCCCACGAGCTCCTTATAAAAGTTAATAGATATGTAAGTAAGTACTAAAATTGTACACCCATCATCATCATTGGCCACAGAGCATCTTGGTCAGACGATTGTGGCAGTGCTAGTCTATACGGTTATTAGTGCCGCAAGCACTTTCTTTTGTGGCTGAATAAGCCAATATAATAATAACTGCTTCAATAAGGTTAATAAATAACTGATAGATAAGTAAGTAGGTATGTGAAATAAACTGGCATTAAATGCCTGATATTGCCGTGACCTAACAACTTACGGAGGGGCCATGATTGTTTCTTAAACGTACAAAAACTTCCGTGTTAAAACATTGTGGTAAGAAAATAAAATTATATGAACGTGAAACATACCTGTGTTTGCTTTCTGGAAAATCACTCTTGCATAGGCCGGATACAGTTCCATTGAAGCTTATTGTATAGCCACTCTTTAATTTAGCATAATTTTGAAGAAGTTGCGAAACAAACTCACACTCACAGCATAGGAAAAAAAGTTTTTAAAAAAATTATAGAAATTGTCTTTTTTAATTTCAGGAGCAGGCATAATAGTTATTTGTTATACAAAAGTGCAAAAAAGTTAGAATCCTGAGCGATAGCGAGGGAATTAAAAAACACAACGTGAAAAATCTTTGCACTCGAGTGCAACACGTAACTTGTCATCACACCATCGAGAAAATTACTAAATGGAAAAAAGAAAATGGCGCGCATGGCAAATTACAAAGATGTACTTATTAAAGTTTATTTATTTAAAAACTAGTTTAAAAATAAAATAAGCTTCAAAATCGACCTAAAAACAATAATAAAAATTACTTAATTAGTTCAATCATTATTTTAAGCAGTAGTTTATTTGTTTTATATGTATTTCTTTAAAAAGTCTTATCAAAGATTGTCACAAATGGAGAATTGCACACGATGTTCTAAATTCAAATCACTTTGCCGCTCCAGAGGATAAACACGGCTTTTGCACTGAGATATATCGAAGAGCAAAACTATTCTTTCCGAGATGGTGGGATGAAAAAATTGTTTCTTAACTCTTTACTCCCGTTTTCTTGTCAAATTTCTTAAAATATCAATATCAGACATCAAATCTTAGCAAAGTTCGCTGTCTCTATATACTTACCCATACCTATTGAACTAGCACCCATTATCATTTCTACACCAGCAATGGTAGTGTATGTGAAACTATATTCAATGTAAAACCTCAATGTACCATATACTTAGAAATAAATGATATTCTATTCTATTCTATCTAAGCCCTTACATAGAACCCTTCGTATTCAAGGTTTCCTTAAAACTCATCTATGTATTTTGAACAATTCCGCTGCAATAGCATCATAGACCATAGGCTAATTAGATTAGCACTTTTCCACGTCCATAGGTACTTATTTAGAAAGAATAGCACCTCCAAAAACGCTCCTTCCACCACTCCTTAGTATTATGTCTGGAAATAAGAAGCGATGATGAAGAACCTTCCCAGCAACACAGTTGTCTATGACAATTTATTATTTAATTACAAAAAAAATGGTTTTACAAAACATGGACATCCTTGCCATTGAACATCCTTGGCAGTCGTTACGGGTAGTCAGAAGCCAGTAAGTCTGACACCAGTCTAACCAAGGGTATTGGGTTGTCCGGGTAACTGGGTTAAGGAGGACAGATAGGCAATCGCTCCTTGTAAAGCACTGGTACTCAGCTGCATACGGGTAGACTGGATGCCGACCCCAACATATAATTAGTTGGGAAAAGGCTCGGGAGATGATGATGAAAATATAATTATCATAATTACAGCAAATGACGAATTATTGAACAGATTACGAACATATTAAGCTAAGAATATTTTCTTTTCAACTCAACCAAATCGCCTGAAGACTAAATTAGGATATTGTGCAATACAGCCGACATGATTAATTCTTTTTAAACCAGTTTCGCGGACCGGTTGCAAACCACGTTCAGATCATTGATCCTAAGATATGCTGCCTCTAATATTATAAATACTCTACGTGTAAAGGAACGTGTATTCATTAACTGTGTTAATCTTTATCTTGTAGATAACAGAAGTGATTTATTGGTTCCAAACGCTAGTAGTTTTGTTATTTTTGAAAGATGCTGCATTGATTTCGAAAGTGGGGCAGAAAGTTAGCTTCAGTCTCAGTTCTTACTTAGGTATATTATTGTCATACCCTGTTCCCAATTGTATCTAGGATCAGCGTCATACCTGTATCCTAGTCTCCAAAAATATCTATCTGCCCTATTTATATTCGCACTACACTCTTGAGTAGGCACAAGTCTGCATATTCGATCCGAGGTCGGGCGACTGCAACACAAACCAACAAATAGCAAACGCATGTGAGGTACTTTTCTCAAGAGATATATACTCTCTAAATACCTAGACATATGTTCTCTATGTATCTTTGCAATCGATGACTGAGTAAAGGCGAAGGAAAACATCTTGAAGAAACCAGAAGTTTGAAACCTCCAGTTGTTCTGGAGCGCTTCTTTTAATGAGAAGAGACCCTGCAGTGGTACAATAAAAAGATGAAAGATTAGCAGGTGGTAATATCCAGATCTACAATCCGAACTGATATTGTTTTTTACTGCGTATCATGAGGTTCAAATGTCTAAACAGAAATGCAGAGTTATTTGGAGCGAACTAAGACAACAAACAGACTATCAAATCAAAATCATAGCAACATTTTATCATCTTACTATACCTACGCCATTAGCTTGATATTACAAACGCCTGATAAAAGTGACAGAGCAATAATTGCATACGCTACTGCAATTTCAACTTGCTACCATTCACATACTTGATACTTGCTTTGCAATATTCTTCAGTACTATAGAAAAGACGTAAATATAATATTTGCTTTCTCCTGTAGTGGGAGGAAAAAGGATGAAAAAGAGGAAAACAACTATTCATACTTTAAAAAAAAGTTAAATAGTTTGTTTAGTTCCGCGCGCAAATGTCGCTTAGACCTCTCCGATTTAAGAAAACAACAGTGTTAGATAGCCTATCATCGAGCCATCGAGGGGTTTTTATCATGATGCACGAAAATCCCACGTGATTGTGGACGAATAAATCCTGAGTAATTTCCTAGTTGATCGGAAAGATTGCTAAAATTTAGCATGTTTTAACTATTTTATTACAGTACAGTCAACTTCAGATCAGTGGTAACAGTTTTATAGGAAAATCGTACTTATTACTATTGAGTTAAGGTGCATGACAGTTACCACTGATGTGCGGTCTACTGTACCTTCTAAAGACTTTACAATATCAAAAATGATCATTTGTGTTAGTATTATTTCTTACCAGAGCCTCAGATAAAATCGTTTGTTAAGTTAGCATAATTTAAGTAATTGTTCAAAGCGATACATGATTATATTTTTTGCGATTTTTTCTGTCAATTTGCTTCTTCCATGTGACATTAACTAAAATAAAAGTAGATATGTCCTAGCAATTTATTTTTATCTTCACCTAGTTTATTCGAAAACTCATTAGCATGACACGAAAGCTACTAACGATATGTCGCAGTCACTTCGCCCTTTCAGTCCAATGACCATTTGTCTAAGCGATGGCCGATAACACCGAACATTAGATTAATTCACATTGTCACACGTTTGTGCGCTGTTTTGTATTGTGACCGAATAGCCAGATGGTGTAGAGTGTGATAGGTTTGATGTTAAAAGGAGAATTATGATTGTGGTCTACTTTTTATTGAGAAATTATGTCAACAGACTTGAGCCTTATAACCCAGACACGAAGATATAACACCATCAACTTCCTCAGAGCAAACTTACAAAGCAATTTCTTCCTAAACCAGGAGTCGGCTAGTCTAATGGGGCCTTAATAGCATCGTATACTTCAACATGCTTCTTTGACTTAATGTACATAAATACCTACACACATATTCAATAGTACAGCTACATAAACCATTTTCCAGACAATATGTGTGCTTATTTTGTGGGTGTACGGAGTAGATTTAAGAAAAACTCACACTGCTATTCGATAAAATTAAGTATTTTAATCATAAAGAAGCAAGCATTTCAACAAAGTTTTGTAGAAATGGAATTTGCAGTGTCATTCTTAAACTATTTTCCGATCAATACACTCGCAAACGTAGACTAGAACGTTCATTTACTCTATCTATGACCAACCTAACGTTATATCTCAGCCAATCTTCACAAATGATTCCATTGGCTACAAAAAAGCGTATTGGCGAAATGCTAAGCTGTATAGAATAAACAAACTATTATAAACAGCACATGTTACCACCTACAGCGACTGAAAACAGAAGGTGTTTCATAAATCAATCTGTTTTACCCAATTTTGACAGTTCTCGACGCCATCTTGAAACGGTGGCGTCCTATTCACTTGTGTGGTCTCGCACTTATAGCAATGACAAAAATACTCGAAACTAAAATATATAAAAAAAGATGTAAAGAAAAGATAGTTTTATTCAAAGATTTTTTTGTTATAATATAATCATGAATAGTCTTAAAAAGGACTACCCGTATGATATATTTAAGTCCCTATATCGGTAGAAAAGTTGACAATTTACTGGATAGGCATCGCCAACTTTTTGTCCTATTGTTTTCAGGAATGGAATTTTTCAGTTTTATGAAAATTTTATAGCCTCCTCATTCCACAATCTTTCCCTTTAAAATTGCCAAACGTTTTATTATGAATCCGTGTACGTAGAATGTTGTAAAGATAGAAACAGTTTAAGCAATCAATCAGGACAGTAAACATACACTAGGTAAGTAGTGAGCATTTACTCAAATCAGACCTAAGACTAATCTATTTAGTCTAAGACGATCCAGAGATATTTTTACTAATACAGATAAGTAGTTTTTATTTATATACAACCGTGTCCCGGGATACCTGCTTACACTGAGAAATATCCGGATAAGAAGTAGTCTTTATTGATAAATGAACTATCGGTACAGTATTCGTCAAATTGAACCAACTGGTTTTTAGGTTACGGCATACGAATAGCAAACCAACTCTTCAGCTCTATAATATTAAAAGCGAAACTTGGTATCCAGCAACTAACAGCACATAACCCATTAAAATAAACTCTCAACCTATAATTCAAAAAATGTTAACAGCCAACAAACGTCACATAACTATTAATGCACTATGCTTTAACCGTATCAGTGGAATCAAACGGTTGCATTCTCACCAGAACTAT
The DNA here is from genome assembly GCA_033682625.1 of Helicoverpa zea x Helicoverpa armigera. Taxonomy (NCBI): domain Eukaryota; kingdom Metazoa; phylum Arthropoda; class Insecta; order Lepidoptera; family Noctuidae; genus Helicoverpa; species Helicoverpa zea x Helicoverpa armigera. The sequence continues at coordinate 1,272,449 of JAWIIS010000050.1, forward strand.
GCAACTATGCAGGTGCACTAGGCTTCAGGTGTTGCAATGTAGTACGTAATTGCATTTTGTAAATTCCTTGATCAAATGCTGATAGAGTGGGCTTTGGAAGAGTGGACGTAAAGTTGACAGTTGTTGTGCTATTATGTTTTATAGGTATTTCAGTTTTTATAGTGTTTATGTTTTTGGGCAGTTTCGACGCCTTTGTTGTATGGTCATTTAATTCAAATCAGGCTACTTATAGTGACACAAGGCGAACGTAGTATTTACCTAATGTTTCATTGGTTTACTACAACTTCTTTCTCATAACTTTTTGCCACTGAAATCATCAATACTTACGACTGGTAAAAAATATCAAGAGTTGAACATCTTTCATAGTTTGTAAGCCACAGTTGTCTCTTCTGGGCATGAAATAAGTGCGCAACCAGGAGGAAAACACGACGGGCAGAATAATCTTCATAATTTCTTCCTAGTTGAAGCAAATCTTTCTCTTGTAAGACAGCAATTTAAAAACAGTTAAATCAATATAATGCAACGCTGACACACACAAGATAACGCCTACTTACAGCTTAATAGCCAAAACTTATTATTTAGAAGAACAAGAGCAGCATATATGACACTACAATCTCGAACCAATGAACAATCACCCCAATAATTTCAATAAACAATAAAATTACCTATAAGTATCTGCTGGTGTAGGCTATCTTGCCCTAAATCTACCTATCTGTCCATTAATTTTCGATTAGACATTATGACATAATTTGTATGGAGCTACTGTCGAAATTCGAAATCTAAAAAAACATACTGCACTGACCCCGAATAAAATTGAGATAAGAACAGGAAGAGGACGATGATGCCAAAATTCAATCTCTGATTGCAATCAATGGATAGATAGGCCGTAGGATAGTTTGAAAAATACCTTCAAGCTATCCAGTAGTTGTTGTAACATACGTAAGAATAATAAAAAGCAGATAAGTGAACTACGAGTAAGTATGTACCTATGCGGATACCTACAAGTCTCCGGAAGATGGCGTGCTAAGTTACGGCTGTCGCCAGGGTGCGGTGCGAATTTGAGCGGGAAAGTAGCTTTGACATTTCTAACCATTTTTTTTTTTCAATTTTAGTTTTCTTTAATTTAAAAAATATTTTATTATATAGGTTTTTTTTATATAAAATTAAGATTTTTTATAAAGTATTCCTTCTAAAAGACGAAAAAGAAATAATGAAATAAAAAATATAGGTAAGTACATACATATATGTGATATTATCAATTATTGTTTGTGACAGACAATTCTAATAAACATATTAAAAAAAATACTCCATTATTTATAGAATCACTAGATTTTTCGATCGATTTCCAAAATCTACAGGTTCTTTATAAAAATTGGTTCAGCCGTTTTTACAATGACTGTGTAACTGACTTTCGAATAATTTTAATAACTTTTCAATGTTTTAACGATGGTTATAAAAGGTACTGTCTCGCCGAACAATGTTTTGAAATCCTTTCTCTTATTGTTTTTATTTTTTTTCTTTATATAACTAAGTTTTTTGCTTACACATGACTTGATTGAGTACCTAACTGATTTGAAAGCTTATTTATCATATTAGACAACATGAGAAAGTAATTTTGCATGCTGAATTTTCACGGTTAATTAAGTACGGACAAACATTGAGTTAAAATATTTTCACTAATATCTGAATAAAATACAGCTAACTATGTATAAATGAAACATATCTTTTTAACCGACTTCCCAAAAAGCGGAGGTTCTCAATTCGACCGTATTTTTATTTTTCATTTTTTTATTTAATATTATTTATATTTTATTTAAGATACGTAATTATTTTTTTGCTTGGACATCATAACCCATCCCGCTGTGAGGGCACTCCCTCAGACTCACTGACTAAAACCCATCATGTTCCTTCTTAGGTCCCTCATGTACCAGGGCCGCGAGACTCTTTCCAACAATCCCGCAGCCACAGCAGCTGCATACATAAGTTAAAAAGTAGTACCAAATTAGAACTATCAAAAAGAAAAAAAGCTAAATAAATACAGAACTACTTTCTATTAACTTGGACCGCGCGACGAACAAACGGACACATGTTTTTGTTCGAGTAGAAATTACGTCAGCTTTAATGGCAGTGCACAGTAAATAAGCAAAAGGTCCGTTGCAATTGAAAACATTAAATTGTAAAATAATAATCGGTATAGAAAATGTAGAAAAAATATTGAGGACTTAGGAGAATTCAGTCTAGTAATGTAATAATGACATCATCACCAATACCAATTATCGGCCATGGTTTCTGTTCTCTCGAAAGAGATGTAGATACTAACTCTCCATTTCTTTACTCATATGGGACCTGGGGCCTGAGGCCCGACGGGTCAGTCTGACACGACTGGAGAGAGATTAGATGCAGCACCGACATCCACGTGTCCTCCGAGGTATAGTTGAATCAATCACCGATTTCCAGAATCCAAGCTTCTGTACCACGGAACTCTCACTGACTAGCAATCGGTCTAGACGCCATTATTACTAATCTATCACTAATTATCCACCCACCAAGTCCACCCAAACTTGCACTTCAATCCTAACTTTTACACTCTTCCTAAGTCATCACACAATTCTTGTCACTTGTCCCAAACAAGTACCAGACATCCTCAATATTCAAAACTGTCCTTCTGCAATACCTGTTGTGTGGTGACCACATAACTGTAGATCTACATTCGCGGATCAATTATTTAACGACTGAATTATTTGCATATTTCTGCGATTGCTGTGAATTTTGGTGTGAATCGAGATTATTATCAGAGCATTTGATGAGATAATTTGGAACTTGAACAGAATGTTAATTTCCTGATATTGTGTAATTCTGATGTTATGCAGGTCAGTGAGACAGGAAGAATTTGTCTAAATAGTCGATTTGAAGAGAATTGTAGGGTGCTCATGAAACAACACTCTTTCTGGTTGAGTAAAATGGAGTAGCAGATTAAAAGATAAAATAACAAGTCTTAGAAGTAATTTGGAGGATTGGCACCCATTGAGACTGGGTTCATCATAATTATTGTAGATCACCACTTCTGATAGAGCCGCAATTCGTGCCGAATTCGCCATAATTTTCTGAAGAAAAGAACTGCAGATTACACCTTAAGGAGGTCATCAGACACACAACATAAATCCAAGATGCGATCTTCGAAAAACGAAAGGTTCTCAATGGGCATCTTTGCCCAGCAGTGGGGCAGACAGGTCCAACCAGAACGCCTTAAGGTCTTAATTAAAAACATTTGTAAGTAAAAGTAACTTCTTTTTGTCTTCCAGTTAGTAACTACATTCACATTTTGGAAACCGCAACGATTTTTATGTAACGAGTTTGTGTCAATTATTGGTGACCATAAGTAGACCTTTATGGTGGGTCTGCTTGTTAAAAAAACATGAGAGGTTTATCAAGATATTGAGAATTATGTAAGGGACGTACTCTGCAGACTAAACTATCGGTTGAGGGATGACCCAATGGATGAATGACCATTTATTTTAAAGACAAGGTTGAGGAGGTCAGAAGACACCCTTAGGAAACCCTGGTACATAGCTGCATCCGACAAGACAGGAAGCTGATTCGAAAATAGGAAAAGGATGATCTAAATAGCAGAGGCTACTATTTCTTTGATCTGAGGAAGGTATGGACAAAATTGTGGGGGCAAAAGACAGATCGGCTGAAATATAAATAAACTGTATTAAGCATTTCAAAAAAGCAATATTGTTCCTGACGGTTATAAATAATTGCCCATATAATCGTATATTTAGGCTATGTTATAGTCCCATATCCCATACTAATTAATATTTTAATAAGTAAACTAAAATATAGGCAATTAACCTAGCTTCAGTTCTTATTGATAGCCAATATCTAAGAAACTAATTTACCCTAGTAATTTTAGTGACACAAATAAGTAATTAAAAACCATAAAATAAAACAAAATGTCTCATAAACTCTTTTGATTCTTAATTTGACTGCCATACTTTCTATCGCCCATATAATAACTAAAAAAAGAATCGAGCACATATAGAAAAAAAAACACAAAATCTCTGGTATAACTTCTCCTTACCCGAATACTACAATCACACTCCACTATGTTCAAATATACTATTGTATAAAAACCATATGTTACGCATACATTGCTGGCTCACTGCTTCATCAACCTCTAGTCTGTCGTTCTAAAACTGCAATGGATACAGAACAAGTCAGCATCATCGCATAAGATCTCAAATTCGATACCTTCGTGGTGCGAAGATCCTATCACTGAATGGAAAGGCAGTTTGTTCATTTCACCCAGTATAAAATGCTCGTGGGGATCACAGATTGCACCAGTCAATACTTAGAAGTCGACAACAGCATCTAAACTATTCAACATGATCGCTTTTGTAAGTGTTTTTATTATTATTTAATAACCAGTGACGTAATTATATAAATCGGAACTTTTCTGAGCTTCCTGGCTATATGATGTGGTTGGCTTGACGTGCAAGTTGCATCTTTTAAAAGTGTGTTAAAATATGGCGGCTGGTTTTGAATCTGAAAATGTTTTGCCGTTAAATATAATGTTTATTGCTTTCTCACGCTCCAAATGAGTGTTGATGCAGTATATTTAAATGGGTGACTTGCGACATGATTTTATTCTGTTATATAACTCTTTTGTTAACTACCAGTACCATGGTGAATGGTCTGTTACGTTACATAGTTACCTACCTAGTCATGTTTTAGCATACCCCTGAAGAGTTCAGGAATCTTGTCAACATGAATAAACATCCAAATTAAACACATGTTGATCAAGATCATTGTATCGAAGAATCTTCATGATCAATTAATTCCAAATAATGATCAGGATTCAAACCATAAGACCAGCCCTATAGGACTTACAATATTCGGACTCCAAAACATCACTTGTCTTTACGAGGCTTTTTAAAACTGAACGTTTTTCTACTTTTCATAATAACTTATCAACGCCTAGAACTTCCAAAAAAACAATTACCGATCTCAGGCCAGCGTTAGCATTTGCACATATCTAAATTACTTCACATACCTCTAAATTAACAACATACCCTTATCTTCCAGAGAACAGCCGCCATCCTCCTTCTCGCAGCGTACGCCGCTGCCCGTCCATCCGAAGACTGGGAGCCCGAAGGTCATTCCCACTCGGAGCACACAAAACCCTACCACGTCACGGTGGTGAAGAAGATCGGAGTCCCGGTCCCGCATCCCGTGGCCGTGTCAGTCCCGCAGTACGTGAAGGTGCCGATACCCCAGCCCTACCCCGTCCACGTTACGGTGGAACAGCCTATCCATGTGCCAGTTTACAAGGTAAGATGATCCTGATATTAATGTACCTCTATATAAATAGATATTGTTCTAAGAGAGATCTTAGTCTTCTATGAGATTTTGAGACTTCCGAGACATGTAAAGGAGATAAGACCAGTTCTTCTAAGATCATCAAAATCTTGGCAGATTCCAGCGTTGCTGGTAGAGACAATCTTTAGTGGTCAGTTTCCGTCGTTCGTGTCACAGTTAAAAAAGCTAGTCAAGTAAAATACGAAGGTAGAGCTGCTAATAAACCTTCATTGCATCAATGCCATAATTATTTGCCATAAAATTCGCGATTTACGAGACATGAATCCAAAATTATTGACAGCTGGCTAATATGCAAATTCTGAAATGTTGTATCCACGTCTTTTATTCAAGAAATCAGTTGGATATCGTATTAAAATGTACGTTACATAAATAGTCTGAAACAGAAACATAATAATTATTCAAAGAGAAACCAATTATTTAAAAAACTGTCACAGATAATAATATCATAAATGTCAAAAATTACAAGACATAATTATGCCCTAAAGGTTTGCACTCGCCTTATGCATGAAAAAAGTGGAACACTAACTTAACCTCACTTTTAGTTCACACCTTAAAACTTCAAGGAAGTGATAATTTGTTCCTATCACAAAACGCCCTTGCTATTATCTAGCATCTTCTACATAAGTCCTATGTAGTAATTAAGTACATTCTACCAAAGTAAGAAATTGGCGCCAAAAAGCATCTGACAGTTATGACAGCATTCAACTGTCATTTCGGATTTTAATTTCTTGCGAGCTTTCGATGTCTTCACGTTTATTGATTCCGGTTCTAAAACAATATTGAAGTCTCCAATCAAACAATATATAGTCTTCATGTAGAATCCATAATTTCTTCAGACAATGTCGCCTAAGCGTTCATTGTTTTGCTAGAATGGAATTTATAAACATACGTCCCATTCGTCATTTCACCCTGTCAGGTGACTACTAAATACTTTCAGTCTCGGGCCAAAACGAAATAAAACAAAAGCCAAACATTCCATTTGCATTAATTTAAAACAAGTTTACAATCGCAAATAAACAAACACATGATAACATTTAGTACGCAAATAAAACGAAGACTGCACTTTACGACTTTCACGATTGGTTTCATAAAAAATACATATGGTAGCATACAACTTTCTTTGTCTACAATGAAAACAAATGATCGTTATTATAAGGCCACCTTTCACATCGGCCACGCCATAAAGATAGAACCAATTAGGTTTATACTCCCAACGGATAAAATGCCATTCTCCTAACATCAATTCAATTACTCAAACCGCAAAGTTAAAGAGGCGCGCTAAAGAGAAACTATACAATTATCTTACACAAATAAAGTAGTACAACGTGATGTTATATCACAGTTATTGTGTCTAGATGCGTTTTTGCAATTATCTCATAACGTTACCCATTCATTGCTGCATCGGTTACGTAACTCAGTCGGCCATGACAGAAAGTAAGAGCGCGGGCAGTCAGCCGTGCATTTGAAAAAAGAACAGTGCGTTTGTGACAGTTCGCGCCCATTTACGTTCGGATACATTCTCCCATCCCAGATAATGTAACTTATACATAATTAAACTAGTCTTCATTTTATTGGCAGCTCTCTTAAATGCACTTTCTTCCTCATAACCGGTCTCAACACATATGCCAATGACTCCGTCTACACTCACGAGACCCGTGTCTAGACAAAGTCAAAAAAGTTGTCAAAGTTTTTTTAGAAAGTAGAAATGTATCAAATTTTAAAAGCTGTATAATGTCTAGCTAGTTAAAATAACTAGGTTGAATTTGATTACCATCTATCTAAAAACAATACAAATAGACTTATGTGAAATTCTTTTGCAGGTCGTGCCCCAGATTGTAGAGAAACCAGTACCTTACACCGTTGAGAAGCCCGTCCCTTATGAGGTCGAGAAGCCTTACCCCGTCGAGGTCGAGAAGAAGGTTGAGGTCCCAATTCCCAAGCCTTACCCCGTCCACGTACCTGTCTACAAACACGTTTACCATCACAAAGGAGGCCACAAGCACTAAATTAAAAAAAAAATGGGGAAAGAGGTTCTATAGCTTATTTTTATAAGCGGGGTTGCCAGTTGTAAATACAAATTTCGTAGATCTGATGGAGATGTAATTCCATCAGTTTTGACTTATGTACTAATGTTGTGATATTTATTGTTGTGTGCATACAATTTTATGTTGTTGTTTGTGCTGTTGATCGCGTTTTTGTTGACTATTGTGTAATTGTTGTTGATTATTTTTAATTTTAAGTGTTGTACATTAAAAAATGATTTTTAACTACTTTTTTGTAATTATTTGCCATCCTCATCTAAAAAGATCTTCCATTTATTTCCGGATTCCTCTCAAGATAAAATTACAACTTCCTACATACCAGCCATCTTAAATAGAACATCAAGTTCCCCTTTACTTTCAAGAACATCAAAACAATTTAATCGATTTCCGCAATCGAAAGGGACATTCTCATATCGATTAAACTGTAAATCGATATCTTAGTGCGATTCTTGTTTAGCATCACTGCAGTCCAACTTTCACTGAACAGCGGTCAAGGCTCCGGTCATTGACTTTAAAACACAAGCCGATGATCTTTCTTAAATCACTTTACATTGCTGGGTTTGTATGACATGTAAATAAATTAAGTATTCGTTAGTAAGTGATGGATGTTGTGTGTGGGTGGTCGGCGAAGGAGTCGGTATATCAATTGATTGCTCGCTAATAAATTGATCGCTTCTTTATTTTGTTTACGTGTGAGTCACGAGATGGGTTTCGTCTGCTGTGCGTGAATAAAGATTTGTAAAATTGTTTTAATGAACATCACGTAAGTAGCTCTACATTGTGGTAGAATTGAATGCAAAAAATGCACATAGTTATTAGAACGAAGCGTTTGTTACACACAAAGTTCTGGCGTCTTCAAAATTAACCTAATTTTTGAATAATGACAGTCCCTAAGTTTATAAGATCAAGTTTTTTTATATGACCGAAAACCGTCCACAGATGGGAGATCACCCAACTCGCCTATCTCATGACAAGTGATCACTTATCGTAAGATGTGTTATGAATATTACCACATCGTAAACTCTCTTTAGACTCTGCAAAATTGTCATGAACTAAGCCAACTAAATTTGAGTTAGCTTCCAGTCTGTCCGACCAGATCATAACTTCAACATTGAACTACCAACCCAGTAACTTAATATTAACTAGCCTCTGCCAGTGGTCTCACCTGCGTCCCGTGGGAACTTCTCCACAAAACCAGAAAAAATCTATATATTAGGGCTATAAGCATCCTCGATAATGGGCTATCTAACACTGAAAGAATATTTCAAATTGGACCAGTAGTTCCTGAGATTAGCTCGTTCAAGCAATCAAACAAGCAATTTCTTCAATTTTATAATATTAGTTTAGGTTTATTTAGCTACTGGGATGGTCATTGGTAAGACAGAATTATTTCAATTACGGTATGAGACCGAAACGCTAATAGCAATGGTAACCGAGAAGCTATGTGGAAATCGGCAAACATGGTAGTGAAATGAAGTGGTGAGGAAGCTCTTAGCATAAATGAGGATGGAAAAATAATACATGTGAGATGACATCAGACAGGGAAATGTGAAGGAAGAAAACAAATGCTACTGTGACCCCAAATAAGAATTGGTACCTATAAGGTCAGGAGGATGATAGTGATGATTTTAACCCCAGATCGAGAAGAAGCTCAAAAGGGGAGTCATGTTTGACTGCTATGTCTGTACCACCATGGCTCTACAGATGAACCGATTGGGATGCGTTTTTCAACGTGAAAGTAAATGACCCGAAATTCTGTTCTTCTTGAAGTGGCTAAAATGTAGTATGACGCTAACGAGGCTTCCTCAAAACGAAATGTAAGTGCACTCATTATATTGTAATCTAGCATAGACGCAGTGATTGTAATAAATCCTGTTGCACACTAAAAGCAGAGATCAAGCGAAGCTACGCAATTTTTACTTAATAAGATGTAAAGTTGGAGGTTGAAGCTGTTACTGGATTTATTGATGAGATTTGAAAATTTTATTTATTCTGTTACAAAACAGCCAGTATTTACGTACCTACGCTATGTGGTTTTTTCCATTATCGTTCTCGTGAACAATTTAGTTAGGCAATCTAGCGATTAAACATTTTGTACAATTTTTCGTACATAGTATGTACTAGGAGATTAAATATGAATTTGTGAAACTTTTCAGTCTACCTATACTGCCAATTTGTATTTTGTATTTTTACCCGACTGCCAAAGAAGGAGGGTAATGTTTTTCGAGTGTATGTAAGTATGTAAGTATGTATGTATGTCTGTTCCTTTGTGACCTCCTGTAGCCTAAACGGCTTGATGGATTTTGAAGTATGAGGTATCGTTAGATTTGTCTTGATTACGGGAGTGTCATAGGATACATTTTATCCTAAAAGTCACACGGGATATTTTTTCTAAATTTCCCTTTAAAAAATATGTATGCGGTATCATTAGATTCATTTCAATCACGGGAGTAATTAATATAGGATACGTTTTTTCTCAAAATTCCCACGGGAACATGTTAATTCTGCGTCAACGCAAAGCAACTCATGCGTTAGCAAGCAAAAAGCGATTCTTTTGGCGATACAATCACGTCGTCTTGATCAAATGCATGAACGTCGTCTTGATCGTCTTGAACGTCGCATTGGCGGTAAATTTATGTTGCGGAGTAACATCACTCGTAATCTAAAGCCAAATGTCGTCGAAATAATTTAAAATGGTACTTACATATACATAGTCTTCTACATCTACAACATTTTCGTTAAATAAAAACAGCTAAAAAGTTATAAATAAAAGAATTATTATTAAAAAAACAAAATACCCGACTGCACACTAAAAAAAGAGTAAAACAAGCCCCACAATAATATTGATCAATACAACTTTACTGAATATAATTTATAAATATTGATGGAAAGCATCGCAGGCGGGGACCACCTTGACCGCCACCAACGAAAATTCTGCTAAATGGTGCACAACCCAAATGACTATAAATGAGCCTCTGTTGGTCCCCGCCTGCGATGCTTTCCATCAATATTTATAAATTATATTCAGTAAAGTTGTATTGATCAATATTATTGTGGGGCTTGTTTTACTCTTTTTTTAGTGTGCAGTCGGGTATTTTGTTTTTTTAATAATAATTCTTTTATTATTTCATTTTACATTCATGCTCATCCACATAAAAATAGCGTCGCTTTTAATACAACATAGCCTTAAATTGACCACAACATGCATAGATTATGCAACCTAAATTATCCTAGATGGCAAGATTGCAGAGAAAGTCAAATTGCGCGATAGCAACACTGGTTTCCTGTTGCGCGGGAAATAATTATGCTATGGACATTATGCTCTATGGTTATGTCATAGATATCGAGTGACAAAGATTGCAAGGTTGATTCCTCTCTTGATTCCGTTAGATTATAGGATACCTGGAAACAAGATACAGTTACAAGTCTTACCCGCTCCAAGGGAACTACTTTCTGCAGCCAGATATCACAAATAAATTGGTACTTTCGCCATATCCTCAACTAAATGAGAGGATTTTTACAGGCTCTAATCTACTATGCTTTTTTTACTTTGAACTACATTACCAAGCTACATCCATCGATATTCTGCTTCCAACTCTAGCATCAAAGTTTTGAGAATGCAATTTTGATCAGTATACTTCTTAATTATGTATAGCTACTCAGCTAATTATGTATTCCTGAACTAAACCACCCCAATACAAAATCATGTTAGCGTTAGCCAACTACGTAACCACCATCTTGCTTAGCACATTATCGGAACCACAAAAAAAAACATTGTCAATCAATCGATATATAATCACGACATATTCAAATTCAAATATTTATTTCGGATTTCTCCATATTTTTAGTGTTAGTATAGGCACAGCACTATCGATTAGTGTTCCCGCTGCGTGAGTCACATTTATATGTTCCTTCCATGTAGTTTTATTTCAGTTGCAGTAGAAATGCTCTCCTTCTCCGTGTGAGAGGAGGCCTGTGCCCAGCAGTGGGACGATAAATAGGCTGTAACTAACTAACTAACTAACTAGAAATGCTCTTACGCACATAAAATAGACATAAAATAGATGGTATATGAGGAATTGCGAATGTTTTTATAATAAAGTGGCTGTTTCCCGCTGTTTTACTCAGACCTTGGGACCAGACTTAGGGATGCATGTAGGTACATTCTAGTCCTAAGTTATTAATATTGTCCTTTTTTTGTGGAAAATTGTCAAATTACTAATCCTTATGGAGAAGGAAGTGTCACTAATGTTAGACTTTTCCTTACTAAAACCTACCTTTGTTCCCTACTTCTAGAGTCCTTTTGTGGCGCTGCAGTGGGGCCGCACATCTCCGTCAGTCTGGAAGTTGGTAATGATAGACATCCGTGCTCTGTGTGAAAGCTCGTCAAAGTATCAATCCTGCGCCTGATCTCTCTCCAGTCTTGTCGGATTGCAGGCCCTGAGGATTATGAGAGCGAAAGGGAATAGAGTGTTCGTAGTTTGCTCTGATCTCCTTCAAAAACAGGGTGGCTAAGAAAACTGTGGTTGTGAATTTGCTCATAATAATGGTCAGACTAGCTTGGTTTAAAAAAAATCTTACAAGATTGCTTATAGGTATAGGTTATTGAACTGTAAACAAAGCCAAGTTTTAATCCTATCCAAAAATAACATGATTCTTAATGTGCGTGTTAACAATTATGACGAGATCCTGTGTGATCCCGTCCAGCAAGCGTCCAGCACATGAAATAATATCACCCCGGAGCGAAGCGATTGGTTCCGCCTGCTCGCCGCAAGGGGCGCTGCGAGCGATACGTCTTTTTTGTTTTTTTTTACCATTTTTTAGAGATCCTTAGTCAAAGATACGAAGCTTAAATATATTATAGTTACAACTTTACTTGAAATAAAAGTCTTATGCCCCATTAATAGAGGAATAAATCTGCTGTTTGAAGACTGAAGTAATATTAGGAATATAGGTGTGAAATATAATCAAAAACTGGTTGTTTATAACACAATGGCGGGTCACACTTGTCCCCACATTTCCCCGGTCGCCTACGCTGCGCACACGCACCTGCCATCCCCCACCGGGGGGCCGCCCGGCCTCCTTTCAAGCCAACGGATTAATGCCACGATTCCTTTGCCCTTTTTTTATTAAAAAAAAATAGAAATAACTCATATCTCTCGCGATCGGAGATGTTAAAGCTGGTTAGGATTTTTTTTTTCAGTTTAGAAATATGGTTCTACGTAATTAAATGGCCTAAAGGTCTTCAGAAGATGTTAGCTACTAGTTATAAAACGCTTGATAAAAATCTTAAAACAATTTTGAAGATAAAAGTTAATAAATAAGACCTAATAATTTGAGTTATTAATGATGCTACATATATTAAGTAACTGCACCCACTCAAATGTTTAAAGTCACACTCTGGACAACCATTTGCACTACGGGTGGTATCCAACTGTTTAGTCTGATTATTCATAGGTACTAGAATAGGCCAAAAAATCTCTATCTCCAATTCGCTTTAAAACATGTATCATTTTTTCCAAACCACCTTCAGAAACTCCAATAAAGCTTTCGCAGCACAAATTACGACGAAAACTGATCATAATGGTGCGTGGAATCATGGAATATATCATACTTAACGTTCACCCATAGATCTCATAGCAGCCCACTTCAGCACTCACAATGCATAAACACATTAATATAACCATAACTGCTGTAATCCTTAATTTAATGGCAAAACAAACGAACACACACGCGGAACATTTGCAAACAAATCTCTTCAAATAACGGCCATTGAAAAATACATCATATCATTATACTTACCAGCTGTATTCCCGCGGTTTCACCCGCGTCCAGTGAGAAGTACTTACCGGGATAAAATATAGCCTATGTTACTCGGGAAGAGTGTAGCTTTCCAACAGTGAAAGAATTTTTCAAATTGGTTCTGTAGTTTCAGAGCCCTTAGAGAACAAACAGAGAAACAAAAATATGATTGTTCCTTACTATATTAGTGTAGATTAAACGTCCGTAAAACAAAGGCATACAGTTCAAAAATATATAAACTTATCATTTCAGTAACACTATTTATGCTTTTGTCAGGTCATAAACAAAAGCGAGATTTGCCCGCGAAATCTGGATAATTTCCCGCGCTTCAGAACAATATGGCGGCGGTGCCAACAGCTGAAACCTGCGTGTCGAAATATCGATGTCATTACGTCATTTGTACGTTAGATTAGGATAAAACGCGAATCTTCGAAGCTTACAAGTTTTCATAATTGTTTATCTTTTTGCTTCGCCTAATGTTATTGCTAATGCATTATCTTGAATTGTTTGAAAGCAGTTTCTTTAAGGTTTTCAGGCGTTTCGAGGCGTTCAGAACTTAGGGTAGACTGGGTACAGTTGTGCCAATTTTCGTTTGATCACCAATAATTTTGATATTTGACTAATTAGCTCGCAGGAAAGGAACTTGTATCGCAATTTGTACATTTGTGTACGTAAAAACACTCATATATTGTTCCTTAATACAATGTATTACTCATAAGATCAATTTAAAAAAAAATGGAAAAGTGTCACAACCGGCCACATACCAAGGGCGGTTGTGACATGCATAAACATATATCAAAATGGTCTATAATATCTTTTATTGTAGAAATGTTTAACATAATAAGCTTACAAACATAGTTTTAACAATCAACAAAACAACATTTGCTCTGTTCAAACTTGTAGCTGTAGAAAGGCTTGTAGCTTGAGCTACACGTACGAAATCCCTTGTTTCACTTCTTCATCGGCATCTTTTTATTTTTTGATATCACACTGCGCTCTTTCGGTCTTCCGCAAACGTATCCTGGACATCTAAAAGCAAAAAACAATAATATGAGATTTATTATATGTAAAGATATTCGTCACAACCGTACCCAAAAAAATTGACACAACCGTACCCAACGCATCATTTTGAAAACAAAAAATCGCCATGATTTTGCCAAATACTTTACGTAAAAAGAAATCACTTGTAATTAAATATTAATATTCAACTTTTAAAGAAAAAAATAACAAGATAATCTATCTGTATAAAAATAACAGTAATTAGGAAACGAAATCGAACAAAAATACTTACTTTTGATTGTTGAAAAGCAATGTGGGCTCCTGCTTACGTCAACGTCGTGCGCCGGCTAACGCAATACTGGGGAACGTGTTTAGGCTTGTGAGCCACGTCTTTCTCCCTCACAACCTCCCCCGTTTTACGTATAGTTTCGTTACAACTGCGACTGTCACTACCGTACCCTGGCACAACCGTACCCAGTTTACCCTAAACATAGTTTTTCGGTATGATTGCCACTGAAATACTATCGAGTCCTACACCTTGCAAAATTGAACAAAACATTGAGAGCTATCTCACGGACTAAAGAAAGAACGCTACTGAACTTAATAGAAGCCGACGTGCAATGCTAATTCTAGACCTAATGTTCTACACTTATTAAATAACCCGTAAAAGATAACAGCATAAATTTAAATACCTAACCTTAATGCAGCATTATTATAACTAAAATTCCTAGCTTCTAGAACTAGCGGCAGTCCATTACTGAAACTAATTAATCAACCCTCGCGATGCGATTGCATGTGTTAACGTGGTATTAACTCGGTATTAACAGTGGTTTGCGTGCGGTCAAGTAGCCGTGGCCAGCCGATGCAAATTGCCCGCGATAGCCGCGCCCGCAGCCCCGCCCAGTCGCAGGGTTGGCCCACCGACGATTAATAAGCCCTTAACAAAAGCCCTTCGCACTTCAAACCCGTTCCTAAGGTGCAAGTACGAAAGCGTCGCTTAAATTATTTCAGGACGATGATAAGGGTTAAAAATTGTTTGTAATCATAGGTTCGGTTGATAATTGCGTTTATGCATGCCGTGTATTTGTTCATTAGTTCTGTGTTACAACTTATTTGAGCAGGTGTGTGTAATGGTGTCTATTTTGAGCATAGACTAAATAGACATCGGTGCTTACTTGTCTGTTACCTTTTTCTTTATTCAACTCCCATAGGTGAAGTCATCTACTTTTATTGCTCACAGAAGTGTCAAATAAAATGGTTATGATGCATCAACTAAACTGCCTACATAATAAAGATTAATCCACGAAGTACAGAAAGATAGATTAATATTAACGATATTCTTTTAACGTCTTCATAAACATCAAATACTGGTAGTTAACATATAGCAAAAGTATGTTATCGACCGTTGTGGTTACAGGCAACTGGCTCATAACCAAAGGCTTTATGGTGTTATAATTATACTATGAAAATATTTTATTATTTACATAGTTAGTAATAAGTACTTGTTAAAATCAGTACTAAGTTTAGGGCTCACTCAAAAGTGGCGCCGATAATCAAGAAGCTATGTGGAGACCAGCTATAGTAAATGCAACATAGACATAGACACGTAAAGCGGAGGAATGAAGATCATGATTTAAGGTCGATCTAAATCGAAAAATGTGTAAGGATACAGAGAAAGGGATATACCAAAGAAAGGATGGATGTAGGTACGAAAGACGATATGGCTGGAAAGAAGATCACTTGTGAGATGACGTTATTTCATCACTTGTAAGTTGGTAATATTTAAGTAATTTTCCTTATTCTAACCCTCAGAAAAAGGAACAATTCATACGCATACATTTGATAGGTACATAAACAAACTCCCGACAGCACACCGGTTGACATTCCAACCTCGGAACAGTCACTCTGATAACCCATCTTTTGTCTAATCAAACCAACCGATCGACGGCCAATAACCGCATTATATTTACTGACAAAAAACAACAAAACATCGGATTCTCAACCTTATTCTTAAGAAGCTAGAGGTTGTAGGTTACAAAGGAGAGTGTAAGAGATCTTGGTAGATTTAAAAACGCTCGGCATACCTCTTTGTCGATGGTACGTCTCAATTCTTGGGAATACATCTCTCATAAGTTAAAATACTCGATGTGTTTGATGAGAACATGACTGAGTTGTCTTTGTGTTGCAGTTGTAGGTAGGTTTAAGTTTGGCTCTTGTTTTTGTCTTAAGAAATCGAACTGTGGGCAAAATTAAACGGAAGGTGTCATCTTCTAGGAAGCCTTTTTCCAACTATGTTGGTTGGCTATTGGATGCAGCTTACCATACAGTGACCTCCTCAATCCAGTTACCCGGGCAACTCCTTTGATCAGACTTTCTGGCTTCTGTATAACTTGCATGCAGAAAAGCTGTTCTGCTTATTATGCTTTTCTAGCAAGTCTTTTAGTACCTATGCTGTTTCTAAATGAACAAGAGCTTTGTACCTAATTGACAAAGCATTTGACGAAATAAATCTGGCAGCCTCCTTTGATGAATTTGAAAATATAACTGTCCGGCAGGAGGCTTATTTTCTCCCTGAATAAAGCCATATTTGCAAGTCCACTCTTTAATCTACCGTCACCTACCGCAAAATCGATTTATATCCCTGGGACAGAGACCACTTATTTTACTATAACTCTCCCCATCATCTCAAACCACAATAACAGACAATAACTTATCCGACATATTGCCTCCAAAAGATCTATTTGACGTCATCACGAGCCATTCCCGTTAATAACACAGATGTCGACACTACCATTCTACGTCTTAATTCACCTGTCAAACTTGAGCATCGACTATAGAGCAACATTAGTCAAACTGTCAAAGTACCACGGGCAACTGTCAATTAGTTATGCGCGAACACGCAAGATCGCCAGTAGCAAGGATTAAAAAATGCAGGTAGAATATTGTGGGATGTCTTAGGTTCCGTTGGAATCTAGTTGCTTTTAGTGTATTAGAAATCGGAATAAGCTCTTTCTTGGACTTTCGACGTTAACTAGGTATAGGCTATCTAGGTAAATACTTAAAATTCAACGGGTACGCATTGATATAAATACTCTGTACCTAAGATCCTGATCAGAAACCTTCACTTGAGCACCAGATTGCAGCGACAAAAATGTGCCCAGAAGAACCCTAATAAAACCCAAATCCTTAAAGAATTATTAGGCTACCTCGTAGCCCTATCAAAACCAACATTAATCTTCAACTCTATAATTTGACCCACCTCAAAAACTCCAAACATTGTGACATCGCTCCGAATGATTTTGACAAACTACATCTCTAGTGAAGCGCCGTCAAAATCGATAATAGACTCGCCGATTTAAAACATAATTAATCGATGTCCGCTAAACGAATTACCGGCAGCGAATCGTTTATCAAGTTAAAAAGAAAAAAAAAACAAATGAAACTGGCAGACAACAATGGCGGCATTTGAATTGAATCCTCTAAAGTTTTGTTTGGACATCTAAGGTTTTTCAATGAATGTAGATACATTAAGTCAATTTGCATATGCTTTTGTGCCTTTAGTTTTTTAACGACCGCGATAGCGAGCTGAAGTTGTTAAATGGCTGCGGAGGCACTGAAATGTGGGCTGTTAACTGTGTTTGAAACATTACGTCACTTCAGGACGGAATATCTTGCTGTGGCATCAGTTTCAAGACGGTTTGTTTTAGATTTGCCCTGTTGCTATGTTTTAGCAACTTGTTTTTAAAAATTCTCTAGAAAATTAACCACACATTGTAATTCTAAAGTCTACCTTATTGCTATTTCCCTAATTGGTATTAGATCCTCTGATTTGTATTACTAACACAATCGTAATAAGTTGAATTCGGCAATCGATTTATTTTTAAACAACCATATGACTAAAATTATAATAAGTCCATCTGAACGACTGCCAATATGACCGATATTGTGACAAGATACTGGTCACAACTGGCCCATTCAATCTCTCTCCGTCAGAAACGGGAACGAATCCCATCATCCACATAGATTTTATTAATACCTCCTGAACTCCAATAATGAGACGTTAATAGTCTGTTACAAAATTATTTTATAAGACAAGTAACCAATTAAAAAGAGTAATGGCGGCATGGCTTCGCAGGTGAGCATTTGCAAGCTGCGTGTGTGCAGTAAAATTACGCTCAATGCGAATTAACGGCAGTATGCGCCGAAGTCATCTGTCATAATCGCGAACCCAGCTTCGGAACACTTCGGAACTCTTCGTAATACTTCGGATATTAAATACGAGTTTCCTTTCTTCATAATGAAGATGGACCATGGGTCTTGGATGGGTGGGCCGCAGTTTTAATTGCATAACCTTAATTATAAGTTTTTTTTTACGTAATTTTGTGTGCTGTACTGGTTCGCATGAATTATGGCATCATAATTTGATTTGTTCGTTGTCTTTGACCGCTTAATTACACGGTCGAACTTAATGGAGGATGAGATTAACGCAAAATGGCAACACGCAATGTGCCTGAATGGTTTTCAGTATTTCTTCTTTATGTGAAAAAAGTCAATCAATAAGTAAGAAAGCTGAATAGTATAACTGAAAAACATTCAGGCATACTTTGTGTTGAATTTAAGGCTGTTACTAAATACCACAAGCTACTTCGTGCCATTGAAATAAACTACGCATGTTTTATTTTATATTAAGTTTTATTCGTTTCTTTAAATTTTCCCTAAAAGCATCTAGCCCTAAAACATCGCAACAACAAATCCAATTTTTTCACAAAATAGTTCAGTACAAGTCGGCCATTTTAAAAACCCGAAAGGGCGCGGTCCCGTTCAGAAATGCACATCAATTTGTCAACGGTAGGCGTTCCTACAACACTTAATTGGTAACGAACAGCTGATTGTAAAAAACTTCTTTGTTTATTTAAAATTTATACAACACGCCCCGTGTTATTTTTTAACAGTGTTACCAAAATAAAAATGTTGCCATATCGAAATAAATTATCGTTACGATAATGTTTTTATCGGACTATTGATCTTATTGGCAGTTTAATTAAATGTATTTTGGAGAATTCACTTAAAACATTGTATGGGCAGTAGATATCGTGGAAATAAATGTCAATACTTTGTTTCTGTAAGGTTACTACCGGACTTACTCAAAAATGAGAAAAATGCAATCAATATTTCTTTGTTAATTGATCGGCACGTGCTAACTTATCGAAATTAATTTGCTTTAATTAATTTATTGTGAGAATTACGTATTATTTTTATTTTGGCAATTTACGGGCATATGTTTTTATATGTTTTTTCATTTAGGACAAATCAATGTTCCTAAAAGGGTCTCACTAATAAAAAAAATTGGTATTTTGTATTTGTTAGGAGTTGCTTTTCAGCTATCGTGCGCTCGGATGCCGTTATTAGAACCAAACTTTAGCAGATAAGTGACTTAAATTGATATACTTAAATTATGATAAGTATAAATACATAGGTAACAAAGACTCCCTGATTGGACAAAATGCTCCCTGGTTCAAACAAAAATTAATAACAACTGAATTTGTACGAAGTCCATTTAAAGCTAGCAAGCAATCTAATTATTTAACTCTTCGCCTTACAAATACCGCAAACAGTTCGGCAGTTTCGTTTCAGATTTAAATGAGGTAGCAGCTATCTCCCGGCGACATCTAAGCAGTGGGATCAACAGTAAATTACGCCTGAACTGGAGCGATGCACCAAATGCATTGTATGCAGATGTGCGTCCACCGCGTCTACCAACATTTGCATCAACTTTCTGAACGAATTTGTAAATAAACCCCACCTAATTATAACCTGCATATGGCAACAAAAATATATCCGCAGATATTATCGTAAAAGAAAGTAACGCTAGAAGTATTTTTATCTGACAATTTATCGCCCGCAGGTGCCGCATCTAAACACAAAAGTAAGTACACGGACCGTCGTTATCGAATATCATTTTCAATTATATAAACAATAGCGATTGCCAGCCATTGTTCAAATCACAATAGCATCGCTCATTACTCAGACGCTCGTTAACTCACCGGCCGCCGCGAAACACTAACTTTATCAGCGGCCCACGTCAAAATATCTACAGATCTCAAACTATATCTCCGTCCGACACAATCGAAATCAAATAAAAGCAAAAACTGAACATGACGCCTGAACGCAGCCCAGAAGCCAGATGCGTATCGACGCGCCAAAAAGCAAAATTCGAGTTTCGAACCCCGCCGGTGATATGACGTTTCCCGCGTTCCTTTTTCGAAAGTGCCCGCGAATTGTCAACCGTCGCATAGACAACGAGCACATTTGAATACCGCCGATTTGAATATAAAGGTCGGCATTCACGTGTCGCCGCCATACATCAACCGGGAAGGCTTTAAGTCTTTCGAGCGCTTTTCGGACACAAATAAGCGTCTGATGTTCGACAGGACGCGCATAATACGGTCAGATTTAGTTCGGCCCCGACGGGAGCTGCACCGCGCCACTATTTATGAGACGTACGTGATGAAAGCGCGTTTACTTTGGCGGCTATTTCGCGAACGGGGTGTGAATGTTTTAACTGCACCGGGCTCGTCTCAACCTCATTCCATCGACGCTTATGTAAATGACGACTTCAAATGCATTAAGATAATCATTTAAAATATTTATAGCGTGTAAACGTCGATATTAAGGCGGGTAGACACCCACGACAGAGAGTCCGTATCGTCTTCGGCCATATTTCATTTGGCCACAATTACAACCATTAAACGGGGCGCAACTCTTTGATATTTCTTATTTTATTTATTGTAGAGAACTTATTAGGATACCGTGGCATTAATGATGACAGATGAGGCGGGGTATCGCGGCTTAATGCGCTCCGTGGCGAGCGAAGCCCTGCGCTCACTTGTTGATAGTTCACAAATATATTTAGGTAAATTATTTATTCCGAGCCGATACCTGGCAATAGCCGCTCGAGTATGCGTGTACAGACGTTCAGGCACGTCTGTTTCAGTATTTTATCGACCCACACAGTCGGCCATAGAACTACTGGCTTGTAAGTAATTACTTAACGGCCAGTTTAAAACGCAAATGGCAAAGATATCATGTTATTTAAAATGCGTAATTGAAAACAATATTTAATAGTATTTTATCGCGACAGTACATTCCGTTTTATTAATGTCTGGCCGTCGTAATCTGCATAACAAAACTATTATGCGCTTCGAGAAACGCACCGTGGAGCCCTTTTGTTTGAAAGACAAATGTCTATCATTAACTGACCAATTATCAAGTCGGGTTCCAAGAAGCTCACCACATTCCGCTAACGAAGCAATTTATTGAGGAATTAGGGAAAATCCACCCGCGCTACTTTTAAGTCCTGACGAAGTAAATAAATGCCTAAAAAAAGGTTGAATACATACGTAAAATTAATTTGAACTAACCATAACACATGCTGAAACAATGTAAGTCTTCTTGTCCAGAGACTCCTTGGACATGAAGATTGAAGAAAGATCTCAATTTATGCAAAGATCCAAAAACTGATAAACCTTTATTTTTCTGTGTGCAAAATATGTACCTACCACCACAAGAGATTCCTGCTTCTTTATGTCTCAAAAGGATCCACTTCCCTCTCAGAGTAATTTTATGAGTTTGCTCTTGTATAGCCTGGCATACTCCAATGTAAAATAGCAAGTTCACTATGCTCAACAATTGTTCCACTTTACAGAGGCAGTCCACCAGTCTGAACCCCAAATTAGTGGCAAAATTTTGCGAAAGCGCTGATTGCTACTTTGAAAAGGGTGCCTTGTTGCATCTCCTTGGGCGGTCTCAAAGAAAGCTGGCTCATTATACTTTTTTATCTGACCTTTCTTGTACTGCCAAATGTTAAAACATCTGTTAAGTACGAGTTGGGATGAGGGCGAATTTCTATGAAATTGTAACATAAATGTGTACCTATTCCTAAATTGGTCAAGATGCTACCTACTCGACCTTTTGACTTTTCCCATAAGGAACCATTCGCTACTTTCTTATTTGCAGTACCTGAGCAATCATGGACAGAAATAGGTGTGACAAACTAAGTATATGAAATAGCTGCCTTTGAACATAAAGCGTCCTTCATTTAGCATTTTGTTTCCGAACTCCGAAATGCTCCTACTACGTACTGTGATTGTATTGTGAAAATACCTACTATCTTAGTTACCCAACACTCGTTCCAAAGAGTCATAGACAAATTAGCACAGATCGAATCTTCTCCGAATTTGAATATCGAACGCACCGAACGGAAACACGTTGTTTTTACCGCGCTTTAATTTAATTTGAATTGGGAATGTCGTTGCGCGGCCAGCACCCCGCTGCGTTTACAAATGGCGGCCATACATCACGTCGATGATATCTCTTTCAACTTTTGAAAGGAACCCGGCGTGGCCAGCAAATTAATAAACTGTATACTTATATGTATGTAGGTAAAAAATAACCCCACAATGTGAAATATTAGGAGTCGAATATGTTAAAAAAATACTAATTTGGATAGCAGCTAGTTGGTATTGGTTATGGGTTTGGATGATTAAAGAATAGCCCAAGTCTCTGAGAATATGCTTATGATTAACTTAATTAAGACATATATCACTTACATAACGTAACGTAATGTTTTAATACAATAAAAAGAACCACCTGATATATTAAAGTTTGATTGGAAAAAAAGCTAGGTACCTATTTTGTCTTTTTTGCGTTAACAAACAGGCCTAGCGTAGCTTACAGAGCTAGCCTACGACTAATTATATCGTTCCCTTAGGCTAAAAGATTTTCTTGTAGTTTCAAATTCAGAATATGTCCACATTTATGTACAAAATGTTTACCTATACGTGTAATGATCTTATAGACTAAGAAACTTCGAAAAAAAACATCCTAGTTACCACAAGCCTTACAAATGACAAAGGGTAAACCAGTAATTTATAAAATAAAAATTATCATAGGTGACTAATAAAAAAGCTAATTGGGGACGCAAGACGTCATTCGTACTGGAATAAATTGTAACACATAATTAAGATTAGTCACAACAGATACGTTACAAAAAGGGTCGAGAACTATTAATTAAAATGTCCAGTTGGTTTTCAGTCCTAGGTGAGTAACACCTACGATATTAATGATTTAAGTTATGAAAAATATATTTTTTGTGTTACAACTGTGTCCCCTGAAGGATTGCTTATGTAGTTGACGAAAATATATAATAATTAAATTAAACATGGTATTTATTAGCGTTAATAAGACTGATGTTGAACCTGACTTCACCTGTCCAAGTAGAGACCAAATGTAATTTGTTACAAAGCGACCTGAATAGAATATACAGCTTATGTTGAAAAGTTTTAGTTATTTAGTTATTTGCACATTTGGACGTTTACTAAGATCATCAATAAAATCTATTTTCCTCTACGTAAATAAACGCAAGTTACTGCCCCTACGTAATTAACAATAGCAATGCTGCAGCAGAGAAATATATTTCTGTTGCTCGGTTTTATAACAAAGGAGTCATGTTTATTCACAAATTGTGCGACTTGACGATCATTTAAATAAATCACTATTTGCGTATACTTAGCGCTACAAGAAAAAACATAAAATTAAAAAGAAACAAAATTTGGAAGGAGAATACATTAACGTACGCGGTAAAACTATTTATTTAGAATTGCAACACTCGATGTCACTGTCGTTTGGTTGACAAGAACCTGTGTCATTAGTGTCAACGTCATTGTCAATCACGCAAGTCGAGGAGGAGGACCCAAACAGAAATTAAAATTCAATCCCCACCACGGAATTCAGCTTTCACCATGGTACCGAAGTTCCAGCAGACTAACTGCACTGCCTCGCAGCGCGATATACTAACCGCCGGCCGACTTCTGACGTTGAATCTAACTGTAACTGTTTATTTACCAGGCCACTGCAATGTTCGCGCGGGTGACGTTCTATCCCACCTTATTATACAATGTGGTCATGGAAAAGGTGACCAGCAGACGCTGGTACGACCGAATGGATGACACCGTAATCCTAGGAGCATTACCTTTCCAAAATATGACTAAACAGGTATGAATTTCTAGGTTACTTGGTTGACACATATTTTTTCTTAAATTGTTATTTTTTATGACTTAACCATGGTTTATGGTGGGTGGCAAAGGTAAAGGTTAACAGCCTTGATGAGGTTGGCATTGTAAATAGTTTGGCTAATGTGTACTTTGTGGATATTTGCCTAATATTCATGGTTTCTTACATCATTTCGAACAAAAGCAATTATAATTAATGTTCCCGGTCAGTTTGTTTTATTTACTTATGACTATGTTCTTAGAATTACAAGTATCAAATCTCAAAACAATATTAGGTAACTGGGTCATTTTGGAGATCACTAAAGTATCAACTATGACCACATAAATTACATTTATTTCTACAAAGAGTAGATTCTATATATCAATCATTATTTTAACACTGCACAAATAATATTAAATTGTCACACAACCAAAATTCACAGAAAAACTATTGAAATTGTAAATTTCATTAGTCATTATAAAACCTGACCATGAGACTAGTTTGATTAATAGCTTTTTAATTTTGCTATTACAACTTATTTTATTTTCTCCATTGTACTGTTCAACCATGAGACGGTTTTATCATATTTTTCAAATACAGTTTTCTTTTATATTTGACCTTCCTTTGAATCCAAAAAAAAACTATTATTTTGTGTGCCAAAGTGATGTCCCAAAAACAGCAAATAATTATATTTAATATTATATTGGGATTGATGAACCAATAAAACGTCAATTCTAGCTTCTTTGTGCAGTTCACAGGCAATCCATGGGATCTATATGTGAACCTGGATGAAAATGAGAGCCAATAGTGTTCATCGACAAAAGTGCTATTTAACACTGAAACAATTTTTCAAATCGGTCCAGTAATTCCTGCAATCAACTAGTTCATACAAGCAAACAAACATACTCTTCAGCTTTATAATATGACTATAGGTTTTACATACATGGAACTGTTAGAATAACCATGCTAATAAGGAAACACATGTAACATGTTTTCTGTGTAAATAAAGTTGCATACACACTAATGTGCTTGTCAATAAATAAGTTGAAAGTCATTCACTATTACAAGACTGAAGACTTATACATCTATTTATGTCAGTTATATGGACTACTAGCTGTTTTCCCACAGTTTCGCCCATGTCCCATGGGAACTTGGGAAGAGTGTAGCTTTCCAACAGAGAAAAAAAAAATTGGTTCTGTAGTTTCAGAGCCTTTAAGGTCCAAAAAACTCAAATAATGTTTCCTCTTTATTGTATTACTAGCTGTTTTCCCGCGGTTTCACCCGCGTCCCGTGGGAGCTACTGCCTGCACCGGGATAAAATATAGCCTATGTTACTCGCAGATAATATAGCTTTTTAATGGTGAAACAATATTTAAAATCGGTCCAGTAGTTTTTGAGTTTATCCATTACGACCAAACAAACAAAGTTTTCCTCTTTATAATATTAGTATAGATTGTATGAATAATTCATGATTTGTTATTGTATGTGTGTTCTATTGACTTTTTCAGTTGAAAGATGAGGAAAACATGAAAGGTGTAGTTTCAATGAATGAGACATATGAGTTGAAAATATTCTCCAACGATGCAGAGGTAAGTAGTACATCCTACATTACTTAAAACGTATTTGTATTAGTAAAGGGCCTTATTGAATGGATTTTTGCACCTTTTTTCTTTTTAATAGGCAAGTCATAAGAACCATGTACTTAAGTAAATTCAAATTGTAATAAGCATTATTATAAGCCCTGATATTTTCTTTCTTACTTATTTACTTCAATATATTGTTATTTAGAATACCTTGACAAGCAAATATATATATTTTGAGTTTGATAGGTAAAATGGTAGGTAACTAAATACCTAAGCCTTGCTTATTCTAGAATGTGCTCAAGAGTACCAACATCTGATTATTGATCCCTTATCTGGCGTTTAGAAATAGATGCATTGAACAGCGTTTCTTTGTGCGCCTATCTCAGGTACAAGAGGTCATCAGAATATGTTCAGCATGTGGAATTTATTGAAATACTTTTTTGTTATGATAATTTTCTTTATTGTTAGATTAGTTTTTTAAATGTTGTGTACATCTTAAATTGCAGAATATGGTTTTGTTTGAGGTTTCCTTCCTGTCTTTTTTTCAAAATTATTTTATACCTTCTAGCTCTCTAGTTTACATAACTTGCCGAATTAACCTGATAATATATGAATATGATCTTTAAAAGATAATACATATCTTATAACTTAACCACTTAATCGATAGCACAATATATTATTGTGTCTTTAGGTAATACCTTTCAATTCTAAATAACAAATATTAACATTTTCGACATACTTATTCTTTTCAGAAATGGCGGGAGCAAGGCGTGGAATTTCTTCAGCTAGCCACAACAGACATATTTGAAGCGCCCGACCAGGACAAACTGTATGAGGGCGTCACTTTTATAAATAGGTCAGTAAAAGTGACCTAATAACAATATTTGATGGTTCACCCACTTTCTTATGAATGATTTCCTAATGAAACTAGGCTTCATCAAAACTTTTGAGGTCTGGATTCGACACTAAGTCTAATTACAAAAAGCGCCCACAGCGTTTTTGGGTAAGGAGTGGCGGTAAGACAAGGGGACGTTATATTTACCGATGCGTCTGAGGACGTCCAAACCATTTAAATAAGCATTTATCGAATGATTATTTTTACTCATGTGCCTGCTCAAGAATGGAGTACTTATAGGAGATTATTCAATGGTCTCGGGATATTAATTAAGTCCAAAAGACATACATTCACTCAGCCGTTGATATCTTGTCTCCAGGTTCCTGCCAGCGGACCGCAAGCTGTCAGGAGTGCCGACAGACAACGAGCAGATTAACAGCGGCTCCGTGTACGTGCACTGCAAGGCGGGGAGAACACGCAGTGCTACGCTTGTAGGCTGCTATCTTATGATGGTAAGTAGTAATTAGGATAACGATTAAATTCTTCTACTTACGATAAATCAATATCTTCCACTTAGGATTACCAATTACCAACTTGGTTCTACTAACGATTACCAACTTCTTCCTGTTACGATTACTAAATTCTTCCCATTACAATTACTAACTTCTTCCTATTACGATTACCAACTTCATCCTATTAGGATTACTAACTTCTTCCTATGACGATTACCAGCTTCTTTCACTTACGATTACCAACTTCAGTCTATTTCGATTAACAATTTCTTCCACTTTCGATTACAAACGTCTCCCACTTACGATTATCACATTCTTCCTATTACGACTACCAAGTTTTACCACTTACGATAACCAACTTCTACTGACGATTACGGTAATCCTCCAGAAAAACGGCTGGTCTCCCGAAGAAGCCGTGAAGTACATGCGGTCCCGGCGGCCCCACATCCTTCTGCACACGAAGCAGTGGGAGGCGCTAGACATATTCCATAGACAACATGTTACCAGGACATGAGGTGACGTAACAACTTAAATTAATATAACCTGCCTGTTATATATTAGGTAGACTAAAGGTCGTAGGATATATATTAACTCGGAAAGGGATCGTTGCAGTATGAAACTCGAATAGCTTCCTCCCGCGGATTCACCCGTGTTTTGAGGTAACTTCTTCCTGCATGTGGATAAAAAGTAGCTTATGTTATAATGTTTTATAAGCTATATAACTGCCAAGTCAAACTAGTACCTAATTGAAGTGTAATTTTCCGAATTAATATGTATGCTACGACCCTATTAATAATATTGACATTATGCTGCCCTATGATATAAACTTCCAGAATTGTATTTGGATGTAGCTTGAATATTTAATCTGTGTTTCACAGTACATTTGTATAATATGGGCCGCCTCAGTAATGCCTCATAACTGTAACTCGCATAATAATAATTTACGTAATGAGGTAAACAATTTACCTCTATAAATTATAAGCAATATTAATGACATTTACAATCCAACTTTTGTGGTATTTTTAAATATTTATTTGTACACACGGAAGTACCTCAAAACTTGTAGCAGAGCAACATTCACCGATACCAAAATGGTTACCTCCAATGTTGAGTAAAAATAGATTTATTTTAAACGACAAACTATACAGTTCATTTCTGAAATATATGTACGACAGCACATCAACTTACCTAAAATGTCTTCAATAGATTTTGAACCTTATCACAATAGTGGAAGGTTGATGTTCGATTGGTAAAAATTGACAGATACGGGTAAATGAGGGTTTTCTAAAATGGCAATCCACGAGGTGGCAGCACCGAGTCGTCAGGTCCAATAACTGTCAAAGTGCTTATCTTTACTATGAATAGTGAACGATTTTAGTGTTTTTTTTATTTTATAATTAAAGCACTGCATTATTGTTTTACTATTGCGGTTGAGTAAATAAAAAAAACTAAATCATATTGTGTTAACAAATTTTTCAACAAGCTTTTCCTTAGTACCAGTGACTTTTGCACCTTCTCTCTTAGCTCAATTTTTAGTTCGGAAACCTTATTCTGACCGTAGTCCATAATAAAATCAATAACACTTCCAATATAACAGAATTTCAATAAACAATAAGTTCGGCACCTACAATTCCATACTATTTGACAGCTGTTTGGACCAGACGCATACGTGGCGCCACCCGGTGGCAGAAAAAATTTCAAAAACCCTCATTGATCTGCTGGCAGTACTTTCTAAAATATTGCGCTCAAAAAAGTACATTATAAGACAAATGCAGAATGCAGTTTTCATATTGAAACCTGTATATTCAATAGGCACGCGTATTTTTTCATATAGAAGTACAAATTATTGGTGCAGCACGACTTTTTTAGGGTCATGTCATCTACGTTACCCCTCGTCTATGCTCCGTTCATTTTCGTAGAAATCTTGCGAGTGCTGTAAAATCCATTAAGTACATTCTTTTTTTACCATGACTACATGTATCTTAAAATAAAATTGTATTATTTCGTTACCACACCTAACTAGGTCTCCAATTCATGAGGGTATTATTTTAACTACAGTTTTCGCCAACTAACTTTGCGTTTCTGTTGTTAGTCATTTCACGCCTCACGCATGCGTAGTAGTAATCTGTTAATAGATCTTTATTGATAGTGAAATCAATATTAGCCATCTTCGGACAAGGTCTGCTCGAACAATTGTACAAGCTATTCATTGGCTAACTTCAGAAATGAAAAAATATTGGCGCGAACCGAGTTCTGAGTCTTTAAACGCAACTTAATTTTCAATATTGTTATTTAAAATGTTAAATTAAGAGGCGTTTGATCAGATAAAAGTTGTTTTAGTTAGACAATTTATTGTATAGTAATAAATAATAACATAATAGCGCAAATTAATGATAATCTACAATGTAGTTTATTTATTTTTGTATACAATAATAATGTATATTTGGACGATTAAAATATATTATTGTTTTAAGTATTTTTTTTGTTTTATTGACCACCAATATATGTTCACCAATCCAAAACATAATAATTTAACATACGGCATGAAAATGGCTATAAAATATTTTCATAAAATAATAAAATTTCGATTTACAATTTGTTAGCAACAGTTTGAGATAAACATCTTCTCAACATGATTGGTTGTGATTATTTCAGGAAATGCAGTCATGATAGAATATTTTTCAGTAAGTGGATTGTTCTTATATTGTAACGTGAAGGCAAAGGAAAATATAAAGTAATTTACATAAATAATACAAAATTATATTGGTCATCCATTTTGTAGGTAAAAAAATATGTAGTGATATTTTTTACTTTGGCGGTTTTGATAAAACGAACGCGTTGTATGAAGGTGTATGATAAGATCGACTTAAATAAATATTGCTCGGATGATAAATTATGCTCTCAGACTGAAAGCGGAGGCCCACATATCATTTGTCATTACTTGGTAAGTGTTAAAAACAATATCACAATCATCATCCTCCGAGCCTTTTTCCCAACTATGTTGGGGTCGTCTTCCAGTCTAACCGGATGAAGCTGAGTACCAGTGTTTTACAAGAAGCGACTGCCCTATCTGACCCCCTTAAGCCAGTTACCCGGGCAACCCAATAACCCTTGGTTAGACTGTTAACTATATATTTTTATTCAAGAGTGTATTTAGGGTGCATGACGGTACACGTAGCTTGCGCATGTTACATGCGTTTTAATAACGTGCGGGTCCAGCGACTATCGCGCATGTACCAAAGCAAGATACCCACCCGCGTGCTCTTGTCACTTGTGCATGTTAACTTGCTACAGCTACATTACACAGTGTAGACGCACCCTTAATGTCTCACGGTCTGACTTAATTACCTCATTGGTCTAGTAAGTAGTCCCAAGGTCCGACTGCTGTACATGCAGGTGGTTCGATTCCCAGATCGGAACGAAATTTTCACATAAGAACCCGCAGTCTGCGGAGCTAATGATTGACATATAAGGACATTTTAATTGTACATACCTTTTTTCTAAATTATTCTTCAAAATAAACATGCTGAGTTTACCCCTTAGGTACCTACTGTGACCTAACTTTAGTTTTCATAAGTGTTTTTAACTTTTAAGGATATAGAACCTAAGGCATGCATGAACTTCAGAGCGTATGACTTGACGAAAAAGCATGTTACAAACATCTTGAATCGTTTCAATGTGTAAGTATATTTTAACCTTAATGTTTAGCTAACGTATAAATCACAAATAAAGTTAATTACCTAATTAGAATGATATTAGGTTAAGGGCGAAAGCAGCAAATGGCGAGGCATTGGGAAAGGATGGAGTATTTCTACCGAAAGCTTATGGCCTCATGCGAGTGGTAAGTTGTCTGCCAAGCAGACAATATTGCCTATTTGCTTCTAACTGCACAGTCAGCTTCAAAAGTAGCTGAAGCAATCAAAATCCTCTTAAGTGTCTAGCAAAGTACCTCATCCTCAGCCTTTTTCCCAATCATGTTGGGGTCGGCTTCCAGTCTAACCGGATTCAGCTGAATACCAGTGCTTTACATACAAGAAGCGACTGCCTATCTGACCTCCTCAACCCAGTTACCAGTTAGACTGGTGTCAGACTTACTGGCTTCTGACTACCCGTAACGACTGGCAAGGATGTTCAATGACGGCCGGGACCTACCTACAGTTTAACGTGCCATCCGAAACACAATCAATGGTGTCTAAGATATACTTAGAAAGTACATACACACTTAGAAAAGTTGCATTGGTACTTGCCTGACCTGGGATCGAACCCGCGCCCACATACTTGAGAGGTTGGTCTTTACCCACTAGGCCACCACGACTTTTTAGCCAGTAACTAAAGAGTTATAATTTCTCAACATTACGAACACTATTTAAACTTCAAAAAAGGAGATAAATATTCTGGTAAGTTATTATTGACGACACGCGTGTAGCAGTTTTAAAAATGTAGATTTATTCAGCTACTTCGATGCTGACTATACCTACTGACTTCTTACTTATAACTGAAACTGATATTTCAGTTCTGGGACAGTGAATTGGCAGGGATAGCGAAACTAATAACTTCCACGTGTATTAAAGCTCATCAATACGATTGTGTTGCTACTAGTAAGTTCTTTGTTTCAATCATGTTAATGTTGAGCTTAAGACCTAAATAGGACGAAACTCCCGAGCCTTTTCCTTAGTATGTTGAGGTCGGCTTCCAATCTAAACGGATGCCGCAGCGTACGTTTTTAACAAGGAGCGACTGCTTATTTGACCCGGACAACCCAATACCCCTTAGTAAAACTGGTGATGCCTAAGCCTAAGCCTAAGCCTATGCCTAAGACTTACATAGGATTACTGCAGGCCTGACAATCTGGCCGTTAGGTGACTACCAGAGAAGCTAATGTTGGCAGATTGGAGAACGACTAGCGGCGAAATAAAGTCGCGATAATGACCAACTAACCTATCTAAATATTGTCTTTTAGCGAAGTTTCCGAATCCTGTAATGGCATATTTACATCAGAATATTACGAGCCAGCCCTCAGACCCTGAACAACTGATTGAGTCTCTAATGGAAGTCTGGCTTGACGCAAAAGATGAAGTTTCACCGGCCATGATAGAAAAATGTCCAAGTTTTAAAAGGTACAAGGCACTTTTAAACATTTAAACAAAAAGCATCATTTACACTACACAAAAAAGTGGATGCTGCGAGGTTAAGCAAACCCGGGGCCCGTAGATAAATTAGCGCGAGGTCCCTAAAACACAAAAACAGTGAAAAAGGAATGTTAGTTCGGTTGGCATAAAACTTTTAGAAACACTTTAGAAATAAACTACATAGTAGATGCTGAAGATAGTGTAAGCTAACCTACTAAGTAGGTAAGTACTGACCTTTAATATCCGTGATTTTTAAGACCGAATTAAACATAGTGAAATACTGTTCATAGCGGAATCGCCAGACGTCATATCAAGATGCTGATGAACAACTTGACGCACGTTGGCTGCGCATTCGGTGTCTACTATGCCGTAAAACATACCAAGGTTTGTTTTTTTTTAACTAAGTGTGTATTAGCTATGTAGGTGCTTAGTTTGGAACTATTAGTGAATTCGATAAGCAAGAAGCTTTCGAGAGGCCCCTAAACTGCTAAAGAAAATGGTGATGGGTCCACTTATAGATAGTGCAATATTCCTCCTCAATAACTCAATATAATGTAGGTAATGTAGTAAAGGACAAAAAATGGATCTCTCTGTTTTTCTCTCTGGTATTTTTTTGTTACATAAGGTGCTCAAATAAGATGAGAAATGAGATTATAAAAACATTTGGCAACAAGACACTCTTTGAAGGTCCTAACCATTTTTCAGGCAGCCCATTTGACTTGCTACTTGTCCTACTGGACGCCTGAAGGAGAGCCAGTGTACGCGACGGAGCCCCCGAGCCCTGACAGTGGCTACAGCGAAGAGTGTGGCTGTCCTCCTAATTACAAGGAGTCTGAAGACTGCCTCTGTGTACCTGGATCAAGAACTCCTGATAGTAAGACTAGGGGTCCGTTCAGACAGACCGGCTCGGAGAGGAGAGCAAATTCTTAACAAGTTTAAAATCAAGTACTTAGTATTTGTAGTAAGGTTTATTTTTGCATGTGCAGTGCTTTTGTCATTAAGAATGCTCAAGGCTCTTGGTGTGAAATAATAAGAGGAGCCGACCGGTTCCGATCGCGTAGTTTGTCTCGGTCTTACAGACGTTTGGCTCCGATTCCGATTCTCACGCAGCCGATCGGAGCCGATTCCGGTCTGTGTGAAAAGCAAAATGCGCGCCGATGCTCTCCGAGTCGGTCTGTGTGAACGGACCCTTGTTGTTATTTCATTTTAGCAGATCCTCTTGGTGTCACCCACGTCTCGGCAGAGCCAGTTTTTGAAACAGGGTAAAACCTTGTCTACCGGATACCACGCTTCAGTTATGTTAGTTCCTCAAAAACTTTGTTCGAAAGCTAATAATTTTTAAACACTTTAGCGTTTTCCCATCCGTTTTCGCCAGCTTTCAGTCTAATCGGATGAAGTTGAATGAATACCAGTAATTTACCTACAAGGAGCTAGGTCCTCACAGAGCAAGGAAAGGTGTGTCATTGTCATATTTATTCTCCATGGACCTCCTCAACCCAGCTACAGTTTTTAAGGTTTTAAATTCTGCATTTACATAATTTTTTAGGAAACGCAAAAGAGTCCATTAGTTCTGAATTTAATAGAATCTGGAGTGCCCCCAGAGAGGCGATCAACTCATTGCTGGCAGAGGTTTCACAATCAATTGAGGAGGCAACAGGTAATATTACTGACAGAATGATTTTTCTAACAATAACCATACCTACGCTAGATTTTGACTAAACGCTAAATGATAGAGGGCGGAAGGTAGGTATTTCTTTTATTTAAAAAAAAGCTCTATTATCAAATGATTCAGCCATTTGCCGCCTCGCGCATGAGCTGTGGAATTTCTTACGAGTACGTTTCGCCTATCGTGAAATTACTTGCAAATTCTGAGAAACAACAACATACAATTTATTTGTGATTACAGAAATTGCAGAAACGCAAAAGCGTACAGAAGGAACTGAAACAACCAGATCCCGAACGAGAAAACTACCCTCCTTTACTATCGAGCCTAAATGCGGCAAAACTGCAATAAACTCCACAGTTATTGTGTTGCCACTATTTAAATTAGTGGATGTAGATTTACATGGGAAAACAGTAGATTTTAATGGCAAAATAGAAAATTTACAGGGGAAAACCAAAGATGACAAGGATAGCACCCGCAGGTAATTTTCTTTAACATTTCTTTTGATCAACTAAAGGGCCAAGGATATCCGATATACTTATTGGCAGTCTTTAGTAAATTATCCATTTCATAGAATCCTACTTTTCTTCTTTGACTGCTACAGTTTTTTTTCGGCTTGTGTTTAAACACCACCCAAAAAAGTACCTATTTTACAACCAAAAAAATTCTAAACAGTTACCAAAATGGATAAATGGGCACCAAATAACGTTTCCAAAAATATTATTAAATAAAACCATTTTTTCGTATTATTGACTACTAAAAAAATATATGGACGCCTTTAAAATACACTTTAGACCAAATATTATACATTGTCACTACTTAGATGTTACCAATTATGTAATACCATGACTCCTAATTTGGTAATTTTTGTTAGACTAAAAAAGCTAACGATCGCTAGAATATTTCCCAAATACCAATTAATATACTGGGGTTCCCAAACGTACGTCGCTTATTTATTGTTACATGAATTTGTGTGTAACTCAGTACGTTTAAAGAGTAAGCACGCAACATGCAGCAAGCATGGCTTCTGTCACGGCTCCGGCGCTGCGGGGCTCCGGCGGTCCCATGCGAGCTTATCGTCGCAGATGGTTTTCACGCTCACCACCGCAGCTTCGGCTTGCTGGCCGGCTCCGCCGGCTAGCCTCAGCCGCAGCGGCGAGCCTTAAAACTACCTGCGCCTCAGCTCGCAGGCCGCCTCGCCCCTCCGCGCCTACGCGGTTTTGAATTGCACTCTAGGGGTAGGGCAGACAAGACTACGTGGAGTCGGTTTTGCAGCGATTCTTTTTCGTCACTAACTTTGATTTTTGGTAGTAATATTAATCTTTTAGTGGGACAGAATTTGGTGACCATTAATCCATTTTGGGAACCAAAAATAATATTTGTGCGAGATTTGCGATTTTTCTGATGTTATTTTATTTTTTTTGGATCATAATATTATATTCTTTAGTGCCCTTTTAATAAAGTCAATTTATTTTTTTTGGAGTTGTTTATTTTATTTGGTGCCTCAGCCTAGAGTCTTAAAAATATTTTTGGTGACCGTCTAAATTATACCCTTTTTTTTCAGCTTAACTTCTGACAACAACGATGTTTATGTTGAACGAAATGCAGAAAACATGAACGATTTATTCAATTCTCTAAATAATAATGAGGTAAGTAATTGAAATAATTAATGAGTGCGACAAACTTATTACTAATTGAGTATAATATTACTAATTGCTACGTAATCTTGAGACACGTTTCATAATTATCTAAAACATTTGTGTGCAATTTCAGGATGCAGTTGCACCTCATATCATAGGATCTGAATTATATCCCAATGTCATTAAATTCAAAAAACAAGAAGAATTTGTTCCTACGACAAAATATTCCTATAACATTCCTACGACAAGATATTCCTATGACATTCCTATGACAAAATATTCCTATAACACTGTTACGGAAAAATATTCCTACAACATTCCTACGACAAGATATTTCTACAACACTCCAACGAAAAAATATTCCTATACCACTGCTACGACAAGATATTCCTATGACATTCCTACGACAAAACATTCCTATCACATTCCTACGACAAGATATTCCTATCACGTTCCTACGGCCATCATTAACAAAAAACCATTGGTTAAAAAAGGTCCGATTCCAACAAATGGAAAATCGTGTCCTATAAGGCAAAATGATCCTAAAAAACAAAAAAAACAAGAGCTTATGAACCTGCTGGATGTTTTGATAGAGAAAGGAAAGAATGTCACACTCGGCAAAGATGAAATTGGCAAGTTTGAGAAACAAATGAGAAGGATTTATGAGGTTGGGTTACGCAAAAAATCGCCGTCGAGTAACAACCACAACAATTAAAAATCGATTTAAAGTTATCGATTTCCGATAGACTAATCGACTAAGTATCATATTGTCTTCTTTCTCAGAAAATTAAAGCCTGTGTAACCAGTGATTATATTTTAATGGTGTAGGTGTAAGCTATAATGTTACAAATGACAATAAAACAATAACAATTCCAACTATCATTTATTCTAACAATAAATTAATCCCACCCGAGGGTGCGTAAAAATACAAATTTATCAGAACAAATGATTTGACGGTAACAATAAAAAATACATTGTTAAATACAACAAAATTTCGAAATCTTGTGCATTAAGTACCAATGTGTACATTTTCGCAAACTAGCCTACAATTAGGAATTATGCAAATTCAAAATTAGTTCCAGCCATTCATTTGTCTACTTTCAAAAACGCATTTTATAATCAAATGAATGATCAGTAATATCAGTTTGCAGATTTATGCTGATTCCTAACTGCAGACTAGCTGACAGCTCGTTAATAACATTGCCGAGAAAATAAATAAAAGCGCGGGATTTCTCCGCATTATAGTGGTACAAAGAATGCAAAAACGGAGATCCCCGCAAAAATAATACTCAGGTCTATTACTAAAACTAATTCTAGCGTAGTAATTTATCGATAAATGTCTCCCTAGGCGAATTTACTTTTGGCGGTCAGATTTGATAGCCCAGATTTGCTTGATCATGTTGGCAATGCCGACGTCGTGGCTGATGATGTAGAACAGTCCACCGAGGGTAGCAATGGAGATGAGGTACACGAGCCCGAGGGCAATTTTGGGAAGGATTGGGCCTACAACACTAGCTCGGACGTAATCTATTGCGATCGCTTCCAAACCCCTGCAACAGAAAATTGTATATTGGTATTTTATTTATTTGGGAGACTGAAGTCGATAAATACGAACTAGAAAAACAGGAGTAGAATTGTACTCCACTTATAGAATCCAAAAATATAAAAAATAAGTAAAACACAAGCACCATTCGATATGTGACACTGATCAAACGTAATATTTACTTTACAATATGTAATATTTTTGGGAGTATAATTCCAGTCTGCCTGTTATGATGGCCAATTGCTCGGCGGTTGTTATAACCCTAGGGATCGTCCACATACTATGTAATACATTATTATGAGAGCTAAAAACGATTTTCTGGGCCTGGAAGAG
Source organism: Helicoverpa zea x Helicoverpa armigera (assembly GCA_033682625.1). Taxonomy (NCBI): domain Eukaryota; kingdom Metazoa; phylum Arthropoda; class Insecta; order Lepidoptera; family Noctuidae; genus Helicoverpa; species Helicoverpa zea x Helicoverpa armigera. The sequence goes on from JAWIIS010000050.1 coordinate 1,309,962, forward strand.
CTCCTTATAGACGACCCCTAAGGTAATTTTAATGAAAAAAAAATTGGTACCAAACTCGGTCTACCGCCAAAAAATAAGACCTGGCAACTACACCTACAAAAAAAAAACGCACAAAACCAGCACCTAGCAAACTTTCTTCGATTTCTTAGCGTGCTTCGGCTTCCTCATGTTCCTCCAGATCCTCCAGAAGCCGCGGCACAGGCCGATATCATTGAAGATGAGGAAGAACAGCCCGCCGAGCATGGACACCGAGAGGAAGTACACCACTCCCATGGCTACCTTGGGAATGAACGGCCCGAATAGGAGCACGCGCACATACTCCACCATCATGGCTTCTAGACCCCTGGGGAGTGGTAAAATTATGGGGTAGGAGGGATGGGAATTTGTGGTTGCAGGTCCTAGGGTTCTGGTATCTTCAGGTAGTATTATATAGGCTGAGGAAATTAATGGTATGCGCCGCGGACATTCCAATGTTTGATTCATGCCCGGTTTCTAAATACGATTTATTTAATAGAACAATCGTTTATTGATAGTCTACAGTAACTTTGGGAACAAATAATTAAGGAAATTAGGAAGGTATTGTAGATAGGAAGAGGTCTTAAAAAGCTCACGTATCTCATACGTAACCAAATACGCTTACACGTAACCAAATATGCTTATACGTACCTAAATATACTTATATGTTACCAAAATTCTTACCCAAAAATTTAACCACTTACCAAAACGAATGAGCGCAGATCAGGATAGCGATCACAGAGTCCAGAATCCGGTTGGGTACGAGCAAGCCCATGGGTAGCAAGGGAATCATAAGGGCGGCGACGGCCTTCTCAATCACCCACAGTTTCGAGTGATCGTGAGGCTTCTCGTCGGAAAGACGTACGGGTGACGTACGGAAGGAACGCACCTGGAAAAACCGAGAAACAGACTTCAGTTTTTGTATAACTAGCGACCCACGATTAATGTATGTTATTATACATATAAACATTCCTATTTAATCACTCTATCTATTATATTGTTTGCATAGTTTTTAAAATAAAAGTTAAAAGGAACATAGGAACAGAAAAAGTGACTTTGTTTTATACTTAGTAGTGATAAGCTATCTACCCTCTGTTAGCTTGTGGTTGGTTTAATGTATGCCAGTTAAGGCAACTTCTTCTTGTATGGGGTATGTAGTAGTTACATTGTAAAAATTCATATTTTCGTAAAGACTTAAAAATAAAAGTGAACTTACAGAATTGATGATAGGCGTGCTGTTAATCTCCTTGAGTGCCAGCGTGCTGGCAGGTAGCATGCTGACCACAGGTCGTTTCATGTTCGGCTGTGTTGCCAGCTTCATTATTTGCTGTGTGAATATGGTGCTTCTGATGGCTGCAAGGCAGAGAATTCAATTATATAGTATATATAATTATAAGAATAGTTAAAGTGGTGTTTTCAGACTAGCCTATTAAATATGTGTGTAAGCTTCTTATTTTTATGTTAAGCACCCATAAACACTCAATAACTTTTCTGCAGTTAGGTACAAAATTGTATTGGTTATAATATTATGCAATTATTTACAACTGACAATCCACCCAAGATAAGACTGCCTATTTAATTAATATACCAATAAAATGCTATTAAAATGCCATGTTTCCCAGTATGCCCATTAACCTAGCAACTAGCATAAGCCTTATATTTTTTTACATTGGGTTTTTTCTGGGATTTATCAAATATTAAAAATAATATGTCTAAGAGCCTTCTAGCTGAGTTTGTAAAACAATTTATCTTTATTCTTTACCAGAAAAACTACTGAACGAATGTCAATGAAACTTAGCAGTCATCATGGCTTAAATCAACCCACCCAGGTTACCCAGGTGTTAGAAGTATTTTTCAACAGGATGTGGCTAAAACCGCGGGCGGAAGCTAGTATAAGTAGTTTTGAAATGCAAAGATAAACCATAACAATGCTAAAACAGTGGAACCATTGTGGCGGCCTGTTGATAGTAACTTATGACAGTTCCATTAAACACTCTTAGATGGGTAGGTTCAAGGCCAGTTAGTAGCCAATATAATATATATAGCACATAATCTACCCTACACAGCAGAAAATTCCTTAAGATGATCTCTGACCAATAACTGTGTTTACAGAGATAAGCCTCTAAGCTACGTAAATTACTTTATCAGAGAAATGCTTAGAGAAATTATTGTACACTGTTAGACTAGGTTAACTAACAAACTGAAAAAATATTTAAGTTTCAAATCGAAGTTTGACATATACAAGTTTTTATTGCATTTTCAATGGCTGATTAAGAAAATATTTTCACGTACAATAAAAGAGCATAAAACCGTGAAAAGCAAGACATACGGAACCTCACAATCTTGAAACAACTACTATTATGTAATATCATAACAATCACGATAACTGCTTAGTTACCTGGCGCACGAAGTAATGTTGATAAGGCCATGTTTGAAGCTGTTTCTGCGTATTGAACAACAATAAATAAAATTCTAAATGTAATAACACAGCATCAAATTCTAAAATTTCCTTCCTGCAACACGTCAAAATACATCGATTCAAAAATCGAATGACCGTCACTTGTCATGTCACATTACAAACGTCAACAAAGAAAAGTATTTTTCCACAGACCAAAGAAAAAGGAGAATGGATGCGTTCTACTTGGACCACTATGGTCTACTTTGCAAAGAATATTATGGGTCAGGCAGGATAAAATCATTTATAAAAAATCCGAGGTCTGAAGAGAGATTGCGGTAATCACAATAAAGTCTACATGCGGCAATAACTTAAAAACAACACTATGTTTCAAGAACTTTGAAAGAAATGTCCCACTCGAAATAAGTAACCAGTGTCGCAATTTATAAAATACTTAAAAATACCGTGAAGTACTTATTTTATTTATTTATTTATTTATTTATGTAAGATTTTAAATCGTTTTCTCATTTGCTTAGATTATTTACAATAAAAACCTTTTTTTGTAGATCTATTTATTTATTTTTACTCCTGCTAACCCCAAAGTCGGTCGGAATGACAATTCATTTTGGTGACTCCAAGATTTTGTAGAATTTTGTTTTGCATCGTTTCGGTATCAATACTGAGTCTCCCGCAACAGATTTTAAATAAACCTCACAATGGCTACTACATTAGAAGATAAATCTATCTGGGAAGATGGTGAGGAGGCGCTCAGTGAGGAAGTTCTCCGCATGCCAACAGACGAAATCATCAGCCGCACAAGACTCCTGGACAATGAGATTAAAATCATGAAGAGTGAAGTTATGAGGATCTCACACGAGCTGCAGGCACAGAACGACAAAATAAAGGAGAATACTGAGAAAATTAAAGTGAACAAGACACTACCCTACCTTGTATCTAACGTCATAGAGCTTCTGGACGTGGACCCTCAAGAAGAGGAGGAAGATGGTGCTGTGGTAGACCTGGACTCGCAGCGTAAAGGAAAGTGCGCGGTCATCAAGACCTCCACCCGTCAAACTTACTTCTTACCAGTCATTGGGCTTGTTGACGCTGAAAAGTTGAAACCAGGAGATCTAGTTGGAGTGAACAAGGATTCGTACTTGATATTGGAGACGTTGCCCGCTGAGTATGATGCGAGGGTCAAGGCCATGGAGGTAGATGAGAGACCAACAGAACAGTACTCTGATATTGGTGGTTTAGATAAACAGATTCAGGTCAGTGTAGTTTCTAACCAAACTTTGTTACCATATCTTTTTATTTAGTCATGATTGTTAAAAAAAAAGAGTTTTAAGTATTTCTCGTTTGCCTATGTATTCAAAACAATACAAAACAAGATTGTTTTTAAATGTAAACAAAGGATAAATACTTCATCATAACCAACCTACATGGAACTTCAAGTAATCTTTACTTTATGATCAAGCAAAGGCAATCAATATACTACAGAAGTAAAGCAACATTTAAATTTTTAAATTCTCTTTTCCAGGAACTCATTGAAGCCGTAGTCCTCCCAATGACCCACAAGGAGAAGTTTGTAAACCTCGGTATTCACCCACCTAAGGGTGTGTTGCTGTACGGTCCCCCTGGTACCGGCAAGACCTTGCTGGCAAGAGCTTGTGCTGCACAGACCAAGTCTACCTTCTTGAAACTGGCTGGACCTCAACTTGTGCAGATGTTTATTGGTAAGGTTTACTGCTAATGAATAGAATAGAATTTTATTTTGCAAATATGGTGATACAATGACCTTAAAACATAATGTACAGCTTCCACTAAATATCTTTACAATTCTGATACAAGCCAATTTAACCTCTGACTGGTAATATTGATATTTAAGGGTACATACATCATACAACTCTAAATTCATCTTTTGTAGGTCAATGTCAGAATTCTTAGTGTTTCTTTAGCACCTTGTTTTAATAGATGTCGGGCTTGTTAACCAGGCACCTATATAATATGATTAGAATTACATAACTGGTGTGTCTTGTGAATAATTATAATTTAATTTTTTTCTACTTTACTTTCCAACTTTCAGGTGACGGTGCCAAACTCGTCCGTGACGCCTTCGCTCTAGCTAAAGAGAAGGCACCAGCAATCATTTTCATTGATGAGTTGGATGCCATAGGTACCAAGCGTTTTGACTCCGAGAAGGCTGGAGACAGGGAAGTGCAGCGTACCATGTTGGAGCTGCTGAACCAACTTGATGGATTCAGTTCTACTGCTGATATTAAGGTAAATAGACCATTAAGCACTAGCTTGAGTATCATATGATCATATGTACCCTGATAACTGAGTAACTAATAAGTTGTGAAAAGTATCATCATCAAAAATAGTATACATAATTCTCGCAAACTTCTTGTGTTAAAGGAACATTGTATGAGTCCCTTTTGTGACAATTCTTTTACTTTTTTGGTCTTTAATGATCTCATTTATCACTACTATTTCACATCTCCTTTCAATATACATATTTCTGTTTGTACATGTACATGTTAATTACAGGTAATTGCAGCTACAAACAGAGTAGACATTCTGGATCCTGCCCTGCTCCGTTCTGGACGTCTGGACAGGAAGATTGAGTTCCCTCATCCCAACGAAGAGGCGAGAGCGCGTATCATGCAGATCCATTCCAGGTAATTTCTTTCATAAAAAGTAAATACATCAACCTATTCATACTTTGAATGTTTTTTAGCAAAATGAATAAAAAAAAAATAATTTGTCTTTATTATGATCTCCCTAATGTAAAAATTAAATGAACCAAATGAAGCCATCATATTACATGCATATGTGTCAAACTGTAATGATCTTCTAACCCTTTTTTCCCATTCCACAGGAAAATGAACGTCTGTCCCGACGTGAACTTCGAGGAGTTGTCCCGTTCCACGGACGATTTCAACGGAGCCCAATGCAAAGCCGTGTGCGTAGAGGCCGGTATGATCGCCCTCCGCCGCTCCGCCACCGCGGTCACGCATGAAGACTTCATGGACGCTATCCTCGAAGTACAGGCCAAGAAGAAGGCCAACCTCAGCTACTATGCTTAAAAAGAACGTATATTGTGTATTTTTACGAGTTTCATGCTTAATTATAAGTTTATTGTATAATAAAATTTAGAAAATTATTATGCGAGTGTTTTATTTACCTTTACAAAATCTCAAAAAAAATCAATATAGAAAAGGACTCCATAAAAAATCGACTCCATACATCTGAAAACTATTTGCTATTCATTCTGACCACTGACTCTTGGATTCTTTCCATTTACGACCACGTTCGATTACATACTAAAATTGACTAAGACGAAATATACTGGGCGGTCGGTATTGTTTCTTATATAATTTTATTGTATGTACCTGCAACTATACTAGAATATGTTAAAATATATGAATATATTAAATTAGAAGGTATTAATATGTTCTAATTATATATTTAATTACTTTTTGCAATCAGTCGCAAAACGATATTTACGAACGCATCAATAACAAAAATTGGCAACGCGCGTGCGTGTGCTGAATTTGAAACATAAAAATAAAGTCTATCAAAATTTTAGTAGGTTTTTCGTTTAATTGTAATTTATTTTAAAAACATCAAAAAAATACTAAAACTTAGAAATGTGAAATTATTAGTGTTGACAATTTACACTTCGTTAGTAAATTCCATCGGCGAAGAGATTCTGACCTAAGTCGTGAGTATATAAATATAACCTATGCTTGGAAAATTGCAATTTTTATTGGATTTACTGAAGGTAAAATTGTATTAACTTAATTTGTGTATTGATGCGGTGGTTATCGATTTGTGAATGTTTTTCCGGTTTGCGGTGTATGCTTGGAGCTTCGTAATTAGTTTGTGGTTCCCTTTTGCTGCATTCTGTCGAAAAGCCTGATACTGCAGTAAACTACGAGAATGACCTTAAAAAATTGTATATACCTCTTTTTAAGTTTCTAAATAAAGTTCTTAATTTTATTTAATAACGCGTAAAGGTATTCTAATTACTTCAATTGTAAAACAATACTTTAATAACACAAAAAGCAGCAATATTTTCTTTAATTATTTAACTTCCTCATTTTCTTTGAAAAATTTGAATAATAACATCTTAAAACAACTTGTACTTTTCCAGAACAGGCTATAAATTCTTACAAATAACTTGAAAGTAGATTTCAGCATAAAATAATTTTACTAACAAAACTGATATAAAAATTATATATTATTTATTTAATTTTTGTAAAGGTGCATAACTAAGTAAGTATTATATTTGTTTTTCTGCCACAAAAGAGCCATGGAGCCAGAAGACGAGTGTGGAGTTTCCCAAAAACTGCCACCCGATGATATACCCAAAGTACACATTCACCGTCCACACACCAGGTTCCTTTTATATACTTATGTAAACATATTTCATTATATTTATTATAACAAACCTTAGAGGAAAAGTATAGCAAACCTTTTTAGCTATTGTTTTTTTTTCCTCTCTCTAAAAAGTTTTAACACCTTCATATTTCATGTTTAGTCTGCATTGACTTTGAAATCACCTCTACACCTTATTACTTGCATTTTTTATTCATCAACTTACATTGAAATCAACTCTTTCACTTCCACAACACTTCATTTTAGTAAAAAGCACATATTCATATTTAAATCTATTACACATATTTTTCACAACCAATACATGCAGCTTTAAGTTTAATTTCTTATATTTTAATTACATTAATATTTTAATAAAATTAGTCTTTAAATATTGGATTAATGTAGGGTTATCAATTAATATTTGTTATAATTTTATAAATTAATAATATTAACTATTTTAATTTTATAAAAATGTAAGAGAATAGGTCAGTCTAAATAATGTCTATAATTGCAACTAAAATAAAATATTATGTACCTAAGTAAATAATACTGAATAAAACCGGTTTTAAAAAAGTAATAAAACATGCAACACATGCAGTTTTTATTGACCATAAAAAATAATTATAAATAGTGTTAATAATTATGGTGTCAAGTTATCTCGCGTGCTTTACGTCGTTTGTAGAACAAAGTTACGGCAAAAAACGTATAACCAGTTATATACTTTAACTTCTACAGAAATAATTGTATTTATAAATGTAGCTTTGTACTAATATAATAAAGGAAAGGTTTTTTGTTTGTTTGTACCCTATATTCTTCGAAACTACTGAACCGATTTGAAAAATTCTTTTACTGTTGGATTGGGCACCTACACTCTTCCCCAGTAACATAGGCTATATTTTATCCTGGGCAGTAGTTCCCACGAGACGCGGGTGAAACCGCAGACAAAAGGCTATAAAATACAAATACTGCGGCCCCTACTAAATAAACCATAAACTACATTTTTCAACTTTCTTGTAAAACCAATTGAAACTTTTTTAATAGCGCCCTTTTTAACGCAATTTCGACTTAACTAACTCCAAGTACCCCTTAAGTGGTTTGTTTCTTCACGCTAACCCTGTGCCTGGTACAAATAGACGGCTTTCTTACCCCATCATGGTGTAACAAAGAACAAACCACTGGTTGTCACGGCAATGTCTATTATACAGCCTAAAGGCTACCAAAGAGTTACCGTAATTTTTGCTGTTAGATTTCATGCTCGATAAAAAATACGGTACACCGGTCGTTTGGGTTTTAAGCGCTTTATTAACACTTGGATATATTCGTGAATTTGAAGCGTAGCTGATTGAAACTGAGTTTGGTTACGGATAAGAAAATTGCGACTTTTTGCAGGCAGCTTGATTTATTACCAAAATGGTGGCGGATTCTCACTGTAGAAATGGGACACTTTGGAGCCAAGAAAATAGTATTTTGAATCTGTTTCTTTGAGAAGCTACAAGATCAATTTTACACATACCTACCTACTCGTTTTACTACTTAAAACTTGTTCACTTTCGAGTTAAAAAACTTCGGCAAATATTGATCGTCGGTCATCGGTGTCACATACTTTACCTAACTGCGTTAACTGCCTTGCATTTCTTAGAACCACCACATGAGTATATTTCAGCAGAAATTATAACAGTAACAATTAGTATGGTATTGATTAGAAACCACGAAGTCCAGTTAAAATCGATATGCTTTATGTTATTCAGTAACCTAGATCTTTGTTTGGTCAAACTAATGAGGACACACGATACAATGTGTACTTCGCTAATACTAATTCATACAAAATGCTCGTCCCACGACTCGTACGTGTCAAGGTTTGGGTGGTTTCTGCCTTAAATCGTGGTCAGAACCGGCGTTTTTAACTTATTTCCACTACACCACCTTCAGATCATTTTCCGATCCGTAATTGTTTTTTTGTTAATAGCCTGTACAGCCACAAGCTTCTATTCGAAGTTGAATATTGCCTGGCATATTTTGTGGAGTTACGAAAACTGTCCAATCACGTTTTTATAATCACTGCAACGGCTAATAAAGAAAATCGTACCCCTTATAGGCACCTGTATAAAGGACCCAAAACAAAAATAATTTATTGATCACGAACCCCCAAAAATGGTAAAAATCTGTCTTGCGTGACGTTGAGTGCGATACCTTGTTTGTTTTCAATAAATTCCCATTTTTTCCATTTACATTTTTAGGGGATGCGATCCCCAAAGAGACATGAAACAAAAATATCAACAAAATGTCCTGTTTGTTCTCTAATACCGAAGCATTATAAGTTGTAAGAATTTAGTCGGCGAAGACGGTTTTTGTGACCGTAATTTGCAGCATTGCTTTTTGGCAACTCACTCCATCCGGCTGCGGTTTTAAATTGTGCTTAATAATAATTTAGCTTCAGTTCAAATGCTTACTGAGTACCAGCAGAACTGTCCAAATTGCTGTGGGCTTATTGAATCAATTGGGGGAGGTAGGTAACCAATAGGTCAGAAGGGATACATACAAAATACGCGCGAAAAATAGGTATAGCCCTTCATGGCTGTCTTGCAAAAACTGGGTCATTTCCTCATCAGCCAAAATCAATATGTAATTCAGTAAAATTATTCTGAAATTAATTATGATGCAAAAATGTATATTCTGCGACCTAATTTTTATAATGATCCTCCGTTCTAAAGGATTGGCCGTATTTGATGTAACATTTTTATGGGATGTGCACACGGAAGTTTGAAGCGCAAAATATTTTCGTAAATATATGGAACGTTGGAAAATGAAGCGGTTTTACTAGGACATTATTGTAATGGAATGTTTTTTATAAATTGTGGATCTGCGTGATCTGAAAGCATTTTGTGTACGGTTTCGTAGTTTCCAATCTTCAAACTACGGTCTTTCTGGTAACAGCCAAACCAAACCTCTTTAAGTACATTGCCAAAATACTTTTGCAATACCTATGTGGAATCGCCTGTTTCATTCAATTTTTAAAGGCAGAAAGGTTTTTATAATAAGGCCCTGAAATCATTCGATCCACTTTTTATTTTGATGTTTGGAAACAAACAATAAGGCGTCCTTCAAGTTTCCTACAAAAGTTTATAAAGCAAGTTGGTTACCTATTGCTTGGAAATTGTCCGTTAGCCAGTTATGATTGTCAATACCACATGAGTAAGTTAATACTGCGAATGGACTTTTAACTGGTATTGACAAATCGACTTGTATACCTTGCTATAAACGTTTCCCATTCAAGTGAATAGGAAACTTGAAAACTGTAAAAAGTTGGCTTTTGTGAGAAAGGTTGTAAAGAAATAAGAAAATCCTATGAAAAGCACAGCGTAAATTAACCATGGCGATCAATCCATCTTCCGAGCATATGGTTATTGCAATGGCCTTTTTACATTTCTTTTATTTATTACTTTATCAGGAATACTTAACACAGACGTACCGAATCCATAAAATCTAAAGTTATTCCAAAAAAGTTTATTTTCCCGAATAAGTTTTCACAATTTTGGCAAATGCCCAAATGCTCGTAATTTTGCGGACAGCCTGAATGGGTATCAAGCGGAAATTAAAATAACATATAAAGCGGGTTTGCCCTTTATATCCATTTTTACCAGCCTTCAATATACGCAACAATAAAGGCTTATTTATGTTTACAAGGTCAAAACATAATGCCTATTTTCCCCAAGGACTAGGTAGAGGTGTACCTTCCATTGACACTCCCATATTTTGCACTTTGTGTAACCATATTCCCTCAACCGGGAACAAAACCAGACTCCACGATTTTGAAATTTCGATCTGAAAATTGCAATCAGGGTCTTTTTCTCAGCGGATTTTAGGATCACTAAACTTACGTTACCAAGTGTTAGATAATGATCGCAATTACAGCTAGCTTACATTAAAAGATGACGCCAGAATACCTGAAACTAAGTTAGCAAAAAAAGCAAAACCGCAAAAAGTACACCAATCTAGCGTTTATTTCTAAGAAGTTAATTTAACTTAGTAACCTCGGCTACTGCATTTAAATCTTTCACCTGTACCCCTTGAGAATTACTCCATGCACCCGGATAAAAAGAATATCCTCTTCGATAAATGGTGAATTTAACACTGAACGAATTTCTTCAATTGTACCTATAGTTCCTTTCATTAGCGTGTTCAAGTTAACAAATTCTTCAGCATTAATACTAATATTATAAAGTAGAAAATTTTGTTTGTTTGTTTGTTTGCTTGAACGCGCTAATCTTAGGAACCACTATAGATAGAACTCGTGTATTAATAAACAGACGCAGTCGCGTTGCTAGGGCGTTGCGCATATCTTCCAGCTCGGACGGAAGGAAGTTGTGAAGGACACGTTAGGGTAGGTTGATGAATGCATTTTCAGCTGTATTGTACGTTTTATTTTCTTTCTTTCTATTACAGCAGTTTTGCCGCTTTCAGTAAAAAGGTTACAGGATGCTTTATTGGATATTGTCACGTCAATGAATCTATGCTATTAAATAAAAGTTATGTGAGACTGTCTGAACTACGTGTTCACACTCTATTGATCCACTTTTGAAGAATTTGAATATATTTTTAAGATACACCGCCCAAAAATTGTGTCTTTCAAAATGCATCATTTCAGGATCCCGGCTACATCTTATAAATCACTATAGTATTTATAGCTTAGCCACAGATTACCTTAATAGATGACATATATCTTTCCGAAATTCCTCACAATCACCTAACTTTGCAGAATTAGCAACCTTATCAAAAAAGTTAATCCCAAAAGCGCTCTTGTCTCTGACAAGTGATTTTCGTTCACCCGATCACCAGTCAACGTGCGCCGTTCGCCCGTGACGGACGTAACGCATTGTCGTCCGCGGTCATTGTTTATTTACTTCGCGTATATTTAGGACGCTGACTCAATATTAGCCATGGTTTTTGTGTGAGTATTTGTATCGGTTTTATTGTGTTTACAGATTGGCTCAATTATTTTTTTTTATCGGAGAAATACCTACGTAAGTGTTTTGTCGCGTACTTTTTTTGTGGTGTAAATTGTGTAGTATACAAAAACTATTAAGTAACCAACATTATTTGAAAAGTTTATAACGATAATTAAAACAAAATAAGTAACATCAAAAAAACTGATTTTGCAAACTTGATTGTTTAAAGATAACTAAAACAATAGGTATTCTTCTAATTTATTCTCATTGGTCAACATTTTTTATCATATTCTTAATTCACAGACTTAGTTGTCATACAGTTGTTAATGAAATATATTTTTGCAATAACATTACAAAATATTGCTTTGCCATTTTGGACCGTGGCCAAGAATTTCGCCTTCAATTTGTAACAACTTGACAAAATAATTGGGCTCCATCTGCGGAATACAGCGCCTGCAATTTCTTTAATTAACTGTGTTTACAAAAGTAATTTCTCCCAAGCTGAGTTAATTTTGCTAACAACAAATGTAGCAGCTTTCATTTATTCTATGAAAAAAAGAAATTATGTCTTACTTCGCGAAATCAATTTTCGCCAAGATGTTTTCTTCCTTCGCCTCAGGATATTCTATTACTTAACTTCATTCTAAAATACACCAATCTTTTTCACCAAAATCCCTAACAATCTCATGACCCAATTAATGAATTCAAAGTACAGACCAGCCGTACAAGAAGCATGCACGTTTAATCAGACATCGGTGCACTATCCAAGTCTGCATCAGACTTACCACGATATACTAGGCCGGTGATTCATTCACAAGCGGAGCGGGTACCTCGCTTCATTGTATGACTCGTTAAACCGTTTTGGGTCTTACTTGCTTTGGTATTTCCGTTACGATTCGAATTGTAATTTTAGTTTATGTTGTGGTGTATTAATTCATTTTGTTTGTTTCTGTATAAGTGGATGTTTTCTTGATTCATACAATATATATCACATCGGTAACTCATCGACGGTCTATTCAAAGTCTTGAATGGCATCAGTTCCCGTCACAATAGAAAAACTATTGTTTGTCGGAAACTTGACATTCAATGAGTTAACTGTTTATGTCCTAAGACTTCATCCACTTTCTGAGAGAACTTCCAAACGCATTCAGACAATATTATTCACTCGTTGTTTATTTTCTCATATGAATCATCTTACCTCTATGGATATAGTAGCGTATCAGACGAAAAACTGGCAATAAGGAGTCATAAAAAATCTGTACGCTTTTAAAATTGCTTACATAATTCTCAATACCTAGCTAAAACTGGTGTGCAATTATTTCTAGTAACTAATTATGCCTATCACGTAATCCGCACCCTAAAGCAAGGGTGTCTCCCTCGACATGTGGCCATAAAACCGGCGATCGATACGCAAGCTCGTTGCTACGGAAACTCTCGTTTGGGCTCAACCCTTAGGTGTCTGCCGTCACGGTATGGACACGATTTTATTGATTATAGGGCCATTTTCCGGGTTGTAGTGCACTTTTTTTATTGTGGGCTGGTAATTATGTGTGCAATTGAACTTAAACTAGAGGGCATTTTGAAAATTTGCTACTAAAATGTTAACAGCTGATTAAAACATATGATAGATCTCTTTTAGGTACCTAAGTTATTTAGAGAGAGTTTTCGATACAAGCGTACGTAGTTATAAAAGTTTCTACACAAATTGCATTTTTACATTTGTGCAATATCTTACATGAGCCATATTTATGCAATATACACGAGCAATATCTATGTAAATAAAACAGCTGCTCCGAAGAGTTGTTTTGTTTGTGTATTGCACAAAAAATTACATCCGCGTGGAATTTTGACATTACCCTCCAAAAAATTATGCTTACACGCAAGAAACATTGCTAAAATTTCGTATATTCAAATGTATGCAAAATATTTCGGTGACATCTTGTACCATTCGTACAGAAATTGAAACGGGAACAGATTCATGGTTTTATGAACTTTGACAGTTTCCTTATAAGTTTGCGTGTTGCAATCCAGATTTATTTTGTATACTTTTCGCGACAACCCGGGTCATAGACATATCTACTATAGAGGTCCTAGTATCATGAAACTGAAGAGTTTGTTCTATTTAGTTGAACTCTGAACCTCAAGTATGGCCCATTTTTCAAGAAAGGTTGCTCTTTATCTAGGTGGGCGAAGTAGTTTCCCAATGTCGTGGTGTAAACCGTGGGTCAGCTAGTCACCTACCTACGCATCGCCATCATTTTCGAAAATAATGATGTGAATTATGACAAGTTTGAAAACAATGTCGCAACTAGACAGTTGGCGCCCAAATGGGACAGACAAATGTTATGCATAGAAATGTACTAATTATGTAAATTAATTGTGGTTCAGTCACTGATGATTATGTAGTTGAGGAAAAGTAAGCTTATTAACTTTTGACAGCTTGATGACAACAGGGCTTAAAAATTTCATTTCTGTATCTTTATTTCAATTTGTTAGTCGTATAGTTAGAGGGAAATCAAAGGGGGAGGCATATGTGCAGCAGTGGACCTCCTGTGGCTGAGATGATGATGATGATGATGATAGTTAGAGGGCCATGGGCGTAGCCAGGGTGGGGCAAGCTGGGGCACTTGCCCCACCCTGGGCCCTGACTCTGACCTATAAGGTGTCTGATTAAACAATTTTTTTTTACCAACTCTTACTAACAACATCAACAACATATGTACTATCCGTAAGTTATTGCACAAAAAAATTGTCGACTTTGAAAAGAGCGCGATCAAAACAAATGCACGCTCGAGTTCCCGAACATGCGCGGTGCGCGCGTCATTTGAAAGCGAGCCGTATTCCCTAAAAGAATAGTTGCTATGTGGCGTAGCGGGCAAAAAATAATGCATTGAAGGAGATGGAACTGGTAGATGTGATCAAAATTTCGGAAATGCAATTTTATCCTAGTGTAAAAACCGCGCTCGCTAGTTTGCTTGCCCAGCCTCGTACGACCTGTACAATAGAACGATCGTTTAGCATAGTGGTTCTTAACCGGTGATCCGCGGACCACTGGTGGTCCCTGGAGGCATTCCGAGTGGTCCGCGAAGCTTAGCTGCGCGACGTTGCTATACGTTATCTAACTTTTTTTTTATCGACTTATCTATGCGAGCGAGGGGGTTTACGTATGGACGTAAATCGGGTGTGTCGTATCTAGTCCCCCCATTCATGAAAATGTATATTTGGGCAACATTTTACGTAGTTTTTGGTTTTGAGTCTTAAAAAATAATTAAAATTTCGCGCTCGCATCGCTCGCGTATTCAGAAACTATATTATGTTTGTATTTGTCAAGAAATAAAAAGTTAAGTACGTTTGGGCTAAATTTTACGTAATATTTGGTCTAAGTCCGATAAAAATTTCACGCTCGCTTCGCTCGCGTATTCAGAAACTGTATGCCCTTATTTTTGCATTTGTCAACAAACAAAAAGTTAAGTACGTTTGGGCTGAATTTTACGTAATATTTTGTTTAAGTCCGATAAAAATTTAGCGCTCGCTTCGCTCGCGTATTCAAAAACTATATACCCTTGTTTTTGCATTTGTCAACAAACAAAAAGTTAAGTACGTTTGGGCTAAATTTTACGTAATATTTGGTTTAAGTCCGATAAAAATTTCGCGCTCGCTTCGCTCGCGTATTCAGAAACTATATGCCCTTACTTTTGGCTTTTGTCCTGTGTGTGATTCTTTATTTTCTGTACCTGAAAATATAAACCTCTCAAATTAAGAGATTAACAAGTTTGAGATTAACGGCTCAAGATACAAAAAATATCCCTCTCCGCCCCGGATGGTCCCCGGGGGATAGGTTGACTGCTGCCTCACCCTGAGCCCAAAGCTGGCTACGCCCATGTAGAGGGCCGTAATCAAATAAAAAAACTTTCTTGATCTATTACCTGTCTCCTAAAGGTTAACGTACCGGGTTTTTTATTACTCTTTCCTCTCGTGTTACGAAAAAGGAGCCTAACGCGTCTCTAGAATTCGTAATTAGATTTTCTTATTATTTATTGGCGAGTCTGAAGTTTCGTTCAACTTGAGCTAATTTAAGTGATTATTTGGTTTTCGTCATGGTAACTTCTTATTAATAAATAATTATTTATGTGGACTGTTCATTTATTTATTCCAGAAGTACCTTATTCTGTGAGGCTTCGTCTGAAAGCTTTCGCTGCTAAAAAATATTAGAAATACATAATTAAATGTCTAGATATATTTAAACTTGTGAAGCTCATATAGAATTTATCCGGATACTACAGCGTAAAGCAAAGTAAGAATGGCCGTGAAAACCATATACAAAAATCAATGAATTCGTAATAAATGACACGTATGTGATATTCATAAATAATGAACACAACTATTTTCTATAAAAATCGATCAACAACCACTTTACTAAGACTGAAATCTATTTTTAGATATTTTTCAACTAGCACGTGTATGTACGTGACCTTACTGTGAACGATAACACCTTTTTTATTATTCATAAAAAAAGGTTCGCAAAAAAAGGAAACGTGCGTGTAATTTTTCCTTCGTGTTTTCTCGTCTGGAATGTAACGTATTTTTTTTTCTCTATTTTATGTAGGTTACCTTTCTTTTAGGGCTGCAGAAATAACTCGGTGTATTAGTCCATTTAGGTATTTATTTTCTTGTTTCTGTAATAACTGGTGTAAAACTAGCCAATGCTGGGTCAATGTTTGCTCAAAGTTTTACAGGTAGATATTCAAACAATAGTATATTAAGTAGGTAAACAGAGGAGTTGTCTAGGTACATGACAAACTAAACTGTTTATAAACAGTCGGGACGTAAACGTGATTTATTGCTAACATATACATGTTATGGACCATGTGATTAATTCGGGCATTATTTATAATGCCCGAGCATTATGAATAATGTCTAGCTTTATCGGGCCAAGTGATTAATAACTATCTTAACTTCATTATTTATCACATTGTACGGGCATTATTATATTGCTACATGATAGTTGGGCAATTTGATAATAAAGCTATATTTTATGCGGTGCGAGGGTGGCAGTTGTTCTAATAAATAAATCCTGTTACTTGCTACATATTTTATGATTATTGTTTTAAATTATATGTTCTATTTTAATGGGAAATTATAAGTCTAGCTACAAAATTATTAATTGGACAATTGTCATCTAATTTACTAACTCGGCCTCGTTTTTCTTGATCTCATTTTTCTTGGCTCGTTTTTTTTATGGTAGAATTTAATTTGGATTCAAAACATTGTATTAAAAACTGAACTTGTGACGAAAGCGAATCGCTGCAAAACCGACTCTACGTAGTCTTGTCTGCCCTACCCCTAGAGTGCAATTCAAAACCGCGTAGGCGCGGAGGGGCGAGGCGGCCTGCGAGCTGAGGCGCAGGTAGTTTTAACGCTCGCCGACGCGGCTGAGGCTGGCCGGCTCGAGCCGGCCAGCAAGCCGAAGCTGCGGTGGTGAGCGTGAAAACCATCTGCGACGATAAGCTCGCATGGGACCGCCAGAGCCCCGCAGCGCCGGAGCCGTGACAGAAGCCATGCTTGATGCATGTTGCATGCTTACTTCTATGCTCTGTCAATTGATATGGGATGTGTTATATTTAGTTTATTTTAAGTTAAATGTCAATAACAATAAAAAAAATGAAATTAAAGATGTTTGTATTACTTTGCCCAAAAGGTCACGGGCAATATGTATAGTGCCCGGTCAATTTGATTGTTTGAATAATTATTATCAAATTGCACTCTCATATTGGGCATTATTCATAGTGACCGGGCATTATGTATACTGCCCAATTTATCACTTGGTCCATAACATACATACTATAAAGGTACGATAACTATTGCTTTCCATTGCCTATACCTAGATAACACATATTAAATGAACGGGTCGACACAAAACCAATATACCTACTTAGAGAACAAAGCCTAACAGATTTCCAATAAAAATTATAACAAATATTAAAAAAAAAACATATCCAAGTACAAAGTATTTTTTACAAGTAGGTATAAAATAACTACGTAATAGTCAGCAACAAACTAATTCAATAGGTACAACAAACCGACCGACCGGCCTTCACCATATAAGGTGACACAATCGTCTCATTGATCAACCATACTGACCACATGTTGGCATGGTGTAGCTTACTGCAACGCTCGTAGAATAGAATTTTCCAAGATGTTTATTTATCATTGGGACTAGTTACGGCAAAACCTGGTCTTTCTATCCGCTTTGGTTTAGTAATAAACCATATGGCCAATTTCTCTGGTTGTCAAAGCCCAGCTTTCTATGTCGTCCGCAAAATATGGAACATAGTTAAATCTCCACATACCTTCTATGTATTGATAAAGGTTCCATATGGTCTTGTTTTTGTAGCTGTTAGGCAATTTTCTGAATTCGGCTCAATGTGATGCATGTGCTCCTTATTTTTTTTTTTGCTTCAAATAAAGTTGGAAATTTGTGTCATGCTGCGATGCCGACGCTGCTGAATCATATCATAAGCATAAAGCCAGTAAAAAATGCATGGCAACCTGCTTAGATTTAATAAGTACGAGTTTTTCTTTTTCCGCTTAAACGTATAGAACATGAAACACCTAAACCATTACTTAAAGATCACGTCAATATTATTTTCTTTACACGTTGTTTCCCCTTACAGTCCACATGTATCGTCAGACACGTCGAATCCGTCTACATCAGGCCTTAACACAACAGACAAGCACAACGAAGACATAATGCGAAAAAATGAAGATGAAGCCCCAGTCAAAGAAAACGAGGGCTCCGTATCAGACTGGATATCGGGAGGACCTCTCGGCTCTAAAGGAGCAGTTCTGGTCTTCAGATCATGCGTCCTAGCATCTAGGACGCCCTCCATGGAGTCCGAAACAAAAACAATTGGGAACAACACTGGGACTACCATACTACTGAACAAAGCGAAGAATATGGCAAAAAGATTGGTCGCTGAGCCGCACTCCTTCTCAATGAGACCTAAGACTATAATGCACGACGTGATGGAGACGTTCGGGAGTAGCACCAAGTATACCGGCCAAGCGTACGTGGTCCGGCACGTGAGTGACCAGAACTTGCCCGAGACGGTGTGTATGGACGAACAGGGCCATGAGGAACGGGATCCAATGGCGCACAAGCGGGACATAGAAGACGTGCTCAATGATCTGAGCAAGATTACCCTGAAGAAACACCTGAATATAGAGAATACGACTGCTAATATCAAGCCTCCTGAAGAACCACCTCCTCATGCTCACGCTGGCAAAGGTAAGAAACCTTTGTATAATTTTATAATTAACTAGCTGATCCCGCAATCTTCGTATCGTTTAAACCTTCCCTGGACCTCTACAAACATTTTAAAACCAAAATCAGCTCAATCGGCCCAGCCGTTCTCGAGTTTTTATCAGACTAACGAACAACAAATAATTTTTATTTATACAGATAATAAATAATGATTATGATGATTACGCAATTATTCTGCCAAGATTTATTCGTCTTCACCAATTTTCTTAAAATCGTTTTATACAGCTGATTCAAATTCGAACCCCATTACAATGTCAAAAGGGTCGTTCTGGGTTGAGTGTTTTGACTCATGGAAACATTTTCCCCGCAGATGGGAAGGACGACAAAAAAGGGAAGAAAAACAAGGGTAAGCACAAGCGCAAGGCACCTGTGTCGCAGCGTGCGAATTCCCCTTCCCTGGATAGCGACGACTCGGAACACTTGCTTATCAAGGAGGTCGAGAGCATTAAGGTAATAATCCTTTGCTTAAGAGTTTATCTGCGTGTATGTATGTAAATTAGTTCATGGTATTCCTCTAAGCTAAGCTAAGCTATAATATGTAGATAATATGAGTTTACGAGGTAGTCAATTAGTTACCATTCTTGCCTAGAACACTCCCCCTTTTTGAGCATACCCTACTTCCTACATATAGAGAGCTTCTTGAGACCTTATTTGGAAGATTTTAAATCTTAGGGATTTTTTTTCGTCAAGCAGTCGGGTAAAAAGTATTATATTTTCGATAACCAGGTCCTGGAGAGCAGCCACATGCCAGCGCGTCTCCTAAAAATAACCTACAAACTAGTGAACACGGAGACCAAACTCCTCCACCGGTTGCTCCAAGCCCACGGGCTCCAGGAATCGGCCCCAGAATCCAAGGACTGCAACCTTCTGTGGTCAGGACTCCACCCCAAGCCAGATGTTCTGAGGTCCCTGTCTCCGTACCAGCGAGTGAATCACTTCCCAAGGTAAGGATTTGGGTATGATGAGGTGAATTACTGTCAGTATTGTTGAATTTGGAATTGTTTATGTATTGCTGCAGTGTTTTGTGTCGTCACACGGTCCATTTTCTGTCATAAGTCAGAAAAAGTAGAGTGTACAATAAGATAAGGTTTATTATGACAGCAGAATCATGCATGCAGAAGTCCACATCAGGTCAAATAGAGTTTTTGGTCAGGATTCCATACAACGGCTCATTCTCCTAGTAACAGCACGTTTTATTAGAAACAAAGTCATCAACAGTCAGGCTTTTGGTTAAAATACTTGAAGAATCCATACTTTCCTGGGGTCGTATGGTCCATAATTCAAGAATATTGACAGTAGTTCACCGGATCTGGTCCGAGTGCTGCTGAACGCCCACGGCCTCACCGAAGTGGACTGCGAGTCCCCCACGTGGGCGCTCACGTGGTCAGCGCCCATGATCCCCTTCGACGTCCTACAGTCCCTCAGTCAATACCAGAAAGTCAATCATTTCCCAAGGTAAACTCCTAATAACCTTGTCCCGCTTAGCCATTCGCAAAACTAGGACGTATTTATGGCGTAATTTCTTTTGCATAGGTACCTCAAAAAAAAAAAACC
Organism: Helicoverpa zea x Helicoverpa armigera; assembly: GCA_033682625.1. Taxonomy (NCBI): domain Eukaryota; kingdom Metazoa; phylum Arthropoda; class Insecta; order Lepidoptera; family Noctuidae; genus Helicoverpa; species Helicoverpa zea x Helicoverpa armigera. The sequence goes on from JAWIIS010000050.1 coordinate 1,330,579, forward strand.
CAAGTACATCGCTCCAATTTAGACCTCGTTACCGAAACGTCACTTTAGGAAAATCCGGATCCCATTGTTTTGGCTGTTTTTTTGTTTGCACTGCAAAGCTTTAAATGACTTCAGGCGCAAACGGTAGAATTTCTTTGCTCTGGGATACTGCCGAGAGGGCAAAAACGTGATGTTTGAAAAACAATTCTATTAGTTGCTTAAAAACTTCTATTCCTTAGGCTATTCTGATCATCCATTACTCCTTCCTCTTCCAGATCCTACGAGCTAACCCGCAAAGACAAGCTCTTCAAGAACATAGAGAAGATGCAGTACTTCCGAGGGTTGAAGCAGTTCGACTTCATCCCCACCACATTCCTCATGCCGGCTGAGTATAAGGAGTTGTGCTCCACACATTACAGGACTAAGGGCCCTTGGATTGTCAAGCCAGCAGCTTCGAGTCGCGGGCGAGGGATTTATATTGTTAATTCTGTGAGTAATTGTGTCAATTCGCGGTAAAAGGTACCTTATGGGTGTTGGCACTTACGACATTATGTTTTTTTAGTCTAAGCAAGATTGTAGAATTTGTATCTCCAAATGACTTAGGGTCGGTTCATATCTGACGGAAAATGCGTCGAGCGTATCGTAAATGTATGGTCGACGCACTAACGCATCATCGGTTAGGTGTGAATGATTGAATAATTTACCGTATATTTGTCAGTTCTGGCGTTACGCGACTGATAATACGCGACGTATATTCCGTTAGATATGAACCGACCCTTAAGCGCCAAAGTCCATAAATGTTTGTCATGAAATGACACAATTTAATGTTCATTCTATGTTGTGATGATGACTAGGTTGAGCTATAAAATTGTTTAATGGTTTTCATTCTATATGATAAAGTTGTATGTTTTAGTGTAGGAGGAACATTCTTGAAATTCATTGCTATTAGCCGCAAGTTGGATCAAAAATATCAGATTTAATGCTTTACATAGCACAACAAAAAATATTGTCGTGTTGGGCGTTTTACCATATGCAATAAATGTGTATAAACTTACTTCAAATGTAAGAAAAATGTCGATCAGAAGGTAACATGTTCTTATCCTACTTTTCTCTTACAGCCCGAACAAATCCCCAAAGGCGAGAACGTAGTAGTAGCAAAATACATAGACAAGCCCCTCCTAATAGGGGGTCACAAATGCGACCTCCGACTCTACGTGTGCATGACATCCATCGACCCCCTACTTATATACTTGTATGAGGAAGGCCTCGTACGCTTCGCTACCGTCAAATATGATAAGACGAACAAGAATCTGTGGAATCCGTGCATGCATCTTTGTAATTACAGCATCAATAAGTACCATACGGACTATATCAAGTGAGTACCACTGTACTTTTGTGCTATTGATATAGTTCTCTACACTTATGTAATGTTTACCTGTCTGATTCTCATATTTTAATTCGATAATGCATATTTCTTTTGCACGTGTTTCGAAAAACAAGATAAACTGTAGGTCCCAGCTGTCATTTGAATATCTTTAGAAGTCGTTATAGGTATACAGAAGCCAGAAAGTCTGATAACCAGTTTTACCATGGGGTATTGTTGGCCGGGTAACTGGGTTGAAGAGGTCAGACAGGCAGTGGCTCCTTGTATAACTCTGGTACTCAGCTGCATTTGGTTAGATAGGAACCTGACCTCAACAAAATTGTGAAAAGGCTAGGCAGATGATCATGATGATCAGAACATTTTGTCTTTCAGATGTGACGACCCAAACGCCGGTAACATAGGTCACAAATGGACATTGTCTGCGCTACTCCGACATTTGCGCAAACAGGGACGTAATACTACTGCGCTAATGGCGGCCATTGAAGACCTCGTGGTTAAGTCCATACTGTCTTCTGCGCAAACCATCACGGCGGCTGCTAGAGTATTCGTGCCCAACTTCTTTAATTGTTTTGGTGAGTTTTACTTTAATGATTTTGTATAATTATGAAGCCTCATGTTCTTCTTGTAAAGCACTGGTACTCGGCTGAATCCGGTTAGACTAAAAGCCGACCCCAACTTAGTTGGGAAAAAGGCTCGGAGGATGATGAGGCCTCATGCTTGCAAGAGAGGCCTCGTACCCAATTTTTTTTTTCGGTCTATTTATATAAGGACCTTTGTGCTCGGTTTATTTTTTGAATTTGCTGTTCTTGTTTCAGAATTGTTCGGCTATGACATTCTGATCGACGATATGCTGAAGCCGTGGCTGCTTGAAATCAATCTGTCTCCAAGGTAAGATACAAACAAAGTCAGATCTACTGTAGCCGTAGTGTGCACTGAGCCTAACCTTAATTTACTTGTGATATCACACTTCTTTTACGATCTATTGAGAATTTGAGATTGACAAATTGTCGACCCGTCTCGAATATGTGCTCCCTTGTGAACTCTCTTTTGAGCTCCTTAACTACCCTCATGTATTCAGTTATTTTCTTCTTTGTGTAATACTTTTAGTTTTTAACTTCCTCCATGTACCTACTCTATAAATAAGGGGAGTACATAAGGAAGTATACAAGAGGAGTACATATGGAAGTTCATAAGAGGAGTACATAAGGAAGTTCATAAGGGGAGTACATAAGGAAGTTCATAAGGGGAGTACATAAGGAAGTTCATAAGGGGAGTATATAAGGAAGTACAAACAAAATCAAACAAAACAGGTACAAATATATAGCGGATGGCTTTGGCCAAGGACGAAGGAAATACCTTTTTTTAAGGGCTAGATCCTCGAAAAATATGGAGATATTTGATATTATTTACAACAACTGCAATTTTTTTCCTCCTTTCCTAGCTTAGCATGCGAGAGTCCGCTGGACGCCCGCGTGAAGTCAGCACTGCTGGCGGACACGCTGACGCTGGTGGGGCTGCCGGCCGTGCCCATGTGCAAGCCCGACATCTCCGCGCAGACCAACTCGCTCAAGATGCGGATAGGCGCGGTGAGATTCCTTATATTCAAGACTAGCTTCTGCCAGTGGTTTCACCCTCATCCCGTGGGAACTACTCCCGTACCGGGATAAAAAGTAGCCTATAGCCTTCCTCGATAAATGGGCTATCTAACACTGAAAGAATTTTTCAAATCGGACCAGTAGTTCCTGAGATTAGCGCGTTTAAACAAACAAACAAACAAATTCTTCAGCTTTATAATATTAGTATAGATTAACTCAAAATCATCTGTCTAAAACTACATCCACCATATAAAATTTCATATTATTAGGAACCTTCTTCTTCCTGCCCTGTTCCCAATTTTATTTGGGGTCCCTTTCCCCTGTCACTCGTCATACTGACACTCACTTCCTATTCATGTCATCTTTCAGGCAATCCATCCATCTTTTCTTAGGTCTTCCTCTTCCTCTCCATCCATCTACATTCATACTTAGCACACACTTTGTTGCATGCGTATCATACCTCCTCATTACATGCCCATACCATGACAATCTTTTACTTCTCATCTTTTCTGTAACTGGCGCTACTTTTATTATATACTAGCGACCCGCTCCGGCTTCGCACGGGTAAAATTTGCCCACTATTTTATGTATGTTATTATACATATAAACCTTCCTCTTTAATCACTCTATCTATTGAAGAAAACCGCATCAAAATCCGTTGCGTAGTTTTGAAGATTTAAGCGTACAAAGGGACATAGGGACAGAAAAAGCGACTTTGTTTTATACTATGTAGTGATTATTATGAACCTCTCTGGTAAAAATCTTATCTGGGCAGTTCTATATCTTCATCACTCCATCCCACAGTGTCGTCGAGTCCACTCGGCAGAAAACGTCTGCGTCCGCGGCAAGCGAGCGGCCGCCGACACGAGCGCGGGCACGGCGGGGACCACGGGCTCGGGAGCCCTGGCGGCGCTGACGGGCGAGGAGCTGCGCCTCGTGCGGGCGGTGCGAGCGCAGTACGCGAGGAGGGGGGGCTTCGTCAGGATATTCCCCTCGCAGAACTCTTGGCAGAAGTACTCGCAGTATCTTGGTGAGTGGGTAGCTGCTGTAGTGGGTGTTTGGATTTTTATGTAGGCAGTTGCTGTATAAACTCTCTCGTGTAATCATTTATGTACTTTCTTAGGTACTCTCCCCTATATAAAATCTCTTCATTGTGTACTACCTTTGTATTCTCTCATGTTCTTATGTTCTCCCTTTTGTACTTATCTATAATTATTGTTATTTGATAAGTGACATAAACATCGCAAACATCTATAAGTATTTTGGCAACCTCCTAGGCGCTCGGTGGAGAGTTGCACTTTACTACTTTTTGGTTGGATGTTGGACTGAGTGGTTGGCTATTATTCTGTGCTAAACTTTCCCCGTTATCGTCACATAGAACAAAAATACATTGACGCATATTTGTGCGAAAACTTAATTTACTGTTTGAATCTACAGACCCAGTGACAGGCATCCCGGTATGCTCGACATCGCTGAACAACAACATTCCGTACCAAGTGGTACAACACAACTACAATCTGCTGGTACACTCGCATGTGCTGCCGCACTTCCAGCACGCTACTGTTGCCACCAGTCTTACTGATACTCCGCAGAGGTAAGTTCATACACATACATACACACACACACATACAGCGCACAAACTGCCTCGCTTATTTAGCGTAGAGAGGAACCTTTACCTTATTTATTACATTATAAGAAAGAGCAAGAATGTACTTTTCCTTTATTTACTTATGTAGATCCAGTTAATCGCAGAAAAATTAAAACAGTACCCCTTGGAAATTGAACTCGCATGAGACTGCAAAAACAGACCCTTGTCAATATTTTTCCATGTGACAAAATTGTTGCCCCTAACTATCGTGCACTTCTTAACAACAACCCATTGCAATGAACAGAGTCTTACAAGTATGCAATTTTTTTTGCCTCTCAATCTTTTTTGTAGTTCTTTTTTTTTGCCAATTATGTATTTAATTAATATCATTCTTCTTGTCATTCCTAAGGTTGAAACGCTACGAGGCAGTAAGCATCACGTGCCAGGCGCCGGCGGTGTGGCTCGGGGAGAGCACCCCGCAGCATCACGACACGCGACGCGCCAAGGAGCTCGTCAAGCGGCAGCTCATGGAGGGCATGAAGCTCACGTGAGTATATACTGTAGCATCACGTGCCAGGCGCCGGCGGTGTGGCTCGGGGAGAGCACCCCGCAGCATCACGACACGCGACGCGCCAAGGAGCTCGTCAAGCGGCAGCTCATGGAGGGCATGAAGCTCACGTGAGTATATACTGTAGCATCACGTGCCAGGCGCCGGCGGTGTGGCGAGGAGAAAGTTTTTAAGATTCGCAGGAAATCGCAATTGAAATTTAAGCCTAAGCCTTAGGTAAGCTGCGACAATTTTCTTCGACTGAATAACCGTAAAGTAACCGTAAATACCTCAGAAGTATAGGTTTAGCTCCATTTTTTCTTAAACGTAACTGATATTTCATCATTTTTAAACGACTTCCCAAAAAAATTTGGTAATCAATTCTTATGTTAATATTTTTCCATTTCTACAGTATGGGAGAGGCTCGTCGCGCCTTCGGTCTATTCCTTACCCACGTGCTGAAGAGAGTATCCTCCCCCTGCAACGAGCTGGCAGTCCAGCATGCTGCCCTCGTGCTGCGGTTCCTCAAGCGAGCGTCCGCGTCGCTACGAATGCCGTACAATGTAAAGGTGACCAGTTATAAGCATGCTGCACCACGCACTACATCTGCTCACACACACCTCAATCTCACAATACATAACTCACTCACAATACATAACTTACTCACAATACATAACTCACTTACTATTCATAACTCACTTACAATACATAACTCACTCACAATACATAACTCACTCACAATACATAACTCACTCTCAGTACATAACTCACTCACAATACATAACTCACTCACAGTACATAACTCACTCACAATACATAACTCACTCACAATACATAACTCACTTACAATACATAACTCACTCACAATACATAACTCACTCACAATACATAACTCACTCACAATACATAACTCACTCTCAGTACATAACTCACTCACAATACATAACTCACTCACAGTACATAACTCACTCACAATACATAACTCACTCACAATACATAACTCACTCACAATACTTAACTTCCTCACAATACTTAACTCACTCGCAATACTTAACTTCCTCACAATACTTAACTCACTCACAATACATAACTCACTCACAATACTTAACTTCCTCACAATACTTAACTCACTCACAATACATAACTCACTCACAATACATAACTCACTCACAATACATAACTTCCTCACAATACTTAACTCACTCGCAATACATAACTCACTCACAATACTTAACTTCCTCACAATACTTAACTCACTCGCAATACATAACTCACAATATATAGCTGACTCACAATACATAACTTGCTCACAATACATAATTCACAATACATACCTCACTCACAATACATTACTTACAGTATATAACTGACTCACAATACACAACTCAGTCACAATACATAACTTACAATACATAACTCACAATACGTAGCTCACTCACAATACGTAAGTTGCAGTACATAAATCACTCAAAATACAACATACAGGTACTCACTCACAATACGTAAATCACTCACAATACATAACTCACTCACAATACATAACTCACTCACAATACATAACTCACTCATTCGTTAGCATCGCTCACAGTTCATGCGCTCACTCGCTCGTAATCTGCACGCTCATTCATCACTACATTAATTTGTGTTGCACTTATCACAGCTTGTATATCGAATACTAGATTACTCAGTTTGAAATATCTTTGCAAAATTTCAAACTGAATATTTATTTATTTACATAACGTGACGCTTTTATAAAATGCTTTACTTGTATTTTTGAAGTAGTAGTGCATTGAAAATAAGTAGCAAGTCAGTTCAAATGGCTCCATCAATAGATGGGAATTAAACCAATTTTGTATATGTCGCCGGAAATTAACAAGACTCGTAAGTTGATCAATTTTCTGGGTAGTTGATCAGCTCTCGGAAAATAATAAACAGCAGTTGAAATGTACTTATTTAACACAATGAATTTACGGACTAATTAGAGTGACTATTTTTGACCTTGTCGTCACGCCTATTATATTTATACGTAAGGAAAATCTTAATTTTCACCGGTAGAGAACCCGTTGTGCTGCAAATAAATAAAGCATGTACAGGTACACCATGTTTTCCACTTTTCTTTTCTCAAGAACTGAACTTCTTTTTGACTATACCCTAATTCTACAATTACTCCATTTCCCATCAACCAATCTTCTTCCTCGGAGCCTTTTTCCCAACTATGTTGGGGTCGGCTTCCAGTCTAACCAGATTCATCTGAGTACCAGTGCTTTACAAGAAGCGACTGCCTATCTGACCTCCTCAACCCAGTTACCCGGGCAACCCGATACCCCTTGGTAAGACTGGCGTCAGACTTACTGGCTTCTGACTACCCGTGACGACTGCCAAAGACCCCCATCAACCAATCATTGACCGACATGATACCTCTTCAGGGTCCGCCAGTGAAGATGTGCGACAAGGACCGTTGCGCCGTCATCGCTAAGCAGCTGAACGATTTCCTCTACATGTACTACAGGGAAACTGATCTGTATACCGACAGCGAAGACAAAGAGGGATGCGTCTCGAATATACATTTTGCGCAGTTCCTGTATTCAGCCAGGTGAGTTTTTACTTATAAGAATGTTACGTATTATTGGAATTTGAAAAAATATCTTGTCTTTAATCGAGTATAACTATATAACTTTTAAAAGAAAAGAGCACTTTTATTTGTATAAGAGTCTTTTCACAGCCTCGAATTATCCGTTTGGTTCGACAAACATAATCTCAAACATTTGAGAATTCAATCTATTCAAACCGAATGAAAATGATGCCCTAAGAGTGGTTTCAAACTAGCGGATTTTGTCGCGTTTGCTTCGTTATCCTCGACTTTGCTAAATACGCTAGTGTGAAAGCACTGTACCTAATAAGCGTAACATTTATTATGTCCCTTGGAATACGCCAGATACCCGCAGCATAATTTCCCAATCTGAAGCCCTTATAATATTTTTTACACACTTCTCAATACCACATACAAAAATTACGACATAGCAATGACATGTTTTACGACAGTCCTATGTTCAGCAGTGGACGTCCTATGGCTGAGATGATGATGATGATGAATGACATGTTGAATAATAATAATTTCCTTAATTTCCTCTCCAGTGAGGCCGACCTAGAAGACGTGCTCCTCCTCCAACTGAAGATGGAGAACTATCAGACGACATTCCTGGGCGAGCCGCGCAACCTGTTCTGCGTGGACCTGCCGCCCAGCAAGCTCTGCGCCGAGCCGCCCGCCCGGCACACGCTGCTCAGGCACCTCGCCTGTCTCTCGCCTAACAATACCAGGAAGTACAGGTACGTTGTAACAAGTACAGAAAGAATGAAAACAAGAAAGAAGTACAGGTATGTGTGTAGAAGTTCGGTTTCTAGAAGACCTACCGGAACTGTGGTATTGGTCGAAAGAGTTACCGCGGCCCTGGTACATAAGAGGCCTACGAAGGAACACGATGGATTTTTTGTCAGTAAAAGTCTGACACTCCCTCACCGCTGCTAACCCACAGCAGAGGGGTCATTCAATGATTTTGCCTAATACCAGGAAGACAGATATGTTGTGTGTCGAAGTTAAGTTTTTAGGTGATCTATGCAGACTTCTGTGAAGACCTTACAGGTGCCAGGTGTTGATCAATTGCAGAAGTGTCAGTTACTTCGGCTCTGCAAGGTGTGTTGGTTAGTCTTCAAAATGTCGGACTTTTGACAGACAAAATTGTCTGAGTAAGTGTCTCAAACAGTCGGCCCTGCAAGATGATTGTTTGTAAAACATTTTCTCTACCTTATAAACATTATTTTTACCACTCCTAAATAATACATCGTTCGTAAGCTGAAGGTACATATTTTAATATTAGGAGAATGCCATTTATTCTATTAGGATTATAAAAAAAAATCAATCGCTAAATAAGTTTAATGACATAGTCTGATGAACAAAACTATTAAAAGCTATTTTCGCTACATATTTGGACATAAATAAATAAGCGTCATCAGGATACATATTTATTTGTACAGAAGTAAGCTCCATCATTTTTACTTGGTTCGTTTTATCCTCAGATCTGAATGGGCGACATGGATCAACACGGCCGCTAAATTGGGGTATACTAAATTTTTTCAGCTTTGCGATGCTTTCACTTTAAAATCATACCCCCTTACTTATAAAATCTCTAATCACCTTCTAAGCAACATTTTAACTAATCACTACTTAAAGTCTTAAGTAGTGATTAAATGTTAGTTAAGACGTGCTTAAGCAACGTTTATAAGTAAGAATTTTCTTAAACAGCCCTTAAGTATTACTTATAATTAATTCACGTTTATAAGTAAGGCTGTTTATCTTTTATCTTGACAAAGATCACTTGAAAACTTCTTATTCTCATCAATGATTATTTCAATAATATTTTTTAACAACTTTGGTGTCTGTCTGCTGCATCTTGCAATTGCAATGTCATCAATGTACGACTAAATTTAAAGTATTATTTTCATTTTAAAGTACCAAAAATATTGATTGTTTTCACTAATTGATATATGATAAAATATTTTTTTTAATTATGTTGTGCCATCTTGAAACTATCTTTGGCTTATCTTTGCTTTAAGTGTTTTTTCTAAACTTCAATCAAAAACTGTATAGGTTTCCGTAATCATAAATTACAAGAAACAGTGTACCACTTCAACACATTCAAAATTGAAAAAAAGATAGACTGAAAAATTATTGAAATTTTTTGAATGTTTTTGATATTCCGGAAACCTATACCATGCTTTTCCTGATTACTTCAAACAAGGAAAACTATACACTTGACCGTATAGCAATCGTTGTTACCAGGACATTTTAACCTAAATCATAACCAAAAAGCATGCCCATAGCTATCCAGTTGTGAACGACGGAGCTCTTAATATGGGTCTCAACAAAACTGTGAGGCGCGGAAAGAAAATTACTGTTTAAAAATATATATAAAGAAAAGTATCAAGATTGTGTAAGTCGCGGTGTCTTATGTTTGGTGTGGGCTTCTAAATTACCGTAAATGGAAGGTAGATTTTAAGGGTCAAAATACAAAATTGCGAGGAAGTTATAAGTTATTTCATGGATAAATTGGATTTCTATAGTAAGTGTAAATTGATGACTTGCAATTTGGTTTTTGACCCTTGTAACATTGGTGCATGTTTACCATCTTATTATTAGGCTGCACAAACATTTTACACTTTCAGTATATTCGAAAAACTCATTCACTGCAGGATTTGAGAGAATTGCCTATAGAATAAAAAACGGGGTGAGCTAAATAAAACCGTTTAAAAATAAGCTTTAATAGAGAGAAAATAATAGCACAAATCATGCATGCTAGTTTAGGTACCTAGGCTAACCTAGGGTAATTTTTACCGAGGGTAGGTACTGCAACACTTTCGGAGCTTTTGTATATCCCTAGTATTTGTATCTAAGTGCATGCAATATTTTTTTACAACTACAACGAATACCTGCCTATTAAAAATACTACTAATAATATACCAATTTCATATCGAACAATGTCAGAAAATCCTCTCAAAATGTCTAAACCCATATCACCATCTACTTTCAGATCGGCGGAATCGCAGAGTCGTCTAGAATCAGAGACGGATAGCGAGCACGTGCCGGCGGCTCCCTTCGCCAGCTCCGACCTCGTGCTCAAGGAGTCGCTCAAGGAGGAGAAGCCTCTCCCGCAAGCCTTGAAGTATGCAAGGTCATAACCTAGATAAGTTGTTAGCTCTTGCTGATTTGAGATATAGGGGCTACGGCTACACTTAGGTACTTGACGGCAAAAATTTCTTTTTTATTAAAACAACTCTGTGTACTTTGTTTGAACGTGAATATTCAATCCAATTTTGTTGAGATCAGCTCAGCTTATTTTAAATTCATAGTAAACGATTGTTGTAAGCAAACCGACGTTTTTGCTGTCGGTAAACTTGGGATGATATTTCTCTATTTTTTTACCATCAGATCACAAAATTATCTGCTGTACCGAAAACGCTCTTATCGTATGTTCAAAAGCTCGAGGAATCTAGATTTTGCGGCTTCAAATAATTATCTGACTCATACGTGACAATATAATTTACATAATGTTAAAAAATATTTGTCAATTCAGTCAGCAGAGCACCCTTTTTGTGAAGCACGTAATACTAGAACCTAACCTATGTCACACTACGCCCGGGACATACGTCCTCATATAGAGGTCTGATCATCCCTTTTTAAGCGGTTTGGTACAAAAATAAAAATTAAGACACTCCTCCGCTCAAGTAAAAATCGACCTTAAAAACATTATCATAAGAAAGTTTTTCCCCTACATCTCAAGTCAGTAAGATAACTTAATTCCCGCTAGAACTCCTTGCTAGATACCTGCATTCGTGTTTCCTCGTCTTTGCTTCTACATACCCACTTGCTTGAATACCAATTGCCCATACAACGTACAAATTATACCAAAACTAGATATTAATAGTAATAAACAAATGTAAAGGTTACTATGACATGAAAACGTAACGTCAGATTTATATTTACTTGATGACAGGAAACTTGCGTGTATTTTTTTTAAATTATGCATTATTTAAGTAGAACACAATTAGGTGTTTATCATAATAGGCTAGTTTCCTAAAAAATAATAATTAGTCCGTCTTGTAGATTGTCCAAAATTAAGCGATACGTATTTTTTCTTTTTTAAATTGGATCAGAACTTGTTAAGATATAGCGTGTTAAAGTTGAGCGTGACGTCACAAGTTGCTACAATTTTCAGGACACTGTGACGTAAAAGGCCCCCACTCCTAATTTTTGAAGCGTATTATCTTTGTCATTTTATGTTTAATTAAAAAAAGAAAAAATACGTATCCAATATTTTTTGATTATCTAAAAAGCGGACTAAATATTATTTCATTATTTCGACCCTGGAAACTACCCTATTGTGTTCGAAAATACTTTATGTATAGGTACTGTAAATGCAATAATTAATGTGACTAAATTATTTCTGCATGCAACTATACAAACTTACTCAAACCCTGTATACTTCGCTTCCCCGAATAAAAAGCTAGCCTATATCCTTCCTCGATAAATGGTCTATCTAACACTGAAAGAATGTTTCGAATCGGATCAGTAGTTCTCGAGATTAGCGCGTACAGACAAACTCTTCAGCTTTATAATATTAGAATAGAAGAAATATGATCTGACGCTATTGTCATGTTTTATTAAGCTACCAAACAAGCTTAACATAGAATTACCAACTAAGAAAAAACTCAAACAAAAATGTCAGTTCAGTAGTTTGAAAAAATTGTCGCCACCACCCACGACTGCCTTCTTATAGTACAATCAGCACGGTTTGCCTTCGAAACTTAGCAATAATTACTATAACAATATAAGACATGATCTATTTACCCGGCACTAGATTATAATATGAAGGTGCTATATGCTGTTAACTGCGGATTCCTATAACTTATCTATCCTTTTGATTTGACATATTTTATATGGAGTTATCAAAGGATAGATATTTTATAGAAATCCACCATAAATGATTCAGTTGTAGATAAGTGGCTATTGTAGGCGATATGACGGAACAGTCGTTTATGATGATACATTAAAATTGTATAGATGTAGGTGCGACAAGGGTGAAGCTATTGATGTTTAGAGCAATTTTATCCTACTTTGCGGCTTTCTTAAGGCGAAAAAAGTGAAGATTCTTCTTCTTTTTTCATTAAAAGAATAAATAATGTTCTACTAAATGAAAAAGTTGTGGGCCATCTTGCAAATCCTTGTCTCTGGCATGTCGTATCGTCTATGGTTGCTATCCAGATTGCTATAGATAGACTGAAGAAGTATCGAAATTTACTTAAATACAAAACAAGGGGTCTGATACGAAATTACTATTGTAACGTTAAGGTAAACGATTTTGTATCATTGAAGGTATGACTTTAGCTGTCCTCAAGAAACTTTTGAGTGCCTAGAAAATCGTTACTTTTAGGTAGTTCCCAGTCCTAACTTACCTTGTAATCTTCCACATTATTGCAATAGTAAGTTCGTGCTTGACCAACAGCTCTCGACACGTTGTGAATTTAAATTAATATTATGAATAACAGATAGCTTGCTCTATGGTCACATGTTAAACTTTGATTTAAATGTTTTTAGTATTGTAACTTGAGACCTATTTTATAAATATTACAAATAGGGAACTTGACAAATCTATTATAAAATATTAATTATTTTATATGCTTTCATTCGTAATATTTATTCAAAAGGTCTCAATGTAGGTACAATAAGGCATGCAGAAGTCTAGACTTTAGCGAGTAATCTCTACAGCCTTAAAATGAAAAAAAAAATGTCAGACGGATAAACGCGGGCGAAAGATTTTTATATCGGCATTTAAGATACTATTGAAACTTCTATGTATGTACTTAAAAGGGATAGGAAATGCATCATTTTGAACATGTCATTAGATAATATGTAAAATTAATTTTAATTATTATACTTTTTTTGTAAAATTCGCGTGAAGCTGAGCCTTATCCTATATCATATAGTATTGTACCCCGTTGTGATTTAACAACTTATGCTAGTCGACGTGGTCACCAGTGCGCAACGCCAAAGTCTCGAATTATTTATTTTATTTTTAGATAAATTTGTTTTATTTTTCTTTATATAAAGATTTTATTTGAAATTATCACGAGTTCAGTGACTAAACAATATTCGTAGTTATAAAATAGTCACTCTATTGTTCGACAGAATTACGAAATCTTTGCAATAATTAATCACTTAACGACTTACCGTCCACCGCGTGATTGCATTTTTTATGAATCTCATAAAATTTTAATTTGTATTGATATTTTTAAAAGTATTACTAGGTTTAAGTGAGAAGTGTTTAGTTTAGTTGTGTTCGTTTGTGATATTCCTAAACTGCCCAATTCCAAATTGTTAAATTATTTAGCACAAAATCTGCAATGATTGGAGACCTGCTAGCTGCGATGATAAAGCATTTCCGGGCAGTTTATACTACGATATTGAAATAGTGACTAACGTTCCAAGATAGTAAGCGAGAACGTAGGTCCTAAAGCTGTACGTATTCATCAGTTACAGCCACTTATTAACCGATCTCTCATATAATTTTTAAATTGATTATACCTAATATATTATTTCAAAATATTTTTTGCAGCTGAGCTGTTTTAGTTACGATCTTATTTAATGTGTAGTGAAATTAAATTCTTAACTTTTTTTAGCTAACATCAATGATTTTTCTTTTTCAATTTTATATATGCTTATTTGTAGAACTAGTGCCATATCCCAAAGATGTAAGTCGCAGTGTAATGTCTAATATCGCTGTCACTGACCAGTGAATTTATTAGCTTGAGTACAAAGTGTGGAATAGTGAGATACATCGGCAAAGTTTTAATCTCGTATATACTATGTGAAAATATATTTTGAATATGCTAAATAAAAGTTGAAAGCGATTTTGGTTGTTTTTTCTGTAACTATACCTCCTGACACGAGTGAAATATCAAGTGAGCTGAATGTCATCGTTTGTTGCCCGTGGTACCAAATAGTACCAAAATATATCCACATTCAAAAAAATATATATTTCAATTCTCTTTCTAGGATGACCATATCAACTGTGACAACAAAAGGGTTGAAAAAAACCTATAATATTGACAGTAGTACCACGGGCAGTTTTTTCTTGCCCTTTTTAGTTTTGTTTTTTCTTACCAGACCGCTTGGTAGTACTAGGTAGGTTTCAAGGAATTCAATAATAAACAAACATGGTTTTAGTAAAAAAATCGTTTATTAACTTTCATCATAAAACCACCGGACGTTCGACTGATCCCTACAGGATAGCTGGGACACAAGGGAACTCTTCAAGTTTGATCACCATGTGCTTTATCTTGATGTCTTCATCCGGGCGCCCATCTCCTGTGGAACACAGAAACAGTATGAGCACCACATCGTACAGCTAAATCGCAGAAGTGACGTTAACTTTTTACGACTGAAGTTAATTGAAGATTTAAATCATTACAACGCCGACTATCGTGGTCTGGCTATTCTCATTGTCTCGCCAGCCGAATTGATGCGAACACATTCGTGCGCAATGATTCCGTAACAAAAAATACTCGAAATTTAGAAGTGATGTGTAACGTTGATTACAAGAATGACGCTCTGTTTACAAATAGGTATCGGTAGATCGACTTGCGAGCTCGGGGGCTCTTGAACGCACGCCGTCAACGTCTGCTTGTCTCAGCCGTACTTACGATTTGTAATTTTTCGCATTCCTGAGTCTTCTGTCGTTGTCGCCTAACGTATACAGCGTAACGCCGTCGCTTTAGCATCGACTACGCATCGCCGCCGTAAGCTCGTCATCGTCATGCCGCATCTAACTATCTGAAAGGACTCGCACGCACTTTGTGGTATGTCGCCGTTCGACAGCGTTATGTAATGTTAGCAGAGCCGGTATGTCGCCCTAAGCGGCACTCGCTCCGGACTCAGGCGCCGGCAGTCAGCTCGGGGTGCGTTCGCATCGACTTATGTGGACGTTATGTTACAGTAATGCTCTGTTTGTTATTTGGATTGCAGGTTTAGAGACGGGGTTTTGACCAGCCTAAACGAATCGTTCGTTTTCTAAGTTTAAGACAAATGTTTTATATGTTTAAGAGACAAAGTTTAAGGAGATCGCTAGATGACAATGAACGCACCCCACTACGGATCACTCGCTACAAATAGTCATACATTTGGAACGACCAATGTAAGATATGTTTGAGCCGAGCCGACCGCTCGACATAAAGGCATCCTGCAATAAAACCACAATTTAAACAGAAGTACCGCAACCAAGGAGAAGCAGTATTCGAAGCCAAAGATCTCAAGGGTATCATGCATGAAGAGTTTAGTGCCGGTTGGAGTAATTAAAGTAAAAGTTTACTTCTAAGGAATTTAATCTAAAATGAAAATATACAACTTAATCAGAATGTACCTTAACATTTAGACTTATCATTAGCGAAATAAATCCAATCAATTATATAAAACTAATTCGTTCATACATGTAACATGGAGCATGTCATCAAACAGCGGGTGAAATGAAAACGTTCCGTTAATATAACCCTCATTTATTACATTATATAAAGTGATTCACATAATTTTTCACTCGTACTGGACTTACAAGCTACGTGTCCGGGACGCTCGCGCGTATAGCGGCTAGTTCGACCGTCGCCCGGCACTAGGTACTGATTTGTTCGTGTCGCGTGGAACTACTACTCGCTAAGCTAGCGCCGCTAGTACCGGCGCGGGCCCATGCCGCTCAGCTCTCTACCGCGCGCCGCGCCGCCCCCGCTACAACAACAACCAGTCACTCGCCGCCGACACCACACCGCTTAGCTCATAGTGAACCGACTCCGCGCACTACGACTACGATCCGTGTCGCTCGTCCAGCTCTTACGCACTTCACTACAACCTAAGTGGCGTCCTCAGTTGTCTGGGAGCGAGTGTCGATCGACACACATGCCAGGTTTATACGAACAGACTTGTACTAAGTCCGACAATACTTTAGCAGATTTTAAAGAATTTTTAGTTGACTCTAGTAATATTTGGAAAGACGCGAACGTGGCGTGGTCCATATAGCCGTGACTCTTTGGTGTGACGGTAGGAAGTAGACAGATGATTTCTTTGTTAATCTGAATGATACTTCACACTTGTTTTAAAGAAATATCTAGCACAAGGATGGTCAACTTTAAAGTTGGTGCATGACAACACGAAGAAATGAGCATCAATTATAAAATATTTATATTTATATGTTGATTTCTGAAACTTACGCGAATATTAGACATTTAAATAAAACTACTTTTACGGATTTTATCGCGCAATATTTATACTTAGCACTTACATATCAATATGAACATTTAAAATAGTCTTGTTTCTTTTCCTCAAGCTAACTTCATAGCCATATTAATTAGATAATAACCATACAGACAGGTACAAAGTTCACCATCCTAATTCTAGATAGTTTATGTAGTACAAACATTCTTGTTTCTATGAATTGGTTACTCAGTTTTCCTGTTTACTTAAATAATCTTGACCAAAATGTATGTGTTGGATATTTAACTGTCAAAAGTATCTATCAGTCATAGGCTCTCTTTAAGTTCTTTTTTATGGTTTTGTTGTATAAGCTTGTGAAATACAAAGGGTGTCAACAAGATTGGAATCAGCATTTTACTACAAATCAAATCCATAAGTATAAGGCTTTATTGGTGCAACTCAACAAGATGTAATAAATTGAATGTGTAGAGACCAACAAGTCCATAATATCAGATATTATATTTTAATACTTGCAATGACAATGCAATCTAAGCATAACACAATCTATAGATTGCATCACTATCTCACCGCAGGTAAACAGCTTGAGCAACCTTCAAGCACAAGAATGTCTGCATACTGTATTGTGTCTGTTACGTAGTGTTGGATATAGGGAGCAAGATCTTACCGTCCCATGGGCGGGTACTGCTGCGCGTAGGGATCTCTGTCATATCCACCGGGGCCTGCTGCACCTCGCCTGTAACAAGAAATATGGTAGTAAATACACACAACAGGTAATATTTACTATATATTTATGATAAAGTACTGTAACAAAATCAAGGAAAATGCTGTAATAAAGTATGTAACGTAAAAAAAATATGTTAGGTAGGTATATTATAGTGACTGGAGATAAATGAGGTCAGATAGTCACAGAAATAATGAGACCTCCTCGTTTGTGATTCAAGAAGAATTTCAGAGTTTAGTTTTCAAATAGCAACCAATTGAAAGCTAGCTATTTATAGAGACAGGCATTAATTCTGAGAATGCCATTGAATGAACTCTAACAAACAAACTGCATGAGTCATCAACTGCAACTTGTGGGGCGACAGTGATAAATGATGATTTAGAATTATTTTAGCCAACCAACGTTGTTATACATGTAGATAAGACTGTGGCATATTTTGCATATATATATAATTTCCATTTCATGGCAACCAGAGTATGAATGATGTGTGCTGGCTGTCAGCTAACCCCCTACATCATAAGTACTAAAAATAGTTTGAACAAGTCAAGGTTATTGCAGACATGGTCATTCAGGTGTATACTGACATGGGGGAGCGCCTGCTGAACATGTCTCCGTTGGGCATGGGCTGCGGGCGCGGCGGCAGCGGGCGCTCGTAGGGCATGGCGGGCGCGGGCCGCATGCGCCGCTCCAGCAGCTCGCGCTCGTCGTACGCGCGCCGCTCGTCCGCGTACAGCGGCGCCAGCTCCTCGTAGCGCCGCTCCTCCGCGTACATGGGCGCCGGCGCCGCGTACGGGTCCCGCGCACCCCGCTCCATCAGCGCGAACCCGCGCCGGTCCTCCCCGCCGTACCCGTTGTACCGGTCGTCGTACGCCGGCGGCGGCGGCCGCTCCGCGCGCTCGTACGGCATCGGCCGCGGCTGCATCTGTGGCGGCCCGCCGGGTGGCGGCCCGCGCGGGTGCGATGGACGCTCGCGCGCGTAGGGCGAGTCGCGGGGCGGAGGCCCACCGCGCATGGGTCCACCGCCGCGCCGGTCCATCCCTCCTCGCATACCGCCCCTCATGCCGCCGCCGCGGCCGCCGCCCCCTGGGCCTCCTCGCTGGCCTCGCTCTTTGATGCGCCCGCGTTCTACTGAGATGACGCCGCCGTTGAATGACGTATTATTGAGCGCGCGAATTGCCGCCGAAGCCTGCTCTTCAGTTTGCATGTGCACGAATCCACATCTATTCATTATGTCGCATTCTGTTACGACGCCGAAGCGCTCAAACAGCTTCCGAAGCTCCTCGGGCTTCGAGCCCTGCGGCAGGCTACCGACGAACACCTTCGTTTGCTGTAACGAGACAGAATTTCATAGAGACACTTAACTTATAGACCAAACCTTTGCAGAATATTCACAAAAACTATCACTCACCGGCACCATTGTCTAACTTAATTTAATGTCACTAATGTTTGCAAAATTCACCGCCGCTATTTTAGCGCACTCCAACGACTTGACTATCCGACCAAAATGGCGGACCGGAACTTACAGCATGACGCCTAACCTCACCCAACGCAATGTCTCAAAAAGTAGAGAGCCATATCATTGGTTGATACTGATAGCATACCTCTTTATGATTCGTTGTTTGTTTACGTCAAAAATAATTTGGCCAATCAGGCACAAGACCCACAGACAATACATAACATAAACTTGTGATAAAACATTTAACGTGGTTATTGTTTTTTGCTTGAAAGTTAAAATAATTTAAAAGCAGTCCGTCACGTTTATGTCCAATTAAATTAAACAATTTAAACATATTTCTATTCATCGTATTATCACAGCTAGCGCCCCCGGAGCATTCCTTATTCACACAATGCGCGCGAATTTTTAAATGTTATAGGAGAAACAAGTTCAAAGTCAAATAGTTTAGATTATAATTTATTATTCCCTGAACATACATTACGTTTATAAATTTTTATTATAATGAAGTAATCATAGCATGATCATCTCGAGTTGCCGATTATAATTCTCTTATTTGTCTTTCTTCATAGCATGTTAACTTTGTATTGCCAGAAAATTGCAAGAGACCAAGGTAAAGGGTAAATGAACACAATCAGAAAAAAAAAAACATTTAGAGATGTATAGTAATATTTATTCACAGCTTGTGTTATTTATGTAAGGTTAGTCGGGCATGCAGTGCTCAGTAACAATAATATGTATCAGAATTAACAGAATTATTTTTTTTTTATTACAAAAATGCGCGGTAAGTAGGTACCTAATATGAACAACTTCATGAAAGCATATACTTGTTACGCCGTTTATAATAAAATAAAATACTTCGGATACTCAACTTCTGTTGAATAAGCAATAAAGTAGGAGCTTTTTTAATTATTATTAGCACATTATGCATCTTCCTTTTCATTTGAAGAAACGCAATAATTCAATACAACAATGTTTACTAGTTTACACATAAAAAAATCGACACAAAATAAAATAAAAAACCCAGCCAGCCGCCAGCGGCTCTTAATAAGTTACTTAATATCCGATAATATTGTAACAAGATAGTATTAAACCAGTTAAAAAATAGTTTGACGATCAACATCACAAAACTGGCATAAATCTCAACATCAAAGAACTTTATTAGCTAGCTAAAAACAGTCCAAACATTAAAACAAACGAGAGTATACAATATAATAGGCTAATATTTTAAATTTGGTCATTGTTATTGCTGAGGCTAACCTAACCACGATGTGTTTTTGGTATTATTATGATTTTGAAATTAAGGAAATACCTGCATAGAGCGGTATCAATAGAAAATGCTTAGTTAAATCGTGGTTACACCCCATCATGGATAGATTTAACGCAATCTAATATCTAATATTATACATAAAATTGAAGCACGGTTTTTACTTCGTTAAAAATATAAAATTTCAAATTAGTAATAAATCTAAACCTTTATTAACCAATGTCAGCTAAGACTGTCCAAATAAACGGAAGCATTATTAACAGATTTCATCAATTTAGTCACTTGATAATTTATAGAATTCTTGACGAACTCTGCCAAATTATATTTATTCAGCGACACGGGAATGTGAGTGCAGTTGAATATTTCTAACAATTTAATCTGAATTTTATCTGGATCGTTCTGGTGGATTAGTTTAGGCGGTATCCGTTTGGCCTTTTTGTAGATAGTATCTGCTAGGATTGTCAAATTGTATGTCAGGATCTCGTTGCTTTTCCTTGGTTCTATGCGAGCCATTCGACCCAGTAAGTAGCCTGTAAGAAAAGTCTGTCATCAAAATCTTGTCGTGTGAGGAGAAGTCATTTTTGGATTGGTGTAATGGGGACTTTATAAGGGTTAAAACATTGTGGAAACAACTAAATTGGATGCAAAAACAAAAAAGGTTCTGGGTATCAAGAGTATTTATGCTAAGTAATTAACGAAAGTATCCTATTTATAGCTGGCCATAAAACTGGCACATCACCAATTGGACGAGTTCGTCTCTATTAATTAAGAAGCACATTTATTAAAACACAAGCTGTCTGCCTTTCAAATGATTTGACCCGCGTGCCGAATAAATGCCTTCGAACATCCTATTAAAAATCCGGAACAGCCATTTCACCACGAAAGTGAAAAAACAATAAGCTTACAATTGCTTCTAAAATAATACAGTCAGACTAGATTATGATTTCATACCTAGCCATAATTTAAACTTGAAACATTTAATAAAAAAGGGGGAATTTTGGAAAACCTGTGGGCAGCACTATTTACAACGCACAATTTTTAAAACTTGAAGTCCTGAAGTTAATTTATATTTTCCCCTTTTAACGAAAATATGTATTTTTATCTATCGTTCTCAGCCAAACGGCTAGGCATTTGCAATAAACTCTGAACTTTCAGTTTCAGAGCACCTAAGCGGTACAGTCGTGTTCAGT
Organism: Helicoverpa zea x Helicoverpa armigera; assembly: GCA_033682625.1. NCBI lineage: Eukaryota > Metazoa > Arthropoda > Insecta > Lepidoptera > Noctuidae > Helicoverpa > Helicoverpa zea x Helicoverpa armigera. Next base: position 1,352,112 of record JAWIIS010000050.1, read on the forward strand.
TTTTTGTTTTTTTTTTTGTTTCCCATCCTTTCGTAATTGGAGAAACAAAACTGTAGGTACCCTACGATGCATCGATGCCGGGAAAGGTGAGATAGTAAATACTTATTTCCTTCTTAATTTACTTTCCCAGGTAAACTAAACTTGGGGAAGGACGAATAGTGCCGTTGTCGTCTTTTGCTTCCGTTACTTGCAAAAGAAGCGCGAAAAAAAAACAACACGAGTTTCAAGTTTAGTTTTGAGTATTTTTACTGCATTTTCACTTTAGCAGCTATTATCACCAAGTACTTACCTAATCTACTAATTCTAATAACAAGAAACAATTGAGGTAGTTATATCCTAATGAACCGACTACGGTTAAAAAACAACCATAGGTATTAGTGCTGAACAAAGATATAAAGTAACGCATGTTCTTACATACGGAGACAGTACCTATCTACTGCAAAATGCAACGTCTGTCTGACGTTGCATGTTGATATACCTATCCGTATTACAAGCGTAGAATTTGCATAGTTTCAGGAGGTAACCTAAAACCTTTTGAACTTGCCCCGGAAACTGCTACCAACCGAACTGGCGGTCGTAAACAACTTCACACAACGGTCACATTATTTAATCATCCGCACATTGGCCAGCATTTGTGTTATTGCCATTACATTATAATTTATGTGTCTTACCTCCGAACATGCACAGCAGGCCCGTCAGAAGCACGATGATTGCCAGCAGGCGCTTGGTCACGTGCGGAGCCTGGCTCACACACGATCGCCGCTCGATACTCATAATTTAAAAAATCACAAGTTTTATGAACAAAATATTCGCGGCAGTCGAGTCGTTTGCCGCGCGAAATGGTAATAATTCGTGAGTCGCTGTGGACGGCCGTGATTCCTATTTTATTTTTAGACAAGTCTGCATGTTGTGTCTGTGCCGGTGAATGATCTGTTCGTCATGAGATTTTTTGAAGAATTCCTGTATTGTCGGTTTCCTTTTCTGTTGTGACGTTACGTTTATTTTTGTTATGGATTAGGTGGTGTTTTGTTGTGCGTCAATCATTGCTCGAGCGATTAGTACCCAATGTTTTATCCGTTCTTAGACGATTTATTAGTGTTGACCATCTATCTATATTGCGTAGACTCGGAGCTGTCATCGAAACACATAAATCGCCGCCATATTTATTTAGAAATTAAATAGTTTATAAACTTCAAAGGAAATAGATCAAGGTCGTGGACTGAAGAAGGAGAAATCATGACCTTGCTACTAAATCTATTATGAAATCGTGAGCTGGAACTGGAACTAATCATTTCGTATAAAGTTAATTGAAAATAAATATATAGCTTTTTCTAGACTTAGTTTGAAAGTTAAGTAAAAAGTAACATAAGATTACATAATTATTTATTGTATAACAATTATTAAAATAATTACTATCAAAAATAATCCTTTACATCTACTTAGTTAAATCTATATTGTACAGTATTAAAATCATAATTAAATGTATCGATAAATGCATGTCAGTGGAAAAGAAATATGGTGTCTTTTGAAAACGAAATAATAAAAAATTTAATAACAGAGGCCTTTACGTCAGTTTGAATGATAGTCTTGAAATATAAAATAACGAATGTCCTAAAACCTAAGTAACAACTAGAACTATTGTTTATTGTGAAGTTATTTAAATCACAGTTAATTATTTAACTAGAATGACTTCCTGAAAAAATATTAAAGTTTGTTTTGGTTGAAGAGTTAACTTATATTTAACGTTTACAATTATAATGGCACGAATCTTAAACAATTCTAAAGGTACTAATCGTTTAAAGGGACTCCTGAAGAACTGTTATTGAAGGCATTCAGGATACTTACATTAAATTAAAAACATAAGGCCCTTAAATCCAAAAGTAAAACATATACGGCCGAACACTGAAACGCCTCTTTTTCACGCTTACGTAAATTGCTCCGATAGTAAGGCCCAGTTGCACCTTTTAACTATAATGATAACCAAACCATAACCAGCCGTGTACTTGCTTTACTGGACAAATCGGCGATTTGATAACTAAAAATGTTTTTTTTTTTTTCTTAAAATTTACATATTTTTATTGCCATAACGAATGTACTTAATATTATTCATTAGTGATATCTTGCCGTAACAATTTTCGGTAGTAGCTTTTAGTTGCTAATTTGTATGATGAAATGTTAGATTTAACAAATACCGGTTCGGTTATCGTTATAGTTAAATGACGCAACTTATCGTAAAACTTAAAGTTAAATAATATCAGTATTTAGAGGTCTATTGGCCCACTTAAAGTTAACAAATCTTTGAGTATTTGGGGTCTATTGGCCCATATTGAACAATATTTTGAGATCTTCAATAGAAAGTTTGGATTTGTCGGAGTTCTTAGCGCCGGTGAGAACGTTCTCTGCTAACTCCAGTTTCGCTTGCTGAAGCTTTCTGATGGACTGTTCTACTGTGTCCACGCACATAAACCTGTGGAGAAGAAAGAGGAATTATTATTTCTTGCATGTCTTAAGTGCGGGTTAAAACGTTTTACGCTGCGTATTCAAATTCATTCTGCTTCATAAAAGCTTCTTAACCCTTGACGCAGCGAAGAGGCTTAAACGAACTAACGACGAAAGAATAGCAGCAATAGGCAGAAAGATAAGACTGATCATGTTATTTTTGTACCTAGACTAGTAATAAAAAGTTCAACATTATTTGTTTGTCTTTTTGTTAAAATGAATGGCAAGCTCGAAAGAATTTTTCAGTGTTAGATTGTCCACTTCCACACATCGAGGGACGCTACTTTAGATAAGGGAGCACAAAGTAGATCTCGGGGGGCGTGGGTAGTTGAAACCGCAGAAACCTCGGGCTGCTTAAAAAATATTAGAAGATTGATTTTTTTACCGCCTACCAAAAAGTTTCTAGTGCGTTTTAGTGTGTTCTATTGACAAAATAAATACTTTGAATTTCTCCATAATACGACATAATTGCCCCAAATTACATGACGTCATCTTTCTCGGTGGTACAAGTATGCGGTATGCGGCTAATGCGAGGAGTTGGCACGAAACGCGACCAATTACAACAATGACTTTCAAACGCGCTGAGATTCATACAAATGCTATGCGCATGTGCCACATTTTTTGAGGACGAAAAGCTCTGTTTCTCTCGTTGAATATTGAGTAATTTATTTAATTTAATAAAAAATTGATATATGGCATACTTAATACAATAAAAGTATAGTGTTTTTTTACGACATTGACACATCAGAACATTAATTATGTTGTGCTTTTGTTATCAATTTTTAACCGATTTCCAAAAAGGAGGTGCCCAATTCCATTGTGTTTAATTTTTTTCCGATTTTGATTTATTCATATTATTTCTGTCCCCGCAATTTTAACGTTTATGTATTTAAAATCGTGAAACATCCGAAATGTTCTGATTCCACATTTTTCTTGTGAAATTACGTATACCGAATACCGACATTCCTTATGTGACTGTTACAAGAAAAATGAATCTCATCTGTTAATTCAGTTGAATCGTTTTCACAGTAGAGCGTGCCAAAGAGTACATAAATGCTATATGCTTAAAAATTTTACTTTCGTTCATCACATCACGGTAGGTATCATATTGTTACAGGACACTTGAAATGCAATCAGTTTTTACAGTTTTGAGACCTGGCATACGGTTTCATGTAATTTTGAACTGGAGCACTTTTTATCCGAAAAAAAACCGCATCCTAATCAATTCATTCGTTTAAGATCTGCAGTGCTACAGACAGGCAGACATATAGCAGTCAAACTTATAAGTAGTAAGTAGCTGAGATAAGCTGGTTCAAGCAAACAAACAAAGTCTTCAGATTTATGATATTAGAATAGATTATTATCGACATATATGGATACTGGCCAGATATAAGATAGATTAACTGCTTGAATGCTGCTAATGAGGGCTACCGCGTATGAAATAGCCGCTAGAGGCGCTTGTGTAGCGTGAGGTCATCGAAACGTCAAATGCCAGTGTTTGTTTACGCGCGAGGGTTTATATTTCTAAATAAAATAATATTGTGAATATTTAACAATACTTTAGATTAATTATGGCAAATACAGATCAGGGTTCTATAAATGTCACTGCTTTGACACACTTTAATCTTTCGGAAACTTATGTTCGCTTTTCTTTTTCGAGCAAAACGGCACTGCGCAACACTGTGGCATCGCCAATATGTTCACACTATAGTTCTATTGTATTACATATTTATGATCTAATATAATCATCTAATGTAGATATAAGTTTTGGCGCTCATAATACGAATTTTGATTGCCATAGTTTTAGACCTCACGCTACGGCTGCGCCATCTGGTGAAACAAAAAACGGTAGCCCCCATTAGAGATCAATAGAAAATAAATTGTGTCTGCGTGGATCCGCGCACCGCGCAAAATTCATTCACATACTTCAACGTGACCAAAAGTTCAACTTACCGGTATATATTTACGTCTTTAGTCTGTCCGACGCGGTATATCCTGTCCTGCGCCTGCTCCTCAAGCTGAGGGTTCCAGTGAGGGTCGAGGAGGAGAAGGTGGTTCGCGCCGCACAAGTTCAGGCCCACTCCACCAGCGCAGAGGGAGAGGAGCATGACCTGTGGAGTTATTTATTGATAACTTTTATTTATACATGTCAAAAGTAGCATTAGTCTTTAGAGTAAGATAGGATAGTTAATAGTCATCATCATCATCATCATCATCAGCCTATAGCAGTCCACTGCTGGACATAGGCCTCTCCAAGTGCTCTGCAAGTGTAGTTAATAGTATGTACTAGAAAATCGTGTTAGTTACAACATGAACCTATAACTACAAAATCGTGTGCTATCCCATCGGGCTATGAGTGTTAAGGAATAAAGAGCACTTGTGTCTGCGCAAATTCTTGTGCACTTATAATATTGTCCTGCGCGGCTGGCTATGTAGGACGTCCTCAGGCACGGTGGAGTGATGACTTGCGCAAGACGGCTGGCAGGAGCTGGATGCGAGAAGCCGAAAATAGATCTCAGTGGCGTGCACTTGGAGAGGCCTAAATCCAGCAGTGGACTGCGATAGGCTGATAATGATGATGGCGGCTGGCTGATCTTATACACATAAGCCATATGAGAAAAACCATCGTGGCCGACAATCGGATAAAACTCTTAATAACTTAAGTACAACTGGACTGATTTGACAAAAACTTTGCGGGGATGTAGCTTAGAACCGGGATAAGTATACTACAGACTTTAGACTTACTTTTCGTTCACATCCGAGTACTAAAAATAGTTCCCTGCGGCTGCAGCTGGTTTTCTACGAGTGGGACAGTGAACTGGCTGATGATGATGATATTACCTTAACATCGCTATTGGGATCGTTAAGCTTGGCGAGTAGCGGCGGCCGCGAGGCGACGGGCACGTTGCCGTCGAGTGTCACGCTCTTCACGCGAGCTGCGCGGAGCTGGCCTTCTACCAGGCGTAGCACTGATGTCCATTGGGATACTATAACTGCCTTGTCACCTGAAAAAAAAAAATGTTGGGACAGTGAGAGACTACGGATGGACAACAGAATAACTAAATACGTAATATTTAAATATATGGTATTGGTCCGAATTGTTTGAAAGAGTTAACGCGATCCTGGTACTCAAAAGGGCTCCAGATAATACAAAAAGATTTGAGGATACAACCCTGACACTCATTAGGTCATTCGGTGATTTTCGTCCACATAAAAAAGGTGCATTAGGCAAATGTTAGTTCTATGGTCCGTCGTCTACATCGTTCTATTCACCCTGCATAATCTAAGTGCGCAACTTTTAAAATAAAATGTGAAATACTAAGACCAGTGATGTCACTTCTAGACGTATGTAAATTCATAATCTTAGATGGAGCTTGGGGATATAACAAAAATACAGATCCTGGCAAGACAGATAGATACACATTTGTCAAAATCAACCTTATCATTTAATACATAAAAAATAACAAGGCGAGTCTACGCCGAGCACGAGCGAAGCACAAGCGAAGCCGTCGTTCGCGGCGTCAAGTGTGGACGTACAACGAACTACAAAGATCACTGTTCTCGAACGTAGTTTTCCGCAGTTTTCAGAGTTCGCGGCTCTTGGCGAATATGGATGATATTAATAATATTGCAGTAGCCGCTGCTGTTGCAGCCAACCAAGCCCTTTTTATAAAGGGCGTCACAAGGGCAAACCGACAGCAGGCGGAACGCTTGCAGCGCGCTCGTTAGAGGCTTGTAAGTTGGTCCACACTAGACGAATTGTGTTCGGCTCGTGCTCCGCTCGTGCTCGGCTCTCCTGGCGTAGACTCTGCTTTACAAGAAATACGTACCTTTATTAGCAAACACCTCTTTATTCAAACAGTCCATGACGGCAGAGATCTTGGAGGAAGGTCGGGACAGCTCGAAGACAGGGTTGTTGGGCGACAGCACCGAGCGGATGGCTTCGGCTGCTGTCGTACCTTCTTGAGGACCTGGCTCCTCTTCATCATCTTCCAGATCCTCGATTTCGCCATTTTTGCCCTGGGGCACGGAGCGTTACATTTTGTGGTAATGGTATAAGATGTTTGTTTGACAAAAGCGGGTGAGCCTTACTGGAGTATGTAAATGTTCTATCAGCCAATGACATTTAAGATCCACCTTTAGTATATCACATGGAAGCATATAGGGGAAGTAAATAAGGGATTATAATGTAGGTAAGTAAATAAGGAAGTACGTAGGAGTGGTCCATTAGGAAGTACATAGGGTAGTAAATGGAGGGATTGCATAAGGGAGTACATGAAGGAAATAAATAGGGGAATACATAGAGAAAGTACATAAAAGAATACATTGGGGAGTAAACCCTCATTTACCCCTTGAGTACATAGGTCGACTACATAGGATAAGTAGATAAAGGAGACATAGAGGGGGTACATAGGGGGTACAAGTACTGACCTTCCTCTTGGAGTCTTCAAGCGACAGCTTGTTGAGGTCTGCCAGCAGGTCCTGTCCGGCAGGGTCCTCGGGCATGTCGGCGCTGTCCTCGTCCAGCATGGCGGCGATGAGGCCGCAGTGGCAGCACACTTGCCGCAGTCGCAGTAGCAGCACCAAGATCTCGTGGGATTTGACTGGTTTTGCTCCTGTGAAGGGCATGGAAATTACTAGCTTCTGACAGCGATTTCAATCGCATCCCGTGGGAACCTATAGCCTTCCTCGATAAATCGGCTATCTAACACCGAAATAATTTTTCAAATCGGACCAGTAGTTCCTGAGATTCAAGCTAGCTAACAAACTCTACAGCTTTATAACATCAGTATCAGTATGTTTGCGATTGTAATTTGTGACAGTGAAATGACAAATGTCAGAAATAGTCTAGCTTAATCCAGTAAAATATGTGTTTTTATTTTGTAAAAAGTGTTACCAGGACTGCATGAAACAAGCCGAAAACAGGGTTATTTAGTGGAACATTGAGTTAAATAACAGTAAGTAAAATAATTAGGGTTAGCCTTGAGCCCATACATCACAAAATCTAAATAATTTGTGACTTTATAATCATGGATTATGATATAAAAAATAATATCGGTTTTATGTTTACTTCCGTACCTTGTAAAGCGATCATTTTCTTATGCATCTTGGCGTAGGCGCTATCTTTGCCGGCGGTGGTGAAGCCTCCCGCGTCGGCATTCTTCTCCGCGCGCTGGTGGAGAAACTGAGCGAACAGCGTCTTGGAGAAGACTAGCACCTGGAAATTATACGTAAGTGAAGATCACGTAAGTCATCTATTGGGCCTATTTGTAAATATATTAGCGTCGGCAGTCACCAGATGACGGTGCTGACCAGTATTGTTATGGACATGGACCTCTTTAATCCAGTAATCTGGACATAAAAATACTTCTGGGTTACTGACTGGATTTCAGATCAGACAGACAGGACACCGACATTTAAATGCTCTTCGATGCACGGGTGTATCAATTTCTAACTTGCAGGGCTGCATTGTGATAGTTTCTAAAACCCACAAAAGAGATTTCAGCCGGTACTGGGAATTGAACCCGAGCCCTCTTTCATAGCAGCCGCGCTATGCCAAAGCCGCGCTATGCTAAACCAAAGCCGCGTAAGTTCCCCTCTACGTACTTCTATGTAATTTTCCTATGAAGGTATCACTATATCTTCACATATGTACCCGCTTATTTAATTCCTATAGTAAGTATATGTATTACGTAGTTAGATCCTGACCTTCTGATAGACGTTCATCTCAGCAGATGTCAGGGTGACCTGCTTGAGATGTGCAGCCCGCTTCGGCAGGCAGGCGAGCTGTCCTTTCTGTTGTAACTGCACCTTAGTGCGACGCAGTAGTAAGCACTGCATTATAGTGTTTAGGCGCTCTTGTCCGCCTAGGGATTTGTTGTCGATCCATTTCTTCCACATCTGTGGGTGGAAATTTAATTTAGAGTAGGTTAGATAGAATTGTTTTTGGGGGTATAACTTAATAAATTCATTGGTTCGGGCGCTCTTGCCCGCTTAGAGATTTGTTATCGATCCATTTCTTCCACATCTGTGGGTGAAATTTTAATTTAGTGTGGGTTAGAAACCTTTTTGGTGGTAATTAATTGGTCTTGGTGTAAAGACTACTTGGTTGGAGATGTCAAGATTTACATAATACATTACATTAAATAATGATAACACATAACAATCATGATAACTAGATGGTAGTGAGTGTCTTTTAACTCCGGTAGCTGAAAACTGACTGAATTCTTGATTGAATAAAATCTTTATTCTAATTTTGTTTTATTTCTATCATCGGGCTACATGTGTCTAGATGAGAAAACCATGTACCTAATATTTAAAGTTGCACACATTTAGTTACAAGTTGCCGACTTGTGGTTACAATATAAACTTACAGTAAGATCATCAAAGGGGGAACATCTGAGGAACTTGAGCAGCGCAAACAGGTCCAAGTCCTTGTTCTGTACCGGTGTGCCAGTGAGGCACCAGCGCCGGCTCGCGTGGAGGGACGTCACCGCGTTACAAGTTGCAGACTTGTGGTTGCGGACCACGTGGGCTTCGTCTAAGATTACTCGGCGCCAGGCTATGCGCATTAGGACTCCATTCTGTGAATCAAAAATTACAAATCGGCGTTCAAACGTGTATAGTTTTAAACGAAGTTCTCAAATGAGATAAGATGTTTAAATGCCGATTTCTAGCTATATGGTAGTGACTTAAAAACACGAAAACACATGAAACATCTGACTGTTCCACGTCTTAAAGAGACACAGGTAAAATATCTCTATACCAAATATCTCAATTGTTTTAAGCTTTTCATAGAAAAAAGTAACTCTTCTTATGTGTAAAGAACATAACAAACATTGACGCAATAAGTAACGATAAAATTATACATGAAAAGTACAGTACATATTTCGTTTTGATACAATGAAATGAGACACATACACATGTACATAAGGGCACATTTTAGACACTCGTACCTTCTCATGGTCCCTCTGCATGATATGATACGTGGTGACCACGAGGTCGTACGTGGCGAGTCGGTGCGGCAGCTGCGCCCGCGCGGCGCCGTGGTGCAGGCACACCGACAGCGCGTGAGAGCTGCAGTGCTTCGTTACTTCCGCGGCCCACTGCTGCATGAGAGATGCTGGGCAGACCACTAGGGTGCCGCCGCGGGTTACTGGGGAGGAGAAGGGGGGGTTTTGAGTTTGTGGGAAGTTAAAGAGTTGTTCAGTAAGCAAAAAGTATGGTTGTCGTTAAAAGATTTTGCTTCTCTGAAGTTGGTAACTAGCAACTGGGCAATAGTCAAAATGTGCTGAGTATCCGTGAAACATCAAGGCAGTGGTCCGAGTTACGGCAAGAAAATTACTGTCAGCGATTTACTGCACTACCCTACCTTATCTACACCCCTTTATGCTACCCCTTTGTACTCCCTTATACAGACTCCCTATGTGCTGAATAAATGACTAATTTTGTTCCCTACTCCCCTAAGTATTCTTATTTACTACCCTCATATACTCTTATCCAGATTTGTAATTTTCAACCATATCGGATATGTTCTTCGGCTCAATCAACTAACTTCAGGCAGTGGTCAGAACAAAGAAAGACAAGAAACGAGTACAACTCCTATAAATCGGCGACTTTGGACCACTGCCAAACACATATTATAATAATTTTTTAATTACATATTTTGCGGACCACATAATATGTAATGAAAAAATAATATGAAACATGTAAAAAACAACACAACTAAATAAGTAAGTATCTAAAACTCACGTTTCTTCGGCAGTTCATCGTCATCATCTTCATCATCATCGATCTTGTCTTCCTTGTCGCTGACTATCAGCGCTATCATGGTGATCGTCTTGCCGAGACCCATGTCATCCGCTGTAGAGAAGCACAGGATATGTAAGTGGAAAACTATGATGATATATGATGAAGTAACAGTTCAGTAATAAAAGTAAACATTTTTGACAGTGCTGTCTAATGTATTTGATGTGAAAAGCTCTAAACTCTAAACGAATTAGACTTTGGAGAGGTGCTGGAAAGTTTTTTTTGCGTTTTGTTCTTGTTGGAATTAATTTCACAGCAATAAGTGAGGTCTGATGAAGATAAACGACTAAGACTATCCTTCTTTTACTCCTTCTTTTTGGGAAGTCGGTTAAAAAAGTTTGCAAGGTTCGTATTATTTACATTTCAGTCAGTTTTAGAGCAAAGATACACAGGAAGAAAAAGCCTTCTATGAAGGGTTTATTTTTCACACGATTTATGAAGTTAGATGGGACCTCATGGCCCTGGGGCTGGTGGCTGCAACTCCTCACACGGGTACTACATACCCAGTATACCGGCGCGAGGTCTCTGCGTCTCCCGCCAGCGCAGCCAGGCGAGCGCGTGCAGCTGGTGCGGCATCAGCTTGGACCTCATGGCCCTGGGGGGTTTTGCCTCCTGGCTCTCGGCTGGACGGGATCCCATGGACTCGTACAGGTCTCGGAGACGGTCCAGGATGAGGTTGCGTTCCGCCATGTGAGTCGCCATTGCTAAATGAAGAATAAATAAAATAAAAATATTTTTCGGGAGATCATAGCATTCATTCTGGGAACGTAATAAAGTTTGATTTTATAGCCAACCAAAATTCATTTCTAAATAAGTATTTGAATTATCAGGATTTACAAAACACATGAAATATGGCCGGTTAAACCTTGCTGTATCAGGCTAAACCTTTACAAGAAAATTGAGTGAGAAGAAACAACTGTACATACAATTTATAAAACCTTTGAAATCAAAATATAAATCTGGCCAATATTTGTTTTATCGTCACATCGCGAGATTTTGGATACCGCAACCAAAAATCGACATTGCAAACATCTCCCGTATGGTCTAGTGGCTAGGATACCTGGCTTTCACCCAGGAGGCTCGGGTTCGATTCCCGGTACGGGAAATTGTTTTTGTACTTCAAACATTACTTTTTTCTTATAACACCTACATTTATGGGAAATAGTTTACTTCCTTTTTTTATTTATTATTAAATATGTTTCACAAACAAAGTAATATTTAATTTTATTTTGATTTGTGTGAAATAATTATTGCTGGAAGTTACTTGTAAGATGACAGCAGATAGAAGAGTATGTAAGGACAAAATATGCTGCGCCAACCTCAAATAAAATTGGCATAACGAGCAGAGGATTATAAATACACAAAAATATTTCGTTTTAAGTTAGTAATAAGTGATCAAATAAACAGTGAAAGTCGATTTTGTTTTACACAGTTATAAAGCATTGGTGCTTAACCTACACGTCCGAGCTAACATGTTAGATTTGTATAATAACTATTCCTATGTAACTCACCCTGCTTGCCAAACATCCGAGGCTGTACAGCATTGCTGGCCTTCTGCAGCTCTTCCCAACTGGGGCCCTTCTCCTTGCCATTGAAGCCGTCTCTAGCGATATCTGCTGCCGTGGGATTTTCTGAGAAAATTACAAGTATTTACAATTACAAGTTAGTAACAAATAACAGTGTTTGAAAGTTATTTTTTTTAATCTATTTTTTTAATGACTCCGTAGACGCAATGGTCACCAACTGCCAAACTGAGTTTACCGGGTTCGATTCTCATGGTCATCATTTATGTGATGAGCTTGTTTGTTGGCTGTGGTCTTCTGGGCGTCATTTATTATATAAAGAAAAATATTCATGTACTTTATTAATTGTATAAGCGCGCATAACACAAGCTAATCAATAACTTAGGTATCTTGGGGGTAAAAAATTGTACGTGAAAGGTGGTCCCGAAATTTTCCAGTAAACAGTAACTGTCGCTTACGGGAATTTGTAAAAAGTAAGCTTGTAACCGGTATCAAACCGGAGAATCGCACTGCCGCCGTCCGGCAAGGACTTCATGTCCATCTCTTCAGGAGATACTGGATATTTCCAGTAAGAAGCAGTTACCTGGTTCCACCACCATGCTGGCGACCTTGTCTCCCTGGCGCCGCACCTGCTCCTCCAGCTGCGACAGTCTGTCTATCAGCTTACTGCCGCCGTCCGGCAAGGACTTCATGTCCATCTCTTCAGGAGATACTGGATATTTCCAGTAAGAAGCAGTTACCTGGTTCCACCACCATGCTGGCGACCTTGTCTCCCTGGCGCCGCACCTGCTCCTCCAGCTGCGACAGTCTGTCTATCAGCTTACTGCCGCCGTCCGGCAAGGACTTCATGTCCATCTCTTCAGGAGATACTGGATATTTCCAGTAAGAAGCAGTTACCTGGTTCCACCACCATGCTGGCGACCTTGTCTCCCTGGCGCCGCACCTGCTCCTCCAGCTGCGACAGTCTGTCTATCAGCTTACTGCCGCCGTCCGGCAAGGACTTCATGTCCATCTCTTCAGGAGATACTGGATATTTCCAGTAAGAAGCAGTTACCTGGTTCCACCACCATGCTGGCGACCTTGTCTCCCTGGCGCCGCACCTGCTCCTCCAGCTGCGACAGTCTGTCTATCAGCTTACTGCCGCCGTCCGGCAAGGACTTCATGTCCATCTCTTCAGGAGATACTGGATATTTCCAGTAAGAAGCAGTTACCTGGTTCCACCACCATGCTGGCGACCTTGTCTCCCTGGCGCCGCACCTGCTCCTCCAGCTGCGACAGTCTGTCTATCAGCTTACTGCCGCCGTCCGGCAAGGACTTCATGTCCATCTCTTCAGGAGATACTGGATATTTCCAGTAAGAAGCAGTTACCTGGTTCCACCACCATGCTGGCGACCTTGTCTCCCTGGCGCCGCACCTGCTCCTCCAGCTGCGACAGTCTGTCTATCAGCTTACTGCCGCCGTCCGGCAAGGACTTCATGTCCATCTCTTCAAGGAGGTACTGGAAAATTTATGGTTTTTTAATATAGAGGATCACGGTATATGATGAACGAAATAAACGAAATTGTGATTACTGTGTTGGGATTTCTGAATATTATTATTTGGTTACTCTCAAACCTGTTCTATCGGAATCGGCTCAGCCGTTTAAATAGCTTTTTTTTCAACAGCTACTTGGATCTTAGGCACAAAATGTGTACTTACCTACATATCATCTCATTCAACTATAATCAGTAATGCGAAGTTGTTTGATTGGGTTCATTCCAACTCATAAAAACAAATTAAAAAATCCAGTGTACCACCAAGTAGATCTATGAATAACAAAATCGTTGTAGGCTAAACTTGAAGCATTATTTTTATAGAAGCGGCAAGAGTTGAAGTTTATTACTTAAATGAAAAAAGTAGTTTGGGATGGCATTTAATATTTGTCAAATACAACCCAGTGTAGAGTAAAAAGTACAACTTACCCTAATATTCTTCAAATCCTCCTTCAGAGCATCTAACTTCATCAGCTCAGCCTCTCTAACCTGCTTCTTGACATACACCACCTGTTGGTTAGGATAGCTCGGTGGTGCCAGGTACTTGGTGATCGTTTTTGATGGTGGCTCCGGGTCCTCATGTTTAGACTTCCGGGGTTTGGGGTTAGGAGACTTCTTCTCTTGTTTCGGCTGGAAGATATTTTTTTTTTAATGTAAAGTTGTTATGTGAGGGACTTATGTGCAAAGTACTGTGGAGGTTTTTATATCAGTTCACATTAATGCTGGTGCTTAAAGCTAAGCGTCCACTTGTCGGTATCGTACGCAACGGACGTATCGCACGCAACGGACCGTAGTATTATTTATATAGAAACTCATATAATATTATTTATATAGAAAATTAAATTCTTTTAAAAATAAAAGTGATAGGTATTAGTCAATTTTCCCCTAACAGAATAAACAGGAGTTTAAAAGCTATTGAAGATTTTTATGCAAGTAGAATCCAAGATTTCGGTCCCCCAGCGAGTTACGCGCTGTAACAGTACAAATCTTTTATTCCAAAAATAGTACATTTTTGCCGATCGTTAAGAAAAGCAGTCATTTTAAAACCTGTATGCACTATTATAAATGAACGCTGCCAACTTTTGCCAACTTAACCATTGTTACTATTCTGGAAATAAGTACATTTGCTGGCCTAAAAACATATCTAAAAACGTTTACTTACGAGTTTGAGTTTCGGACTTTTAATCATTTTGTCGTAATTTTATATTCACTTCACAAAAATATAATCTTTCTTGGCAGTAGGATAATAACACATTAGCAAACACTTTATAACTCCTAATATAATATTTACACAATAACATAGAACACAATATAAATAATTCACGTACACAATAATTATAAATTCAATTCAATACGACCGGCGCATGAGTTGGCGTGACAAAAACCGTTGCGATACGACTGAGTTAAATTCTTTGCGCATCTACCCTCATATTTTAATATTTTATATTTTAGTCTTGAAAAATTGAGCAAGTTTTTCGTCGTACCTACCTACTAAATAATAAAAATAAATATGTTTTACTATTAAAAATGTAGTTTCTTCAGCTTTGTGAAGTAATAAATTAGTAGTAATAAAAATTATCGAAATTATTGATTGTTTCTATGTAAAAATAAATAACTACGCTAGTGAACTTTTAACAGTTCGTAGACTTTTATTTTTCAGCGGTTCCATTCGTGTCTTGTGAGAACTGGACCTATTTGGCGCAATCATTTGTTACTTTTTTTATTCTATTTTTATTTCTATGTGTATGTATGGCTTGTGTCAATAAATATTTTTTCTTTCTTTCTAACTACATACTCCGCGCACCTTTTAAAAAGTAGCCTACACGTACAAACAAAAAAGCTCTAGCTTTAGTATAGTTAATAAAAATTACTTACCACATAATCATCATCATCATCACTACTCAGCGCAATGATCTCCGGCTTCGAATCAATGATCGTCACATCGTCATCATACTGTATAAAATTCTCCTTCACCTTATTTGTCAACAACTTATTTAACACCTTATTCTTAAGACTGGAAGACGCATTTTTCTCTGTATCATTTATTATGATACACTCATCTTTATTTCCTATAGACTTTCTACTGGTCGGTTCATTGGTAATGTCTTGCAGAGGACTTGAAAATGGTGAACATGAGATCTTTGAAGAGTCAGAGTCTTCTACAGTCTTTTCAGGAGTTTTGGGAGGCAGGAAGGCTTCGGGAAGGTCTGTGAGACTGGCTGTTGATCCGTGGTGGGAGTTTCGGCGGCTCTGTAATAAAAATATTGTTTCAGTGTCATGGCTTTCATTGGAGAGGTCACAGAGAAATGTACTACAAATTAACTGAACTAGGAAGTATGCTATTCTTTTCTAAATATAAAACAGTAGGAAATAATCAAATTCTGAAAAATTTGTCATGACATAGAAGGTCGCCCACTCACGGGCCAGCTGTGCAAGAGTTGCCTAACCTCATGATTGATTGCAGCTGTTACTTAGCCAGGTATTATAAAGTAAATAGCAGCTAGCAAATATTATGTAAATATCCAATATACTTACATCATCAGACTGAATAAAGTCCGACTCATCACTGTCATTATCCTTCGGTATCACTCCCATGATACTCATACGCGTCGCTCTGGACATCACCATTGCATCCTCATCTAATCCATATTCTTCCGTATCATCACCATCTTCAGCAGCCTCACTATCATCCGTGTCATCATATCTTAATGAACCGGTTCTATCTGCCTTTATACTGGTACCTGCCTTGGTTTTCTCACCATCAGTGTCGGCTTGTGCACTCATATCAGACTTAGCTTTTTCATCATCACTGTCTTCTCGTACACTATCATCCGTCTTTTCTTCATCATCATCACTGTCCGTTCCATCAACAGACTTGTCAGCCTCCGGTTCATCAACCATACTGCAATCCTTAACGTTCCGGTTATTTCCGGTATCAATCTTCAACGGTGTATCCTTCATACATAATAACTTCTTATGCTTGTCGTGTTCTATGATTATAGAGTTTTCTGTGTCAGAATCGATGAGTACCATACGTTTCTTTGTTTTACGTCCAATGATGGATTCATTGCCGTCGTTAGATTTCTTCCTCATTGGTCTGCGTTTTGGTACTATTTCTGGTGATACTGCTTCTGTGAGAAATAAGATTAAAGTTTTAAATAACAATAAGCTGTAGTTAGTTGTGCAAAAATATAGCATACTAGCAATTCCTCGCAGTTCTAGCCAAGTTGCAAGGAAGCCACATCAACTACAAAAAATTGCTACATTCTTCCTCAGGCACTTGACTATCTGTACCTTCATTAAAATCAGTCAGCAATTTTGGCTTTCACAAAATCATGTAAGTAAATAAATAAAATATAGGATATTATTATTGAAAAAAAACCTTTCGTACCTTCTTCAGAAGAGCTCAACACTACTTTATTAAAAGACTCTGACTGTCTTCTAATGCTGCCTCTATTACTTGCATCTGAGTGTATAATTCATTCAAATTAATTCATCATCATAACTGACAAAATACCAAATTAGGTTTTTATTTTAATGGTTTTTAAAGCTAGGTGCATGGTCCAAAGCATAGGTCTTACAGAAAAGAACTAGAAAAAAATCCCATGTTTTTAGATCTTAATTTATCAATAAAATAGCTGTTCCCCATTAGTTCACTCAGTTACTTGGTATAAAACCTTATACTCATTCTCAGACCATGTCTGTACAAATTTCATCAAAATCAGACAAAATAGTTTCAGATGAAAATGGGTCTGTCACAGCATTTGCTAGGATAAATAATTCTTACCTCCCCACTCAGAAACATTGAATGGTTACTTAAGCCATTCCTTAGTGAAGGATTTGTATGACATTCCGTCACTAAGGAGTGACTTAAGTAATCATTGTAATGTAATAAATGTCTCTGAGTGGGGAGGTTAACCTGCCCAAACAACAAATGTATAATTGAGTCTTACCATCCTCACTGCTGGATATAACATGGCTGTCTGCAACACTGCTGCGCCCAACCACTGATCTAGACAGATTCTGTGGTCTACTCTGCTCTGCTTCATTCTCATCTACAATATGTTAAACAAACATTAGCATTTTTAACGTTTTATTTTTATGAAACTATTTTCCAAGTATATAGGTATTGTTGCTATGTACATTGGTTTTGGGTATTTACTTTTGGGGCTTATTTAAGTTGTGTTGTTTCTAAAGTAAGTTGTATAACTTAGCTAGAGCTAAGGAAAACACAATCTCATCTCAGACTAAATGAACGAAATAGTTCTATACTATTGATACAATACAGGATACGTTCGAGTTATGTACCAAAATACATCCTATGTAACTTACAGGAAACGAGTTATGATTACTTTTGATCATGAAAATGTTAGATCATTAATAGTTTGTATCATTCTAATTTAATAAGCGAATGAATAAGATTACCTTCTGTTGTAGATTCGTCAGATTCTGGTACGAAAATAGTATGATTCTTTTTCTTCAAACCAAGGGATTCGTCAGCTAAACTATTGTCAATAAATTCCGATCCGGAATCGCTGCTATCAGCAGCCGTCTCATTGCGATATTCAAAGAATGAATTCTCCATTGTATGCACTAAATAGTAAATAGCAAAACTATTATTTCAAAATAATGAGCATACTCATGCATAACCATTCAAAACAATTTTTGAAACTTAATTGTCGTTTTACACGTTTTGTTTGTTCTTGCGTAGAAACTTTGAAAAGTTTTGAATCACAGTTGTGTAGGATGTAAAATAGTTAATGGATTTACAACATTACAATAAAATACCAAAACTGAGGAAAAACATAGTCAACAAATAATACATAAGTCATTTCAATTTTCTCAATGCCAATACGTTTAGTTTTTTTTATGATTTCTGCGTTCGACTGTGAGCTGTTTAATCTGTGTAAAGTTGTCAAAATATCAAATCCCATCTCGCTCGGTTACAGCGTTCCAGTTCCATTAATGAATTATTTTCAGATTTCTAGCTTGTTTTTAGTTAATTACATACATTGTGTCTCGGTTAATGCTTAAAAACTAGTTATTTATTTTCAGTACTTGTACTACATCGTGTATTTGTTTGAATTTGTTGTACGAGTCTGCATAGCAAACAGTAGGATAAAATTTCAACTTATCCTTGTTTACCTGAATAACTCTTGGATAATCCTAACAGCAATAAGATCCAGGGGTACCTAACGCAAGAAAAATGACGGAAGTCCAGCTGCAGGAGTTTAAATTGGACCCCGATTCTGAGCTAAGATTTGAAGTTGAATCGAAGAACGAAAAAGTGGTTCTAGAGGTAATTTTTACATCATTACAACTTATATATCGACCCTTTAAGAATATTCCCACAGTTTTCGCTAGTAGGAGTACTTTGTAGGTTAGTGCATAATGTATGAAATGTTGTTGTAGATCAAGAGTGGTTACGCAGAACTGTTTGGTACGGAACTCGTGAAAGGAAACCAGTATGAGTTCCATACGGGCGCGAAGGTGGCGGTGTTCACGTGGCATGGCTGCACGGTGGAGCTGAGGGGGAGGACTGAAGTCAGCTATGTGGCTAAAGAGACACCTATGGTGAGTTGGCGTAACAGTTTGGCTTAGTGAGCAAGCAATAGACACAATATGGTTGCATCAGTATATGTTCTGTTTTCATGGCAATCCTATTTACACAGTAAAGTAAATCAATGTTTGAGAACTTAAACCCCTGGAGCAGCACATGTTTGTGGTTAATCTTTACCTCATTGCACAATTAGTTGCAATATAAATGTTATTTAGCAGGCCATGGCATGGAGGGTCATTGATAAGTCCCCTTAACCTTCTCACAGAATAAACTCTTCAGATCCCTGATGTTGATATCATTATTTTATAAAAAACGTTCGTAATAAAATAAAAAACTTTCTTAATGCAATTATCTCAATAAAAATAACCAGAAAACATCTTTCTTCATTACTTATTATACTTTCTTTCTAACAAACCACCTTTTTCCAGGTTGTATACCTCAACGTCCACGCAGCCCTTGAACAACAGAGAGTATCAGCGGAACAGGAGTCGACTAGGGGCCCTGTCACCATGGTGGTAGGCCCAGGAGATGTGGGCAAGAGCACACTGACGAGGATCCTGCTAAACTACGCTGTGAGGATGGGACGGAGGCCTATTTATGTGGACCTGGATGTTGGACAGGGCCATATTAGTGTACCTGGGACGATTGGTGAGATTCATGCATGATATAGTATTTTCTTGTGTATAAGAAACTTAGGTATGTATTTTGCAGACGGTCAGGGAAAGTCATGTAAATGTCAAGATACAAAATTGTTGTCATTAGTCAACTGAATAATCATACAAGTATCTAAATTGAGAACCTCCTTTTGGGGAGCAGCTTAACAAAACTGTAAAAGTAGCAGCAACAAAGGAGCAGTTTTAAATCATTAATACAGCAAGAATAACAGATCAGATTAGCAGTTTACTTAATAAATCTGAATTATATAAAATTAAACACAAATAAAAAGTATGCAATTCCTCTGAAATAACACCAAATATTCATTATTTTTCAATTGATTTGTTCAAAAAAACTTCTAACATACATTCCCATCAACAGGGGCCCTCCTAGTAGAAAGGCCAGCATCAATAGAGGAAGGCTTCAGCCAGCAAGCACCGCTAGTGTACCACTTCGGACACAACTCCCCTGGGGAGAACCTGGAGCTGTACAACACTATTGTGTCTCGGCTGGCCGAGGTTATTGCGGAGAGGTGCGAGAATAATAAGAAAGGTAAATAAATAGAGGAAGGTGAGTACAAGAGCAATGTTTCATCATTATTGTCATCATCATCCTATTTAACACTGTTTCTACATAACAAAATAGTATGTTAGTAAAGAACATAGCCAAAATATAGATCGACAGATACTATTTCCATGCCAAGAAAAGGGCAGAGGGATGCAGATGCAAAAAAAGGCAAACGAGAGACACAAAATAACTTATTTATAACTGTACTCTTTTTCCAGCTTCCACATCAGGTGTAATCATCAATACCTGCGGGTGGATCAAGGGCGCGGGGTATAAAGTGCTCACACACGCTGCACAGGCTTTTGAGGTAATAAATCAGCCTTGGCAAGTTGGCTTACATTTAATGACATCTCAGGTTCTAGATAATCTGTGTATCACATGGTAAAATTGGTTTAGTAGCTTTGGTTCGTGTGAAAGATTCACAGACAGCAGACCCTTTTGCATTTATAATTTTAATAAGGATTGAAATGATTTTATCTAGGTTGACGTAATTTTGGTGCTGGACAACGAGAGGTTATACAATGAACTGAAGAGGGATATGCCTAAGTTCGTTAAAGTTGTCTACTTACCGAAGAGTGGAGGTGTAAGTATTTAAATTTTATATACCTAAGCCTTCCCTTTTTTATGAAAGGACATTGAAGATCCGTACCGACAACCGATTACTTACGTAAAAGCAGTGATGTGAAATCTTGCCTAATCTTCCTTCCGGAATAGAAAGACCGGTAAAGTAACAAATAAAATATTTGTCTTGATTAATGACTGTTTAGTCAGATGTTTATCTTATTGTTGAAAATAAGCCAAGATATACCTTTTCTCACAATTTACCTGTAGGCGTAATTTTATGACTTTTCTTCAAGATTGCCTGAGTAAATACCTGTTAAAGGTATATTAGGTTCATTTATTTTATCAATTAATGTTCATATTCTAGGTGGTAGAGCGATCGTCGACGCAGCGAGCGGAGTCGCGTGACGCGCGTATCCGCGAGTACTTCTACGGCAAGCGAACTCCCTACTACCCGCATTCATTCGACGTTAAGTTCTCAGACCTGAAGATATACAAGGTAACAACTACCAAATTGGGATATAGTTTTATTTCTTTAGGAATTGAGTTTTTAAACTCGTGCAACTTGTGGATTGGTAAAACGGTCTTATAAAATAAAAAATCGTCAAATTCAAAACTTTCTTCTTTATGGGAATTCAGTTAATTATTTTCTGTTTATATCTGTTCAATATATGTACATTACAGTACATACAGTAGTCTTAGATTTCGATATAAGAAACATTAATATATTTCATCAGTTAAATAATGGTTCGTTGACAGTATTTATTATACAACACATTCTATAGCAATGTTTTAGCAGAAAATTACAACCCTACAGTATGACAAGCTTTAAACTCCAACCACAATTCTTCTGGCAATGTCTTCTAAACTTATTATCAAAATTTTTATTGTCTTACTGGTCTCCTCAACATTGAGCGTTAATCTTCTAAAAACATTCTATTATTCTTGATTGAGCATTTGTGTATGAATTTGTAACTAATTTGTCAGTGTGCCCTGTTAATAAATAAATTATTTCCCCAGGTGGGCGCCCCATCCCTCCCCGACTCGTGCATGCCTCTCGGCATGCGAGCAGAGGACGCGCTCACCAAGCTAGTGAGCGTGTGGCCGTCGCCCGCGCTGCACCACCGCCTGCTCGCCGTGTCCTTTGCTGCCGGCCCTGACGATGACGTGCTGCATTCTAATCTAGCTGGATTTGTGTGTGTGTGAGTATCGTGTGATAAAAACTGTGTCCGGGCTATGAATGTGGTGTTTGGTGGCGATGTCTGATGTGTTTGTGTGAAAGTTTGAGTGCAAAAAGCGCAGAAACAAACTTAAGACACAAATATGTTATTGAACACTTGATTTAAATACTGTCGATAGTTTGAAACGTTATTTTACACAGTTAACTTCATACATCACCATCTGACAAGACATAGGCATACCTAATTACCCCATATCTTTCTAAAGCACATGTGGGCTTAAGTGCAATTTCATGTGGCTTGCATCTAATTTTTGCATGAAACGTGATACTATGGAAAAAGGACTGTTCCTTCTCTTACTCTCATACAAAACGATTACCTTTCTTACGTTTTCAAATCGATAATTTACTCATTCATTACTTTTTATTTAAGAAAACATTTCTCAAGCTTCTCTGTACATTTTTTCTCAGCACTTAAAAACAACCATCTAACCCCCCAATTTCTCCCACAGGACGGCAGTAGACATGGAACGCCAGATGCTGACGATCCTATCCCCCCAGCCCCGTCCCCTCCCCAACACCGTACTGCTACTCTCCGAGCTACAGTACATGGACAATCACTAGTCCGTGCTCTTTGGCCCTCGGCTGCGTCACGCCTTCAGTAACATCTCGCTGTCTCATTAAGCGAGATATTGTAATGTGCTCGTTTTCAGTTGTTTTACGATGAGGAAAAGTCGATGTTTGCATGGTACATCACTATGGGGATAAAAATATCGATAATGTTGTAGTACATCACTCTTATGGGGATGAACAAAATATCGATAATTTTGTGGTGCAACATTAGAGGTTTTTGAAATTGGAAGAATCGATGCAACTTATCGATTATTTAGCATATTCTATGTTATTTGAATGATTGATTTCAATGATTGGTGTTCATTTTATGATGAGTTGACCTATTTTGATTATTCTATATACAATTCAATTTGTTGATTTCTGACGCTTAGGCGAATATTAGACATTTAAATAAAACTGCTTTTACTGATCTTATCGCGGTTATAGTATGACATGAATGGTTTATTTATAGAAAAAACGCCAAAATATGATATTTCAACACATTTTGTTAACTTGAATGTCTTCATCGTAAAATAATAAAGAGCACATGATCAATACTGTTACGATTCGTTACGCAGCTGGGAGTCAAACCCGTGTCGTGAAGTGTGATATCGAACCAACGATCCGTTTGGATCTCAAAAATGACTGTACATATATTTAATTAGACTTTAAAATAAATAGTTTAAGATGTCATTACAATAAAAAATGTGTATGGAAATCTTTGTAGTTTATTTGTGTTTTTTATATTTAAAAATGCTGTGAATATGTTCTATGTCCTTTTGGTGTATAGCTACCTAAATACTACAATTACAAAACGAATTATTTATTCGAAAATAAGGTTTAATAAGGTTAGCTTAGAAGTTGACTAATCAAAAAAAAGTATTGGAGGCGTATTTCATAATTTCTTTCTTTCTTTCACAATGTCTATACTGCGGCATTATGAAAGAAAGAAAGAAATTATGAAATACGCCTCCAATAGACGGACTAATGAAAAATCTACTATTTTTGATCCCAGTTGTCATGCTTATTTCAGAAATAAGGTTAGTATAGGAGTTACCTCAAATAATCACAGTATTATAACCATAAAATGATCCAAATAAAAACACTTAACTTTGTAACGTGTTTTATTTACAAAAAATAGAGGTAGACACTAATTTATTTACAGGAAGACTTGCTACTATACATTTCGAATTTCATTCAAATTCTAATATTAATAAGGCAGTTCAATATAGTTATAAATACAATAGTTATGTCTTTATGTAGTACCAACAGTACAGTCATGTGTAAGAAGGATATTCAAAAACTATCATTTGGATTGAAAAGGCTAGGCAGATGATGATATTATTTGACTTGCAACTGCAAAATATTATATACTATGTAAAGTACATTTGAAATCTGACTAATAATATAAAAGTCTCTGTAATCTGAACAACTTTTTACACTGACCGTACGTGTACTAAGCCTTGGGCTGTATAATCAAACTGATTAGTGCCACAGAGAAAATAAACCAAGTAAATGACTCAAAACAAATTCCAACATGCATTTGCCATTCTAATAAATATTATAGAAAAAAATATGATAAAACATTGAATTATTAAAATTTATGGTATAAACTTTGAATGATAAATAAATTAAATAGATGTCATAAATAATAAAAATGATACTATACAATTTTCAATAAATCCAGTTATTTTTATATTACCTCAATCTGTCAAATTTCTTCAATAGATTCTCAACCTTATGACAATAGTGGAAGATTAATGGTCGATTGGTAAAATCTGACAGATTGGGGTAGGTTGACCTGCTTGCGTCTGTGCATTAAGCAAGGCCAACCAAGTTGCTGCCAAAATGAGTGTCTTTTCTAAATGTTTTAAGGCGGCATATATTGAGATACAAATAGAATTTAATCGAGAGGACAGACTACTTTTATTTTGTTCACCAAACTCGGGTCGAATTGAATATTTCCCAAGTTGGTATAATATTATGCTAATACGTTGCATAAATGCTAACACTACTAAAAACGATTTGAAAGATTCAATTCAAGAATGGTTTAACTGAATTTTTTACACAAAATTAGTATCGCGTACCATTAGAGTTAGTGCAAAATAGTTTAATTTATGCATAAACTCATTAGGTGAAAAAATGATACCTTAACCATTCTTGAAATTGTATATTTCATTTTAACTCACATTATAGTATATTTGAGTTCGCGTTGGTTCGTTTTTTGGTGCAGTTGACAATACTGTACAAAAAATTCTATTTTCCCTTGAAAATTGTCAGCTGTCGACTGCACAAAAAAATCGGTAGCCCTGCAAGGTCTTGGTTGAACAAACTCATAGTGTAGTACAGTCTCAAAAAAAAGTATTATACATAATTTATGGTTTCAGTTCTGTTGTCTATTCTGCGTCGTTCTAGAATCTTCTGTGTTCTCCTTTACGTGGGATTTAGCGAACTTGATGGCGACGCGCATTGCGTCTTGGACTAGTTGCTCGCAGTTTATTAGGCTCACCTGCAATAGAGATTTGTATTTAAATGTCTAAGTAATTAAGCATAAATCTTGCTTTTTTAATTTAAAAATAATTGGTCCGCCATCTTGGACATGCCATGTTGAATTGAGAATACACAAGTGACAATTTCAGCTCTAAAAATATCGAACTGTAAGATCATCCAAACATATCGTCACAAAACATTACATACATAAATACAAGTATACTAGAAAAATGCACATTATATACTTTAAATTATAAATTAGTTGAGAAACATATAATTAGATAGATCATATACATATTCAGTACTGTAATAATATTTAACTACTCTCTCATGTCTAATAAGAAGTAAATTGCTGATACATGGAGTTATTTACTTCATTCGTAAGTAGTTCACGATACAAAGTATTGTCAGCATTTTCACAGTAGAAATTCCAGTGGCACGAAACAGATAGATCAGACTAAAATGTTGATAGTTGATCCATCTAAAAACGTGTTCTTGAAATAAATCACAGTCTTTCAATCACAAATTGTTCTTTTTTTTATCTCCATCATCCCACCCCGTAACAGTACCTTAGTAGGCGTCATCTCGGCGAGTGTGGTTGCAGAGGCTCCCCCTTGCGGCCGCGCGCCCAGCGCCCGCGCCGCGCACGCCAGCCAGCTGTGTGCCGAGAACGACGACGTCACCAGCTCCTGTAGGGAACGGGGGCTATGACTATCATGTATTGTCTCTAGAAGTTCCCTTTGTGAAGAATGGGACCTATTAGTATCATAAACTGCTTGGTTCTTTACAAGTTCCCTATATTAAGAAGTCAATTTTAATGTTGATAACAAGTTTGTAACGGCTAACAGCTAGTAGAAGTGGGGTTCTATGAGACATGTGTTGCTAGGGAGATTGTTGCATCACTTCTTCTTCCCAGTAATAACACATAGGAAATGGTGAACAGTGGACAGTTTTGAGTTTTTTGTACATTTCTAACGTTCAAAAAGTGCTGTTTTGCAGCCGACTTGCCAGGTTTGAACAAACGGTTTTTAATTTTGAATGTCTTTTTTGAAACATTACCTGCGGCACAGTACACGCGGCAACCAGCACTCCCCCCGCACAGCCCAGCACCATGGTGGGCATGCTGTGCCTCTCCGCCAGCACGGCTCTGACGCCCTCGCTCTGCATCAGGTACGAACAGCGGAGGAAGTGCACCACGAAGCGGCGGCCTTCCTGAGCTGCCTGGGAGACCACTTCCTGGACTTCAGCTTCAGCTATGGCACTAGAATACAAAATGCAAAACAACTTTAAAACCAAAAAGTATTAATTTTAAATAGGTTAATTCTCCTAAAATTAAAAGAATTTTTTTTGTTACTTAATTGAAATTCAAGAAATATAAAGATCTACTGATAAGGTTACTAACTTTAAAACAATTTCAATTTAAAAACCATGCTATGTCCAAACTGATAAAAAAATGACCCTCTTTAGTAGCTCAAATTCATCTTTGAAACCTCCTTAAAATACACCTTACTTCATTACATACAAAAACAATTTCACAAGTAGTAACACTATAAATTCAACTCACTGCAGCGCCTGGTCGTTCTTATTGACCGCTCTATTGGCAAAGCTGTCTAGAAGCGCGAGGCACTTGGCATACTCCCCATAAGGCGCTCCATTACCACCACATAACTCTGCCAGTTGTTGCTTAATGAGAGAAACCTCTTCCTTCTTGCGGTCAGGCTCTATCAGGTCTATTACTTGGTCCAGTTTCTCTGCTCGGCAGAATAGTTCTCGGGCCTGTAGGAAAAAGGTGATTTTGGCCCTTATTATATCATATTTTATGTATGAAAGTGTTGTGAATGTAAATGGATATAAAATAGAGGACGAAAAATATACGATGGATGGATTGTGTGAAAGACGATATGGCTGAAAAGAGTGTTAGGTACTTGGGAGATGACATCAGATAGAAAGGTTTGGAAAAAGAAAATATGCTACGTCGTAGGAAAAATATAAATTGAGATGAGGGCAGGAAAATAGTATTGTAAACATTATCAAATATTAGCATGAGTAAGATGAATAGCGCTAAACAAAAAAGGTCGACAAAATGGCATGTTTTTTTTAAATAAATAATCAAGTTATAGTATCTTTTCTTTTAACAGAAAAATTATGATGTATGTTCAAGTAATAAGGATTGGTACCTGTTTAGCCCGTTCCCCGGTGAGCGCGTGCAGCGTAGGACTCTGCCCCCCGGCACCCTTTACCAGCGTGATGCAGAACTCCTCCAGCACCCCTGTCGACGGCACGTGGGTTCCGCAGCATAGCTCCCTGGTAATAACATCATCATGAAGAAATCTTATGAATACTACAAGGCAAGCAGCATTCTGAAGGGCTTTGGACCGGGTGAATGTAATAAAAGAATTTATTATCCTTGAAAGATCACTTATAAAAAACCGACCAAGTGCGAGTTCCGTACCATTATTTAGAAAATGAACAAAAAACACGTTTGTTGTATGGGAGCCCCCTAAAATATTTATTTTATTGTAGTTTTCAGTTGTTGTTTGTTGTTGTTATAGCGGCAACAGAAATACATCATCTGTGAAAATTTCAACTCTCTAACTACACGGTTCATGAGATATAGCCTGGTGACAGACGGACGGACGGACAGAGGAGCGAAAACAATAGGGTCCCGTTTTACCCTTTGGGTACGGAACCCCAAAAAATCAGGTTGTAAATGAGTGCAAGCCGAACTCAGACTTACTTGGAGAGGAGCGGGGGCTCCGCGCACACGAGGCGAAGGCCCAACTCGGGGTAGGTCTCGCCGGGGATGCTCAGCACACCGCTTTCGCGGGTCAGCTGGACACTGTCTACTATGCGGGTCTCTACTGGCGCGTTGCAGCTTATTGATTCCCTAGAACATAATATTAAAGTATTTGTAGTCAAAGAGTTACGACAGCCACAAACGTCGCCACAAGAGGCAAGAAACGGCCACAAAAGTAGTACAGCCACTTGTGGCCAATGGTCGACACGCCTGGACTGATTTGCAAAATTATTTTTTGTTTGATAGAGTTTACCTCTCAGGTGGTCCCATAATCATCAGGTCAGGATCTTATAATGGAAACCCTGAGAAATCGAGGGCAACTTTCGAAAATTTTAGGCATGCATAGGTTAATATCTTGACAATGTGTATGTCTGGTAACACTATGCAACAGTAAAGGTTACTACAAAATTGACATCTAATCATCCAGTGATATCACTCACCTAATAAGGTTCTGCACATCCAAAATGACATTCTGCGTCAATTTATCTCCATAGACCGACAAGTGCAAAGTGAGGCCCTTATCCGTCACACTGGACCCCGTGGGACACACCGCACTCCTGGGCAGCACCTGTCTAACCGCCGCATTCAACAGATGCACTCCCGTATGATTCTGCATCAGCTTCAAACGTCTTTCTTCATCAATTTCTAGTGTCACTTCCATATCACAGTTCACACACTTCCTACTACCGCCCCCAACTGCAAAGTACCCCTTATGAAACACGAACCCTTGGAGCTTAAACACACTGTCCACTTGCATAGCCACATTGTCATTCACGTATATGATCCCCTCATCAGCGGCCTGGCCACCTTCCTCGCAGTAGAAATTTGTGTCTTTAGTCACTATGTAATAAGGTGCATCTTCGCATGCTTCCAAAAAGTCTAGAAAGACGCATTCTTCGTTTAAAATGCCTATAACTTTGGTTTTGAGCGGTTTGAACTGGATATTCTTTCCGTTGGCTGCGTAGTCGTATTTAAAGGTGTCGTTTGTGTAGCTGTAGCCATTTTTGTTCATGGTTTTTATAGCTTCGTTAAACAGCTGGTCTTTATTATTCGCTTGTTCTTTGAAGGCGGTCTTGTGCCTCGTCCTGTGCTTTGAGAGAAGCTTCCAGAAGCCTCGCTTGTCGATGGTGAGGCCGTTGAGGTCAGCGATCCGTTTGATCACGTCTTCTTGGAAGCCGTGTGTATCGTATAGCTTGAACACCAGATCGCCAGGAATTTCCTTCGAATCTATTTTCGACATTGTCTGTAAAAGATAGACATATAGTTACAGCATCGTATTAAATTGTACTGGTATAAATGAGGACTGTTAGTAGGAAATTGCATAAATCATTTTAACATTAGTTGGGGGATCAAACCTAAACTTACGAAACTGCAAAATCAAACTATCACAGCAAACCACATAATCTTATTTTCTAGCTAAAGAACAGTATCACAAACCTCTTTCAACTCCTTATATCCCAAATGGAACCCTGCTAACTCCACATCACTCAAAGCTTCCACCTCAGGGTACTGCTTCATCAGGTCCTTCCACTTCTTCATCAGGCCAGACCGCATCCTGGCGTAAGCCTGCTCCTCATGATCAATGATGAGCTTAGCGTCTTCTTCCTTGGCCAGGAGTTCAGGGTAGGTGGAACCCAGGCTTTGAGCCACCTCGTCGTAAAGGATACGAAGAAGTTTCGGGTTTTGGAACACGTCGGTAGAAATTTTGAATGATTTTCGCATTATTTGTTTGAGGTTTAGACTGCAATGAGGAAGATAATTTTAAGTAGTTTTGAATTTATCATATAAATATGAAAATTTATGAAAAATCACAAAGAAATGTGTGTATGATGTAAACCAAGAAAACAGAGTTGGAAAATTAAGTTGTCATTCTTCATCTTCCAGCCCTGTTTCCAAGTTATTTTACATCATAACATTGAAGGTATTTTAAAAGAAAGTTGTATAGAGAGATCTTTTAAGAGTAATTTAATGAATACTCACATACATATTTACTTAACAAAACTCACCTAGAAGCTGGGAACACGCCGTCAGCCAAACAAATGCTGATCATTCGTATATGGTCAGCCAGACGTCGGTACGCGGCGTCCAATGTCGCGTCCTCTCGGTAACTGCCGCCGTAAGGGTTCACGCCTTTACTGTTCTGTGTGTTGAACAAATAATAAATAGATCTTTTATTACTATAGGCTGAAGGTAAATAATATAAGACCCCGAAAGTTTCTCTGTGAGAAAGAAGACCTGTACCTAGCAATGGGACGATACAAAGCATGATAATGAGGAAATATACTACACTCAGCCTATTCCGATCTCTGTTTATTACAATTGGGTACAAGTCTCCTTGTATGTTTAGCGGAGGAACTGAGCGTGAACAACCAGATTTGCTTAGCCATTTACAAGGTTTTTTGAACTTATATTCCAGATTTTCTCAAGTCGAGACGTTAGGATTAGTCACGCCGTGAAGTATGGCGGCCATGCGCTCCAATCCTACGCCAGTTTCTACATCCTGCTGTTGAGTACTAAGGAGTTGGGGATTACCTTCTCTATTGCTCCAATGCTGGCAGGAACAGATAGGTGTCGTAGTTATAAGGCACGCACTTCATTACGGCGGCCTAGCACTCCAGCCTCATACCAGTTTCTGGAAGGTGCTATTTAGTAATAAGGAGTTAGGGGTTACCTTCTCTATAGCTCTGATGATGGGTAGGAACAGATCGGTGTCGTAGTTTGAGGGCACGCCCTGCAGTATGGCAGCCATACGTTCCAAGCCCATGCCAGTGTCTACGTGATGTTTGGACAGAGGCTTCACTTTACCATCATCTCCTCTAAAACAACGATTGGATAAAAAAATGAATATATGTTCTGCAACAAAGTCGCTGAAAACATGTTTGCATTTAAGACTTTCGTGTTCAGGTATTTTTAGCAAGTTCATTGCAAAATTTTCTTCTTGTATGTGCCTTCCACACAAATAAGCTAATACTATCAATGGGGAGTTGTTATTGAGGGCTGTCCAATGGAAAATTGACCTTCAAAATGCACTGATTTTCACCTACTTTGAATAAATAACTTTTATTTAACTAGCAATGTATTCTAGGAGAGGCCTATGTCCAGCAGTGGACTGTGATAGGCTGATGATGATGATGATGAATGTATTTTATAGTTTAAAGATTAAAAACTTACCTATTACACTGTATAAAGACAAGATTCCATATCTCCGTCAGGCTACCATCAGGGTTGACATAATGTATCTCGGTGCACGGACCGCATGGCCCGGTCGCGCCCATCTCCCAGAAGTTATCTTTAGACCCTTTCTCTAGTAACCTGCTGTCTGCAACACTGCAATAAAGATAATTTATTAATTTTCAACATAGGATACTTTACCTTCTAATAACTTTGGGTTATTGTAACGGTCTCACCCTGATTATATACGCTTGCAATAAAGAACTTTTCTGACTAGATGTCTTATCCATGTTTGTGCACAGCTCATAGGAAGTCTATAGGGCTAATGATTATGCTATTTGGAAAATGAATTGTCCAATTTGCAAAAAATAAATAAATCAAAAACAAAAAGCCTTTGTTGGCAGTTTATGTATGCCTATAACCTTACTCAAACCTTGATCTAAGATCTAGCATTGCTATTATTGCAAGTCAGTACCCAATAGCCCTCCAGATATCCCTGCACTCTATATCAGTCTTCAGTCCCATAGCAGCATCCCCCATGAAGTATGTCACCACCAACTTGTCCGGCTTCAGTCGGTATGGACCTAGGAGGAGGTCCCAGGCCATTTTGCATGCTTCTTTCTGAAAATAAATAATATCTGTTGTATTTTATGTTAGACAATGGATAATTGTGATTGTTTTTAGATATGGTGTAAACAATGGTTTATATCAGATTTGTAAATTATCTACATGAGATAAGCTTATTTTTTAAGAATTAATAATGTAGGCAATAGTGATTTAAAAACTATTGTGATAAACAAAACATTAATACATTACTGCAAATACATAGAGAGAACTACCTTGTTATGACTTTTTATTGTAAACTTCATTGAAACAATAATAAAAACAAGTTAATCAATTGAACTATTTGTTTGTTTAATATGTATTTGTGTAAAAAGTTCAATCAACATTGTTTGCCTTTAGTTAAATACCTATTCAAATGAAGTCTTAAATGATTACCTTATAATAATCACCAAAGGACCAATTGCCGAGCATTTCAAAGAAGGTGTGGTGATGTCCATCAGTGCCCACTACGTCCAGATCATTGTGCTTGCCTCCGACCCTCACACACTTCTGAGAGTTCACAGCCCTGAGGCACGGAGCTGCTATTTTACCAAGGAATACTCCTTTGAACTGTAGAAGATAAGAAGAATATGTATTATCCGTTCATTTATTAATTAATTGCAGGGTGATAAAACGTATGTCAACGTCTTACATATGAGTGATTTTTTAATTTTCAATGATTTTTATTTACAATCCACAGAAGCAATCTATAGAATCTCATACAACAGCTGTTTTAGAGGCCTTATTGGATAGTATAATTTTGATTATAAAGGTTTAATACAGAGATAGAAATAAAATTTGAGTTTGAGTTTCTTAAATTAATATGTTCAGTAAGACAATTGCTTGCTTTAGTTAACATTCTGCCACTAAATGTAACATCTTAACCTAATTGAAGTATAGTGTTAAGACAAAAACGACCTATTTCTACCTTTCTTAGACCAAGAATAGTGCGCAAATAGGTCTTACCTGGTTCATGCCAGCATTTACGAAAGGGACACTGGCATCGTACAGAGGGACCACGGAGCTAGACTTGACGTACTTGTGGCCATGTTTAGTCTGGAAATAGTCTATAAAACTACTCCGTATAAAGCTGCTTGACGATTGAAAGCGGACCCCGGGCTGGTGGTGAACGAAACCCCTTCTAACCGGTACCCTAAGCATTTTAGGTTATATGCAGTTACGAGGCTCTAGAAATCAGAGATCTTATGCCTTTCACCTCAATTGTAAGTTACTTTCGCAATCGATAATTCTGTTAACACAACATTTCACGGTTTTGTAAGAAAATTCGTAAATTTCGGCAAACTTCGACAGCTTTTGCTGTCATTTGTCTGTCAATCAATCATCAAACAAAATGCAAAAAATGTCAAGCTCTCTCATTGTCAACGTCAGTTCGTGAAAAACAAAAACATTTGTATTCAGCCAGATTTAATTAATCTTGAATGAATTTTGTGTATAACAAAGAAACTAAAAACCTGTGAATGAAAATAGCTGAGACCCCTTCGTATGGTTATATAAAATGAAACCAAAAATAATTGAAAAGAGTCCCGTCTCAAAAGTAGGGAAATCGGATAACTCATCCCTCCCTATTTTGACAACTGTTTGATAGATTTTTGACAGCTTGACACTGACAGCAGTATTTTGACAGCCACTGCTAATGGGGCATTTTTCGAGAAAATTACAGCGATTCCTCCACAAAATTCCTACAATTACAAGAGTTATGGGTGGCGAATGAATTAATTAGTATTGTAGTAAAATATTTAACTTAAAGCGTTCTAGAACACGTGTACGTTCGCTAGCGGTGTTTAATTGTTCGCTCTCTTTCA
This sequence comes from Helicoverpa zea x Helicoverpa armigera, assembly GCA_033682625.1. Lineage (NCBI taxonomy): Eukaryota > Metazoa > Arthropoda > Insecta > Lepidoptera > Noctuidae > Helicoverpa > Helicoverpa zea x Helicoverpa armigera. Next base: position 1,385,490 of record JAWIIS010000050.1, read on the forward strand.
TCACATAAACATCAGTGCAATTACAAAAATAGTGTTCGGTAGGGACACGTAAGTGTTTAGGTCCGATGCGTGAGATAAATTAAGAAAATGAAGCGTTTAGAACTGTACTTCTTGTGTCTATGCTTTGTGTTATCGGCCAGTGAGTTGTTAGGGCCCGACGACAGTAAAAAAAAGGAAAATGATGAGGAAGAGGACAGTGGTGATAGCTTGGACTCAAAATACCAAACAGTTGATGCCGATTATTTTAAAGAGCTGAAGGATGCTATGAATAAGGAGATAGTGACTCTCCAGGAGTATGCTGATGCTCTGAGGAATACCAAAGATGTGCCTAAAGATGAAGAAACTAATAAAGGTATGTTTAACTTGGTATTTCTTTAGCTAAGTTCTGTTATTCCTCTAGACAACTATGTTTTAAAGTCTGTGTTATTGTTAGATAAATATGTTTTGCTTCACTGCTTACAGCCTACAGTGTAGTGTTTAACATAACCTAGTGTAATTATTGTACATAAGAATAGTATTTTCCTGGGTATTTCCAATGGCCATAATGTTATGAAATTTCAACTGTTCAATAAAATTACATTGTAGGCTAACTATTATAAAATTCTCATTTACAGTATAGATTTACACAACAACACATGTACTGTTGTTATATCATGCTATAATTTTCCTGATGATTATTTCCTTAATTTTCATTCAAATACTCCAACCAAGAATTAAGAATAAATGTTATGAACCTTCACTCTTTATCTTAGAGTTTAAAAAACAATGTGAACCTTATAGTCTATCTTACAAAATGAAAAAAATTGCTTGTCATTTCATTCATGGTTATTTCATATTATTTGTATTCTACCTATTTTACCATGGATGGAATGCAAAGAACATAATAAACCAATGAGTACTTAATTACTTAAGTTTTCCATATAAGTTTCAAAAATTTAAAGCATTCTAAATACACACTTCCATGGTATAATCCAATAAACCTTAACTCTTCCACATAAGGTTCAAAATACCACAACATTCTATCCACAACTTTAACCAAGGTTCTTTATGTTACCTGCAGATAACCATTTAGACCAGATGGAGTATACTCTGAAGCTCTTAAAGAAGAGCCTGCTGAGGCACACGGAGACAGCCTGGATACATGACCCCAAGGCCTCGGATAATGCTGAAAGTGAAATTGAGGTAAACAATATAATAAATATGATGAAATTACTAGATCATGTGTAAGGACAAGGAAGAGGTCCACTAAATACCATGTATATTTTTTTTTTGATGTACTAAGAAATTGGAACTTAATTTTCCAGAGCAGTAGACAAGATAAAGTGAAGCAGAAAAATATTTTTTACAATAATCATAAATAAAACTTGTTCTTCAGTAATTATTTAATCAGCTGTTATGTTTTGTATCCTCAAAATAAAAATTGTATATATGTATGTATCCATGTACTACCTAAGTTAAAGCTGCTTTATATCTTTTCATAGAAATTGGAAGAGAATCCACAAGATATTTTAGACACGCTGCCACCATTACCTGTGGAGGAAGAGCCTGAATTATCACCAGAATTGAAAGAAGGTAAGTTTTATACATGTTCAAAATATTTTTTGCACCTGCACATGCAATTTTTAAATAAGCACACATTTTTATGAGTATTGTGCTTCAATTTCCAGTGTACCTATGATGTAAAAAAAATCATACTTTTGTAAAAAGCGTTAAATCAAAATAAAAATATACATGTGTATTGTTTCAATGCTATTTTGATTATAGATATAGATGAAAAGAACTTTCAATGCATTTTATTCATATTTTTTTAAACCATTATTATCAGGACACTATGGCCCATAGTTAGAATACAACGTCCATTTTAAAAATTTCCTCTACAGCCAAAGAACTATACGACATTGCAATGGCAAAGCTAAACCGGCGTTCCCCCGACCTTCGCGGCGCCATCTTGCAAATAAAACAAGCAGCCGACATTGGCTTCGTACCCGCTAAGATCAAGCTGGCCTGGTCTTATATCTTCGGGGAAGGAGTGGAACTAGATCTCGATAAGGCCAAGAAGATATTTGAGGAGTTAGCTGAGGAAGGGAATGCTGATGCTCATGCTGTGAGTAGATTGAATATTGACTTAGGTACTAGAAGGATACTAGGTTCTTCCTTATGTACTCCATTGTGTACCACCCTTATTTATTCCCCTATGTATGTATTTCCTGTAGACACTACCCTTGCGTTCTTCCTATATGTACTACCCTTATGTATTCTACATTAGATCATCAACATCCTTGTCTGTCAGTATTCTGTATTAGATCACAGAGAAACAGTCAGAAAAGATGATATAAGGAATTTCAAAACACAGCCAAAATGCTTATCTGAAGCGCAACTGGTTTTAAATAGTATAGTGTGTTACAAATTGATATTCAACTGGTTTTCAATTAATAAATATATAATTAGTTATTTACCTGCCTAGTTTTCCAAAAATATTCATTTTATCTAAAAAGAACCACCCTTTTCTCTATACTAATCTAACCTATACTTTGTCAGGGCATGGGCTTCCTGTACGCGACCGGCATAGCGGTCCCCGTCTCCCAAGCCAAAGCCCTAGTCCACTACACGATGGGAGCGCTCGGGGACAGCGACTTCGCACAGATGGCGCTAGCGTACCGGTTCTGGAGTGGCAACACCGTGCCTAGTTCCTGTCCTAAAGCCATGGATCTGTATATGAAGGTTGCTTCTAAAGGTATGTGGAGTTATCTATTCTATCTATATTAATGGGTATGCCAAAGCCCTAGTCCACTACACGATGGGGGCGCTCGGGGACAGCGACTTCGCACAGATGGCGCTAGCGTACCGGTTCTGGAGTGGCAACACCGTGCCTAGTTCCTGTCCTAAAGCCATGGATCTGTATATGAAGGTTGCTTCTAAAGGTATGTGGAGTTATCTATTCTATCTATATTAATGGGTATGCCAAAGCCCTAGTCCACTACACGATGGGGGCGCTCGGGGACAGCGACTTCGCACAGATGGCGCTAGCGTACCGGTTCTGGAGTGGCAACACCGTGCCTAGTTCCTGTCCTAAAGCCATGGATCTGTATATGAAGGTTGCTTCTAAAGGTATGTGGAGTTATCTATTCTATCTATATTAATGGGTATGCCAAAGCCCTAGTCCACTACACGATGGGGGCGCTCGGGGACAGCGACTTCGCACAGATGGCGCTAGCGTACCGGTTCTGGAGTGGCAACACCGTGCCTAGTTCCTGTCCTAAAGCCATGGATCTGTATATGAAGGTTGCTTCTAAAGGTATGTGGGATTGTCCCAGTGTCCCAGACCAAAGCCCTAGTCCACTACACGATGGGAGCGCTCGGGGACAGCGACTTCGCACAGATGGCGCTAGCGTACCGGTTCTGGAGTGGCAACACCGTGCCTAGTTCCTGTCCTAAAGCCATGGATCTGTATATGAAGGTTGCTTCTAAAGGTATGTGGAGTTATCTATTCTATCTATATTAATGGGTATGCCAAAGCCCTAGTCCACTACACGATGGGGGCGCTCGGGGACAGCGACTTCGCACAGATGGCGCTAGCGTACCGGTTCTGGAGTGGCAACACCGTGCCTAGTTCCTGTCCTAAAGCCATGGATCTGTATATGAAGGTTGCTTCTAAAGGTATGTGGAGTTATCTATTCTATCTATATTAATGGGTATGCCAAAGCCCTAGTCCACTACACGATGGGGGCGCTCGGGGACAGCGACTTCGCACAGATGGCGCTAGCGTACCGGTTCTGGAGTGGCAACACCGTGCCTAGTTCCTGTCCTAAAGCCATGGATCTGTATATGAAGGTTGCTTCTAAAGGTATGTGGAGTTATCTATTCTATCTATATTAATGGGTATGCCAAAGCCCTAGTCCACTACACGATGGGGGCGCTCGGGGACAGCGACTTCGCACAGATGGCGCTAGCGTACCGGTTCTGGAGTGGCAACACCGTGCCTAGTTCCTGTCCTAAAGCCATGGATCTGTATATGAAGGTTGCTTCTAAAGGTATGTGGGATTATTTGTTCTGTCCATAAAATATTTGAACGAGGAAACATTTGATTGTACGCTCAAAGTTCCGAAACTAGAGAATTGATTAGGAAAAATCGTTTATCGTTGAGAAGCTCCACTATTCCCCCGATGATATTGGCTATATTTTATCGCGGGAAACGGCCAGTGAATAATAAAGTGGATATGTTCTTAAAAAAAATGTTACACATTTTTCGTGCACATTTAGGTATTTCAATGGCAATTTACATATCTCAAGTTATTTTTTTACGTTTTTATCAAGTGGTATTTGAATGCTTCAGTTAACCTGCAACATATTTTTTGACTGTTATTCCGAACATATAAAAAACTTCTTTAACTTGATCTAAAAGTCTTCTTTTTCCGTTAAAAGTAAATTCGTTTTGCCCCAAAAATAGGTACAATAAAGTTTCTCATCTGTTATGTGCCCATTTGCTATCAACATTTTTTAAATTATTTATTATATGTATGTACATCTGTTGTAGTGGCCAGTCAAGTAACATTCAGCGGTGGTCCCGCAATACAACGCACGCGGCTCATAGACGAAGCTGAGGGCGGCGGACCCGGCACGCTCGACACCGACCTCATCGAGTACTACCAGCTGCTGGCCGAGAAGGGAGACGTGCAGGCACAGGTGAATATATCCACTGCCTCAGTGACAGCCCAGTGACCTCCAGCGACACAACGCACACCCTCGACACCGACCTCATCGAGTACTACCAGCTGCTGGCCGAGAAGGGAGACGTGCAGGCACAGGTGAATATATCCACTGCCTCAGTGACAGCCCAGTGACCTCCAGCGACACAACGCACACCCTCGACACCGACCTCATCGAGTACTACCAGCTGCTGGCCGAGAAGGGAGACGTGCAGGCACAGGTGAATATATCCACTGCCTCAGTGACAGCCCAGTGACCTCCAGCGACACAACGCTCGCGGCTCGACACCGACCTCATCGAGTACTACCAGCTGCTGGCCGAGAAGGGAGACGTGCAGGCACAGGTGAATATATCCACTGCCTCAGTGACAGCCCAGTGACCTCCAGCGACACAACGCACACCCTCGACACCGACCTCATCGAGTACTACCAGCTGCTGGCCGAGAAGGGAGACGTGCAGGCGCAGGTGAATATATCCACTGCCTCAGTGACAGCCCAGTGACCTCCAGCGACACAACGCTCGCGGCTCGACACCGACCTCATCGAGTACTACCAGCTGCTGGCCGAGAAGGGAGACGTGCAGGCACAGGTGAATATATCCACTGCCTCAGTGACAGCCCAGTGACCTCCAGCGACACAACGCACACCCTCGACACCGACCTCATCGAGTACTACCAGCTGCTGGCCGAGAAGGGAGACGTGCAGGCGCAGGTGAATATATCCACTGCCTCAGTGACAGCCCAGTGACCTCCAGCGACACAACGCACACCCTCGACACCGACCTCATCGAGTACTACCAGCTGCTGGCCGAGAAGGGAGACGTGCAGGCACAGGTGAATATATCCACTGCCTCAGTGACAGCCCAGTGACCTCCAGCGACACAACGCTCGCGGCTCGACACCGACCTCATCGAGTACTACCAGCTGCTGGCCGAGAAGGGAGACGTGCAGGCACAGGTGAATATATCCACTGCCTCAGTGACAGCCCAGTGACCTCCAGCGACACAACGCACACCCTCGACACCGACCTCATCGAGTACTACCAGCTGCTGGCCGAGAAGGGAGACGTGCAGGCACAGGTGAATATATCCACTGCCTCAGTGACAGCCCAGTGACCTCCAGCGACACAACGCACACCCTCGACACCGACCTCATCGAGTACTACCAGCTGCTGGCCGAGAAGGGAGACGTGCAGGCGCAGGTGAATATATCCACTGCCTCAGTGACTGCCCAGTGACCTCCTCAACACAATTACCCAGGCAACTTGGCACGCTTTGGTAAGGCGGTAAGACAACTTCCAAAGATGTAGACATTGGTCACCCTGACATCCAAACAACCTGGGCCAATAATCTTTGAGCAAGCATGGTGATTAACGCTCTTTATTAGAAGAGGCCTATGCCTGTCCTGTTTACAATTAAAAGACTGATGATCAAAACACCACACAATACTTTACAAGAAGTCATATTTTCACTTGATACTTCTTCCCGCAGGTGGGTCTGGGCCAGCTGCACTTCCAAGGTGGTCGCGGCGTGACGCTGGACATCAATAAAGCTCTCCACTACTTCCAGCAGGCGGCTAAGACTGGCAATGCGGTGGCCAATGCTTTCTTAGGCAAGGTATGTACAATTACCAATATTGTTAATGGCAACAATAGGGAATATATATGTATTTATATGTTATCCCCTTGTAAACTGCCTTATATACTTACTACCTCTATTTACTTCCCTCTATATACTCTATACTCCTTATATTACCTATATATACTCTTTTATGTTCTTATATAAAATCCTCCCACTATGCACTCCCTTCAAAGCTAGTAACCAATAATTTACCAACGAAGTATAAAATAACGATTAAGACACTACATCATTTAGATCTATAACAACTAAGTATTTTACAGATTTATTTAGAAGGGGGTGACGGCATTAAGGCTGACAACGAGACAGCTCTCCGCTACTTCAGGAAAGCTGCTGAGCTGAACAATCCTGTTGGACAGAGCGGGTTGGGCATCATGTATTTACAGGTATGTTTAACGAGATTCTATAGAGATTTTTCTATATAGAAAGTATGTTTTTGATGACCAGAGGTCGGAATGAGGTAGTTGTTACGCACAGCACGTCAAGTTATTGCAATTTTTTTTTCCAATAACCACAAGACCTTATAAGCTAAGGATAAAGTTGATAATTTATTAAAGTTTTACAGATTTTAGTAGCTCGCAATAGTAGAAAAAAACGTAAAAGTTATTTATTTTAACATAATTTTAATCACTTGCCAAACTCGACATCAAGAATGAACTACATCTTATGTCCGAAGATGCAAACTGCCAATTTAGTATACCACTAGAAGTCTGGTAGACTGCGTTTATAGCGCAGACGCTTTTTCTTACCTTATAGGAATAATCTATAGATCTTTTACTGGTCTACATTTTCGTAATTAATCCGGTAAAGAGACCTGACTTCATGCCGATAGTGAAGCATACAAATTATTTTAGGGTCGTGGAGTACCGAAAGATACAGCAGCGGCGTTCAAATACTTCACGATGGCGGCTAACCAGGGCTGGGTGGAGGGACAGCTGCATCTAGGATTTATGTACTTCGGTGAGTATAGCATCTGTCTAGGCTCCTTCCAACTATGTTGGGGTTGGCATCCAGTCCAACTGGGTGCAGGTGACTACTAGTGTGCTACATGGAGCGACTGCCTGTCAGATTTTCTCAAGCCAGTTACCTGGTTGTCAGATTCTCCGGCTCCTGACTTACCCGTAACTACTCCAAAATTGTTTTAATGTCGATCTGGACCCATCAATTAACGTGCCTTCACAGAGGAGCTTATCATGACTATATGGACCTATCCTCGGACGGGATGATTGATGGAGCTAACATGTGGCTGTTACTTAACCACAAGCTCTCTTGTGTGGAACAATATTGTCATATTTAGTCCATTTTTGACTTGTTTTCTTCTGTCAGGTGGTATCGGCGTCCGTCGCGACTTCAAGCAGGCTAACAAGTACTTCTCCCTGGCGTCGCAGACGGGCCACGTGCTGGCTCTGTACCACCTCGGACAGATGCACGCGCAGGGGCTCGGCGTGCTGCGCTCCTGTACCACGGCTGTCGAGGTGAGGGCAGAATCATCGTCCTCCGAGCCTTTTAACAACTATGTTGGGGTCGGCTTCCAGTCTAATCGTATTCAGCTGAGTACCAGTGCCTTACAAGGAGCGACTGCCTATCTGACCTCCTCAACCCAGTTGCAGCAGAATGACAGGCTAAAAACTTCCATTTCTTCTAGTGAAATTATAGTTTGTCCAAATAGGAGAGGGGAGTGAGTGGCAGCGACGAGTGCGACCGCCGTAGTAAGCTCGTAGCAACGGCTTTGCCAAAGTTCGTAGCGGCCGCTACGAGCTTGCTACGCCGGTCCGATATTTAAAGCCTATTGTATGTAATGTAGTCCTCTCTGCCAAAGCGGAGCGGAGAAGGTTTTAAACAACCAATAGAATTTCTCCATTCCATGAAAGATGTTTAAATACCGAAATTGCCCTTGTTGTTCAAAAGAGTTATTTGTATGGTCTTGGCCAGAGACATAACCATTTTTATTTATGTTCCCAGTTATTCAAGAACGTGTGCGAGCGTGGCCCCTGGGGTTCCCGGCTGATGCTAGGTCACGCGGCGTGGCGAGCTCGAGACTCGGACTCGGCGCTGCTGCAGTACCTAGCGCTAGCCGAGCGAGGCCTGGAGCTAGCGCAGACCAACGCTGCCTTCTTGCTGGACAACGGTGAGTGTGATGAAGAGGTTCTAGTAACCAGCTATTCAAGACCTCGCCCCGGACCATGGCCTGAACCAGGGCCCGACGCGAGAGGTCGCCAATTGCCTCGACGAGGACCCGGCGGTGCCCTTCCCACGCAGGGCACTCCTAAACTGTGTGGTCCACCGTGTCCTCGGGGCTGTCCGCACAATGGTGACACCCGGGCGCCTCCTCACGATCGATTCGATGCAGGTACCTCCCGAAACAACCGTGTCCGGTGAGGACCTGCGTCATGCGGTACGTGAGGGTGCCGTGACTCCCTGAGCAACTCCTCAAGGACTTACTGCCACATACCATCACTATGGTGGCGTGCCCTTTACAGCATTTCTAATTGCCTTTGGAACACAAGTGATGCATTTTAAAATCTATATGTATTTATGTTATAGGCGAGGTGCACATAATCCCAGCCTCCGAACGTTGGGCTAGGGCTCTGCAGTTGTGGTCGCGAGGGGCGGCGCAGGGCTGCGGCGCCGCCCGCGTCAAGCTCGGCGACTACCACTACTACGGGCTCGGCACTCCGCAGGACCTGGAGGCGGCTGCCTACCACTACAGGTGGGTCTCATACACCCAGGCAAAGAGCGGTGGGCTAGAGCTCTGTGCGGTGCCCCGCGTAGCGCGAAAATTGGGGGAAAAATATTGTTCTTCAAATTGGCATCTTTTATGTTCTTTTTTCCAGAAAATTATGAAGTTTTGATGAAATAACATTTTTAACACACTCAGATAAATAGTCGCGAAAATTTGTTCCTAGTGACACTTTAATTTCAGCTTCAGCATATATTTTAGATTGGCACATGAAATGCTGTATTTCGTATGTCGGTGTTCCTAATTCTGTATTTATACCGTGTTCCATATACAGGATAGCATCAGAACAGCTGCACAATGCTCAAGCGACCTTCAACCTGGGCTACATGCACGAGCGAGGCCTAGGCCTGGCCCAGGACGCCCACCTCGCCAAGCGCTGCTACGACCTCGCCGCCGACACGTCGCCCGACGCCCGCCTGCCTGCAGCCCTGGCGCTGGCACGGCTCAACGCCGCCTCGGCTTTACATCAGATACTCGATGTAAGTGTAGATGAGAACTAGAAGATTGTCATGGTATGGGCATGTAATGAGGAGGGATGATACGCATGCAACAAAGTGTGTGCTAAGTATGAATGTAGAAGGAGGAAGAGGAAGAGGAAGACCTGAAAGATGACATGAATAGGAAGGGAGTGAGTGTCAGTATGACGAGTGACAGGGGAAAATGGAAAAGGATAACATATTGCGCCGACCCCAAATAAAATTGGGAACAGGGCAGGAGGAAGAAGACTCGATGAAAGTGTGCCAAGTGTTACACCCGGGATACATGCATCTCGCTCGACACGTCCGCACAAGACACTTTTTTTTTCAATGGGAAATCATCAAATCCCGCTGTGGGTTAGCAGCGACGAAGGAGTGTCAAATTTTTACTGACTAAAGCTCATCATGATTCTTTGTAGGCCTTTTTGGTACCAGCGCTGTGGTAACTCTTTCAAACAATCCCACAGCCCCTGCTCCCAGCACAAACTGGGTTATTAAAAATCTTACTCGGAGTTGGGTAATAGCATGTCCGAAAATAACACTATCCCACACTGCGCTCACGAACACGCATGACCAGCGCGGTGAATATGGGCGAATCCCCATAGCTTTGAGACCTTGGTCCAAATTATTTTTAATTGTATTATTCTCATGCCAAAAGCGTTAGTTTCTTGATAAGTAAACAAAAATAATGATTAAAAGAAAATCGTGATTAGGTTTTTTGACCAAATAGCTTTCCTACCGATTTCTTTCTTTTCTACCACAAACTCACTAAAGGAAATAATCATCAGTCATTCTTACAGAGTCCACTGGCTGTCATATTCCTGACGGACTCGGCGCTACTGTCCAACTGGGACCTGTACCTCATCACAGCACTCCTGGGAGCCCTAGGAGTTGTGGTCTACCTCCGAAGACCAGCTCAGCAGCCAGCCAACTAGGCTGGAAGTAACTTAAGTGATTTGTGACGTGAACTGTACATACAAAGTGATTAATGTAAATAAAATGTGAATGATTTAAATTTTTATTTTGAATTGTTTTATTCAGTATTTTTTGGGTGTGACTTTAGTAGTTCCTGATTTTTTGAACATGGCAATACTTAGATTATTTAATAACACATGGCAACACCTGAACATTAAACAAACGGTTATATTGTAAGTAACCTGACAAGTTAAAAGCGAAAAAACCCATAAACAATAGTTTGATTTCATATTTCCTAATTACATTTTATTAGTTTTGAGTGTGGATGAGGTAATTAAAGAACAATGTTATTTTATTTCTTATTATTTTATTTAAAATAAGTAATAAGTATAAATGTGATTATACCATAAGTAGATCAATTCCTACAATAAAGTGTTAAGTTCATTTTAAAAGCATTTTTATTTCTCATTGTGTCTTACTTTTTAATACATGCAGTACTAAACTAACTGACTTCAAGTATCACTAATAAAATAACAAAGTTAAAATCTCAATCGATACATTTTATTGTATGTACGGCAATCACCAGAGACCGTTTCAAGCCTGATTTCATTTAATTGAAATTAATTAAAGTATTAAAATATCACATTATTCCCTTTTCTAACTGTTCTATTTTCTTAGCGATATCTTCCGCAGAGAACTTGTAGTCTACCATCGCTTCTTGCTTCACGTCCGCGTCTCTTGTAGTTTTCTGTTTACAAATAAATCATAGTTAAGTAAGCAGTAATTTGCCAGGATTTATTTAAGTTTGATAATAGTATAGTAGTTTTCTAGAATAAATGCGGGCCCGAAGTTGGCTAGTAGTAACTTCACCCTAGTCAAAAATTATGATTGCTCTCGTCAAATAACTTTGCCGCTCTGAAGTCAGACAGAAGTTTATGGTGAAGTGACTTAGCCAGCTTGGTACATACAAAATTGTGCAATGTTGACTAAAGTAAAATTGAATGTCAATCAGTCTGAAAATTATTCTTTTCTCAAAAAGTCTACCTTAAAATTATCAATTTTCCTCTAAACTAAAAACCAAGCCACTCAGAAATATTAAAGCATATAGGCTATGAAATACATACCCAAAACTGCGCATACTCCGGCGACACGGCCTGCAAATAAGCAATTTTATCTTCCATGACCTTCAGCCTCTTATACACATCTTTAGAAACAGGTCCTATGTTCAGGAACTTCTCTATGGCCATCACTCGCTCCGCTATGGAGGAGGGAAGTCCCGTGGAGTCAGGCTGTTCGGGGAACATGTCCGCTGCGGCCACTGTTTGGGGTCCCCATTCGTTGTGGACTTTGCGGACTGGGGGAGAAAAATAGGGGGGTGTTGTGATTATGATACATAGATGTAAATTTTATATGGTAGAAATAGGTGCTTTGGCGAATATTAGGTACATCAAAGTTAATATTTTGTAAATGTAGAATGATTTTAAGTCGCTTTATGGTTTTTGGAACACATGGACAAACATGTGTATGTTAATGTTTGGTACATCTGTTAAGAAGTACTTATCTATTAATATGTTTGTACGTATAAATTAAATTTAATTAATGAATACATTATCTTTTATACAAATAAGTATGCATCAGTTGTTCATAATGGGCTAAGGTGTACATGTGGGTAGGTACCAAGTTACAGATACCTTCGTACCCACTTCCTCTGTTTCATTCTTTTTTTTATTGGCCATTTGAACATAACAGAGCACGCGTAGTCATATGAGTCAAGGCATCAAGAACAACCAGCATTCTTGCTGGTTGTTCTCTCCTACATTGATTTTTTTTTGTAAATCCTCACCTTTCAAATGTCCTTTCGAATCGCTTCTCCTTACAAACTGGGCCCTCACTCTCGCACAGGTATCAGTTTCCTGCGACTCCACTTCGTTATTCGGTATAAAATCATGTATATTACTGATATTGACTTGTTCCCTCTTGCGTTCCATGAAGTTCTGTATCCTTTGCTGCAACTCCTCGCAGGAGACGTTGATTTGCACCAGCGTCTTGTCTACGGGTGGCGCTGGGAGCGGCGCGGGAGTTGGGATCGGTTTTGAATCTGGTACTGTGCCTGTAATTTTTTGGTTGTGGGTTATTTTGCAATAATTTGAAGCAATAAGCGTGTGTTGACTTTTTTATGTAAGGAGGGCCTATTTTAAACTCTTCCTACGTTTTTAGGATCATATTTAGCAAGTAATCTATTGTCTGCAGAATGTAGCTTTAGTGTTAGATACTGAGAGCTATGATGAATTAAGAAATTATACGAAAGGTAAGTTAAGACTAATCTTTGGGTCACCGTCAATCGTCGAAATATTAACAAGATTAATTATTTGGTATTACTTCAAGAATATATCCAAATATATAGCCAAAAACTGACAACCAGTCTTATCTAGGGATATTGGGTTGCCCGGGTAACTGGGTTGAGGAGGTCAGATAGGCAGTCCTTATAAAACACTGGTACTCAGTTGCATCCGGTTAGACTGTAAGCTAACCCTAACATAGAAGGAAAAGGCTCGGGAGATGTTATGGACAAAAATTTGTTGTAATTTTAATAATAATACTCAACTAAACTTCCTAAGGTGACCTACTGACCCTCACATCTTTAGAATTTGCCTTATCAGACCTTTACCAGTGGAACAGATAACTCGGTTATCAATGAAAACTACTTCAAACAATTTTAAACTTTATTTCCGATTACTGCATTGTTCACTTAAAACTAATTTATTGCCAGTAAAACAACAGTAGAAGAAAAAATAACAAAAAAAAAACTTTTACCAAATATCATCTGATTTTTAAATAAAAAGCTTTAGAAAAAAAATAAGAACATCTCATTTAGGTAAACATATACATATAAAACATGCATTACATGCAGACTGCATTTTTATAAAATATGCAAATATTTCAACTAATTATATTTATATACTAAATAAAACATTTACTTCTGAACTTCAAGTTCATTTCGTTTATATATTTTTGGAAGCTCCAATACATGCTCAGCATAATATACATATATTATATTGATATAACTATTTAACCATGGCAACATTAAGTAAGGCCCGAAATATTGCACATTATATGTATAAAAATATTTTAAATATCATGCTGTCTCATTTTATTTGATATTTTGAAGTTGACAGTAACAAAACTATATTAAATTGATTAAAATATATTTAGCCTTAAAGTCTTAAATATTTTAAGTGAGAAATTGTGCAACACGATTTACCAATAAAAGCTCTGCGTGTATAGAATTACATATAAAATACTATCATAAACTAAATTTTGTAACAACAGCAAGATTGAAAAAAAAAAATGAAGAGATTATTAAAAACAAAAATGAGTGTTTGAATAGCTCCTCATTTAAACTAATATTTATTTAAATTATTTTTGCATTGTATGCATTAACTTATTTTATTATATTTAACTAGTAAAATAAGTTTCTACTTATCTACGAACTATATTTTTTAGTATATCTTTTGCAACCATTATTAACCTCACAGCCTTTCTTTTTCAACATTCAATTTTTATTTAGAATATGGCCCTTATCAAGAGCACTAATATTTTCATAACACAATCATTCGCCTAGCCATTTCCCTAACTCTTGCAGTCTCAACAGGATGCAGCTGAGTACCAATATTTTAGATGGAGCAACTGCCTATCTGACCTCCTCTATCCAGTCAACCTACCGACCCGATATACCTTGGTAAGAGTGGTTGTCAGACTTCCTAGCTTCTGATAACTAATAAAGTTATAGCCTAAATTAACCCTAAACCACTAAGTTACAGCTACTGGCAAAGAAATATCGATAAGAAAACAAGAACCTTATAAAACAACCAACTTAACAACCTTACAAAACAACAATTAAACAAAAGATTTCATATAATCAGACCGATTAGAGAAGTAGTAATTACAAACCGGGTAGAATTTCAATTTTTACCGCAATACTATTTTCAAACAGTATGCAATTTAATTTTGATAATTAAAAAAAAAGTATATTTCACATTACAGAACTTTAAAATTGTATGATGAAGTAACAAGGCCCAACTCGATTTTAATTCAAGACAAAAAGCAAAAGAATCCTATTGATTTTTTTCCAAGTTGCGCAACATAAGATGACATAGCTAAACAAGTTATCTGATTCAAGAAAAACTAACCATAAAAAATGTACTTATTTGTAACTGATAAGCATAACTCATATAAGATTCGAATAATTCACTAAGTTACAGCCCCGAATGAACGATAAAGTTCTACTTTAGCGTGACTTTTTCTCATTCCTGGGAGTTGCAACAAAAACTAAAAAGAGCTGAAGTAGCTACTCTCTTAATCAATGGGGCCGATAAGGAGCTGAAATAGCCAAGCGTTAAAGCTCCATATACTAAATTAAACCTTCTTAAACTTAGGGCACAAACAGAGTGGACCCGCGCGCGAAACCTCTCCGAAGCACCATGAAGAAAGAAAAGATGAGTGGAGACTGGAGATGCCATGAGGCAGGCAGGTCAGATGCCTTCTTGTAGGCCTAGTAACGTACGGTAGGCGTCACCAAAAAGATCCGTTACTATTAAACTAACAAGGCGTTCGGGTTCGTTGAGATGTCTGTCAAAGATTGGTCTTGATGGATTGGCGATTTAGTTTTTAAAAAAGGGCGGATTCCAAAGAAGGCGTATGAGGGAGGAGCTGGTAACTTTACTCGTCCCACGGACACCCGCATTTTGGCAACGCTACTTTCTTAAGAGATTTTTCGTTATGACATCCCCACTCGTCATCTTTTTCTCCATGGTGTGTACCCTCAAGGATTAGAAGGAGCTACTCAAACAGGCTCAGCCAACTATCTGCCCATTACTAGGCCTACGTTTAGACGACCACGCACATTCAATATTTTCCTTCCAGACGGGCGCATCTCCTTCATAAACCTCCTTCTTCCATATTGGCACGCTGGCTTTTAGAGTCTCTATGCAGTGGGAGACGGCGTCCAGAGAGTCTCTGCGGTGAGGGCTGCTGACTGCGATGACTACTGATGACTCTCTGCAGGGGACGATGCCGAGCCTGGTGGAAGAAATTGTTTGGTTATTTCTTATTTAAGTATTTTTTTATTTATTAGAGATGGGAGTCAAGTTTCTTCGTGCTTAAAGTGTTTCACGGAATTTCATCCCATATATAGTCTAAGTATGACTCCCGGCGATAATGTGGTTTCGCAACATTGAAGAATTCAAATTAGTTCAGTAGTTTCGGAGCCTTTGGTACAAACAAAATCGTCTTTATACTTTGCATGATTTTCATTATATGCTCAATTGAAGTACTAGTTACATAAACAAACCTTTTCATTAAATAACAATAAAAACCGAGGACATGCGATACAGTATTCACACAACCATCATTATAGTTCTACCAAGGGAATATACACCTTATTTCCTTAGAGTAAAGTTCAAAATAATAACTCAGTAATATGAAGAGGATACAAGTAATTTTGTATTGATGAAGTAGGAGTATTATAATGCCGTTTCTCTGACCCTGGCGTCATGTGATGGATTCATATTATTATGTACTTAGGTACAAGCTGCTTTACGCAGTTTCACTCGCATGACGGTGGAACTAAATCCCGTGAGAGGACCAAAATGTAGCCTATGTTACTCGGGGATAGTGTACCTTACCAACAATGAACGAAATTAACAAATTTGTTCAGTAGTTTCAGCGGAGCCTTTAGGATACAAACAAACAAAAAAATATTTCCTCTTTATTATATTAGTATAGCTGTCTTGATTACTAAATATACCTACACCTTCTTACAAGAAATAAAAGTAATCCTTACTAACATTATAAATGCGAAAGTAATTCTATCTGTATGTCTGGCTACACAAAAACTACTGAATTGATTTAATTGCTATTGTATTTTTTATTAGCAGCAAACATAAAAAAAAATGATTTTTGTAAACACCTTCTACTGTCATCACATGGCCCCAGGTGATTGAGGATCAAAGGTTATCAACACACATTTTCAGCTTGACGATTGCACAATCAAATGTAATCTAACCTTCGACAATTGTTAATGCAAAAATAACTTTACTAGTCACGTTTTTACTGCCATATACTTAATCAAACTAATATTTACGCAGCCCTCATTACTGTATTTTTTAAGGATATCTGCTTAATTGTATCTAATAAATGCAAAGTAATATATTTTTGCACCTATTATGCAAGGTTCAATAGCCTACTCATTAGAAGGGCTATCAAACATCGTTTTGCTAAACATTTTCACACTGTGGCGTAAACGTAAAGCAAATATTGTATAGTTGGTACTTGGTATATCTGTATTGTGCAAAAGCGAAAATCTTTGAATCGTAATGGGCCCACTTCAAGGTCTTCGATTAGGATGAAATTTTACACACGCTCCGAGTTCTGATGACAATACATGACTAGCGTGTTTTAGTTATTTTATAAGTGTAATGCAAGCAACTTCGCTTCCAACAGGTAACTGTGGAGATCAAAGGGGGAGGCTTATAATCACCTGTGGACGTCCCACCTATGGCTGAGATGATGATGATGATGATGAATGCAAGCAATTCCTCTAAAACGCAGGAGAAACCACGAGTCTAAGCCAGTACCTAGCTTCCGAATATTTTATTTTCCAAAAATAGTTGTTTATCTGGCATCGTAACTCATAAATACATGACATCATGATAATACTGTGATATTGACCAACATTATTGTTATTGAGTAATTTCACTTGATACACTGGCGCGTCGAGATAACGGCGCATAAAAATAACTCTACATTGAGAGGTCTTTAGTGCAGTGGCTATAGATAACTGATGTTTTATTCTCTGTTAAAATGGCTAGCTGTTACCCGCGGTTTCACCCGCGTTCCATGGAAACTATGCTTCCTGTACCCGGATAAAATATAGTGTATAAATGTGACATATAGGTACCTCGTAGTCTACCAGGGATAATGTAGCATCCCAGCAGCGCATTTCTTCTAGAAGCTATCTTGAATAAACCCAAAAACGATAAAACAGCTAAGTTCACAATTGGTATGCACAAAAGTGGGACCTTTAACGGCTTTTCATGTGTTTGATTTATTCCTTTTGAGGAGTCGTGGGAATCGTGCTACTTTCAAATGCACAAGGCAGTCATTACAAATTGTCACGAATAACATAAATAATTCTATAGTATATGTATCTTATTGTACCAACTGTAATGCTAATTAGCTCATAAAGTTATAATGAAGTATCAATGTGAACTTGGAACACATCTGCTGCTAATTAGCATAAGAACAAAAGATGATATTTTCCTGTCACTTAAATAAATATTGTCCATCAAATATTTCTTAAATATTCAATTTAATCAGGTGTCTGATATTGCCCGTACAATATTTGAAACAGTTCAATGTCTTAAAAATAATTACGAGTAAGTACTAGCTACACAAAAATGTGACGCAGGAAAAGTATCTGTTCGGTTTTCACTTTTTTTTTGTACCCATTACCGTTTGCCCTTCTATTGGTCTTTTATCTTCTCTTAAACGGTTTAAGTAACTAGAGGCATAAAAAGACACTTAAGTATTTGTATTTTAATTCCTAAACAGGTTTATCGACCCTGTTTCACTTGTTAATTTTGATAACGAAATTAAAGCGAAAGTAACTCTGTCTGTCTGTGGCACTTTCTCGCTAAAACTACTGAACCAAATTAAATAGGTATTATACACAGACAATCTAAAGCCTGATCGAGGACCTAGGCCTCTTTACCCGGCTTCACGAAGTAGTTCTCCCAGGGTGAAACAGCAGTGAAACAGCAAATTTCTAGGTTTTCTGTCTTAGTTACTCGTTAACCAAAAGTATATAGAAATAGTAGACAAACCTGTGGTATATAGCTATGCTGTGTACCGCAGGCCACTTATCCCGCACCTCCTCACAGATGGACTTCAGAGCTTTCAAGGCCATCGGCTCGTATGCTTCATACTCCAGCCTTACTACCTGTAGGAGTAACATAACGATTAGTCTTTGTGAAAAGTTGGTAAATAGTTTTAAAGGTACCAAACTCATTCAGTGTGGAACATTTGGAAAAAATCGTATTTTCTATTTAAAATATTCTGAAGACAGCAGAACATATTTTAGTCATTTTTACGTGTTAAAAATAAAATGGAAAACCTTTCCAAACTCCTTGCTTTTCACGTAAAAATACATGTATGTATCTTCTTTCGGAAGTTTATGTTGGATGAGGCCCCCTTTCAAAATTATTGTAGACATACATGATTTTATTTTCAGGCAAGAAAAACTATATTACAAAAAATTTCATTGAAGCATCAAAACTTGTTTGATTTGGAACAAAATAAATTCTTCTGACGCAATGTTTGTGCAAATGATAACGCTTGTTAGCTGTTTATACCTTTTTTTACACGCGTTTTTAGTTATTTATTATGTTTAGCGCCTCACAGCTGTTTCACCCGCGTCCCGTGGAAATTACCTTAAGAGCCTAATTAGCCCAAGGAGGCTTCTTCAATTCATGGACTATCTAACACTGAAATAATTTTTCGACTATTCACAATGGTTCTTGAGATTGGCGTTTCCAAAAAACAAACTCAAAGCTTAATAATATTAGTATACATAGTTATATTTCTAGCCAAGATAGCAAGCTGTTTTTACGTACTTTTATCTAATCCAGCCAGCCATCAACACTAAACCTAGCCCACATATAAAATTATTATCTAAGTTACACAATATGTTGTTGTTTATTAATATCACATCACCCCTTTATCAGACTGTTATCTCCCAAATTGTCTGACTTATAATTACTAACAATGTAAAGGATTTGTTATGTTATAGTATTTTAGATCTTAATACTGTGAGGATAAGGTCTTATTTGGAATCTGTTGTAGTCTAGAAAATCAGTAGCAGTTTCTAGTTCTCGATATTTCTAGCATTTGCCTTTTAATTTGTTTAGCCATTTTGATCAAAAAATTCAAAAATACATGATATCATAACATTATTGAAATATCATAAGGGACCCCAACATAATTTTAAAAGGCTTGGCTGATGGGAAGCTATAATTATACATAAAATGTATAATAAATAATACCTTTTTTTTATTACCTTTTTGCCCTCAAAGTTGTCTCTAGTGGTCCCAATGAAGAGAGACACAGCTCCGCATTTGTCATCAGTGACCAGTTCCGCAATCTCATCCACTGATAGTTTATCAAATGTCAACTTTAAGTGATCCATCTTTACTATATTTTTCTTAATTTCTATAGGTATTTTTATCAGTCTAATATCTATCGCGTTTTGTAGGAAAAAATACTGCAGTTTCTATTTTCTAGGCACATAAGTGTTAACCACCGCTAATCGGAGGTATTACTGCAATACTATCTTTCTCTTTTATATCAATATCGATGTCTTCGTCACAAACTTCTTCGTTTTTAGCCAACAATATATTGTCTTTGATCGTTTGCAAGTTGTAGTTATCACAGATTATGTTCAAAAGTTTGCTGTAACTGATCTTGGATGGGAGACGTATTGTGGACTCCTTGGTTCCTGCCAACTCTTTGGATCTTGCGAAAAATAAAAGTTTCACAGTTACGTCATTCTCAATTTCCATATTTTAATCTGTAATAAAAAAATGGTATTATTTACTATTAAATCAAATAAACTTCATCAGAAAATTATTGATACGATTGATAGTATATAAATTATCTCTGTAAAATTATTTAATTAAGCCAGCATTGGATTTAAATAGAGGCTAGAATCCAAGTACAAATTAAACTTTGTTTGATGATAATATTTTTGTAAGAATATATAAAGACAGGTATTTCGAAAAGGCAAGTACAAAAAAAATTTGAAAGTGGGTAATGGTAATTTTAATTGGCCCAAAGCAAAAACAGAAACTTTCAGAAACCCTTTTTTGTTCACATGTCACATAACTTATAAACCGGTTATGGTTATGAAACTTAAATTATGCAAAACGCGCATAAAAAAAATGCAAAATTACCCGCGCTTAATCAGCTCTCGCACTATTCAAATTTAGAACCAGATGCATAGAAAAAGTTAACTACATAAGCACTTGAGGCGCCAACCAAATATAGCGTTATAAATATATTCACACAAAATACGTGTGTACTATGACACACTCGCACATGCACTAAAAGAACATTTGAGAATGTAAAACAACTGGTTTTTTTCTTTTAGCTACGTAACTGAACCATGACGAACATAATATGCATACAGATAAAGCAAACTACGCGATGATAAACGAAATTATAACTAAAAAGTCGTTGTTTGTTGCAAATGGATTAATTTGCATGAATTACGCAATATATTGTCATATTGTATCTTCGTAAATTACGGAGATAATGAGGATGCTTCAATATCGTTGAGGTTATAAACTTAACCTTGACATTCCAACGCAGTAAATTTTATTCAAAATGTGTTGGACATACTTACTAAGTTCATTTTAATTTATATCTAATACGTGCAGCACAAATTTTTATTCAATTAACTACATAAATTAGTTTCTTTATTTTTTATTTGTTTTCCTTCAGAACACCTGATTGACAGTAACGATTCGTTTGCGGAGTTCGTGATTCACGTACACTATTAATTGACTGCTTGCCTTTTGCCATTCTATTCAGTTTTTTTTCAATAGATACTATTAATATAACAATAAAAAATCATGTTTCTTATTTTCCTGAAAGTTACTGCGTGTAAATAAAATATTTTCAATAGGTTTATGTTTCGTTCATCTTGTTTCATAACTTACTTTGTTAACGTAAAATTCAATGACCGAGACGTTACAATGTAAAGGTGCTTACACGCTATTTGGAGATTCTAGGTATTATAAATAGTGATAAAGTGACTGTTATTTTTGGATTAGTCAATCACCACTGCGTAGTTTGGCGGAGTTGCAGATTTATTGATGGCAGTTAATTAAAAAAAATCGATTGACAAGCTATAATCAAGGACTGTCTGCCAACAACGCAGATTGTTTTACTAACTAAGGTTAATATATTCATTGCCTTAGAGTACTGTAGAAAACTCTCACAATTTAAAATAATATTTCGTTTTATGGGGGTTAATTACCAGGCTAAATCGCAAAATACCACTGAAATAATTTAGGTAGCGGTTACATTGCCATGTATTCTCATAATATCAAGTCACGTATTTTTAAACTATAGTTATTTCCACAATGACACAATTTGTTATTCCTATGATGTACACTGGGATGTATACTGTTTCTCGCGGTTTCATCACAATTCTTTTTAATAATTTTATTCTACTTCATAATATTCTTGCGAATTGTCATGTAATTGTATCCAATCAGTAACCATACCGATTCAGATGAAATTAGACTTAGAAATAGATGGTTATTTAGAAACTTAGTTAGAAATAATAAATAATTTAGAAATTTAGTTAGAAACGCCCTTGGGCTACTTTTTATCTTGGGTATGGGAGTAAGTACCAAAAATACAAATTAAAACATTAAAATATAACACAAAAAATATTAGGTTTTTTTTTTATGGTGATACCAGTTATTTGTAACAGCTACAAAAAGTAACTGAACGGTTATGTGCTAATGTACACGCACCTTTAGTTAAACTGACATTTTAAATTATAAAAAAGTTACCGGATTTCAAACGGTCTCGGAGCGGGCGGTGTATTTGTGTTTGGGTTCAACAGCTCTGCATCGCATTTTGGCAAGATTCCCTCGGGTGCGCGCGTTACATAAAATGAACGTCGCGTTTCGTGCCACACAAAAAGGATAAAAATAGATTTTCAGAGTGAGTTGCGTGTTCACATCACCGACATTTTTGTTTTTAAATGACATACATACGCGCGTCGCTCTTGTACTACTACGTATTAGAAATCTAAGTGAAACTATCTGAAATCGGTTAACTGTAAACATTGGACTGATTTTTTCTTTGTTCTCTACTCCAGATAAACGCGTGGAAGAGAGAATATCAAGTGCGGGTCGTCCGTAGTGGCTGGGAGTTCGTGTGGTGTTGACGAGTGACATTCCGAGTGTTTGGCTAGTGTACTTGCGAGATGGCTCACCACGCTGAGCCCATGGACATTGACAGTGATTTCGACAACAAAGAGAACAGTTTACATCACAACAATGTGCTGCCGTTCACGGAGAAAGGCTACGAAGAGTTGGACGTCTCCGAACTTAACATGAAACTCAGGTATTCCATTACTCCGGCTTCCTCGCCTATGTCTAAAAGCTACACAGCTAATTGTCTTGACAATAGGAACCTAGACGCGGGTGATGACACTTTAAATGGCACTGTTAATGAGAATAATCTAACCCGCTCACTAAATTCAACAATGACAAAATGTGACAATTCAGTAAAATCTCACAAAGCTTTACCACTGCAAGCCATCTCAACAGAACAATTTGCTGATAGTAATAGAAACACATCTGTACTTAGGCCACTTGATTCTACAATAACTCAAGATAATGCAAATATAACTGTCACTGTTTGTGGCCCGCCTGACAATGATGAGAACTTGTCTATGCTGAGTGTGTCATCGTCTGCAGCTCAAACCCCTGAAGCAACAACACCAACCAAAGAACACAAGAATGAGAGTGCTTCACCGATCATGCGAGGACTCAAAAGTGTTCTCAACATGTTCAGATCATCACAGAGTCCTATTCCTCCTGAGAGTGAAGATACAGTGAAACCTGACATGCTCAGCCCGGCTGAGCCACCAACACCAGTAGATCAGTCCATGTTGGCTTCCACACCAATTGCCGCTCATCGAAAAAAAGAAGCGAGTCCAACAAAAAGAAACAGCCCTAACAAGGAACCTATAGTTTTTAATGATGATCTGGAAAAGGAACTGCAGTGGAAGGATGAGACCACTATCATATTCAGTCAGGAGCGGATTCCAATCCATAAGCTATTCTTTCAACCACCAACTGAAACCAAAGCTACTGGTCACAACGTAGAATTGCCTTCTGAAGTGCAAGATGATATGAACTCCACAGTGGAGTATATGGATATTTCCTACAATGACTCAATAAGGGACAGAACTATGACTGATACACAAGTACTTGGCAACAAGACTGATGGCACTATCGCTGGTGAATCTGACAGTGAGTTTGTTGACTGTGAAACTACATTCACTAAGAGTGAATCTCTACTAGAAGATAAGGACAAAACTCCATTAGTTAACCAAACTCAGGACCTGGATTTGTCGAAAGAAACAGAAAGTGCTAAAGAGAATACTAGTACTAGCAGTGCCTCTAGATTGAAACAAATAATTTTGAATACTACACAAGATATATTGGATGCTACTTTGTCAATAACTCCCGAGGATTTGATTTCTGAAACTGTGGTGAAATCTGTACCAGACCAAACAGCTCAACCTGAAATTATGAAGGATAGTACACCGAGTGAGATTAAACTAGAATCCCAAGAACCAAATGAAACCACAATACTCTGTGAATCTCAAGAAACATTGTCAACACAAGAAAATGTTCCTGCCTTAAATCAAACTATAGACGTTTCTAATATTACAACAGATGTTCAGCCGGAAGATGCAAATGTAACAAAGATGTTGGAACATAACATTCAGTCAATTTCAGAACCTGCAGTAGAAATAACAGCACTAAATGAAGAAATTAAAGATTCCAATCTAAATACTACAGTTGAAAATATACCCATTCAGGTATCAGAAAAATCCATTGCCGAGACAAGTTTGACACATGGTAACGAAACTATTGTAATGGAAGATAAAGTCATTGAAACTCAATTGGAGATAGAATCTGCAAATATCAAGAACACTACTTTAACTCTTGACACTACAAAAGATATTGATTCTGACAAAACTGTTGGCAATACTACTCATATTATTGAAAAAGACCAATCAATCACAATAGACAATGAAGTAACAACCCTATCTAGTCCTGTAACACAAGAAGAAACAAAAGACAAGCCAACACCTGTTCCTAAAGATGAAATCATATCTAGTCCTGTTAAAGAATCATCAATGACTGAGCTCGCTGCTGAAATACCTTTACCTGATGAAGATGACACTGAGAAAGAATTAATTGCACCTATTGAGGTAACAACTGAGACTTGTACCACACCTAATAATCTACATTTAGAACCAGGAACTGAGACAATACCTAATGTATTACAGGAAGAACCAATATTAAAAGAAAGCGTTGATGATAAAGCTATATTACCACAAGAACCTACAAATGTTGATGGAGATAATACAAATCAAAATGAAGAGCCGGCGTTAGATGCTGATGTATTAAAATCAGTACCAGACATAGCAGATATAGATGTTAAGAATAAAACTCTATCAGTAGCTGAGCAGTTACAAGTATCACTGAACAAGTTAGATGTTCAAATTGATGAAGTGGATCGTGTTGAAGAAACTGTTAATGTGATGAACAAGACTGAAACTGTAACTGAGTGCCTTAATCAAACAGTGACTTGTAACACTGAAGATAATAAAAGTGAAGGAAATATGTCAATGGATATCAATGAAAGTGTATTAGGTATTAAACCCTTACCTGATATTATTAACCAGACTAATATTTTACCTAATATAGAAAATATTGAATCTGTTGCCAACACTTCCGAGATTCTAGCTGACCAGCCTATGGTTTTGACAGAGATTTCTGGAAACGTGACAAATGAAGTTGCTCCTGATATGATGGTCAAATCTATTAGCAAAGATATGCCTGAACTTTTATCAAATGCACACATTTCTGAGGAAGATAAACCGATCAATGAAATAATGAATGTTGTTGGTGAAGAACCACTTGCGCCACCTGCGAATGAACAAATAAATGCGATTCCAGTAACTGATATTGTTGAAACATGTGAAAATACCCCCGTTGTTCCAGAACTAACTAACGTTGATGTTATTCCTACAGAGCCTCTAAAACAAGAAAACGAAGTACAACCTCTTAAACCAGATGATATCCCAGTCAATGAAACTACTGAATTTAAAACTGTAGATGATGAGATCGTAGTTTCTGAGAACAACAGTCCATTCGTATCGGTAATTGCCGAAAATATCTCAGATATGAAAACAGATTCAAATTCCGAAACCGAGTTAACGACTCGTGGCAGAGTAGTGTGTACCCCACCGGCTTCTCCCCCTATTGCTTCTAAAGGATACAACTTTAACTTTGATGAGATAGATGATCCATTCGCCACAAAAACTAAAATTAGGATGTCGCCTTCACTAGAGTCTCCTAATAAAGCTGTTGAGCCGAAAGCAAGCTCTAGAAGCATCGAAAAGCCTATGCCCAAGAAGGATAATAATAGGCGCAAATCACAGCCCGAAAGGAAAAAGCCTGTTGCTCCTAATAGAAAATTCAACTCGACGTTCAGCGGAGCAGTTGAGGACAAACCAGCTGAAAAACCTGTCGAGACTTTTGCTGGTGGTGACATAAACTTACCATCTGAAGTGGCTTTAGGTCCCAGCAATGTATCTATCGAAGAAGACAAATTAATCCAAGAAGTGAAAGTTGAACATGAGGAAACAGTAAATATAACGAATGAAGTACAGCAATCAGAACAAATCAAATCAGAAGATAAAATCGAACAACCTGTTACTCTATCCTCTACTGAATTACTTGAATCTGATGAATCTACCACAGCTCTGACGAAGGAATTGAAAACCAATTCGTCATCAGAACAATCTGCATACTTTTCTGCAGGAACATCATCAAGTGAAAGTTTCCAATCAAGAAATGTCTTCAACTTACCCGAAATTGATGACATGAACTTTAATCCATTTGCAACTAAATCTAAAATGCGACAATCTCCACCCCCAAGCGTCAACATGGAAGATCCTTTTGCTACCAAAAGTAAAATAAGAAATTCTCCTGATAGCTCCATGTTTACTTCAAAGTTAGAACATGTTGAATCACAAGTTGCACCAAAAACAACTGATGACAAAATAGAGTCTGAATTAATGGAAAAAGATACTTCAGGAAATCTAAGTAACAATACTACAACCTCATCTAAAGCTACTGATGACAAAAATGCTACAATTAAAGAAGTTAATACTGAAGATGAGGACACCGTTGAGGGACCGTTCTTGGAAGCCGAAGATTTGAATACAGACGATAAAATGTCTGATTTCGATGGAGAAAATGTTGACATGATGCAATTCAATGAATTGCCACCACAAGGAAATGAAGAAAACCTAGATAACGGTGAATTGTTCATAGATGCAGAAGCTTTTGAGTTCCTTTTGAATCAGAATAAGAGTAACACAGTGGTCGACAGTGGTAAAGAGAGTTTGTTCCTTAAATTTGATCCTCTTTTCGCAAAGAGGATGTCGTCTATTTCGTCTGACAGCTTGGTTGCATCATTGAACAAGGTTCAGAAAAGGCAGAGTACTCCTACAAAAGCGGCGATGTCACAGCCGGAAATTAAATCTCCCATTGCGGGTCCTTCTAACTTGAACGTTACCCAAGACATGGATGTGAGCGAGGAATTCAACGATGACCTTAACATTACAGTATCAAAGCCTATGATGGCCGTGCCGCCTGCTGTTAACACAGTCACGCCTAGAAATAAGTCATTGACACCAAACAGATCAAACAGGCGTTCTTTTACATTCACGTCTCCTGCCATGGCCGTTATTGACAGACTACTGTCTCTGAGCGGCAATACTTCTCTCCCGCATGACACTACTGTCACACAAGCCACGAGAGAACAGAACGAAGCCGACTCAGCTCTTTCCCAACTTCGAGAGCTATTAGCCGAGAAGGAAGTTCACGTATACAGTCTTAGATCTGAAAGTCAAGAATTAAAAGATAGATTATTTAGTTTAGAATCTCACCTCAAAGGCTTAGAAGAAGAAAGTCGGGATCGATTAAAGAAGATCAACGAATTGAACGACCGGCTAGCAGAGAAGACTAAGATCAATAGGAGCATGGCGGCTGTAGTCGAGGAATATGAGAGGACGATAGCTAGTTTGATTTCGGAAACAGCTCAAGATAAGAAGAGGCACGCGGAGGAGAGAATAAAGCTAATCAATGAACGAGACGAACAGACCGCCCACCTGGCTAGCATGGAGGTGTCCTTCAGCGACCTCCACAGTAAGTACGAGAAGAGTAAACAAGTGATACTCAACTGCAAGGCGAATGAAGACAAGTATAAGAAATCCATCAAAGATTTCGAAGAAAACTTAGCGAAGATGCAAAATAATTACGAACTACTGAAGCAGCACGCGACGTCCAAACTCAACCACGCCAACCAGGAGTTGGAAAAGATGAACAAGACGCACGAGGCGGAGGTGTTGAAGCTGAATGCCATGATTAAGAGGAAAGAGCTCCACATCACGTCGCTTGAGGAGTCCCTTGCGCAGAAGACCAAGGCAAACGAGGAGCTGACGGCCATATGCGATGAACTCATCAATAAGGTTGGCTGAACTAATTTTAGGCTTTCTACATTTGTTGTGTCTGTGATCTAGGCGGATACTCCGAGACTCACTTTTGTGCTTATCTTAAGATAAGTAGCATTAAGTTGTAACCTAGTCTCTACGATATTGTGCCAAATCATTTTAGTGTAACGACGTTTTATTCCTGTTGTTTATTATGTACTCAAAGACTGCAAATTGTGATAAAATTCGAGGTCTATAATCATGTTACAGTGTATACTTATATGTAATTCAATTGTGATCACTTAATATTTCAATGAGCACATCACAAATGCACTATTACATTATGCCGGCCATAATCTAAATGTGTGCAAGGACAGACACAGATCTTGTAATACTTCATAGAATTGTATATTTTTTGCATGTATAACTGTTGTATTTAAATTGCCCAGATATTTATTTTGTATGTTAAAAAAATCGTAAATATTTTTGGGAAAATATTAAAGTACACCTAATGATATTTTTGTAGATATGTATTCGTGGGAAACTACGATCGATTTGGTATTTAGATGTAATAATGTTTAACCGTGTCCTGTTTTATAAAATTACTTGACTGTTTTAAGATTGGCGTTATAAAAGAAAGTTCCCTTGATACTTTTAACCCGCCTTCGCGTGATTTCGTTAGGCTAATGCAGTCTTATATCTGACCATTTTTTATTCCAAATCATTATGACATTGCATCTCATTTTGTTCCGTTAAATTAACCGATCTCTGACATTCTTATATTCAGTTAGTTTGTAATTCCAGTCATGATAATAAATTGTTAACATTGAAATTATAATAGCTCGACTTTCCATTCACGGGTTGTTTGTCAGTTATTTTTGTATGATATATGTAGAATTTAGTAATTATTTTAGTTAATAAAGTTGACATTTTTCTTAATGCCATTCGTTTTATTGTTTGTATAACTGTGATAAGGTATAAATATTTTTAGAATAGTTTTATAGAATAAGCCTCCTGGTAGACTTTTTTCTTTGCGTGCACATGACATCTATAAAGTTTGGAGCACGACAGTTCACTAGCTGTGCACCATTATTTGGTCTACGGCGTGCTTCGAACACATCTATTTTAAACGAATACTTTATGAGACTTTTTGTAGACAGCGCATTTTATATTCCAATAGTTTATTTATGAACAATGCCATCGGAATTCTTATTGAAATGGGCTCGCAATATTTTAGAAATTGAATTTGTAAGTAATTGGAGTCGTTCCATCGTTGTCTCCAAGTTTGCACTGAACATTCTTATATGATAGTTACTTTAGTTATTTTTTTTGATTGATGATATGAAGACGCAGATATGGGAGATCAGTGCCTAAATTACAGTACTTAACGAGTAACTTTTTTGTATGACATATAGAATATTTGCTTCGGAAAAGAAAATTGTTAATTAAGTTTTAACGACGCGTTAGATATTCCTTCAATGAAAAGTTTCCTGCGGTTAAATTAATTTGCTCGTTAAACTCCTACATTCTCGGTCGTGCTTCTACATATACCTTTATAAGGCTAGCTCATTAATCATGCTCGTATGTATCATCATACTATGTTTCTTTGGGACTGATCAGGGGAATAAAATTACAATTAAATAGCACGCAAGCGTAGTGTTGGGCAAACCTAGCAAAATATATTTCGTGATTTATTCCTTGTCAGTCTGCGGTCCCGTGCATACGTTCACAAATGTGTGAAATATGTGCTTTATGCCGAGCTCATCAGTGCCAGGCCGTGCCATGACTATAATTTAACAAAAAAATACCATCTATGAAACTCCCGCCTTTCCTCGTTGGGATTCCAAGCAAGGAGGTTCTGTCACGTTGCTATGGCAACGTGCGACAAACACTGTCAAACATTTTCATTGAGTGGCGATCAAAACGGGTCGGCTAACGATTATGCGTGTGTGATGTATGACGAGACGGTGAACGTGGTCAACGCAAGAGAGATCGACAGCCCGTCGAGTGAAGAGGAAGTTGTTAAAGCGACGATGTCCAAGTTTAACCCCCCGGTGAGGCACACAGCGAGGCATGACTTCGACTCGGACAGCGAAACTGAGTCGGATGTCGACGACAAGTTTTTGGGCCATCTCTCCGGAGAAGATCAGGTTGGTGTTATTTTGAAGTTTCTTTTACTTTAAAACATCATTAGTGTTAACGCAAACATATTCGTATGTTTAAGGCTCAATAAGTAGTTTCAAATCCAATTTCTTCGCTATTGTCTAAGTCCTAGGTTACCTTCGTTCATGTAAGGTAGGTATACAACAAAAGATAGTTAATTGGTAAAAACTAAATCAACCAAAATGTATCGTAATACGTGTCACTTACTCTCTAATTAACGAAACGATCGAGTGGCCATAAATCCTGATTAAAATACAGCAAGCTATTATACATTACACGCTCCAATTACTGTTCATAGGTAGTTTCACTGCTATGGAGCTATTTTTGCAGTAGACAACAGTAGACAAACATCAATTGCATTTATTTGCGTTACGGCATGCAAGGAATTTAGATAAACGGGTGCTAGACCGGCCGCCATGTTGTGAAGATTTTATTTCCCGCCAAAGCTTGCAGGGCGCCATACTTCAGAGGGCGTTGTTTACCCCCGTCGTAAACATAGACAATTTTGGAATGGGTTCAATGATCAAACGTACGGTTGTTCCGGGTATGGTAGTAAATGACTGAAAATAAAAATATTGTGCCGTTAAACGTGTGCTTTCTCATGCACGTGGATATTTTAAGAAAAGCATGGTTCCTGCTGTGCGCGTAGAATTTATTAGCCGACACATTATACTAATAAGCGATAGTAATGTACGATCGTGCGTGTGCTCACGATCATGTTCATTAGTTATTCATGGTATGAAAATGTGTTGATTTAACGATAGCATCGCCATAAATGTTCGTCGTTATAGGATAGAAAACTAGGTCTTGGATGAGTGGCCAGTATAACATCATTTAGTAAATCGAATCTATAAATGGGGTTTAGTAATCAATAAATTCTGAGTCATCATCATTATCTTCATCATTTCAGCTACAGAACAACCGCTGTTGAACATGTTTCCCCATAAACTTTCAAAAGGACTGATTTTAAGCGGGCTGCATCCAGAGTCTAGTTTTAACCTTTTTTCTTTTATTCAGTCTCTACCTTTTTATTTCTGCTGTAGTCTCCAGATGGGAAGTCCCAACCTTCGGATAAGTCCGTGGAAATCCCGAAAGCGAGCCGAGTGGATCTGACTAAGGAGTCGAGTGGAAGAGCCAGACCTGTCGTGAAACGTGAAGACACATCCAACTCAGGTTCGTTTAATTTGAATTTCCATACTTTTTTTTGCCCTTGAATTGACTACAAGTCGGTGCAGTATGTCTTTGCAAGAGAGTATTTCCAGCCCCCTTTTACCCGACTTCACATATATGTGTCCAAGAAAATTTCTAATCTCTCTGTAGGCTGTTATTGAGGACGTTATTAAGTGTATCAATTATTTTTTATTTTCTATCCCTCATATTCGACTCTTAGATACATCTTTTTGTCGTCAATAACTGGTAGGTTAGCTAGCCCTATGCCAATCATCAGAACTTCTAAATACACTCCAACTTGTGCAACTTCTGGACCACTTTAACTTGTTCCACCTAAATCTTCAGAGCTAATTCAGTTTAATGTTTCTTCTTAGAAACTGCATAATTTCCTTATACCTAATTCTCTCAAGCAGCCCTTTTCCATGAAGCTAATGCATTTCCGTACTGATGAAATAATGAAATTTTCTCGAACAATAGCATAATGCTCTCCGTTCAAGCTATTTTCGTCTCTTGCAAACGATTTGTGTTTACACAAGGCGATACCGTGCACTTATTTACCGATGCTATCTCAAAAATGTTGGAAACGTAACCTCCTTTGTTGGAGTCGGTTAAATAATATGTAATTAAACACGTAAGGTAGCATCACCTGCTTTTTGCGTGGCTTGTAACTGTTGTACCTTCAATTCAAGCCTGCAAAAATTCAATCAATCTTTATTTGAAAACACAGGTACCTACAAATAGGTCTTATATAAAAATACATAGTCGAGCTCTGAGTTCTACCAAAGAAATTGGTGTACAATTTAAATTGTTCTCTTATTGAAAGAAATTACTATAGTTTAGCCTGTTCAACAGATTTCAGCTTCAATAACATTTATTAGTTGTAAATATCTTATTACATTAAATATTGTTTAAATAAGAGATGACAGACTATGGAACGACGACAATGCGGTTTGTGGTCGCGTAAGCAGTAAGTGAGACGAATCCGACAATACGAGTGTACGGTCTAGTTAACTAAATCTGGCAGGCCCTTGACTTACGCTGTGTAAATTAACTGAATAACTGTGCGTGTTTGAGGAAGGTTAAATAATGTTAGTACGTGTGTAGGTTCTTAACATTACTAGTTTTTTTTAATAAGAGCTATGTCTGCGGTATCATCGTCCGTTACCGACCAATCTTTGAAATGGGCCACCACTGACATACCTACAACTTCTTGAAGTACCTAGATTCTTGCAAATCCTCATTTGCCTCAACTTAGTGGAGAAGTCCTGTCTAACATTTTCACCTATCCCCCAGTTAAAGTGTGAAAGTATTTTTCAAATCAGCTCAGTAGCTTTTTAGCTAAAACAAGTTTGTAGGGTCATCACCATCCTCCTGGCCTTATCCCAATTTTTTACAGCAGCATGTTTTCTGCCATTAGTTTAGTACTACCATAAGGTACAAACAAATTAAATCATATGAATATATACTCTACTATCCACTTCTGTTCACCATTAATTCCAGACACAGACACGGGCGATATAGAACCAGAACGAGTGCTGGACCCAGCTCTGGGCAGCGGTCGCAAGCGTGGCGGAGGCGTGGTCATACCGGCTGAGGGCGCTTACGACCCCAAGAACTTTCTAGACTTGAAGGTGCCTCCAGATATGGAGAATATATTCCAGTATATTATGAAGTAAGTAGTAGAAACTTTTGTGAGTTTACTGGTCATCTAGCGGTGGTTTTATCCGTGGTATTTGATTAAGCTTTGTATGGGCCGTTAGAGCTCCTTATGTATATTAGAATTACCCCTATTTCCTTCATCATTAATGCCGGGTGTTAGGCTAGGCTATCAAGTTAATTGATTTGATGAGTAACCTGAAAGAATGAGATTTAGTATATTTTAGCAAGGTGCAAGTATCTTACATAATAGTTGGCCAGTTCAGAAAAGGTGGTTGCAGTGCTAAGTGCTTGTTAAAAAATAAGTGCCTGCCTACCACATCCAGTTAAAATCTGACCCCAACCTACTTGAACTCGATATCTTCGAGCTAAAAAACTAATAATTTTAATCAGAAGACCGTGAATCCCATCTGCAAATCAGGTCGCCTGATCCTATTTCATAGAAGTTAAGTGGGCGTTCTACCCACCATCCAACCTTGCACTTAGCCTATTAATTTTAAATGATATCCAAGCTAATATCAACCCTATATTGGCACACTAAAGTTTATTTTTCCACTGCAGTGAAAAATTATGATAACTAGCAAAGATCTCTCGTATCAATGAGGCCGAATGGCGAATCTAATTTTGTGCACGTAATATAAATGAATGGACTTTCCAATGTAATACATGAAATATGATATAATTTGTATCGAGATATCGAGTTACTCGGAAGTTCGATTGTGGAGATTTGAGACCTTGGGAAAGATATCGATTTAAAAAGTTCAATCGATTTGTTTTTTTTTTTTATTTCCTTGTAGCGACCTAGTTTCAAGCATGTTTGCTAACTCAAAATATTAGTTCCTACATATCATGTTTGTATAATAGGTACTGATTCCTTTTAATAATTTTACCAAAAGCCACTGGTTTCCCCGGTCTTAAAAACACTTTAATAGTGTGGTACCAGACCCATACAAAAATCTAAGAACTTCTAACCTATGCATATAATTTTCTTTGTTTAATTAATTCGTGCTACACAAATATTCATACGAGTATAATAACCAGTGTTTGCTCAAGATTACGAAGCGTAACAAACATGTGTCATCTGGTAGCGAGTTCTTCAATAATGCTCGTTAGAGCGGGAAATTGTTCATAGCTCATTAATTGCGACCCTTTGAATATAATATTATTATGCAGTTAGTGAAAACTTTATGGCATTCCTCAACGCACTTGTTGGAAAAGTGTGTGTCGTAAATCCTACTAATGTTGTTTATGCGTATGAGTATGTCTTGCATGCAAAATGACTGTATGGGTTTTCATAAAACTTACCACAGCCATTTGGCTGTATAACTTTTTATCCATATCTGGGATGTATTTCCCATGGGAAGGGGCTGAAACCGAGGGCTTAAGCTAATAAGACGTTATAATAATACGAAACAAAGTAAATATTCTACCTATGCAGTTATAATTTTATGATAATTAAGTAGTAGGTTTATCTGCTACCATGTTTGCAAAAACTGTCTCACAAAAAGTGCAGTAGGTTACACAAACTGGTTTTCGGTACTCTTGTTTCTTCCAAAGTTGCAATAACAGATGAATGTGCAAATTAAAACATTATTCGCACTATATAGTATGATCATATGTCTGATTAAAAATAGACAAGTAAATGGCTAAAAGTGTTTCCCAGACGGGCTGTGAGATAATTTCATCAACATACCTCTACAATTAGGCAGATATCATCGAGCCATTGTCTCGACGTTATCGCAATCCAGTGAGCTTTCAAATTGTAGCCTATTATACTATCTTCGTTATTTGTCGTATGGGTGAAATTTCCGCTTTTTTATTTTGTAATAATCATGTATTATGATGGTGTAATATTCCTCTAATTGCCCCTTTGACAATCGCCTCTGATTTGTAGAGATGGTCAGTATTCTGTCTGATATTTACTTTTGGATCCAACGTCTGTAATTATATCGTCCTCGATGTTTTTTAATTTTTCAATCAATGAAGACATAATAATTGGCTTTACAATCTTCCTTGCCATATCAATGGCATTCCGAAGGAAGCACTTTATGTATCCGCTGCTTCCGATTTCACTTTTAATCTCGTAATACATGTCCTACTTACTTGTTCTTTAATAGTACATTTCGGTGTATTTTTTATGCCACTCCAACAGGCTGCAAACGCTCTTGATTCTTTGCCAGGCCCTAATTTGTATATCTCAATTACATATATTATGGGAATTTTATGGGATGGATGGATAGGCAGCGCGGTGACGGGCATACCTATCCCCCAAGCTTGAGAGAGCCTGTCCAGCTATGGGCGATTTTCAGCTTTGACGACAACGATCTCAAGAAAGCAGCTACCTTTAAAAATAAATTAAATGTTTTTATTCAGACAATACACAACTTTAGAAACTAGTCAGCACTAAAAACTCATTAATGACTACGCCACAGAGACATGTATTCAGTGCCCCCGTATGGGACTGTTCCACCTATCTTATCTGCAATAGTGCTTTTAGAGTTTCCTACATTAATAAGGACCCTTTCAACTCCAGATACACCCCTCAAAAGATCGACATAGACCTGAAGCTACAGCCGTTCGTGCCGGAGTTCGTGCCGGCTGTGGGCGACATCGATGCCTTCATCAAGGTGACCACACCGGCCTGCAATGTGAGAGCTGCCACCCTGGCTGATAATGTGTTGGAGCATATTGATAACTTGGGTAAGAAGATTCGTAAAAAGAAACGACTTAAGATAGATAGCATTTCTGACTCCCTAATACAGTCCTAATAAAGAGGAGATAAGGCAATTTATACCCTTTAATCCCTGAATGTTTCGCGCAAGGACTCGTCATCGATAAAATTAATCATTTTTTTACAAAATAAATGATATAAGTTACAATAATTAATACTGTTGCTACAATACCGACTTACCCCTTTTAGGCCATTTTTTGCTGGAATGGATAAGTGATGATCGCTTTTCATTGCTGGGTTCTTTAACAAAAAATACAGTTTGTTTATCTTTTGACTTGCTTGAAACTTCATTTAATTTAACTTATACCATGCTGGTTCCAGGCCTGACAGTGCTGGATGAGCCGGCGGCTGAGCAGAGCGACTCGGCGCTGCTGCATCTGCAGCTGCGAGCCATCTCCAAGACTAGCAGCGCCAAGTCCACTGTGGTATGTATCAGCCAATTATTATTATTTACTAGCGACCCGTCCCGGCTATGCTATTTAATTAGTGTTATTTATTATACATACAATCCTTCCTCTTTAAATACCATAATGTTAAAAAAACCGCATCAAAATCCGTTGCTTAGTTTTAAAGATTTAAACATACATAGGGATATAGAGACAGCCAAAGAGAATTTGTTTTATACCATGTAGTGATAGTTCGACAGTAAAATTGTTTTACCCTTATACTACCGTATGTTTTCCCTTAATGTGGTTTGGTTTGTATAAGGGAAACAGTGTGGTTAAGCTAGGAAAAGGTATAGGTGCCAGCTGTTTTTACACAGATGCACTCGCTTTTTAACTTCTTCCCGTAACTGGATAAAACTACTAAGTTTTTATAATATTATCTAACTAACACATACTGTATAATGAATGTTATTATTGATTAATCAAAATGAAAGTGATTATCGCACAGTTACAAAATTAGCGAAAGAGAATCTGTCTAGCAAAAATGTAAATGAACTGGAATTACTGCTTTATAATGAGGATTATTAGTTACTAGCTTCTGCCCGCGACTTCGTACGCGGATAAAGTCCCTTATGCCAGCGACTACGGGGTCAGCAAAATCAAAGATCTGAACCGTCTGATATTGAATTTTAAGGGCCCGTTGACTTGAAAACAACGGAATACGCATAGCCATTAGAAACGTTCCATATATTTATTTTTTGTACTTCAACGGCAAAAGCACAGCAGACTAAACAAAACGCTGAGAACTGAACCGCAAAAGACGTGACCATAGGGATAAAAGTAGTGATTCTAATTAGTCCGCATTTAAGTTGTGTGTGGCAAAAATATTACACGTATTTAACATTAAATGTTACTGAGATGACAAAGTCGTGATGACTTAGTGGAAGTCGTGGTGGTTTAGTGGGTAGAGAACCAATCTCTCAAGTATGAGCGTACGTCTTTGATTCCAGGTCTGGCAAGTACCTGCCAATGCAACTTTTGTAAGTTCGTATGTACTTTCTACGTATATTTTGGATACCAATGACCGTTATTTGGAGGGGATGTTAAACTGTAGGTTCCGGCTGTCATTGAACATTCTTGGCAGTCGTTATGGGTAGTCAGATGCCAGTAAGTCTGACCAGTTTTACCAGGGGTATTGGGTTGAGCGGGTAACTGGGTTGTGGAGCTCCTTGTAAAACACTGGTACTCAGTTGCATCGTGACTGGAAGTCGACTCTAATATAATTGGGACAAAGGCTCTTGAGATAATAACGACAATAATAATGAGATATAAGCACCGCAGGACATCTGAGGCTGATGACGGGGAGTAGCGACCCCGGAGGGCTATATATACTGAGTTCTCCAGGGAGAGTATACTGTCCCCCATCTCCGGCCGGTCGGAGTGAACCATGACGGGGGTAGGTCTCACGCCTCTGGCTTGGCTTGGCCGGCCAGAGTTGAGTCGCTAGAGCAGGGTTAGTAGCCCTGCTCGGAGGATAGGTGCCTCGTGGTAAGTGACCCACAGGGAGCGCGTAATCTGCGTTTAAAATCCGCCGAGGTATCCTCACACTTCAGCCGCTCATGTCCCTGTTGCCCTCTTGTTGCTATTCAGTGACTGATTCCCGGGAGCCCAGTAAGTGAGCTGGCGAGTCTCCACCTGCCATTTTTACCATTTCACCATTTTACATGTATCTAATACATTGTCATCGGCAGGTGCCATAGTTCCCGTAGTTTCCCCATTCCTAGTCCATTAACATCCCATCACTATAGCCCAAGTAGTTTTCATCAACAGTTAGCAATGGTATAGCACAGAACCGGGGATTGTCTTTTTTATAACGACGTCCACTGGGGATTGTCCTTGGGTTCATTTCTATAGTGTGTAAAGGAATAATCGTCGGTTTTGTTTCACCATTTCATTAAAGTTGTCTCAAAAGGGCTTCAGAGTGTTGGCTTCGGCCCCACGTTTGCCTCCCAAAAATTCGGAACTCTGTAGTCCCGAGGTCTGGAAGAGACATACAAAATAATAATGAGATATAACGCAACAAATTCGGAGAGTGGGGGCTCGTGACGCCACGTCTAGGTATGTAAAATTTGTACTAAGCAGTGACTTAACACAAAATTCAAGCGTGTTATATCTTCGTTATTATTTGTTTGTGAGAAGGAGAAAAGAAAAAATACGTGTCCATTATTTTAGGATTATCTAAAAGACGGACTAATTACTTTTTTTGATTCACCATACCACCTATTTCATAACATTCATTTCTATATATTTCAAGTGTAGTATTGCTCTTGAAGTTCCACATCAGGTGTTCCAGATCTTCGATGTATATACGTCAATAGAGAGTGCTTATCAGGTTGAACCACTTTTGCTAAAACGTCAAATCTTTATATGCTATAGTATAGCTGGGCTCCTGGCGTTCCACATCAGGTGTTTTACATCTTCAATTTTTATAAGTCAACAGAGAGTGCTTATCAGATTGAACAACTTTTGCTAAAACGTCACACCTCTATATGCTATAGTCTAGCTGGGTCCCTGGAGTTCCACATCAGGTGTTTTAGATCTTCAATTTGTATAAGTCAATAGAAAGTACTTATCAAATTGAACAACTTTTGCTAAAACGTCATACCTGTATATGGCACAGAGAAGCTGGGCTCTTGGGGTTCCACATCAGGTGTTCCAGATCTTAAAATTTATTATCTCAGCTGAAAATGCTCATCATATGAAACAATTTTTGCCATGGCACCATTTTTGTATCTCTTATAGTTTTGTTGGTCTGTTGGTGTTCTGCATCAGGTCTTCAAGTTTCGGAGATAAATTATAGCCTATATGTTGACCAGGCTTAATACTAATACAACAAAGAAAAAATCACTGAAATCCGTTCAGTAGTTCGGAAGATTAGCGTGTACAAACAAACAGACATACAGACATACAGACATACAGACATACAGACATACAGACAGAATTTTTTTTTTGGATTTGTGCTCCATTACTGTTTCTAAACCCCACCCAATTATAATTTTTTAAATATATTCAATGTACAGACACAGTTTTTTTACAGATTTATTATATGTATAGATAAACGTTATCAGCAAGGAAAATGTATTAACAATATATTCTAATTCAATATATTTTCCTCTTAGGTGTTTATTATAAAACTAACAGGTAATAAATAGGTAATTATTATTCAGCCTGTTTTTTGTGACTTTCTCTATGATATCCATATTTTGTTAATTAATTATACTTAATTAATTTTGTATAATTAGAATATGACTAGACAGGATTGAATACATATGCTCTCAAACCGTCCTACTGATATTATAAAATTTAATACTTTGTTTGTTTGGATGTGCTAATGTCGGGAACTGCTGTACCTATTTGAAAAATGCTAAACAGCCCATTAAATGTTTGTTAGCCCATTTATGGAGTTAGAGCCTAGAGCCTACTGTTTATCCGGGTGCGCGGAATAGTTCTCACGGGACGCCTGTGAAACCGCTAGCAAAATCTAGGATTACATATATTCCACGTTCTTTGCAAATGCATGCATAGTAAATGATAACAAACCATAAAGTAAGTAACTGACAAATATTTTTTCCTACTTCCAGTTGACGAAGAAGATAGAGAATGCGGAGAAGAACTCCAAAGCCATCGAGCGCTGGATTAAGGATGTCAGCGAACTGCATCTGTCTAAACCAGCTCCCACTGTGGCTTACACTAGGTAAGACTAACAAAATACTCATAGATACTCCATCTGCCCTGCCAGTTTAACCAGCAGCTGAGTACTAGTGGTCTTCATCCAGTTACCTGAGCAATCCGATAACCCGTTGGAAAGACAAGGTTGTCAGAATTTCTGGCTAGTAGTTACGACTGTCAAATATTTAACGTACCTTCGAAACTATAATATGATAATATAACTATATTATAATGTGATTACCCATCTACCGACATATCGAGCCATGGGTTGCTTAACCGTATGATCGATCGACCCATGCGGCTGTTACTTACCATTAGATCATCTTTGGTTTAAAAACAAGAAATATCTTTACTTATCTTAACTTTAATAAACGAAGTTTTCTTGGCACAGAAACGTTGCTTAAGAGCAATATGTAATGCTGGTCCCCTTGATTCGTGTAAACCCCTATTTCAGGAAACTAAAATACTTACAATTTTTTCCCTATATATTATCGAGATTGGTCTTTTCGTTAGAAAGCACCCACAATTATATCAAAAAGTCTCAGAAAACAGTATATTTAGCAAAAGAGATCCTAGTAAGATTCTTGTACCTAAATGCAGAACTACTCTGTACCACAGAAATTGTATGTTCATGTGTGTAAAAATATATAATAAAATACCCCGAACTATTAGAGAACTTCCATTAAGATTATTTAAAGTAAAAATGAAGCAATGGTTGGCACAAAAATGTTATTATACTATTAAGGATTTTTTAGAAAATAAGTAATTAGTTTGTAATTTATATAATTTTGTAATAAATAATAATGTACCTGCCCGAATGGGCCTTAATTATTGTATGCCCAAACGGGCTGATTGTTGTACTGTATGCATACCATTATATCTAACACCTGTAACCAACACAATCAACACAATAAAGATTACTTTACTTTTACTTTACTTTACTTTATCATATATTCCAGCTTCTGCTTAATTAATAAAACTTTTCTAATCTCTTCCAGCAAAATGCCCGACATAGACAACTTAATGGAAGAATGGCCAGAATCCATGGAGGAGACTCTGAACGAGGTCGGTTTCCCACCTGGAACCATAGACTGCACCCTCTCTCAATACGTGGACTTAGTCTGTGGTCTGTTCGACGTGCCCATTGCTGGAGACACGCTAAATGATAGGATACAAGCTTTACATTTATTGTTTAGTCTATATTCTGCTGTAAAAACTTCTCAGTTGTACGCGGAACGACAGAAGGAAAGAAGTGATAGTAATGCCTAGTTTTGTAAGAATAAATGTGTTGTTTGATTTGTAAATGTGTTGTGTTTTAATTGTTTAAACTGTCCCCCATGTGAACTTGAAATTTTCATAGAACCTACTTGAGAGCTTTGTTCTAATTTTGAATAAATAGAACAACTGATTAATGAACATGAATATGGTGAAGCGTCAATGCTTTTTTTTCAATTTAAATATTTCTTAGATAATAAACATATTTTCCCGTATCTTAAAACATTATTTCGCTTATTTTCATACAAATAGTAATACAATTGAGTGTCAATT
The DNA here is from genome assembly GCA_033682625.1 of Helicoverpa zea x Helicoverpa armigera. Taxonomy (NCBI): domain Eukaryota; kingdom Metazoa; phylum Arthropoda; class Insecta; order Lepidoptera; family Noctuidae; genus Helicoverpa; species Helicoverpa zea x Helicoverpa armigera. The sequence continues at coordinate 1,426,723 of JAWIIS010000050.1, forward strand.
GATGATTGTGGGCATAAGTTTACAATGTACGAAAAATACCTTTATTTCGGTAATAAATCAAAATTTTACAAGGTTTAAAGTCATTTTTCGCATTTCTTTTTAAAATAGCGCGCGAAAAAAGCTCCAATGGTCTTGTTTTCACTCGCCATGACACTGTCATGGCGTCGAGTCTAACGTCACAATTAGGTAAACAAACGTCAAAAGTGTCAACTCACGACCAGATAAGTAAATTGCATATTTCGTATGATAGGTACCTAATAATGAATTCCAAAGTTTATAAGTGGTGTGCAGTACCTCAGTGTAAAAACACATCAATATCAACACCGAAAAAAGTGTTTGTACATGTCCCATACAAGAAAACAATAAGACATAAGTGGTTAAAACTCGCACGGCGAAACCCTTACGATCTTGTCACTAACTCGCCGCTATATTTCTGTGAAGACCACTTTGATGTAAGTACATATTATATTATCATGTATTTGTTTAGTGTTAAATAGTTTTAATATTGAGATGAGACTAATGCATGAAAAAGAAAAGTTATTTGTATTTTGGTCTAGGTATATAATATATAGTAATATATATATATAGTACTATAGATATAATAAGAATGATAATAAAATTCTACAATCATTTTAATTTTAAATAATTGTTTCCTTTTTTTCAGTTGCCAAATGATATGATAAATTATATGGAATATCATGTGATGGGGTCGGTATCACAAGTTCGTATGAAACCGGGATGTATGCCCAAAACATTTACTTGCCAACCAGACTGGAAGCCAGGAATATCGGACACAACAGAGCGACCTTATATAGCTAAGAAACGAAAGATTATGATCCTTGAAGAGACTGAAAAGGAACTCGAAGAAAAAAGTATAGTTATAGAGGAAACTAGTATTAAAGAAAGTGTTAAAAGTAAGCCATCGAGTCCAAATGCCAACGTATTATGTAAAATAGCCAAAATAGAACATTCAGGTAGTGATACTTCTTATACTCCCTCTGTTACTGATACAGAAACATCAGTATCTGTTAAAATAGAGAGATTCAATGATCCGTTTGAAATGGAGCCTACACCTGATTGTAGTGAGATGAAAAAGGATGACAGCAATATAGAAGATTTAAATTCTTTAGAGTGCACTTTGAAGAAAATTAAAAACAGTCCTCTTTTCTATATTGGTGTACCCTCAAGTTGTTACAATTTAGTAAGTTTGATTCAAGAACAGACAAATATACCGCTTAACCATATCTTACTATGTCTAAAGAAAATTAGGTCAAATAATTCATTTCATGAACTAGCTGATGACTTTGGCATTGATAGAACTTGTCCACGCAAAATATTTTTGAAAAATGTTCCTATTATAGCCAGTGTAATGCGTCCTTTCATTGTAACATTAAATGAGGAAATTATAGAAAGAACATTACCTATGGCTTTTAGACAAAGACACAATAGGGCGAGTTGTATAATAGACTGTTTGGAGATAGCAGTACAAAAACCTTCGAAGGTCCTAAATGAAGCTCTTACCTGGTCTGAAAACAAGAAAGCCCACACAATTAAGTACCTCATATCTTGCACACCTGATGGATTGATAAATTATATTTCAAATGGTTATGGAGGCCGAATAACAGATACAAGCATTGTTGAAATTTCCGACTTTTCAAAATGTTTGCAACCCAATGTGTGGGTAATGGCAGATAGAGGGTTTAAGCATATAGATGTTTATTTAGAAAAAATGGGTGTCTTATTAGTAGGGCCTCCAAGTGTTGAATCTGGAGCTGAGTTAAGTAAATCTGAAGCCAAAGAAAATAAACAAATAGATAGCTTACGAATTCATGTTGAGCAGGTAAGAGGACGATTACGTGAATTCAACATGTTAAAACCTCATGCCTGTCTTGACTCAAGTTTGGTTAAAGTTCTTGATGATATTGTAACTATAGCTTGTGCTTTGATTAATATACAAAATTCACTAGATAAATCAAACACATAAAAATTCGGCATTTTTCGTTTTGACTGTTAATTAGTGACAGATACTTGAACCCCTCGTGTCGAAAAGTCGGATGATGTCGAAAAATCTCACTCAAAAATTCATTTCAATCCAAATGCGTACAGTCAACAACAACATTGTGAGTGATGTATATTTACCTATTCGTGACGTCATCCAGAGCTATGATTGGTGTTTTGCCAATAGAGCCGATTTCAATATTCTAATTGAATAAAATCATATTAAATGAAACCAATCAGTGTTTTAAATCCTTTTAATATGTCGTTTCCCTTAATATTATTAAATATTCGATTATTTGATACTGTCGCCTGATTGAAACTCGGCAAAATTACTGGGCAAATTTTTTTGTATTATTCCGTATATTCGTAATTTTTCCACCACATTTTTGCAGGCTTGAAATTATGTATCAATATTAATTATCGATGCGCTCAAGTATCAAAATCAAACACAAATGTCATGTAAATTATATTTATTGTAACTCAAATGAGATCTACATTAGGGTATCTGGAAGACTACATAGGACTAAAATATTAAATCTACACTACACATGTACCATAGAAAAATATTTTAGATACTTATCATTTTTATTCACAATTATGTTACATTTTCTAGTACATGTATGATAATCTAAGTTCCAGTGAATTCTGAATCTTCATAAATAAGTAATTAAGATAGAAAAGCTAGTTTAACTAATAAAGACTCGATAGCGGAGGTCTGACTTCTCTATGCTCATAATTGATCCATAGTCTATAGTAGCTAGGCGCAATTTTTAATTAAATCATTTAGTAAACTTTCCTGGGCACAATTATGTTCATAAAAGCGAGCCTCCTCGATAGTTACATTTATTTCAACCCTTTGAAAGTCGACAGGCTTTCAATAATTGAAATAATTTTGACTATAAAATTGAACTTAAATGCCTAACAAATAAGGTATATTTTCTCAATATATAACAGCCATTTTATATCTTACAAATTTTAAATAATTTATGTGCATATACATATATTTGTCTGTAATATTTATAATTTAGGCTAAAAGTCGACATCCAAAGGGTTACCGTCGACACAACAAATTATAAAGTAAATCCTAAAGTATATGTACATATTACAGCAAATTTACAAAGCATCTTTATCACAGTTTTCCATAATTCTCATCCACTCTTACATACAAACATACATACATAGTCGCCTGAACATTGACTCGATGACTTGGATTTTTACCCATTTTATCTTAGCGAAGAATAGACTGTCAGGTCAGTCAATTCTTCTAATATCTTTAGAGCTGAAAAGCCTCATAAGACATAAAAAACCCTCAACGCCTCAAAACAGTCACTTGTAGTGCGAAACACATTTATCACTTGTTTATAAGTTCAGTTATCTCCTGTACTCTTACCTTTTTTAATTTGACATTTCTTAAGTCTAGCCAAAACATATGACAATTTTTTATCTCGCTTGTAATATACAATGATACAAAACATGGATTAGATATACAGCGACTAAGTGACCATATAAGTTTACATAAAACAGAACGTATTTTCGGACATTAAACAATAATATAAAGTGGTAACACTTAATTTAATCACCTTAATGAGTCAACATTTTCTGCAAAAAAAAGGAAAGTATCTATAACCCTATGTAGCTTCATTTCACTTCACCTCATTTTGAAATTAACTGTCATTTAAAAAAAGGCAACATTTTTGACATTAATTTAAGTGTTACCACTTCATTAATTCACAATTTCCATATCACACATAAAAATTCACATTAAAATTAAATTAAAAGTTTACAATGTCACGTTCACTTTGAAAATATGTGTTTTTACGTATTTTCTTTAGTTTGTTTTACTTATATGTTTGTCGTCAGTCGGTAGTTCTAATATCACACTGTCGTTTAGTGGCAAGTCTGATATTGTTACTGTTCTTGCACGTCCTAATGTCCTTCAGTCATTGTTGCAACCTGTGAAAGAAAATACACATTATTGTAAAATAAAAAAACGATCATATAGACAGATCAAGAAAGGAAGGTCTTATTGAGAGGGCTGTACTTAGATTTAATCACCTAACAAGACCTAGTATCAAAGTTTTCTCTATTCTTCCTGACGGCCTCTGACGTGCAATTCTAACGACGGCTACATAGGCAGCAATCGGGGACACTGGCTTTACCAGGGGTGTAATGCCACCAACTAGTCTTTTCTCAACAATGTTGGGGTCGGCTTCCAGTGCAACTAGTTCCAGTGCAGATGGTGCAGCTGAGCATCAGAGTTTGAGATGGAGCAACTGCCTCTTATCTGATGTAATTTCACGGTACGCAGCACAGTCATCATCTCCCAAGCCTTTTCCCCAACTTAGTTGGGGGGTTTTTATAGGTCTAAACATACATTTATTTATATCAAAATTCAGCTAATTTTATCCTTACAGGAAGCCTAATACGAGAATATTAGTCAGTCAGTTAGTGTATTTTGTACATGGCAACACTTGACCTGGCTAGTGGTAGTGGAACAGGTTGAAGAGGCGCCGGTTGAAGAAGCGCTGCTGCTTCAGCTCGGACAGGTCGCGCTCGTCATCGTTGCGGATGCAGAAGTAGCTGGTTATCACGCTGCGGCAGATCGGACACTTGTCTAGTTTCGCTGGAAATTGAGAAAAAGACAAGTTAGTTTTGTTTTTTCTTAAATTATCATTGGTGTTGTTGAACCCCCTTTTTGGGATGAGATGAAAACGTCGCGTGGTACTTTCATATCACAAATTACAAAAACTTCATCGCACAACAGATCGAAAATCTTTAACTACCAATTGCGAGGACGTCCACTTCACTATCCCTTCAACATTGTTCTATTTATTTGACGAAATATGAACACCTGTCACGTCTTTTGACTTTGAATGTCGGTCGTCGGTCTAAATTCAAACTCCAACCCCAAAAACATCTCCAAAGTCAGAATATTTTCCTCTACGATCACGGTGATATAATCGAAAACGATGATATAATCCTGACACACGTAGATCCACCAAAAGGCTGACCTTAAGGAGCACGAGCTCCTCAAGGCGCCGCTAACATTGAGCCGCATTCGTTCGTATTGACGGCAGAAACGCTCCGCATAGATATTAGTAAGCCATCGGAATTTTAAGTGGTAGGGTTGTGCTTTAGTGGGCGATGCAAGCTGTGCTATAGCTATGGTAAGATATTTTTTAGATTTGTGGTATTAATTAAGCAAAAGTTGTTCCGATATTTTCAGTCCTGAATTTAATTTTCTGCTACGCTCTGAACTCGAGCGAGATGTTACCGAATTAGAATACATGGTACCTAATCTTTATTCTCTGTAATCGGTATGTAATTAAAAATAATAACTAGTCACCAGATTTGTGACCAATTAATTTTCCGATTAAACACTAACATTTCGCTATACAAGCCCTATTAAAGCGACAATTAGATTTATTAACACTGTAACCTTAATTAATAACTGTCATAAAAAATGAAACAATAAGCTATAAAATATATTATCTTGCTGCATAAGGTATGGGTCGAGTATAATGCTTACTCACTCGAGTGTAAATCACTGCCCCGTGACTGGGGTCGACAATAACCTTTATATAAACAAATGACTGATTGACAATAACTAAGATATTTACATTTACGCGTATGTTTATTATTCTTGACTTTTGTTCCTGCGAGTGTGAAGAGCTAGTCGTGAAAATGGCATTAGAAAAGACGCTAAAGGAATCCTGAGGCGTCGTATTTAATAATATTTAAATACTCATAATAAACTAAGTAAATCTCACCTAAAAAAAATCACTGCAAATAGAGCGGATAATTAACATAGGGAAATAAAAAAATATATTAGCTGAATCATTCGGTATACTTATTCTTAAATCGAAAAAATCATTCGGTATAATTATTATTCTTAATGGATTCATCGAAACACTAAAATTAATAGCTTTCCGTAACTAAGAAACAAATCAACCATTACTACTCTTAAGTGCATCGCGTGACCCTCAAGCGGGTGTTAAAAAAAATTATTATTAATTTTATCACACAACAAATTGATATTTATAACTATTTTCCTACTAGCTAAAACTATTAATAACTAGCTTCTGCCTGTGGTTTTTCTCGCGGTCCGAATGAAGTACTACTCGTACCCGAGTGGGAATAAAAAGTATCGTGTGTCCTTCTTATGCTTTTCTTAGGGTGCGTCCACATTTGGCGAAAGCGCAGTTCGCGAACATTGTGGCAACCTTACATGAGTTGGCTCTTAGAGGGGCACCAAATCATTGCCTTAAATACACGTGTGCAGTGAGCAAGCGGCTCGCGGGCTGGACGCATCCTTATGACAACGACTTTTGTGTATTTTTTGGCGGTATTGTCGCTGCGGGTGCAGCGTGAGGGAGTGTCAGACTCTTTACTGACGAAAACCCACCATGTTCCTTCTTAACCCATTTATGTACCAGGGCCGCAGCAACTTAGCGCCACGTATAGTATAGTTATCAGCACGGATATTAAGCTCTCGGCGGAAGAGTGGGGATCGCTTTGCGCACTGTACACTTCTGGCAATAAACCAATAAATCACTTCTGCGCAGGTGAAGGTCAGGGCTCAATATCCTTGCCGATGATTATATGTGTGTACTCACGCAGACAGTCGGCACACAGACACGCGTGCCGGCAGGGCAGCAGCGCTCGCGACAGCGGGTGCGCGGCGCACACGCAGCACAGCGCGTCTGCCGCATGTGCTGCGCCGTACTCCGCCGCGCCGCCGCACTCGCCGCTCACGTATAGTTGCTACAACAATAACGGAAAATATTGTATCACATGATGCAAGTAGTCCTTTACAAGGTAGGAAGGAAGGTCCTTTGGTGATCACTACTTCCACCTTTGACCCAAGAGCACCGCCTCAATAAGACGGCAAGGTGACTTGGCCAGCGTCCTAGCTCTAGCTACTTGCTACTTGGCCACGTCTCGCCAAGTGAGTTAAGTACCATGAATTTCAATATTGACTGACCACATAAGCTGCAAATTTTTTTCGATCTGAGGTCATTCCTTATCAGTATGAGAAGAAGCCCAGCTGTTGAGCTTTACAATGGCATAATCATTGAGGCTGCCGATGATGACGATTTTCTTGAAGCGCGTGACCGAGCGACGCAAATGCGCGATTAAGATGCGGATTGGAAGTGCAGATGCGGGACTTTATAAACTTAATTATACGTAAATCATCAAAAAAAAAAACGATTGCTAGTAACACAGCAATGCCTTATGTAAAGTTCATCAACCCTTATTACATGGGCATTAATTTAAAATACCAAACAAAGAAAAGGTTCACACCGACCAAGGCAAGGTAGTCATACAACCAACATATAAACAAACAAATGTGTTCTCAGTAAACAATAATATTTGCATATAAGACTTGTCGCTTTATGTTTCACAACACGTACTTTAACACGTTTGAGTATTAATCACAGCATCAATATCTGAGGGTTTTGTAAATAAACTTATTCGCAGCATACCTACACGTGTTAATTAATTGTTTTATTGATGTCAAATCAATGACAGAAAGTTTATCTGAGGGCACGGCAGTGCCCCAGCCAAGACTCGAGCAAAGCGGGCACGGGCGGCCGTACCATCTTTTCTCGAAGCGTTTCGCGGCTATTTCAGCCCCCTGTAACTTCCATGTGAACAAAGCTATGAGTTTAGGTTTTCGATGACCAAGAGTAAGTATTAGAACAAGCTCAGTCTCAAAATTACAAGACATTTGAATAAATAGTTTACGAGTTATGAGCGATCAAAGTTACACCATTTTGTCACTGACTCACTCACTGACCGATCATCAAAAGTCTAAGGTACTTCTAGCAAACTTAGAACCTTCAAATTAGGCACCAAGATAGGTTACTAGCTACATATAAAGGGAAAATTATAAAAACCTTAAAACTTAATAAAAAAATAGGAAACAAATTTATATTTGCGGTTTTTCAAGAACATTGTGTATGAATTTTGACTGCATTGATAACTTTGTTATTTATTTATGTACAAAATGTTACTATTTGTTTTATTGTTACGTAGTGTGGTATATTGTTATTATGTATTAAATATACATACATAAGAATAAGAAAGCTAGGTTAAAATGAAATGAACAATGATAAAATCTTACATATTAATGCAGTGCGATACATACTGCATGCTCGCTCGATAGATGGCGTTGTCCTGGTCTAAATCGCGCTATGGTTTCGTTACATAGCTTAGTATAAGTAGTACTTTAAAAAAATCAAATAATTACATGTGATAGCGCCATCTACCTCTGAAATAAATCTCTTTTGTTCTAAAAAATATTTGATTCAAAAATTCGTCAATTTCGAAAATTATTAGTTAGTTTATTTAAAAAAAAATGTTGTTTAAGTGCTACTTTAGGTGTACATATTTAGTTTGTTATATATTTAGTTAGTTGCATGTAAGTTAATTTAATTTGTTATATACTTTAAGAAAGAGATACTTAGAGAAGAAAGAGACCTACAAAAAATATATTAGATCCCATCAAAAACATTAAATGTAAAAAAAGCCAATCCTCTACGCAGTTCCTCCACCGTAAAAAGTTTTGAGATCGCATAGAAGCCAAGTCCTGTTCAACTTTAATTGTAATAATAAATCAACATTTTGTGACTATATCAATTAAATAGTTTTGTTCATATTACAATAATATTGTCTTGGCCATGAGCACAAGTTAAAAGTCGCTCCTTGTAATAATGTGTAAATACCATTGAATTGATAAATTCTATATGGACATGATTTTACGATTGGACTGATTATGCACTGAAGAACTTAGACAAGGACTTAAAAGACTTAGAATTTGAGATCACCATGGACTAAACATCCGCCATAGTACATGTGCAGTTCAGTGATGGATGATACTGACTGTCATTTAGTAACGATTGAATAAACTAAATGTATTTAATTCTGTGATATTAAACTCCATGTTTGACTTCCACCTCTCCAAGATATGCTGTATTATATTTGTAGTTTATTGTGCTCATGGCCAAGTCAATATTATTGTAATGTGAACAAAACTATTTAATTGATATAGTCACAAAATGTTGATTTATTATTACAATTAAAGTTGAACAGGACTTGGCTTCTATGCGATCTCAAAACTTTTTACGGTGGAGGAACTGCGTAGAGGATTGGCTTTTTTTACATTTAATGTTTTTGATGGGATTATCCTATTAAGGAAGAGTCCAAAAGTTTATGTTGGTTAAGGTTTCGTACACACCACTCTTGCATAGGCCTGCCATCCATTCGGGTTTCCCCGGATTTGTCCTCGTTTGGAGCCCGTCCGGGGGCCGTCCGGGCGGATTTTGCAGAAGTGTCCGGGGAAAACCCGGACCATTGTGCGAAATTAAAAAATAATATGAAAATGAGGTCTTGTTTTTTTACTTATTATTTTCGGTCTCGACCTCTCTTCTACGTTGCCGTGCCCTACAGGGTCCATACTGTACTATATTATTATGTAACACCTTTTAAACATATGGAGTGCAATAAACGTATTGAGTATTGAGTATTGAGAAAAAAAATGCGATTTACGCCAAATGTCCGAGTATTTTGAATCTGGGTTTGGCGAAATTCGAGATGGCAGCCCTACTCTTGCACCATGTTTAAAGTACGGCCTAGTAGCGATACGCACGCGAATTAGACTGTAGCCATGTATACCCTGCATAGGCCCTAACACCCAATATTGATAGCTATAATCCATTTACAGATACAGGTCTGGCCTTGCCTTTTCCTTATCACCCAGTATTAAGCTAGAGACGTCCTACATCTACTGGCATCCATTAGCTGATCCTCCTCTTCGCCACTTATAAATTCCACATGGGAAAAACCAATGATACTTAAGACACTTTGTCCTATCCTTCCTCAAGAACTCAGTACCTACATTTCGGTCACTTTAGTGATTTTCGATGGGGTAATCCCATTTCTTAACTACACTTTTGCCGATTGCAGTCGGTTTCTCCTTCGCCTAGGTCCAAGTTCACCCAAAAAAATAAACGTCAATATCCTAAAAGAACTTCACTATGAATTTTCAAAGTAAATAGTTATATTTGAAAAACGTTGTTTTACATTGTTGCCGAAACTGGGTTTAGAGATTTTACCGATGGGTCCATGGATAATGGATGCCTTTCCTAAACAGGGCAGGGCAAGTTCATTCAAAAATTTTTGCTCTTACCTTCAAACAGGAAAGATGGCCATTCGCCTGCTTCAAGTACTGCGCAATGACACCACTGGGCAGTGGACACTGGTCATCTCTTATGTGCACCACACTTATAAGCGCCACCTGGACAAAACATTGCAATTTTAAATCAGACTTCTTGTAGGACAAATAATAAATCGGACCTACTTTTTGTAGGACTCTCTGACTAGGATTTTCCGATCAACAGGAGGTGCAGGAGGTGTGCGTTGCACTATTACTATCAGTGGGTCAGAATTTTCTCCTACAAAAATCGGACACCGATTTATCGGAGGTGGGCGGGTAGCATAAACGTAGCTTAGGTACTTTAACTAAAATATACGAGGAAAATGAACAGTGTTGCCGATTGATACTGTTGCTACATCTATTTTATCTGCTTTTATCAATATCATGAACAGGAAGGAAAAAGAGCGAGAAAATTGACGGTTATTGCCACGTACCTAGCGTACTTGTTTGTTTGTACAGAGTATTTCATTTAACTAAATTATAAACCTTTACCCCATTTTAGAATTTACATTAATATGTTTACGAGAGGCTCGTGTAAAGAGATGAAAGATGGTGAATCCCTCTCAAATCTGGAAAGCCAGCAGACGTGCTCATCGAAAATCGCCAAAACAGATATAATTAAATATTTCCACTAAGCTCTTGGTTAGGAAACAACCCTTCGCGAATATAATTTTGAAGGGAAGGTCCCTTCAAAAATTAAGGGTTAAAATCACCACACTCTATTAATATCCCATCTTCACCAACAGACTTCGTCACCCACCGTATCATCAGGTCTCAACTCTCCCGTATCCCGTAGATCTCTTGCTAAGATCACGACGAGAGGGTAGCAGGACCGAGGAGGTGGCCCTAGGTGAAGAGGCTCCTCAGTCGATAGCTTGAGCGCCTTCTCATCGTGTGGGCTGCTTCTGAAATCAAGATTATAAAGGTTACTTAGGTTATAGGTACTTTGTTATTTAAAAAAAGAGGAGCTCGTGGCTAAGTAAGAGCCAGACAGATCGATCGATAACTGGGTTGAGCAACGCTTGCTGGGGTCGGTTCGTCAATGGGTGAAATGACGAATTCCACCGTATTTCGGAGATACGTTAAATGCCCACCCATTTGCATCTCGGCTTTCATTTGAGCGTCTTTGGCAATATATCACATATATTTGCAGTTTAGTTTTTGTACCCATAAAGTTATTGTTTTTAAGACGAGGTCTAATGAAACTTAGGTGGCATAATAAGAATTTCTCAATATATTGTAGACATGTTTTATAAAAGCTAGTATTTAAAATAAATGAGAATACAATTGTCATTGGATGGTACTTAGCCTGCAGATGCAGGACACTAAGTAGACATTAACGATAAATAATAATATACCAATTGAAGTCATACAAAGTCGCTTATGGTAATTTATATAATCTTCGATTCCCTCTATTATCTCGAAGTTCGTCAAATAGTCATTACAATAAGAATATAATACCAGATTCTGTTTTTGCAAATGCTGAGCTCACGGCCGTGTCACCACCATTAAAATATTAATACGACAAAAATATTTTTTTGCTAAATAAAATTAATGACTTCTCAAGTATGAGTACGAAATAACATGGAGTTTGTGGTGTCAAAGGCCAGCTTAATTATCATAATACACCTCATAAGCCTCTACAATGTATTGTCGACAAAAAGGTTAAGTAAGAAACGATTATTATTGTAGTACATATGCAGTATTGATTGTTATTGCCTGGAACAGAGGTCACACGTGTCTTATGATACTATCATAAACTGAATTAGACTTTGTTGAGAACTGTAAGAAACTACATGAGCTGTTAAATCTTGAAATAATTTAAAAGGCAACACTAACAGACTTTACAGCCAGATAAAGAAGTAAGGAAGACGAAGAAATAAGTACTGGGCCGACCCCAAAACAAATTTGGGATAAGGGCAGGAGGATGATGATGATAATGGAACGTTTTAAGACCAGCGAGACAAATTATTTATGAGTACGCGACTATAGCGGTTATCAGTATTTTTTTAACTATTTCCAAATAAAACAATGCTGAAACTAAATAGAATAATAATAAAGATATAGCCTCAACAAAACCCTCACTGCTTTCTCGATAATATTCAGCTTTAAAACAATAAGATCCAAAAGAAATAAGGAAACTACTTCACAAAGTTGCGAATCGCTTCGAAATCACACAGGAAGTTTATAAGCGATTTCATGGAACCGCATCAAGGATAAGAAAGTCGTTATAGCTCCTAAAGAGCAAGGTCCCAGGATATCAGGGTCTCCCAGGTTAAAAGTTTTATCCTTTTAATACACGAAACTTTGAAGTGATATTATTCTTGTGGACGATGAGTCACGTGTAGTGATCGATCAAAATAATGAAACTGGAATTATTTAGATAACTATCTACACTTCTAAAGGTGCGTGTCCAAAATCATCAGTCATCATGAAAATATTGGGATTAATTTAATGACAAAGAAGTTATCAAGATATAAAAGACATACTTTTTGAGTAGACTCAGAGGGGTTAACTATTGAAGAGGTTTCTGCTGATTAGCTGTCCAATGCAACTCTTTCTACAGTTAAGTAGTCAAGCATTTCACATCGAACTTTAAAGTTCTAAGTTATGTCAGAAGTCCAGTACAAGTATTTTCTATGCTTAGAAGGGTACTGCTTTCTTTTCGTATTGCGATTCGTTCAATATACTACAACGAAAGCCAGCAAAAAATTGCGACAACATCGACCCTCAATTACATTAATTAGAAGACTGTTCTATATACTTCCCTTACAAATTAATTCCTATTTCGATTAAACGGTCTGCCGGCAAAAGGAATTACCTACTATGGGAACAAAACAGGTGATAGTCTGAACAAATCGCTCAATCAATCCGGTTCATTTGTATTGTCTATTAATTGAGGTCACCTCAGTGATTCTATTCACAGTGGAAAAGTTCTAGTTCTATAAATTGGTATTTTTTGCTCTAATGACGCTCCGCTTTTTATCGAAGAGGTAAAAATCTTGGAACTAGGTATCAGTCAAGGTGAGAAAAATATTGATGTTATGATTTAATTTGATATCGAAGTGAAAATCTTTAACAATAGTACATATCTCCTCAGTTTTAGATTTTTTCCATAGGCATATGTTTTTCTTTCAGATATTTAAAATCAAATAATTTTTAGTGAAATCATTGCACAGGATAGCATTTCGAAACGTTAGAACTTTCCTCTGAACAGTGTGAATATATTATGGCACTGCATTCTGCAAAGTAAGAAAGGGGAGACTTTGTTTGAAGAATTTCTATTACTTCAAATGATCGCTGATCTCTGAAGTATCAAACTCTGTCATCAGTTTAATATATTCAAGTTAAGCAGTAAGTCATGGCCGCCAGTACAATGACAGATTGACATTCACTCGGACAGCGTTACCTGCATAATAAATGTTAATTCTTGTATCTGCATGGAATAAAGTCTCTGGAAACAGATTATTGGATCCGTATTAGAATAACAATTTGCAGATGATTTTTTTTCTGCTTAGAAAAGATTTTTGTCAGCTCCAAAAGATTTTCATCACAAAGGCGAACCCAGTTATGGCCACCATTGTGCATTGCATTGGTTCGCTACAATTCTTTACCAAAACCATATGACGAATCTGAACAGACTGGTTTTTGGCACCTCATACCACCGGCGTGATGGTGGCAAGATGATGTAGAAAGAACTTACACTTCATTCAAGTAGAATTATGCCGTGTAGAGCTTTGATAAGCTTTCCGTAAGATAGCTGATGAAGGATTTGGATTTGATCACCAATGCTCATTGCTCATGGTCTATCCTTATAAGCCGTGTATCATGTTGTGCGAGGTCATGGCTGCCGGTACAATGACAATAAACACGTATACGATTAGCATAGCGTACGTGACGAGACACGTCTAATTTTCCTATAGACCCAAAGCCATTGACTTGTGATCCTCGAGTCTTTACTGCAAAATTGGGTAGAAATAGAGGGTCGTTTTTTGGGATATCTGAAAATCAAATTCAATTTTAGTTATTTTGTATTTACTTGCAGGTGTTACCTTGATATGGTTAACAGGCTGATTAGATCTGATTGTACATGATATCCAAAAGACTACTACCAGCCAACTGCAATAAGTATTGCCAAGGTGACCTGCCTAACCCGACCGTAGCTATCGGTCACTCCAGAGAAATACACTATCGAAGAAATATATTGATACGATCAAAATCCAAAAATAGACAAATTTCTAACCTTCGATTTCAAACAGATCACAGGTGTATTATGATGAAAGGTTACGGTATTCCCTAACCTTTAGTGTTGACCTTTGATTGATAGGTCGTGGCGAAAGGGTTGAATAACGTCTGGGAATATTCCGATCCCCGTGCCCTTTTGAAAGTTAGCATTAAATAACTGAGGCTAGTGACGTCATCATACTAGTGATACTTGTGCTAAGTTTAGCGATGTTTTAAGAGAATGGTGCACCGTCTGAGGCGCAGTTAATGTTTATAGGTAGAGTATTTTCATTTGCGTATGTGGTTTGCGCCATTCATTTCTATAGCGCTCATTCATTGGATGTAATCGGAAAGGAATAATTCTTCATCTATGAAACAAACGAATGCCTCTTCCAATATTATATCAAGCAATGCCACAACTACACAGGTAAGCCTTATAAAACTGAGAACTCTAATCTATCCCTATAACACAAAAGGTATGAAGATATAAAACAATAGACCGTAAGGTCACAAGGTGGGAATGTTGACACAGTGAGCGTTGCAACACCAGTTGAAACAAAAGACGGTGATGATAAACTACGTACATCTGCAGTCATAAATATTTGATGCTATCGGAGACTATTAATTTCTTATGCATAAGCTTTGAAGACACATGACTATTGTTCTACTGTTATTAGGTACAAGGAACGCAGGTTTTAAGTATGAACTAATCGTGGTGCAAAGCGTGCAACCAAAGAAACGATGAAGGGATTGTGTAAAAGTCGATAAGGCTAGTCGATAAGAATGTAAATGGTGAGCAGGAAATATGCTGCGGCGAATTCGAATAAAATTGGGATAAGGGCAGGAGTATAAGGATTATAAAAGAAGAAGGATCCTTTTGAAAGGCCACTGTTAAAATCAAATACCTATATTCAGCAATAATAGATTCTGCAGCAAATTCTGCAGATATTCTTACAATGACCGAGTATATCTTGAGACTTTAGCTAAAAAGCTTGTAAACTTAAATACTTGAGGATAACAAATGGTAATTAATGATAATGCTGCTCACGGTGGATAAAAAGCATATAATGACGTCAATATAGAAAAGTCTAGGATAACTTTTTTCCTATATTGACGTCAATACATGCTAGGAACAATGCTAGTCGTGATTTAATGAGCAGTTTGTTAAAAATATATCCAGGTTTAGGTTTAAGACAGATTAGTTTACAAAACCCAGTGGCATAGATATATGTAGAACAATAGAGCCTAGATATAATCACTAAGTGTGTCGCAAAGGCTACTGCTAAACAATGACAGTGTTTAAATTCCAAACGGCTGGTAGTCGAATTATTTGTATCTTTGACTGTTGAAGATTTGGTTCTCATTTCTACTTCGCGGGTAGTGTTAGCTAGACTCATGAGTTGCTTGAGATTTGTTTTACCGTTAAAATTAAACTTTGATAAATTTTTTATTTCAGTTCTGTCGTGTTAATTTAAACCCAACATTTTGAGATTGGTCTTCAAATACATAAATAATGTGTATATGCAGTTTCCTGTTGTACAGCGAAATCGTTATTAAGTTTGTATAATTTATCAATTAGATTGCAGTCGCGAACTGACTAAGCTATGCCATTAACGGATATTTAATCAAAGTTTAGCCGAAAAGGAAGTTCAACTAATCTTTATTTATATAAAGTAAATACGAGATAATCAGAATGTCTAAGATGTTTTGGTAAACGCATATCTGTGGTAGAATTTTAAGAATTTGTCCATATTTATATGGCGTGTCACGACAATAAAGTCATAGTCAACGTTTTTGATCACCCTACATATTTGAGACCCCCAGGTTTAACGAAAAATATACCTGATGAAATAATCTACAAACGTCTACAATAAGTCTATTTATTGAATGACAACATGCACTTGAATTTCTTATCATATAACAACTTCAAATATATTACGGTTTTATCGTGATATTAAAAACAATAATAAAAATGAAATACATTTATATATGGCATGTTAGTTTTATGGTTGACTTTTATTTTTTCTTTAAATTGCATTAGAATTTTGCAACGCTAGAAAAACCTACAAGATTTGTTCACGTCACAAAACTCAACCAATTTCTTCTAATTTTAAACAGTACATCATTGTGCAAATTTCTTCCTCCATACATTAAGTCTCCCCGGACGCCACCCACAGCAATTCAGTCAATTTAAAAAGTAAATAGCGCCTACACAGGGAGCTAATAAAACGGTACCAAAAATAGACATCATCCAATTATTTGTTGACCTCCAGTAAGAACAGAACTTGATATTACTCCCATACCCTCAGTTCCATGAGTTCATTGGCTCCATCCCAAGGAGTAAGGAGAGATGAGCGGAGATACCATAATGAAGGTAGGTCAGGCGCCTTCTTCTATGTCAGATACATACGGTAGGCATGACCAAAACGATCAGTTACGAGTGAACTAAAGAAGCATTCGGGTTCTTTGAGACATCTGTCAATGATTTTTGGCATTCCAAAAATTGTCGGGTCCAAAGAAGGGGTGTAAGGACGAAGACAGTAACGTTCCTCGCTCCCAGCACACCCGCATTTTGGCGCTACTTTCTTATGAAATTTTCCGTTGTGGCACCTCTGCTAGTCATTTTGTTCTCCATGCTCCAAACAATGGCTAGTCTTAATATAGAATGTTTTGATGTTTTTCTGCCACATTTGTATGTGCTCATGTTATTTCCGGCAACAAACCCACTCGTCAATTAACTGTCGAGTTAAATGGTGGATGGGAATTGGGAAAATACGTGTATGACTCAGGATCTAGATAACTAAGTTTTGAGCAGCGATATGAGTGAAACACAAAACATGATCAACTTGATCGACAGTAGAAGGCATTATACATAATATTCAAAGGGTAGTACTTGATAAACGTTGTGTTTAATCTAACTTATAATACCTATCTTTGGAGATTATGATCGATGGCATTTTGCAAAACGACAAGACCCGTCACTCTCAAAAAGACTGTCACTACCGGGGTCCAAAAATTCTGATGACATCACAAAGTCTAGTGTCCATGAACCTGTGAGAAGTACAAAATCTAGACTATTCCATATGTGTGACTATATGTTTAGCATTCTTGCCAATTTCGGCGCGGACCACCAAAAACCAATATGCTAATTTGCTCATTTTGCATATTTTGCCTGGCCGTGATTTATGAGAAAAGACGGTTACATACATTTTTTAGGTTTTTTAGTTTTTAGGTGGCGAAACAGTAGCAGCGAGTAACAAAGTGTTAATTAATCTAAAATGGTTTTTGTTTTATTATTTTCCGCAATGAAGTCAAAATTGTCATAATGATGTAGTGGTCTGCATGCTAAACTGTTCTTTTTGGAACGTTGATTTATATTAGCAACTGCTAAGACTAAAATACCATTTTTAATTCGTATCTTGACATTTGAAATGAAACACTTTTTTTAACGTCCTGAATAGAATATTTGTCTAGTTAAAGTTATTTACCGTAATAATAACAGTTGTGCTTCCATCTTTAACGTGGACGGGCACATCAAAAGGACAATAACTGACGATTGGGTACATAGTGTAAGTGAGTGTGAATTGACGCAGAAATTGAAGTGTGTCTGTATGTCATAGTAACGGTTTTCTATGCAAACAATGTTGTATTTGTTGATGTAGTGAATCATAGTTAAGCATACTACTTATATACTACTTAAGATTGGCAAGTTTAGGTAAAGTTTCTGAATTTTAGGATCCTCATCATCTGCGTAGCCGTTTTCCAACTATGCTAAGATCAGCTTAAAATCGTATCGCCTAAAATGAGGTGGCTTTTACAGACGAAGTACTAAATATACCCAAAATTTATAAAACGAGAGCTTCATAGGGTAAGTTATTTCATGTTGGTGTTCAGTTTAAGATCTGATGAACGCACCAGACAGAGACCACTTACTAGATACTAGATGTTGAATAAAAAAGCAGAAAGGTACTGGTGTATAAATATAGGAGTTTAGTCATTGCGTCAACTCAGGACGTGGTTCCGACAACTATTGAAGCATATACGATACTGCAAGGACGTAGAGAGGAAGGCGAATTGCAGCAACATGTGGCATTCTAGTAAAAGTCGATATGTAAATGTAAACAAGTACATATGTACATGTTTCTAAATAACAAGGACTATGGTGTTGAAACTGGATTTTATTTATGACTTCTCGTCGAAGATTGTCATAATCTAAAGACGTCCACTGCTGGACAAAGGCCTCCCTCAAGTTGGGGAGATGTGCCCATACTCACCGCGCTGGGCAGCGTGTTGGTAAGCGCAGTGTGATATATTTTAGCTTCGGAGATTCTGTTCTATTAGAGAACCATATATAAGTTTATGCTAGGTAGAGGTAGACCGAGGAAAAGGTGGATTGATTGCCTGAAAGGGGACATGAAACAGAAGGGAGTGGATGTAAGTATGACGTCTGACAGAGAGGAATGTAAGAAAAAGACATGTTGCGCCGACCCCAAATGAGTTGGGAACAGGGCAGGAAGATGATGATGATACAAGTTTATGCTACACATAAAGAAACAGTCTTTTATATGGGATACGGCGAGATTTATATTTAGAACAAATATTGATCTTCCATTATCAATACTGAACGCAAAACTAGTCCAGTCCTTTGTGCCGTTACCCTAGCAACCGTTTACACTTCACGCCATGATAAAGTAAACAGTCAGAGTTGTGTACTTAACCCTTAAATTGGCAGCGTACTCCACCAAAGACATTAACTTTTTTTAAATTTATTGAGGCACTAATTAAAAAAAAAATACAATTTATTATTATTTTTAGCTTGCAATTATTGTATATTTTGTTAGAAAAAATATTTGAATGTGGTTCCATTGAAAAATAGCTGTCAAATTCAAAATGTTTTTGGAGCTGTCTGGCGTATCTGCGTCACGGGTAAGTTTTGTGTGTTTTTCTACATTTTTTTGGATGGGACTTGTGGTTATTTGTTTTTAAATTGCATAGGAACATTATAAATGATATCAATCATTCGTAATTTTGCGTGTAAATAATGTAATCGCCATTTTATAAGTTCATAACTTTGTATGTACTCCCTGAATACCGTTGCCAAGTACGTAGTGAAGTCCACAACATAAACTTTGGTATACACGAAGTACATTGCCTATTACTTAGAAATGCAAACTACCCTTGTTTTATTGGTTTTTATGTGAAATGACTTCAGTTGTGTCGTGAATTGTATGTCATACAGCATGTTCTTTTTCATTTTCAGCAGTGCTTGAACCTGACACGACCTGATTTAGCAGATATGCTTATATCTTTGTACCGAGCTTTGTACAAGAGCCGACGTCTTGAAAGGGGTCCGGTACATGGTGGTATTTGGGTAGGTGAAGGAGAAAATAATTCAGAAACCTACAGCTGAACGGCCGGTACAATATCAGAAAATGCTGTCGGACATTTTCCAGAAATAGCAGATAAGCAATCACGCTGTAGGTTTTGCAAAGATAGAAGAACTAAAGTTTTTTGCTTGAAATGCAATGTGCTCCTGTGTTTTATGGCAGGAGAAAGTAACAAAAGAAATTGCTTCCGCTAATCTCACACGCAGTAAATGCATATTATGTAGTTTGATAAGAATTTTGATTAATAAACTGAAGATTTTACTAAAATGTGTTTTATTCATATTTTGGCAACGTACTCCACGTAGTACGAACAGAAGAACTACTATAGTTGGCAACGTACTCCCCGGAGTACATAGATTTTCGCGAAAACTGTAATAGGTAGATTTTTTTACAATTTTTTTCAGTCATCTGTCATCGTAATAAACCAGGAAATAACAAAAAATAATTAATTTTTTGTAGTAAATTGATTTGCCAATTTAAGGGATAAGTGTCTTAGTGTACAGTTGTGTACGACACGGTCAATGGGTCTGTGTGACTATAATGTGGGTAAATGACATATTGTTACCGACCGTTTCCAGCTACCGTAAATAAAGGGAGTGCTACTTTTACTTGATTGTCTGTTTTTTTAAACCGGATATATTATTTTCCATGGCAAGTGGGGCAGAGGTGTATTTCGCAATATACGCCATTTCACTAGGAAATTATTTCAAAACATTGCTTTCTTATATGACGAGGTTACTCAAACTCATGATGCGACTAGAGGCATGATTTGGTAAATATTCTGTTGACATTAATAATCCCATAAAAGCTAGACTATCTGGAAGCAGCCTCAATTGGTCTTGACTGAAAGCTAGACATCCAATTTTATGATCACGATTAAAACGCCTTCGAGCCCTATGTTCCCAATGACACAACAGCACGATATCATCATCAAAGATCCGAATTTGCAGTAGAGTTTGTTTATTAACTTTCCTTTCATACCTTTCACATAAAACGTTATTAAACCGTGCACATCAGTGTTTTCTTAGCATGACGTCACAGGAAGTAAAGTTGACTAATGCCATTTAGGGCTTATGAAATTGTATCCCTAAGCGACTGCGTTCACTGCGTAGAAAGCACGGAGTAAAGAAAGATGAGCAGAGATGCCATAACGCAGATAAGTCAGGCACCTTCTTTTAGATCAATTTTTTGCGGTGGGTATGACCAAAACGACCAGTTATGAGTGAATCAACGAGGCGTTCGGGTTCTTTGAGACCTCTGTCAACAATTTTCTATTACAAAAAATTTACAGGTCCAAAAAAGGTTCTTTCCTCGTCCCCCGCACACCCACATTTTTGCGCGGTACTTTCTAAGGCGATTTTCCGTTATGGCACCTCCACTAGTCATTTTATTCTCCATGTTAGAACGAGACAATGTTTAAAATGATTCACCTTTGAAATACGTTCCATTACACAGCTATTAGTAAACCTTTTATAAAAACAAACAAGTTTAGGTTCGGTCAATGTTTTGTTACGGTAATTATTAAATTGCTGTCAATGGTAAAGTTGTTATTATGGCGTTTTATTGGGTAGAACTAATTGTATTGCTCAACTCTCTTCAAAATCGTGATTTATTGAACGTCCAATTTATTGTTTTAATACCTCATTCATTTGTACCTTTGATTACGTTATGAGTTCTGATGAGTTAAAAAAATCTATGGAAAATTGTAGGCATCGTCAACGCATAGTTATCTAGTATTAGTTAAGAATATTAAGACTGACAAGATACCGCTAAGGACAAAAGAATGCGGTTAAACGAAATAAATAGCTGATGCCAATACACAGTGGTTTTATTTACCAAAATAAGCGGTCAATAAGTAGCTACTTGGTAAACAACGTGTGTAATAAATCAAATACAGAAAGTAGTTTCATTCATTGACTGTATTAGTCATAGATCAAATAAAACGTAAAGAACTAACGGTTATAGAAAAGGAGTCAACTCAACGAGGTCGGAAAATATAGTGGAATATCAAGTATGACTCGCTTCGACTCCTCTCAAGTACCTGCTATATAGCCCGGTCTGCGGGATTGTTCGAAAGAGTTACCGCGCCCCTGGTACATAAAGGGCTTCAGCAGAAACATGACGGGTTTTAGTCAGTAAGATTCTGACACTTCCTTACGCTGCTGATTTCCCATGAAAAGGTACCATATAGCCTCTCAAGTTGTAGTGACAGTCAAAACTCCAGTGTCATTTAGCAGAGCCTAAGCCTAAGATCCCTAAGTTAGTACTTACTTTGTAAAGTTAAAGTTATTTGATGCGAGGATCTCCGCCAGCGACCCCCACAGGGTCCTGTGCAGCTCCCGCACCGGAGCCCCCCACCAGCTCGCGTGCCAGTACCTCACTGTTGAGGACACGCAGCAGTTCACACCTGGAACAATGGAGATCGTTATTGTGGGCAAAGAATATTGATTTATGAAGAAGGGAAGAAAGCCAGTATAACAAGGAACAGAAAGGAATGAAAGCATAAAACATATTGCATCGACCACAAAAAAACAATCGGGAACAGGACAAGAAAATCATTTTGGCAAGAAGGAGATTAGACCTGCAGGACATTTACAAGATTTATTTTTCTGGCAATCAAGCAACCATCCGGATTTAGAAAACTCTTACACGTTTACATTAGGTTAGTTAAACCTAATTCTTGGCGTTTTAGGATTGATTAGAACCAATTTGTCACAGCACTCTTTACTCTCACGATCTTGTGTGAAGATGACTCGACAAAATTAATAACAGCTATTAGCAAGATTCGTTTTATTTTGAAATCGTAACCTTTTTAACCTTTTTAACCTTTGAATTTTTAACCTTTATCTTTTGCCAAATTCCGCCTCGGACCATAAACTTTACTCGCAACAATACGTTAATAAATTAATTCACTATCTGATTATACTCGACATTGTCTAGTAATCAATCATGGAAACATAGTAATAAATAACTATGCGAATAAATACCTGTATATTATTGGCTACATTTAAAATGTCGCGTGTTTGACCTATCAGACAGAAGCTAAGCGGCGCACCTGACATTGAATGCGTCTTTCGTCACTCATCGTCGCCTACGCAACCCACTTGTTTTGTTATGTAAATAAAAATTCTTTTATTTTAGCTGGTTTTATAGTTACTAAGACCTCATCATTATCGCATCAGCTTGCAGTCCTCCAATCTACTGACCGCAGACCACCCGCAGTAAAAATTTGCAAAGCGCAAATTGAAGCATCGCTCAAAACATTACATAGGTACTATATGAACGTTTGATTTGGCATGTTTAATCAACCAAAGTCGGGCTTTACATCAGTCCCAATTTCGGATACATGCTAAGAATGATCAAAAGCTTAATATTCCTTAGTTTGGTGTTTAGGAAAAAAAACAGTAGACTGATAAAAGAGCTCTAAAGGGTCATAGTGGAAGAAAACCGTCAATCATCATAATTTTCCTATTAACCTATTGCCTTTAGCTACATAACAAGGCCTTGCATCGGATCAATAAATAACGCATTATCAAGAATGGCGTCTTCTACGAAATAATCAATATACATTCACCTATTTGCTATTGCAAGTAACCAGAACGAAAACTCTTTCTTCATTAAAACATCCAGGTAAAAATATTCAAGCTATATTTGACTCTGGCCAAATAAAATAACACGTTAGTTTATCGTCCGTCCGTCTGTGTTGGCAGCTCTTCAAAACAGCAACACCGATTTGTACAGCGTACGAATAAAACGATAACATTTGGACGGAATTAAATGATCACCTGGGTCATGGCAGGAGGTTTGGATCCTTTGAATTCATATTTTGTTTACGCCAATTACGATACCCTTAAAGTGCCTTCAAATATCTGGGATTTATAATACTTACTACGAACGGTACGAAAAGCTGGTCAAACTAAATCTGTGTCCTACTTTTGAAATAAGCAAGGATGCTCTAGCAAAAGTGAGTGCTCAAATTACATTCAATGCAATAACCAGTATTTAAAATATAAAGTAAATATTTCGATACACTTTTCAAGGCTGCTACACTTACATTTGAGTCCAATTTCAGATGAAAAACTTGATTCGAGCTACTTTCAAATGTACTTTTTTCACAAGTACAGTCATGTACGCAATTTTATCATGTGCCATCAATATAATGGGGTAATTGAAGCTGTCGTCGACTGTACGTTGAACGGTTAGGTACGTTGACTTGCGACAATTGATTAGTATTGTCTGGCTGGCCTAAAAATAGGCCTACGTCGTGGGCGTTGTAAGAGGCGACCTAGGGATTGTGACAGACTGTTACAATACCTTCCAAGATATTTATTTTGTTTTTAAGTATAAAAGCCCATTTAAAAAAACGTTTGCCCTAAAAGCTTTTCTGCAAAAATTTCCGTGGAAATAGTGAAACCTAAGATTACTTACTTTTTGATAATTAATGGCTATTTCAATGAGTGCGATAAAGATGATGAACAGGAACAATTGCATTTTCACTAAGAATTTAATGCAGAAATTGAGACGAATATCTGGCTCTACGGAAGTAGCTAGTAGTTCCTCTTCTTAACACTCCAAAATCTCAGCTTCCACATGGTAATATGATTATTTACCATACCCCGATTTACTCTTCAAGAAGCTTTACTACATATTTCTAGTCCAAGGTCGAAAAAACAGGGTCAAACACGAAATTTCGATAGCAAAGACATTAGGAGTGTTGATTTTAACGGGTGAACGCGAATACTTTCGCACTTTACTACAATTTGCATAGCTTACATAGCTGTTCACGGTCACTGGTTTACTAACTGGAGAGTGCAAGCGAAGTTAGTGGGTGACCTAGTCGTTGAAATTGGGGATCTTAGAGGTAAATCTTTAAACCCTTAGAAATATTTTCTTTAAAGTTTTTGAGACAAGAAGAAAAATAGAACAATGAAGAACAAAGGCACGCCTTATTTCTTAAGCAATCTTCTGTTAGGCTCGTTATGGAAGAGTTAGATATTAATAAATCTTTGTAAGGACTTGCTATTTAGATTCTATTTCTCCCAGTCATAAGAGTTGCAAAAGTATCTTATCACTAGAAAGGAACAGTTGGTTGGTCTCCATGATAAATAAATAAAATAGGTAGATAATTGACGCCCGATCCTTCCTTCAACAAAACCTTTCCTCAGTCGAGTAATTACACGATAGTGACCTTTATATATTTCATTTGGAAATTGAACTGGACATACCCATTTACGGTCATCGCGGTAAAAGTACAGCTCAACAGAAAAAGCGGGAAGTGAAAAAATTTCTACAAACAACAATTAAAAGTTCAGGAGCAGATAAATAAGGGCTTATATCTTAAGATATTTATCAATATCCAGGAAAAGATATAAGCGATTCAACAGCAAACAGTAAATAAAAGACGAGGTGAATGCACTGACACGGCCACCGCTCAAAGGCGCGACTTAAGAGTGGGCGCACACTGCAGACATCACGCGACAAATGTGCGATTTTTGCATATTTTTTTGCGACATTTTTATGACTACCGTGTGGCTAAAAAGGAATGGCATTTATTTTTGTTTTTATGTGCTTCCGACAACGCCTAAACTGCTCATCTTATTATGACTCATGGTCCGTTAAAGACCGCTACATCTTCTAAGCATTTTTTTCCTGCCTAGTTTTTGTGTCAAATATTCAAATTCCTATTGTGTTGGAACTTTTTTAAGCATGACATACTTCGCAAAAAAAGATAATTGTTTAACAGTAAATAGTGATGTGTAACAGTAAATAGAGTACAACAGTCAACTTTATTATGAACTGACGATAAAACGACAAATTCGAGTAAAACAGGTACTGTGTACTTAATACACGCATAAAACACAAACTTGTCTTAAAGGCAAGACTCATTTAACAATGTAAGAGACCTAGGTATATTACCGTTGTACAAAAGGGGTAGAGCGATACTTAATGCAAAAGCTATGAAAACTATAGATCCACCACTTTTCGACGACTTTGAAACCTTTAAAATTCCTTAATCCAATAGCCAAAAATTACGACGAAATAGCAGTATTGTTTCAACTTCACGGCAACCCTTATTTTGTAACCAAGGTCTCGGACCTTTCGTAGGAACACGTGTTTTTAAATATAAATCTTGAGTAAATTGATAAACAAAAAAATAAAAACAACCAGTCCTTAAACCTTCAACTTTTACTCGATGAAAAAAACCGGCCAAGTGCGAGTCGGACTCGCGCACGAAGGGTTCCGTGCCAGAGCAAAAATGGGCAAAAAATCACGTTTTTTTGTATGGGAGCCCCCCAAAATATGTATTTAATTCTAGTTTTCAGTATTTGTTGTTATAGTGGCAACAGAAATACATCATCTGTGAAAATTTCAGCTCTCTAACTATCACGGTTCATGGGAGGATAGCCTGGTGACAGACGGACGGACGGACAGAGGAGCGAAAACAATAGGGTCCCGTTTTACCCTTTGGGTACGGAACCCTAAAAAACGAATTGCAAAGGATACGAAATCTTTCGACGTAGCTATAATAAGTCATAATGAAGTTAATTAATTCAGTCACGTTTGAGCAGTAAAAGCGATTAAAGCGTTGCGACAGTCATATCACGTGTATGCAACTTACTAAAGTATAAATACAGGTCAGCTGTAGCAACTGAATAATTAAGATACAGCGCATAGTACTTTTATGTGCGTTTATGCATTTGCCTGCGAAAACTGGCTACAAACTGATCGAAGTTTGGGATCTGAAGATTCACCGCGGCCCTTGAACTCAGAAAGCATGGAACATGGGTTTTAGTCAATCAATATTCATCAGAGATGGGTCGTGGAAGAGTTATTTATTATCTAAAGTATTGAATTGAAAAGCCATAGGCTAGAATAGCCGATAGGGCTTTATTTTTGTGTAAAATCGGTCCTGCGCCTGATTTCTTTCCGCTCGTGTCAGATTGCCGTCACATGGGGCTATGAGAGTGAAGGAATATAGTGCATCCGTGTCTGCGCAGATGCTTGTGCTCTATAATATGTCCTGCGCACCTGGCATCTCCTTATATGAGAATAGCCGCCGTAGCCAAAAATGGGCTAGGACGACATTATATTTCTTTTTAGTTAAGGTAGACCTCGTCTAAAATATTGTATGCTTCGACGTACGACTAAATTAAACTACAAACAAGTAGAACACGAATAGGTTAAATAAATAGGCTATTTTTCAGTCTGTAAACAGTAGGTGAGATTGAGGTTAAGCACTAGCCCAGATTAAATACTAGAAATTAATTCACCTGACGTGAACGGATTTAAATGTTACGCATGCTAACCGAAGAAAAAGAATGGCTATGAAAACCTGTAAGAAACTTATCTCACTGTAATGTATAGTAATATATGTATACTAAATCTATGTATACTTTATATACTAATATAAAAGAGTTAACATTTTTTGTTAATTTTGTTCCCTTAAGACTCCGAAACTGAACCGATTTGAAAAACTAAATGGAATAGCTAATTTCTTAGTTCAATGGTTATGATTTACGACCATTATGACACTGAGGTTTGACAAACCTATAATTACATACATGAATTGGCCTTCTGACAAAATTGACCAAAACTACGCACTTTTTTTTAGATCTGTCCAGAAGTTTTCGTGCCAAGAAAAATGCTGTATTTATTTCAACCAAAACAAAACGCGATCAGGTGATAGAGGTGAGCAACACGCAATTTATTTATAATTAGGTAACTATGTTAATTGCTAAACTAATTCTGTGACCCGTTAATATACCTACTTGTATAATTTAATAGGCTATTTATAACCCTTGGAATAAAGGAATAATATTATCATAAAAATGTTAAACAAATTGTATGTTATGGTTATCTGGGCGGCTGATGTCACGGTTGGTCGTGCGATCTCAAAACATGAACATGCGTTTTTGTATACTTACTAGAGAATATTATAATGAGGTCTTTAGCCTGTTACGCGTAGAGACTTATTTTTTACTTGGGTACGTGGTCCTTAATAATTTAAACAACGGTTTTCATGGTAAAATCCTTGCAAAAGACAAAATACAGATGCCATCAAGTCATCCTAATGCAATCTGCCAAAATTCTTCAATCGACTTTCAAGATCATCACAATACTGGAAGATTAATATGTTTGTTTGGAAAAAATTTACAGATTCGGGTAGTTTGACCTGCTAGCATCTGTACTTATGTATTTCTGTTTAGTTCTGTTTCTGGAGTGTTAAGCAGTTCCCTTAGAAGCCGCGGAAAACTGGTTAATAATATTTTACCCTACTGGATAGGAGGCATATGCACATAAAATAACAAACTACTTCTGAGAAGTCAAGTGCCTATTAAAACTATATTAAGCGCCAATTAGCGTTTATTTAAAGCACTTACGAGTATTTATATTATGTTAGTTAATGACAGACAGGTCACACCTGATGTAATGGAGTCGGTTACTATCTTGGAGACAAGGCTGAATATGTCTCACTCACGTGACTGTAATTAGTTTTAGTAATTACTCAACAAGTGAAGAAAAACATAGTTTTTTTGCTTTTTTTGTAGAAGCACATTCATCACACTATTTTCCGAGGTGTCACTCGCGTTGCGAGAGAGCTCGCGTGTAACGATAAGATATAGCCCATGAAATTTACCAATAACGTGACTTTCTTCTGGCAGAATAATAAAATAATTTTCAAAATTGGTTCAACAGATCCAGAGATTATCTACTTAAAACTTCACAAAAACTAAAATATGTATAAGTATGGATTTATTATTATCTTCGAAAAGGAACATCAAGCCACATGTTTGCTGAATGCCCATACACTATATAAGTTCTTCAGTATGATTCATAGGTTATTTTGCGTACCAGAAATAAAAGGAATTGCAAAACAAAGGCCTGTTTTGTTTGTATCAAACAAAGCCTGAAGACATTTGGACTTTACTGTCCGCCATTTTGGATTTTCAATATTTGTTATTTAGAAGTCATTTGTCCCTGAATTTGTGGAACAGCATTTACTTTGTTTTGAACTCAAACAAGATTATCGAAAGTTGTATTTTAAATATATCTGTGGCTATGTTTAGTTTTGAAGTGCAAAAGCCATTTCCGAGTCTCAGTTACTTCACAAATTGTGGATATCACTACAAAATATTTAAAACAAAGCCATTTTTCGTAGTTAAGGGCTTATTACATTTGACTAAATTCAGTCGTCTAAATGATTCAGTCACTAAATTCAGTCAAATGTAATCGCATTTAGGAAGGTAGGTTTCATTAAATCATTTAGAAACCTAATTAGACAAACCTATTTAGACGACTGAATTTAGTCAAATGTAATAAGCCCTTTAGTCGACATAGATTTTCATAGTTTTCCCCAATAATTGCCAGGCCAGCCACCAGGTGCAACCCAGAGTTTTTATAAATAGATTCTGAAAAATATTGCCCCTAGCTATGTCTAAGTAACCGGTCCGTCTTGCCAGCTGACTCAGCAGTAACCTGAACTGGGTCATCGATACACCTTGTGGGATCTACACACCTGCCCCTACTGTTGTATACGACCTTTTGCTTGCCCGAACAAAAATAAATAAAAATGCCTTCAGTATAAGTACAGATGTTCTTGAATATTTCAACGTAAACGATACCTTTATTTATCCAGAAGAATACAAGCCCAGAAACGCCAGGGGAAGAAAATTATGCAAAAAAATGTTTCTGTTAATAACGAACTTTCCTCACAACACAGACATTCAAAAATCATTCCTAGTCTCAAGGAAACGCCATTTACCTTCAGTGAAAGTCTGCTAACCGACCCATTTAGTCGTAAGGTTGCAAACGTACCTTATAAAACCTCTAAGCCGGTTCAAACCCAACCATTCGCGTAATACTAGCGTAAACACCAACAGTACAGGTTTGTGTGCACTTGGTCAGTTACGTTGTATTCGGATAACTATTTTATCGGTACCATCGCAATGAATATGGTTCTAACTGGTTTGCTTTGGTCTAGTGACCGCAAGAAGTACCGACTAGTGGTACAACGGTTCGAATTTGAATTGAATCAAAAAGCCCCATATAGTCTTCCATTGCAATTCTGTCAAAACGTTCCATCACTGACATGAAACATTCTTGATTTTCATAGATATGTGAATAAACAGATTATCAAAACTATGAAAATCAATCAACTGTACTGTAACCCTGACGATGCTAAAGGTAATTGAATTTTTCCATCAATATTTATATCGCAAGAGCCTAGTCTGGATTTATCTCCTATGCTATCAAGACTTATGTAACTTTCTATGCTGTTTGACCCTTAGGGGAGAGAAACGTGGTAGGTAACTAACCAAAATTTCTTCGCTCGTGCGTAAAAGTAACCAAGAGAAACCGCGTAAATTATCTAGTTAAGCTATGATTTAATTTCTTTGATATGCCCCATGAGAATCTACAATGTCGTTGACCTTACACATTTAACAAGCGTTACGTCACTTAACATAGGTCGTTTACGTCATTATACCTCTATAAATTCAATGGTAACGTAACTAGGTGTTAATCCATCTGATAATATTGTAGCTTGTATTATCCATATAGTTGTTATGTTTAGCAAATTGTCGTGATTCTGCATTTGTGTTCCTTATTTAGTGCAAACTAGCAGTATTTTATCTTCAGCCTTATATCTTTACATTTTCTCCGTAGATTCCCATTCGTACAATAGCTGAAATCATCCGATCTTCCTGCCGAATTTAGATGTCAACATTTTTTGAAAATTATTTTGGCTTACAAAGATCTTGTTCGGTCCTTCGTGCCAACTAAATGACCTAACATCTCTCAAAAACCCAGTTCCTCAACACAACATACATAAAATATTAACATATTTCCTAACCACATTCAAAGTAATACA
Organism: Helicoverpa zea x Helicoverpa armigera; assembly: GCA_033682625.1. Lineage (NCBI taxonomy): Eukaryota > Metazoa > Arthropoda > Insecta > Lepidoptera > Noctuidae > Helicoverpa > Helicoverpa zea x Helicoverpa armigera. The sequence goes on from JAWIIS010000050.1 coordinate 1,457,420, forward strand.
AAAACGTGCACGGTTGAAGAAATGTAACATCAACCGTGACCGTACTCAGTGTCATGGACCACAGACAATGTAGAAAGCGAGTTATGAAGACAATGATGTACCAGCGGTTGTACACGCTTTTGTACCGGTTATGAGTGACGTAAGCAGTGTACGTACACGTGATCCAAGTTTAGACAGCTGTTTTAAGAAAAATGTGTATTGTGGTTTGTGGTATGTTAGCTACCGAATGAACTAAGGTATTTTGTCCAGTTGCTGGCTTGTAAGATTCTAGATCCTTTTCTGTTATATTGGTCTTCTTGTGTCGATCATTTGCACCAAATCTTCTCTAGTTTAGTGGTTATAATAGCCATCTCAACGATCCTCGGTGCCGAAAACTTTGATAGTCTCTGGGATTTTAATTCTGAATTAGAATCTATTTACCCAAGTGCAGCAGAAGGAAAGTAAATAAAAACAAATGTGTTGTATAAGACCAATCTATGTGATAGACGAAAATAATCACAACAGATCCTGAGTCCCGATCTTGAATTCCCCTTTCACGTAATTCAAAGTGAAAACAAAAGTAATCAACAGGGGAATTGGTGAATCACAAGGCCAATTATTACTGTCTGGGTTGTTATAACCAGAGCGCATGACGACACTGTGAATAAGGAGCCCTCTGTCTGTCTGCAATTTCAGACTTAATTATTGGGTACTGGCGCTGGTGAATTGGTAGCAGCTGTGGATTGTGAGAACGAAGTCTGGGGGTTCAATTAGTAGGTTCCGTTTTATCGTTAGGACTTTCTTAGAAGCATTGGTTCAAGTACCCACTTATTTGCAGTGATGGTTGGCAAAATAATAGCTATCAATTACATAAGAAATGCGAATCGCATTTGATCTGTTAGTTAGTACTGTTCGAAAAGGTTTCCTTGACCTTTCGTGAGCAACTCAATCTTCTTTCTTAGTTGTACTTATTTTGGTACAGCATTACAAATCCCTTCGTTATTGATCGGCTCTCATTTCGCAGCATCGCGATACGACCTTCACACAGATTGCACTTGCAAAATTATCATTTGCTCAAAAATAATGTAAACACATTGCGCGAGTTCTTTTTGCAAGCCAAAAGTGGTTGTAGTACTTATTCGCATGGTAACGGAATTTAAAGAACTATTCAAGTATATTATAGTACCAACCTACCTTTAATGAGAAGTAATGGTAGCGGTGCCATTTTCACAAGGGAATGGAAGTCCTATGACGTATGTTCCCATCATAATTCCAATTTATATCATAGGAAAAGTAGTCGGACAAGTCGTAGGGAGCTTGTTGTCTGAGAGATGCGTGTCGCACGACATTTGTAACCATAGTTAGTTCCCTAGACGACGTTCGAGAATTCCATTAGCAGATACTGGACGAATGTTGTATATGAAGAAAGAAATAGAATAGTTTACTAGCACGACAACATAAATCTGCAGTAGTTACGAAATGAGTAAAAACCACTGATAGTTTAATGTACAAGTACACCGAACGGTGAACGTATGATAAATGATCTAAATTCCAATTTGAGAGGTGGCACAGCCATAGCTTACCTAAGCTGAAATCTATGTTTCTCTAAATTGTTACAAGACTGCAAAGGGATATGAAAACTCCAAGGAATCAAAGAACATTTCCACATTTATTATTATTGAGTAATGACTTAGAACAAAACATGTTTATCAAGTCATAATAGACCCCCAGACCTAGATATCCAAGTAACAGCAAGAACTATACATTAGCATCACAGTTAAATACCTCAGACTAAAACACACCCTACCTTCAAGATTTAAAGTTGTTTTCACATTGTCCATGTCTCGATTAGGATATTACCCGTAATGACCGGGGAACTTGCATCATATACTGCATCTCGTGACCTAATTGGCAATGCGTTGTGTCACCTTGCCAAACGATGCATCATTATTTCGTTTTTCATGTCTCTCTGTTCGGGATACCCAATTTGAAATTCATTTTGTTCAACGATTTATCACTTTTCTTGGGTAATGTTGTTCAAACTAAATTCACGTTAATTTAAACTTTTTCGTTTGTTAGATATTTCTTCTGTAATAAATCGTGGGTGCGTTTACAGACATAAATCTCAGTTGTACAAACAGAATCAGAGCAACTCTATGTAGACGATGCAAATATTTGCGCGAGAGAATCAAATCTGGGGGATGTAGCGCGAAATTCTGTATCAAAAATGCATACAATTCCACATTTATTGCTTGGGGATTAAATTCAACACGTTATCGTGAAGATTAGTTAAGTTACGCCTTTATTGTCAGCCAACTTCATTTTAAATACGCAGAAGAATTTTCTATGCATGATCGTTGCGTGAGATATTCAGATATGGATGGCAAAAATATATTTGTGGTACACATTTTTTTAAATCTACGCTGTTATAGGTTATTTTAAAGGCACTTACCATTATAACCTAAAGGAGCGTTTTCCTGTATCTTAAATGTAAAAGGTATGTGGACCCTCTGCATGAGGAGTCTTGGGGGCTGCATTGTGCGGGCCCACGCGTCTTCCCGACCTTCACCCATTATGCCTATCACCTCCATGTTCCTGTGGACAAAGGGAATTATATTTAGAGTATTGATTAGAACATACATGGCTCTGAATCCTATGATGCTTAACCCCTTGTATGCCGGTGCGCAGATCTACGCGAGACACAATGGATTTTCTATTGTTCTCTAATTACCGGCTTCAAGAGGTTCATGCTTAATCTTAATGCTAGGATGGATCTGCTGATAGAAAGTTATTGACTGCATCGCTTAATCAATGTAGTGGTTTTCTTAATAATCACGAGTCTTTCAAAAATTTGACTTGATGTTTATTTGTTTTGAATTCACGAAGTAGGTACCTTTTTTTTCCGACGTCAAAAATCATCAAATGACCCCTCCCGCTGTGGGTTAGCAGCGGTGAGGGAGTGTCAGACTCTTACTGACTAAAAACGTCGTGTTCCATCATAGGCCTTTTATGTACCAGGGCCGCGGTATCTCTTTCGAACAACCCGCAGCCCCGGCAGGCCTTGGCCCTGCTGGGCCCCGCTGGGGTTGCTGACATCTCTTTGAGGAGGGCGTGGAACAACGCGCGCCGTCGACACGGGTCTGTCGTCTAAGTAGACAGAGGGACGATGAGCCACCCGAACTCACGGCCAGAACTAGTTACCTTTGAGTAAGTTACAAAATGCAACATTGTTCAGCTACGTCACTTATTAGCAACTAACTGAAAATACGCGTAAAGTAGGAGTATGCAAATTTTTAGCTAAACTGCGAACGAGTTAGCCAACTGCATTGCACCACATGTGGGCAGGTCAGTTAACCAGTTTAAATGTCAACCCGTTGACTTGGTTGGCCGTCACGGTTGCCAGGTTGCAAGATTTGCGTTCCAAAATGGGTCAGGATGGAAGAAACAGGACAGAAGTAGGTAAAAAAATTGTAAAAGTTTTTTTTTCTCATTGCGCAAATGAATTAATTTATCTTGGACTGGAAGGGGTTTTCTACTCAATGCAGTACTATTTTCGAGGAAATGTGTATCTTAATAGAAGACACTCAAATGCAAATGGGTCATAAAAAATACGGATTTCTCGAAATTACTGTTTATACAAGCAAAACACTACTTCTTAATTAAAGTATTACCTCAATTATAAATCTAATCGCCTAATAAAATATTATCTACTAGGTATAATGAGTCGAGGGTAAATAACGTCTTTATCAAGCAGTTATGCGTAATATCATAATATTATTGCCAAGCTTTATCATGTTTACATCTTTTTATTCAGCTGTACATTTTGATTAACTACTAATTGCGTCTTAACTAATTTCATTCATCAATTATTTTGCCAATATAAACAAATAAAGTTAGCCAGAATATATTAAAAAAAAACTAGCCGTTTTCCCCGCGGTTACGTCCGCGTCCCATGAGAATTATGACCTGAAACAATTACTTATTAAAATCGGTTCAGTGGTCCGGTGCCTTTAAATTAAAAACAAAAATCCTCTTTATTATGTTTGTATAAGTATAGAAATATAGATGTAAGCGCCATCATTGACGTAAACCATTAAGAGGTAAACAAAAAATATGCGACATACTAATAAAAGTTTCGTAACACAAATGTCAAGGGCATACTACGGAATTAAATACGACAATAAATTAATATTAAGTATAAATGAATTATGGCACCAGTAAGAACATAATGATTTGTCTTAAGTTAAAAAGTTTGACTTACGGCAGACTTTTTCTATTTAGATCCTGTACGTTCTATTGACTTAAATTATTTATTTATACATTTTATAATATCGAATTTTCAAGTCGGTCTGTGTGGATCCTCGAATGGTCCTTATTGAGATTACTATGACAAATATTCTGAATCACTATAAGAAATATTTCGAACTCCAAACTTCTTTTACCTGGCGCTTTCATTACATTACCGCCGGAAAGGAGAAGAGGTTCAATAGAAAATCTTTACAAGAATCTATACTTACATGCTACAATACAATACCTACATACAGAAAAAAATCTACTGAACTGAAGGTTGATGATCTCCGGTTCAAGAGTATGTAAGCAGGATGTTTCATTACATCTCATTCATACTTTAAGTAAGTAGTATTACAATAGATTTCAATAGAGTATAATTTGGGATAGTTTCTCAATGGGCAATGAATGATATTGAATGAATTGATATTTTTGGCAAAGAACGAATAACGATAATCAATTTCATTGATAAGCAGTCTATTAGGTATATTTTTCAATGATAATCGGTAATCTTTGGACGACAGATTTTAGTAGTGTAAGATAAGATTATATTTATGTTAAAAAAATATAAATAACTTGCTACAGAAAGAAGCCAGAGCCTACTCATATATTTTCAAAAATAATGTACCTATTGCCTAATGTAATTTACCTTGCAAGATTAGAACCGTGAAGAATACGAAAGTACCAAAGGAATTTTTTTCTAAATTGTTTAACCTTGCAATTAATTGTAATTACTAAGGTCACACAACTATTTCAAAACTAATAACTACAGGCGTACATCGATCTTAAAAACGACGTAATTTCTATGCGACTCAAGCTAGTGTAAGCGACAGTCTACGGAACCCATAAAGATAGACCATTTATGTTTCTCATAAATACTTCAGTTCTAAGTATTTGTTATTGTCATGAGAATTTAATACGGAGATTATTCTTCTTCTATAACAAGCAAGATTAAAATAACAGGAAGTTATCTATAGGCAATATTTTATAATCCGGAAGTACCCACTTCTTCGGTTCCGCTTTTAGTTATTTTTTATCACATTCGAAGAAGGGTTAGGAAGTGATTTTACATCCGTATAATAAAATTCATATTTAATGTCTATATTAACTTACTTAATAGGATATTCTGTTCTATTATGTATTTATTTTTATAAGAGGAAATACTGTTTTGTTTTTTTGTACGCAAAGGCTCCGAAACCACTGAAACGGTTTGACAAAATTCTTCACTGTTAGAAAGCGTCACTCTTACTGAGTAACTACATTTTCTCTCGATACGGGTAATAGTGCTTACGGGAAACGGGTGAAACCGCGGGAAAACCGATAGTAATAAATTAAATACAGTTGCAGGAACATTGTATTTATTTTTATTTATTTATTCGACTTACACGGCTTTAAAAGCCAAAATACATAAATCGTAAGTATGTCTTGAATATCGAATATAAATAATATGTTAACAGCGTAAACTAATAATAAACTAACATAATTACTTAATTATGAATATTTTAAAGGACACTTGTGGTGTTTACTTATTCTCGAGATTAGAAACAACTCATAATACGGTTATGAAACCGATAGTAAGTATGCGCAATGATTTTGCCAATGATCGGTTTGAAAAAAAATTGATAGACTTAATTTTGAATTATATGTTAAGCAAAGGACTACACTAGAAGTCAGACACAGTACACGTGAATAGGTATATTACTTAGTTAAAAAGATTGTCCATGGAGTTTATTCCCGGCTTTTCTAAATGAAACCAACTTTTTGGACCGTGCAACCAGTGTGGCGTTTCATAAGAGCCTGCAAAGGGTTATTTGAAATAAAAACATTGTCTTTGACTTCGAAAAAGGTTCTGTTAAGTACCTACTGTTTGTAAACAATGAACTTAATCTTGAATCTTGAAAAGCCGAATAGCTGCCATAATAAATTAGCAATTAAAATAAAATCATTTGCCTCACTTAACGTAATTGTCTATGTGAGTCATCAAGGGAATTACGAATTCAATTTCAATCAAATTAAATAATAATTAGGTAAACACGCTCATTGCCTCGCAAAGGGATTCTCTTTACCTTGGAGGTATAAGGAACGCGATGGATTTTTAGTCAGTAAAAGTTTGACTCTCCCTTACCGCTGCTAACCCACAGAAGGAGGTATTACTTATCGTTTCCCCGCGGTTTCATCCGCGTCCCGTGGGAATCACTCGTATCGGGATAAAAATGGCCAAAGTTACTCTGGAAGAGTGTAGGTTTCCAACAATGAAATAACTTTTTAGATCGGTTGAGTAGTTTCGGAGCCTTTACAGTACAAAACAAGTGTTTCCTCTTTATTGCCTTAGTGAAGAATATGTATTTAGTTTATAGTGCAAACAGAGTACATACTAAGTGTCCGAAATTCTGACTCAGAACGCAAAACCCACAAACTCTTTTAGCAGGAATACCAATTATTTACAGTACGTGCGATGTACAATTCTAATAATTTCAATGGCGGTTAAAAACACTTTCCTAAGGGAAAATGGAGGTGTATGTACCTATGATGTGTAATTGTGAATACCGCATGAAAATCCGTTCAGTTCTTTTTGAGCTTCTCCCTAAGAGATAGTATAGCAAATAGGCGATAGGTATGACAACTGAAAATATATAAGTAAATAGTCCAGTTATAACGTTATAGTTAAATGGTGCAACTCATCGTAAATGTTTCAATGGAGTACTTAAGTAAATACTGTATTTATAGTAGGTCATAATCGCAACAATCAGTATAACTAACTTTTCTTACGTTATTATAATAAATAGGTATATGAACAAACTTGACCTCTGGCCTTAAACTAACAATAACAATAATAAATAGTAATAACCATTTGACTTTGATAAGGAAAATGAAACAAGATGAAATATAAATTTTTTTCTTAATTGTATGTTCAGACTCAGATTTGAGAACCTACTCCTTTTTGGGAGGTCAGTTTAACTATTTTTGCTATTTTTACTTTATGTCACTGATCTACTACTTAATATAATGAAATATTTTTATTAGACAGTGCAATAAAATAATGAGAATTTGAATGCATAATAGACAACAGCCTTTAATATCTAAAGGAAACACTGCCCACAAGATATGTTATCTGTTTTGAATATAGGCTATTGTTCTAATTGTTAGTTCTGTTGTGATAGAGACAAAGTACAACACTGTTTTAGTTGCAACTGTGTACTGTGAATCACTTCGAATATCATTGTTGTTAGAAGGAAAAAACTTGAGTTTTGGAGTAAGATAAATGTACAGATGAGAGTTTGAGGGGGTGGAATATAATTATGTATTCATCATCTCCCTGAGCATTGAGGTTGTTGAGGTTGGCTTCCAGTCTAACTACATGCAGCTGAGTACCAGTGGTTTAAATCAAAACATAAATAACTCTATTACTCCACAGTAGGTACTAATCTTCAATTTCCTCTACCATTACCTGATACGCACTAAGCACACAGTCATGATCACGGAGGAAGGAAAGATGAGCGAAGATACCATAAGGCAGGTAGGTCAGTCTACGTCAAATAACCAAAACGAGTAATTAGGAGTGATCTAACGAGGCGTTCAGGTTTCATGACACACCTATCAATGATTTTTGGTTTTAGAAAAAATGGGAAATGAGAAATGAACCAGAAATTTTTCTCGTTCTCAGAACACCTTCATTTTGGCGATGCTACTTTCTTAGATTTTCTGTTACGACATCTCCGCTCATGATTCTGTTCTCCATTGTCACGTATGTATTGCTATTTCACAGTACATTCAGTACATGTGCACTTGATCTTATCAGTTCATAACTTCATAATAACACATTTCCCGTGTATGACTGTTATCACCGTACAGAACTGAGAATGTGCTATATCACTAGTCCACTGTAATCTATAGCAAATATACTTTCTTATGCTTCTTGTAGTCGGCTAAAAAGGTGTTGAACCAGTTTTTGGATCTAATATACAGACTTAAAAATTGGGATTAAACAGACAATCTGTCATCTGTAATCATAGGTGATAGGGTTGATCGCAGATATATAGGAAGAAAAAATATACTCCTAATCCACCTTACTTATGATACGTATGGTGAGATTAACAGTGTTTCAAATAAATCACGCTGGTAGACCACATTTTCATGATATTCAGATAGATCTGGTCAAACAATACTATTTTTAGCCTACATGTCCCATACCATTAACATTGAAAAAAGGCTTATTTAATACTTCTTGCAGATAAAGTACAACCACGGACTTGGTGTTGGGTGTTCTCCACTAGTCTACCATTGTTGAAAACATGTATTAATTCACATTATACTACAATAGGTTTTAGTGATAAAATTAGATTTGATTTTACCACAGACAAATAAGGAAAATTGATAAAAATAGTCTGCTTGGGTTATTGTTGTTCTAAATTATTAGAACCAATTGAAAAAATAACTTGTTGTCTATAGGAAGAGTGTTTAATTAGAATTAGAATATTAATGTAAACAGCACTATAAATAAATAATAATTAAGCAATTTAGTCATGTATACTCATAAATGCAGTTTAAGCATTGAATCAGAATATTCAATTTGAGTACTTAATGATAATTTATTTAAATGCATTAAAAATATAAATCAGACTTAATTGTAATATTTATAAGGTCCATTAACAGTTTACATAAATAAATTGTATTAAATTAAATATTTTAAATTACAAATGAGAATGTTTTACTTGCTTATAAACACAAAAATAAAAAAGTATTTATTGGTTGTTGATAAATTATCATTATTATCCTTTCTTTTTTATCAATGTGAATGCCTGCGCATACTTATACATAGTGTTTATGCTTATCTTAAGCACTTCCAAATGTCTTAAGCAGATTATCTATTTTGACTTTCGAATTTCCAATAAGATTGCCAGCAAACATGATAAGTTCAAAGAGAAAGTAGGTGGTACCTTCAATATGAGTAGCTTTCTTTATCATAGACAAGGTTCAGCAGTTTTGTTTTTATTTTCAGAGCACAAACAAGGCTATTAGGTTAGAGATTTTAAATGTCTGTCATAAGAGGCTCCAACTGAAGACATTTTTATACCTATTCAACAAATTAATTTATGGGGACAAAACAAGCACTCATTACTTGTCCAGCCACAGACACTGTAGTAATTAGAATAAATTGTAACATACGAATTTGCAACCTAAATTAATCATGCTCGAATTTAATGGCTAACACGAAAACAGTCTAGCACATTCTGCAGGATAACAATGATCATAAACACATTACTATTAGGTGTATTCCTTATCTGAAGCGGTGACCTTACCTGAGCAGAATAACTAACATCACGAACAGCGCCACAAGAGCGCCGATCATAATAAAAATATTTGGCAAATCTGCCAGAGTGAGGCCTGTGGAGCCCATTGTTCAGTCTGCCTCTCACTGTCACAACACTAATAAACACACCGAAACAATGCGAAAGACGGGAGCACGCATCAGTTCAATAAGCAGGCTAGATTTTTATCTCAAAAAGTCACGACCTTGCTGCAAGATACGAATTGCAAACCCCTAGAATCCTACTGTTTCACTTATTTCATAACGACTGCAAAATGCATACCGGGAGTGTTGCACAATAATATTTTCGTAAGAATATAAAAATATTGGCGGCGTTGGCGGACGCGACGACTATACGTTTTATCATTACATTATACCGTTCACAAACAATAACAATGATCATTGATCGAAAAATCAGGCAAATAACGTGTTCTCGTACGCGAGTTTTTGACAGGAATGAATGTTCGCAGGCAAGTTTAGCGACGACGACGACAAACGCAAGTCGCTATCTAGCGCATGACACGATTGAACGAATGATTCAACCCTGAAAGAAAGAAATAAAAAACCCGTTATAGCAGTAGCGAGAAAGAGATAGACGAAACAGCTGGCTCTTTTCCACGAATAATGTTTATGAATACGCGGTTCAGGTTTAGTACGTTGGATCTCAAGCATTTTTTGTAACTTTTACGGCTCCTTTTTCCAGTTTTCCCGTGTTTTCCTAATGAATGACTGAGACCCAGGGAGACCCGGGCCACTAGGTAGATAACATATTTCATTTCTTGAAGGTGGATGCGAATTAAAAGTTGTAATAAAATGATTGTTGTTCTAGTATAGAACCTCTTGCAGATAGTCCTCTTCCTATCACGGGGAAATGGTTGGTGGCAAATACTTATTTCAAATCTTCCTTCTACAATGGTATTACTTTACGCAGAACAATGATAAAAATCGCATTAACAGTCTTTTCTAACCACTTGCAATGTACGCCTAATTATTTTCCCCGTAGCCATTAAAATGAACTTGCGAATTCCTTGGTGCAAATTGTTCTCGAAAACGCCTCGTTCCTCGACGGCAAATTATGTAAATTGCACCGTCTACCATTATGCACTAAACATAAGCACCCTTTATCACAAGAGGGTGTGTAAACGCTGTAACCTATCGTAAAATAAGGGTGAAGGGTAATATTTTATGTAGTTCAAACTTAATAACAGTGTGTGAACTGTAGTCATGAAAATTACTATTATTTTGATGGGGATATAACGTGAATGGATTAGAAATCTAGGTTAGTGGTTGATTGTTCGGGTTTAGTAAGGGGAGAGACATATTAATTAAAATTACCTGCGTAGGTGGGTAAGTTGGGAACTAGTAGGTAATATTTTCTATCGTTATTAATGTTTCTAGATAGGTAGGTATGTAGTTGTCTACCCTCAACAACGGCTTGCAGCAGGACCTATGGATTAATCGATTCACGTACCTACTATGGCAATCAATCATTCTAATAGTTTGAATCGTTGCACCCTTTAATAAAACAGCGATCGAAGTTATAGATTTAATAAACAATGATTGCATTTGCATTTTAGATAACAGATCAACGAAAAAAAAATGGAAATATAGATAGTTATCAGTAAAATATCAATTTAGCTTTTAAAAAATACCCCCCTATTTTATTAGACTTAATAAAATCTAATTGGGGTAATTATTTTCTAAACTGAATGAACGGCAATCGTATGCGATCGACATTTTGTTTTACCCAGGATTGAATCGAATGCCTTGCTTTGAAAAACTTCGCGTGTACCAATGTTTTAAATTACGGGAAAATATTCAAATTATAGCCACTTATATTACATCGTGGTTATGTAATTGGGCAAGGGTTTACTTTCGTATGTTCAAAAAATATTATTATTCGGCTTAAATACGATAATTTATTATTTAAGGAAAGTTAAAACGTATAATATACTTAGGTAGGTACTACTATATAGGTACCTACCGTTCGGGAATGTGTGGGTGGATAAACCCAGTTTAATTTAGCTCGATTTAATGAATAGTTTGAAATAATTAGACAATATTTACAATAGCGTTACCTATATGTATAGTTACTTACTAATGAGATTTAGTTGCGTTGAGAACATAACGTGAGTTTGATGTCCACTTTCATGCAGACATAAGTTAAGTATATTCCTAAAGCATGCTGGTACCAGCAAAGAGGACCATCAGAGGTTGGTTACACTATCAAGATCGACCTAAATGATGATACATAGTTAAGTCTTTTTTCGTGGCCGACAATTAGCTCCTGAATCTAAGTATATGCCGATCAAAATCCTCGATTATGTATTTATTTATATTACATGTTTATTTGAACTCCGTATTTACCTATTGTCTGTGTTGATACCGTTAAAACATTATGGCCCCATGTCGTAGCCCCTATGACATGTATTTAACATCCATTACCCGCAACGGGCACTGACATCATGTATGAAATCTTTATGAAAGTGTAGTTCGGGAGACCAACGCATTTTCTTTTTTTCTAGAATATGATATAAGTACTTACTAAGTATAAAATTTTTATAAGTTATGTGTTATGGTGGTTGGGAATGATACCTGCCTAGTACCTATTTACCTAGGATTGGATTTTTTTCTCGTAAACCTACCAAGTATGTAAGTACCTATCAAGTGTTTTGGTGAAATAATGAAAAAGGGCCTTGTGGTAATGGGGCTACCTAATTGTTCCGCTCTTGTCTATTAAGTCTATTAAAACAATTTATTTTTCTTGTAGTATTTTCGAATAAGATAATGAATATCTGATATTCCCACATAATACTTTAAAGAATAAAGAAAAAAAAGTCCGTCGATCCTCTAGCCTACATTCCGCCCTACCACCGCGGTTGTCATGTACACAGGCCCACACAAACTGTAAACAAAACACCGATCGATATTTCCTTCAAGCACAACTAAAAGCTTGGCAGCCTTTGCAACGACAACTCGTGCACAAATTAAAAAAAATAAAATCGTCATTAACGTCATTCAAACCGGCGGGATTTTTGACATAGATTTTGGCGGGATATGCTCGCGAGTTTTCACGTTCGGATACGCGAATGAAGGATTCTGTTGTGTGGGACTGTTCGCGTATCAAGCTGTGGAACAACGTGGCATCCTGTATGGAGAAATGGTTCGGTGATAAACGGTTGTGGTTATTTGGCAACAACCTGCCGCTGCTACCAAGGAGGTAAGGGGATATAGAAATAGCCAATGTGAAAATTGACGTATTTTCTTTTCCTAAGTTCCCTCTTCCGTTGCGAAAAAAGGCTAATATCGCAAATATGAACGATCGATAGGTAGTGATTAAAAAAAATATATATGCGGGACACTAGCAAAACTGTCGAAATTCGCAATTTCTTCAATTTATGTAAATCTTAGTTTTCGGGGTGAAAATGTTGTTCAGTAAATAAAATACTTAAATGACTGTAAATTTTTAGATACCGTACCCAAAATTTTGGTTTATCCGAAGAAATGTTGAGGTCGCTATCTTAACTTAAACCTTAAACATTCCAAAAAAAAAAATACTTTGGATAAGCAGGGGTGACAATGTTTACCCTAGTTTAGCAAAATTAGTAACGAACTTGAACTTGAAACATCCCCTAACTTAGACAATGAGTTCCCTTGACACAGAATAATAAGCTGCGAACTTTATAAACTAATCTAATTAAAGTCGAATTTTGGATCTCCTTCTTTCCAATCGATCTATGGACGTAAATTTCAAATCTCGATATGAACACTTGATTCATTGATTTTAAAATTCATGCCCGCCCGACTTGCAATAAGAGCTATGTGTTATGTTTCTACTATAAAAATCATCACATGAAGGGATCATGCTGTGGGTGCAGCGTGAGGGAGTGTCAGACTTTTAGAAAACTTTTAAAATCCACCATGTTCCTTCTGTACTAGGGCACGGTAGCTTGCAAAGAGTCCCGTAACGATTGGCTATAGGTACCATAAAATAATGAAACGAGATACACAAGGGACGTCCCCGGCTATTTCTTTTATTAACGAAATGAGTATCATGGCACTCAAAGGCGATAAACGCCGTCATGTTAGATAATAACTTAATTACTCAATGCAATTAACCTTTCGTATATTATGTAATTAAGATGATTGAAACGTGAGCGATAGCCGTTGGCTTATCGGTTTCAATTATTCGTTGTAATATCAGGTAGACAGGTTGACGACAGTTATTGAAATTTCTGTTTACCTAACACCAGCGTTACAGTTATCGATCTAGTGTTAGGCTTTGGTCAACTTTTCCTCCTCTATGGACGTACTCTTCATAGCTAAAGGTCGTCTCCTTGAAAAGAGTCCTTCAAAGTTCTTACACAATCTGTCTCCAAGTCTGCCGATGGAGGACCAATGAGGACCATTACCTTCTTCAGTCGTTAGCAAAACTTGCCTAAATGGCAGAGTTATTGGGTGGTGATCCTTAGCCTTAGTATGAAATTATAATATTCAGCGTGAGAATCACCAGCTGAACCTAAATAATAGATTTTAATGATTCCTTTGCCAATGTATCTAATTAAAGGGAATAAAAAATAGAACAAAATCTTAGCAGTCGAACGAGCCCTTTAATTTTTTCTACCATCAGCTTGCAAGAAGGTTTTATCTTTTCCACTATTATTTCTAAAGAAAGAGGATATCAAGAAAACCTAATCTTCTTTATGACGGCACAAAAAATCTTTCCCTTCAAAATGGATGTCAGTTATTCTCCATGATTTTGCCATGATACCTTTAGACCTCTAGGTTATGTTTAGTTAAATACTTTGGAATAAATCCTACCACAATATCTGCTTTCTTCAAATTATGTTGGAGAGCAGAAACAAATTATGCAGAACACTTTTCGACTATAGGGGTTAAAATTTCAGTGCCACGATGAGAGGGGAGGAAATAAATAGAGCTATCGTATCGCCTGAAGTGATCACTTTCAGGTACCTTACTCACCATTTGCATATACGGTATTAATACGATAGAATTTTATCGTAGCAGGTCTCTTTGGCTTGAGTTTATACCATGTAGACCTAGGTTTTAGATACTTTCTATAGAGACTGCGCTATCATGGGCCCATCCTACAGGTACATTAAGTTCATTAGACAGTTATACTATCCTCCTATAGCATGAAATTCTATCGATAGCAGTTTAACACCCAACCGTATTCCGCTGCACACATTACAAAATTATCTTTAATAATCAAATCCCTTTATTTACCTACATGAGATCAGCTGCCGCGCCGTGGCGGACATTGGCTAGGATGCCATTATTATTATAAAACCAACGGTATTGAGCACCTTTCACCTGCTCACGTATTGCAGGACCATCACCCTCTTATTTCGCCAAGAGTATTACCAACCATATTCTGGAAACTCAATTTTAAATCTCTGTCACATCACTGTCTTTCCCGCAGGTCACGCGCGAGCAGTCGCGCGATGGAGCGTTACGAGAAGCTGGCGAAGCTCGGCGAGGGCTCCTACGGGCTCGTGTACAAGTGCCGCAACCGCGACACCGGCGAGATAGTCGCCGTCAAGAAGTTCGTCGAGAACGAAGACGATCCCCTCATTAGGAAAATTGCGCTTCGGGAGATTAGGATGCTTAAAGTAAGATTTTGTTAATTTGCTTTATCTGGTTTACTAGCTTCCGATATCTGTCACCCGGATCCCATAGGAACTACATCACACTCCCGAATAAATAGCAACCTTTGACTTTGATAAGTACCCTCCTTCGATAAATGGGCTATCTATCTATCTAAAATAAATGCTTGAAATGGACCAGTAGTTCCTGAGATTATAATTCGTCATCATCTGAATTCAAGCAAGCAAGCGAGCACACGAACAAACTCCTTAGACTAGTATATAAATCAAAGCAGTTTTTAAAAAGGGATTTTCCTACTATCTTCTTGCGATATGAAGCGTTGCACTATCTTCTTTCCCGAATGTCGGAAAATAAAAGGAATATAACTACGAGTCAGGCAATGACGAAATGAATGATAGTACCTACATAATTACGTACTATACCGTGTTACTATACTTATTTATTACATTAGGCCCACGAGAGTTATCTTTCTTCAATGTTTAAGATTGTACTGAACTGTGTAACTAAGGGTAACTAAAAAGCTTCCTTTTAACCTTCAGTTTCACGGTTAAAATATCCAATCCTAATAAGTGAAGTTATCGATAGATAATATCGATGACGTGGTTCCGTCAATTTGGACAATACGGAACTAATAACACGAAAACTTCACTTAATTGATTAATGTTACGTTGTGTTGTCCAAACGATCGTTATCTCAATTGATAAAATAAAGGTCCCGTTATTAATAACTATTCTGTCAAGTGTCGCGTTGATAAAATGACCCTAAAGTGGGCACATGGGGCATTTCAACATTTCTGTGACATCCATATGGTTAATATCTACATTCTGAGCAAATATTATTATGATCTATTCATATCCATTGATGCATTTTCACCTTTCTTTTATCTGCTTATGTACTTTATTTACTACTCCTTCTACTGACACTCTCCATTCTGGTCCTTAATTTCTCTTTATGTGCACTATTGCTTGTAAATGCATCATCCAGCCGTCTCAAAAATTCTGTCGCAGTTTCAATCCTGAAACAGACAAATGAATCGTACTAACCTTAAACTCATGACTCATTTCACTTAGGAATACTAGTTAATCAAGCACCTATCATTTTATCTATGTTAATTCCTTCACCTGCATTATGAAGTGACCTTTAAATAATAACGTTTGCAACCCCTCCAAGGCCAAGAGTACTAATAAAGAGAAAATTGGCCACAGATATCGATTTGTGCATTCACAATGATTATGGGAATTTAAAGATGGTGGTCATATATCAATTCCTAGACGTGAATCATGTTATCATGAAATACGTCGCATGTTTCAACGTATTGTGTCATTAAATTAAATGATACACGATTATTTATGCTGTACCTGTTATTATTTTAATGTGTAGGTATCCTATCTTTTATGTTCTAACATGAACTACATGGAAGAACATTTTTTTTCCTAGTTTTGACTGTCCCACCGCTGGACAAAAGCCTCCGTATTTGTTCTTCATGTCTCCCGATCCGTCAAGTTTTTCCACCAATCAAGAACATGCTTTGACAAAAATATGAGGCAGTCAACAACTTTGTCGACAAAGTTATGTTTTCTCCTTTATTAACCCTATTCTACCAGTATCTTCACTAAAGCCAGCTTTTCTTCTCATTATCTGCCATGTCTTTGTCTGTTAGCCTTAATAACTTCCCTGTCCCGTGAGTCATATGTGATACACACCGATTGTCTGCTTCGTGGACAGTGAAGTGGTTAAATATCTTGATAGACGCGTCCACAAAAATCGGTGGATATTTTGTCTTATTACTTTTTTAAGGCAAGACTGGTCCTAGGTAAGACTTGCTGTTAAGACTTACCAGTTTCAGACTACCTGTAACGACTACCAAAGATGTTCAATGACATGACAGCCATATAATAAGAATAAGCTAGGAAGTGAATTTGTCATTATTAAGGTATATTGATTGGGTCGACGGACTCACCCCTATCACATATGAAACTTGATTACAGTTGGAAAACTAAGTACATTGACCTTTGCTTTTACCCCCTTTAAAACCATGTATGCGTGACTGTAATTACAATTAATGTACCAAAGATTTTTATTTTGTGGAAACCCCCTCTTTAATAAGCAACTAAGTTATTTTTTTTTGCTTTTGTTTGTTTGTGTAGCTTTAAATGGAAAATGTAAAAGGTCAAGAAACTGACCGGACGATTAGAAAGAGGTAGGAAAGTGCAACGACTGATTTATTTTTAGCTAAGTCGTCAATTTTTTTTTTTATATATGAGAGTATACTTTCCTCTGATGAAGTTTTAGACTACTTCAAGATTACTTTGGGAACGGTTGGAGGTTGCACGTTGGTTGTATTTTTTTTTCTTTCAACCACTTATGTATTTATAGATTGATTAATTATTTATTATGTAACGTAACCTATTTGCTAATTGGGATTCCCCGAAAAACAACTTGACATTGCTTATGCAAAATACTTAATGAGTAAATAACATTAGAAAACATGTTTTCCCAAAATTATTTACTAGAATTATATACTAGAATTATATACTAGAATAATTTGGAGGTGTTATAATTAAAAAAATACTAATAGGTATATTTTCCGCAATATACATTTATTTGAATAATAAACCGATAGTTGAATAATAAAGTTTCAATTTTGGTTAGCACAAAAATAGATTATTATTGTCCTGTATGTCCTTTGGTAGCAAATGTCATAATAACAGGTTAATTAATGCCGTAGGCGAGTAAAGCTGATTTTTTATGCAATTTTTATTGATACTAGTTTCACTTTTTGCATACCTATGAACCTATTACTTATTTGTTACGATAAACGGCTGAATACACAGATAGTTGGACAGGCAAATTCATTTTGTAGAGACGTTCATAATATAAGTTCAGAATACAATACCATTTAATCCTATTCTTCTTTTTTCGTGTCGATGACATGTCTTATAGTGAACTACACTTTGTCAACCCAATATACAGCGAGAGCACGGATGCGCCCATTAGGTCCTCCCGTGAACAAGTTTCAGGGCACAGTGGACATGCGATGAGGTAGGACATGGTCTGCACAGCAGCCCCGCACTCGCACCCAAAGTCTTTGCTCTTTGCTCTCTCCGGACGACCTGTGTTCCTATAACTAACTAGTAATCCAAGTTTCTTGTTCGCAGAACTTAAAGCACCCTAATCTAGTGAACCTGATCGAAGTGTTTCGCCGCAAGCGCAAGCTGCACCTCGTGTTCGAGTACTGTGACCACACGGTGCTGCATGAGCTGGAGAAGTATCCTGCTGTGAGTATACGTCATCATCATCGTCTATCATCACCTAGTGATCGAAGTTACTTCTCTAACAAGGCGATATTGAACGTAATTATTTTATTTTGTAAAAATGTCTCTATTATTAGAATTTTATGGGCACCGTAGTAAGTTACATAACTTAAGGAAACATTGGCATGTTTTTTTTATAATAACTCATCAAATGCCAGCTCGTCTGTCTTGTATCCTTGTGGACCTAATAATAGAAACAGTTTTTCGAAAAAACATGCGTATCAAGTTTCCAAATACCTATTTCTTCGTAATGTTGTATGTTGCTATTCATAAAATATTATACATACATTGATTGACACAAATATAATACTCAGTACAAAGAAAAACATGAAGCATTGTAACTGAAAGAAAGTAATACTTAAAGAAAATCAATACATACGACGTTAACAACCCGTAAAAATGTCAAATGACCTTGCTACAGTTTTTACCTTTCTCCTTATTGTGTACCTATAACAATTACCAAAAGTTTTAGTCTTTTTGCCTCAAGGGAACCACATTTTATATTGTCAGTACTAGCTTTTGCCCGCAGTTTCATGAAAATGTTGGTGAGTCTGACAACCAGGGGCTATTATGTTGCCCGGGTAACTGGGTTGAAGAGTGGCTCTGTGTGGAAAACTGGTACTCAGTTGCGTCTAGTTAGACTGGAAGCCGACCCCAACAAAGTTGGAAAATGGCTAGGTATTATGATGACTCTCATTAAATGATATCCTTCGTTCTTCTATGACTAGTTTATTAGAAGAATATTTATAGACAAAATAACACAAAATAACTTGCTTAGCTATTTAATATTAAACAAACCTGTTATTATGCAATCATTTGACTTTGAAAAAAACTTACGAAGTTCAATCAAACTGAATATTAATTTAGTTCGCGTGATCATATCTATTTTAGTTTTTACAAACCGCTTAGTTAAATTACTATTAAAAATCTTTGTTTTTGTCTCAATTTATATTGCAAAGTTTCTAGTAACCTTTATTTTGACGCTATTATGTAAATCAATCATCGTAATACGTATTTCTTTTTCTGGTATAATTTTTATGGTATATAATACTTAAAAGTAGCTAGGGAAGTGAGTAATATTCTATTTAAAATATCGAAAAAAGTTTAAAATCTTATTACTAAAAGAAAAAAGAAATCTAAGGAGGAACAATAATAGATTAGAGCACTTCATAACATTTTGGTGAAAAGTTTTAGTTTTAATTTACTTCTAAAAGTTCAACGTACGTAAACATACTCCTTTAAAAATATATACACATACTCATATTTTGGAGAGAAATCTAGAAAAATCTCTCTATAAAAATAATCAGGCGTAATACTACGTCGTGCATTGAAAGGGCTACTGTCACGACCCCGTCACGAACCCCATAGAAATGGCAAGGGTTAACGAAAGCATTTTTCCTCGGCATAACAAATAAAAAGTCGATTCGCGATTCTAATTCGGTTGAACGGTTTCCAATCGATACTATCGTGAGTTTCGATGTATTTTTATCTCTGAATTTGTTAAACGGTGAGTATGCACGTGGATTTTGTTTTACGCGAAAATCTGAGCCAAGGACATATTGGTAAACTCTTTTGTTGACTGTAATCTATGCACTGTGTGAAACTATAAGCTATCAAATAGTGTAGAATGTACATAATCCGGATTATGATACATTGATTGACCACATTATAATAAAATTACATAGACCAGTAGATATATCTATCAATTCCGGTGTTGTCAAATAAAATTTTAATACCAAAAATATAACACCTATTTATTGTTTAATGTGCAGAATACACGTAACTTTTCATTTCACTCAAAAGTAACCTGAGCTACCTCATAACATTTTTCTTCTATTAAAACATAACCACAAACACACACCGTTAATTTTATAGGCACAACAGCATAAAACAAAAATGGCCGAAGTAATCGGTAACAATCAACTTCGGAAGTCTATTAAGTAGATTGGGGTGCACTCCCACCGCAGTGGAAGCCGCAGTGCCATGCAACGACCGCAGCTAATAGCTGATGTGAACGAACCTTTACTTTTGTTGTGCATTTTGGTCGGAACTCTTATTACGGTAGACTATGCAAATAGATGGTATTTCTCTGAGTTTTTGTATGTCTTGGCGATCGTTACTACAAAGACATTTTACTTATTGTGTAACTAGCGACACGCCCCGGCTTCGCACGGGATAACGGTGTTTCCCCACTATTTAACGTATGTTACTATACATATAAACCTTCCTCTTTAATCACTATATCTATTAAAAAAACCGCATGTAAATCTGTTTCGTAATTTAGAAGATTTAAGCGTACAAAGGGACATAGGGACAAAAAAAGCGACTTTGTTTTATACTATTTAGTGATTTTAACATATTCATTAAAAAATGATTTGAGGTCTAAACAAATAAGGTGAACGTATTTTTTTAATGTATTTATTCAACTAACAGAATTACGTCTGTACCTGTACCAACCAAGTGTGCAACGCGCTCTCCATAGCGTAGCAGAGTCGCGTAGCACATTGATGCGTAGCACAGACTGCGTAGCATTCGTAAACTACCTGCGTAGGCTTGAGTCACGGGATACGTAATACCACAGATTACCTTAATAGTGACTTCGTATTGCCCAATTTATTTTAGTTTCAACTGTGCGCTAAAATTGGCTTGATCGCTTTCTATGAAATATAGGTGAATTTATTCGTTTATTTTTTCCGTCCCTATTATGTAAATGCTGCGTTTAAGTCCTACTGATGACGTAGAAACGTAAATATACGTAAAACCGCGCCGCAGGTTTTTCTTCGCTTCGAATGTGCCGCGCGTAAAAAAATCACAAAATGACAAAACATATCCGTCATCAAACCAGAAATTCTCTTAAGCCGCGTACGCACGTACGAACAAATTTGTTGCGTTACATGATATGCAACAACTTGGTTCGCACGTGCGTACCACTATCGAACACCGAACACTCTGTTCGTCAAACATGTTCGCGGCGATCCTTGTAGTATGTTCTGTATGGACGGTGTTCGAAGCGCTTTAATAACTTCACAATCGACCACTTCCAACGGCACCGTCATGGCTACTAAGATAGAGTTCACGACTGTTGTTCGCGAACGCGACTCGAACTATGTTTGCGTTCTTGTTCGAATATGCCGTCCATACGTACGAACCAAATGTTCGGGTCTGGTGTTTGTGTTCGCTATGTTCGTGTTCGTACGTGCGTACGCGCCTTTACACTTATCACCTAAAACTGTCAAACATTCTTCAAACCACTAACTCTACCTTTTTTGCCAGGGTTGTCCGGAGCTCCTCTCCAAGCAGATAATCTGGCAGACCCTGCAGGGAGTCGCGTACTGCCACCGACACAACTGCATCCACAGGGACGTGAAGCCGGAGAACATACTGCTGACGTCAGAGGGCGTCGTCAAACTGTGCGACTTCGGCTTCGCTAGGATGATCAGTGCGTGTGACTTTGTGACTTTTGATGTAGATTTTCTTAGTGCCGCAAGCCGTTTTAGGTGTCCATGGTTTTGCACGACTTTCGAGGGAATTACGTCCAGCAGCACGGTAAAAAGTAGGTTGTGTCTTTAACAGACCATAAGCTATTTGTGTACCAAATTTCGTTTAGTCGGTAACGTAGTTTTAGCTTGAAAGCGCGGCAGTCAGACAGATTGGCAGGGCTACTTTCGCAATTAAAATATAAGTATTTAAGTAACGATTATGCTGATTCTTGAGGTCCCTTTAAGATAATTCAACGCACATTTTGCAAATGCATAATATAAATATTTTTTTAGTAATTCCAAGCGTCTGATGTGTCTCAGATTTATTTCTTCACATATGGGACTTATAGCAAGCCTCTTTGGTTTGAGGACATTTAGCATTATTTTTATTTTTTTTCATTCGAATAAAGGACAATGCTCATGAAGTATGAGAAAAAAACCCAGGCCCGGCGCAAAAGAAATGTAACTCAAAATATAGGTAAAAATAAGTAATTAAATATTACATAGGGGGCATTATCGAAATCAGTGGCTATATGTGTGAAATTGCTATTCGAATTTTAACATCTGCGGTACATTGCTACTCAAGATTTTAGAGGTAACATAATGTATTAGTAAAAGAAACAGCAAACAGATACAGTTGTGGTTTAATAGTGTACATAATGACATGTTTATAGCAACTTCTCCACTATTCTACCTACTTTTACAAGATAATAGGATGATAGAACTAAAACAGGATATGAATGTACTTTTCATTTTAATAATAACGCTTAAAAGTCATCGATTCTTTATTTCTAACACGACGAGATGCAAAAATGTTGCGGGATGCGCGAACTGTTCCTCATGTCTAGCCCACCCTAAGTAATGTAAAACGCTCATGACGCGATGACGTGGGCGCTGCAGCCTGTACTTCGGTATTGATTTATCTTTTTGGAGAAGCTTATTACTTGCCATATTACTTGTTTGTTGTTTAAGATAGCTCTAGTATAGTTTAATTAAACTAGGTATAAGCCCCAGCTGCTCATGTTACCCCTTTAAAAAATCAAATAGCAATTTCATACATTTAGCCATTGATTTCAATGATGCCTCCTATGCAGTATTTCATTACTTATTATTACCTTTAATTTGAGTTACTTTTCGTTTGCGCCGGGCTTGGGTTTTTTTTGAGCATTGTCCTTTCCCACGGTGAGGCCATAACATGATGACATATTTCACACCTTTTCAACAAAAGAGAGTAATAAAGTTATTGTAGTAATTTATGAATGTCGTAAAATCATTTTATGCTCTTGCTTGTTAGGACTTAAACCTTAAACTTAATAAGTGTGAAAAGCCAGGTATATTTTTTCATTTAGTGACATAAAAGTGTTATTTGATTCGGGAAAATATAATTTTATTGCGCTGCATTAGTTGAACAAATAACAAAGGGTTATTTACCCCGAAATACTGAAATGTTCCTTAACTTTAACTCTTTCTGTCTTACGGCCAGTTTCTTCATCAAAAGTTAAAGTTAAAATAAAGTCTAAAGTAAAAGTAACGGTCAAATTCGTTTTTTCAAGGCTAAAGTGACAGCAAAACTAATAGAAAAATTGAATTTGACCGTTACTTTAACTTTAGACATTACTTTGACTTTTACTTTAGCTTTAACTTTTGATGAAGAAACTGTCTGTTAATTACAACAAATTGCTACGACAGACAGTAATTCAATTAACAGTAAATAATGAAGTTTGAGTGACGTTTTAGTATTCGGTCGTTAATCAATCAATTAACAATTTAAGAATACCTAATCTCCTTCGTATCAACATCAGATGCTACGTTACCTTTTTTAGAACTCTTACTGACTACTTACCACTATCACAATTCACCATCATCACAAACAACAAAGCGTTCTCCCCACCGATTTGTATAACCTATCCCAACCTATCCCATCTATCCTCTCTTTAAATACAAATCACCATCATCACCGACAACAGAGTGATCTCCCCTACCATTTCCTATAACCTATCCCATGCTATCTTATCTATCCTCTCTCCCTAGGTGGCAGCTGTTCCTCAGAGTACTCAGTGCACACCATGATACCCTTCGGCGTGGACGTTCGCAGGAGAGCTAGTAACTATCTCATTTTGATGGCTTTTGTAGCTAGAGTAATGATTTACGGTAGTTTGATATAGGTATGTAGGTAGCTAGTAATGTTAACGAAGTCTAAAACATCGTAAACGGCTGAGCTAAAAAGGGGTCAAGCGACAACGTAAATATCAGTTTTCTTAAAACGACTATTTACTATGAACTTTCATAGTGAACAGTACGAAAAACGGATGTTCAAAAATGTTACCAGAGAAAATGGGCCATTTGATAGTCCATTCAAAATAAACAAAGTTGCAATACATAATTCCCAAAAGTTAAAAAATGGTTTGAATATGGATACCACTTAAAAAAAATACAAACATCCGAAACGAGAACCTCATTTTTGATTAGTCGCTGAAAAGCCCCGTATATCGTGTCAGTCAGTTTTCAAAGTGAACAGTACGAAAAACGGACGTTCATGTTCTACATACATAATATTTCAAATATAAATAAATATTTCATTTAAAATACGGTAAAGTGCATCACAACAATAGGAATTATGTAACCCGTTACATACCTAGTGACCAATAAACATATTAATGTATTTTGCCATTGTTTTCACTCGATTAACTAGACGGGTTAAACCAGGTAAACCTATTTAATATTAATATAAAGTGTGCCAAACCTATTTTAAAGTAAAATCTATTGGAATTATTAAGCACGCTCCTCATTTAACTAACTTTAATTGGGTCTCGTACTGAATTATAGTTGAATCGGTTCATTCAATAAGGCAAATGAATAACGACCCTGATTTACGGGTTAAGGGGTCAAAATGTATCAGACATGACTGGTTATTTTATTAATATGCAATTTTTGCCTGTCACTGACTTTAAAACCTTGAAAATAATAATTAAACAGGACTAAAGGTGCTAAGCAGTGAAGGATATCTTCCGTTTTACTTACTCGTGGTTAAATATGTCATAATTTACACATCTAAGATGTATTAAATATATGTAAAATCAAATATTGGGTCCTAATTTAGTTATTTCATAGGTAAAAACATTACCCTCCTTCTGTACAGTCGTGCAAAAATAAAACCGAACGTTAACTTATAAAGGTTTTTTAAACGAATACAAAATTGGTGTTAAAAATCCAATAACATCGATACGAACTTTCATTAATCATCATTTTATCGACAAAAACACTTCGTTTTAATCCCTTTTATAGTTACCTGTCCACATTTCTCCTTGATCTAAGTGAACGATAAGCCATAGACTGTTTTCCAGGTTGAGCTTATCGGCAATCGGCCTCTTGGCTGATCTGAACGGCTGATAAACGTATCGACGATGTATAACATGGGGGGAACGGAATAAATCGTTGTATGCATAATTTTCTTTCAAGTGCAATTTTCATGCAACCCCTATGGAGTTTAAATTAGGGTAGTGATTTTTTTTAAGTGTGGGAGCTTTTTTTTGGTGGTTGCGTTTAAATGGGTAGCTTAATTTTTATTCTATTTTCATTATTGATTTCGATAAGGTACAATAATGTATGGTATTGCATTATGTTGTAAGTTTTGATTTGGATAATGTGTTCTTCAAATACGAATGTTCCGTGAGTAGGTACAATTTTAATCTAAGAAGTACCTATTAGACAGTGTTTGAGTAGATCTTCAGTCACTTTAAAAAAAATTATGTGGTGGATATTTTCGTTCCATAAACGTTAAAGATTAGGTACCAATAAACGGTATCATTAGTAGCCTCTGGTTGACTTTAAAACAAACCTCTTTATCATTAAGAATGCTCCTTAACCACGTTTAACTGCCTGCATTTACCTTGAAATATCTCCAGACACGTAATAAGGCTTTATTTAAACATACGCTACGGTATTTACGTACGGTGCCCGTATATATAAGTCACATACGTTGCATGCTTCACGTTATTTACTCCGCACGTGAACCGTTTTTTATCGATCCAGGCTTTTAATGGTCGGTAATTCGATGATTTATTTGATTTGTGAGCCATTTAACATGGTTTTTTAAACAAGCTATTATCTACTTTCTGCAGGAAATACTGACTTGCATTTATGGTTAATCGGTTAGTTTAGACTGAAATCTTGGAGACAGCATATTTAACAACAAATACTTTGCGTCAAACTTTTTGTCATCATGAAAAGCTTCACGAGTCGCTACGCAGAAACTTTTTTTTATAGGTGACTGAAAATTTAATGTTGCGAGAACTTACCATACAACCATTGATTGCCTATCTGAACTCCTCAACCCAGTTATCTAGGCAAAACTGTAAGACTATTTGTCGGAATTTCTGGCTACTGACTACCGTATAACGACTGTGTAGGAAGAGTTTCTTGCCGGTCTTCTCCATCAGACCAATTTTTTGGAACTGCGCAACCAGTGTGACGTTGATAAGAGCCTGCAAAGGCCTATTTGAAAAAAGAAATTGACTTCGACTGTCAAGGATATATATACTTAGAAATAATGACAGGTTTTTTTAATCTGAATAAGTATATGAAATTCATGTAAGGTTGATTTTCAGCGATTTATGAGATCAATATCGAAGTTGATGCTTGTCCAAACGACATGATGGCGTGTTACGATTTGTATGTTTGTGTGTTTGTTTGTTGGTGTGTTGACATTGTTATGTAGGGTACAAACCCAGACGTGTGTTTAATTAGTGGCTGTATGTAAAGTTCTCAAGTTCAGTGACCAGTACCTAATAATGATCGTTTAATTTAAAATTTAAGTACTGTATTAATTTACACTTTAAGTGGTCTCCTGGCGATTAGCTATCGAATTGGAAACAGAAGGAGGTTTACATTTAACAAGACCTGGTGTTAAGTTTTTTCTCAAAAATATCTTTCGTCTCCGCAGACGATGACGTTGTTTCCTAGAAAAGACTGTTAGGACGTATTGGATTGACTTTATTTACCTATACCTTTCGATAAATTGAGAAAAAATATAGACTGAAAGAAAGCGAAAATGTACTTATTGACGAAAGAACGTAAAAACATGAACCGTTATTGTTACCCTGATAAATGTCAGGCTTGCGTATACGAACAGAACATAAATAAAGACCGCTTTTGGCTGTTAAATAAATGTTATTAGACAAGAAACACCATAGAAC
This sequence comes from Helicoverpa zea x Helicoverpa armigera, assembly GCA_033682625.1. NCBI lineage: Eukaryota > Metazoa > Arthropoda > Insecta > Lepidoptera > Noctuidae > Helicoverpa > Helicoverpa zea x Helicoverpa armigera. The sequence continues at coordinate 1,484,610 of JAWIIS010000050.1, forward strand.
TCCCTAAGTAAACCTCGGTTACCGCACTGAAGCTCATGAAACAACCGCAGCGACCTCCAACCGTATGGCAATGCTAAGGCCAAGGCTTTTTACTTAATAAATATTAGGTAATGTACTACAGTACTGTTCTCGCTTTAATTTATAGTATAATGACCGAGTGTACCTACGAATTTATTATTCGTACTTACGTAACCGTTTGTTGGACGGGTAGACTAAAGACATCTAGAACCGTTTGGATACATATTTTAAAAATCGTTATTACACGAGTAAAGTTCTGGTCGAAATTTTCACGGAACAGGTTATAGAAGTTTTCCTATCCATATCACCATTCACTCAATCCATCTGGTGACTCTTCGGTCGTCCCTCTAAAAAACTAAAATGTATCTACGATCTGGTTCAAAATCTTCCCAATAATGATCATCGCACCTATCTCCGCTTCCAATAGCCATACCATGACGACTGTGTTTCCCATAGCTCGTCGTTTATACCAGTGAATCTTTCTTTTTTTTCTTTCACATTTTCATGAATTTTTGTCTATTATCTTAATTTAAATTTTTGAGACATTTGAGACCTCAGACATCTTAAGTTTCCAAGACGGAAACACAAGACTTAGGTATAAGAGTATAATGTGCTCTTTAGAGACCAAAACAGATGAATAAAAGATAGGCTTCCGTTACGAACCTATTTATGCATTCGATCTCAGACACGCAGCGAATCACGGAAGGCTATAAATAGCCAAGGTCTTACCACCTAACGCCATAGGTTCTATTACATCCTACCAGGGGTTCTTAAGCCATTAATCAAACTATCCACAATAGGCGATCCGCAAATAGATCGCCTAACCTTTACCTCTGGTATTTAAAGAATACTCCTTTGTGATGGAAACTACGTAGTTGATAGCTGTTATGCAAATCGAAATACCTATATTTGCTGTGCCAAAATGTGCCTAACTTTGATTACTTAGTATTTTGGCGTAGGCGTCATCGACTTGAACAAAGCCAAATCAAAAACTTATTTAGGTAGCAACTTATTCAAATTAGATTGCAAATTGCTGAACTTTGAAACTAGAACCGTAGGTTTGTTGTATTTTGTTTTAGTTCGAGACCAATTTTACATACTTACCTTGAACTTTTACTCCTATAATACTCCTATTAATAGACTTTTACCTCCCCACTCAGAGACATTTAATGATTACTTAAGTCACTCCTTAGTGACGGAATGTCATACAAATCCTTCACTAAGGAATGGCTTAAGTAACCATTAAATGTCTCTGAGTGGGGAGGTAAGATGACATCCACACTTACCTGTCTGATCCTATCACCAAACACTTTGATTACGGAGCCCGGTTTCCTCTATCCAGAAACAACAGACAATCACTGATCACTAATGGTTATGCAACATGGAAACTATTGAAAACGATCTATGGAGATAAGTTAGTAGGGAAAACATAGAGTCATTTCTAGCCGGTCAGCAATAACTGTTGTCAGCGTTCATACTAGTTCACCTGCCCATTTTAGTATATTCATGGTAGTCGTAGGTACCGTTCAGACGCGTCCATATATCTAAGCATTATAGTTCTTCACCATTAACTAACAGTATGTTTCCGCCAACATGTCCAGGCCCCGGGGAGAGCTACACAGACTACGTGGCGACGAGGTGGTACCGCGCGCCGGAGCTGCTGGTCGGCGATACCATGTACAGTACACCCGTTGATGTTTGGGCTATAGGTATGTTTAACAACATCATCATCATCATCATATCATAATCATCACCCTTACTTTCGTCCCTCTGTTGGGCACAGGCCTCCTTAAGAGGACACAAAGAACATTGACTGTTCCTATTCTCTTATTTCAGGCTTTTTATTATAAGTATGTAAACTGCTTGGTTCTTCTATTAGCCAGCCAAGTCCACAGTTAAAAGTGGCCTATACCTATACATATAGCAATGAATGGGCCCAAAGATATGTACGGCGCCATAGTGGGTTCAGTCAGAGCGTTGGTGAATTAGTGACTTTTATGCGCTAGTTAACATGTGACGACGTATAAATACTGAAAACATTTCCATTTGTATCCAGTAAGACTAGAAGTATCCTAAACCGAATTTGCTATAGCAGTTACTAAATTCTAGCGCCTACCATTATCTTCACATTCACAAACACTGAGATAATAATTTCATCAGGCGCCTCTGGTTCCAGGTTGCGTATTTGCAGAGCTCCTCTCAGGTGAAGCGCTATGGCCCGGCAAGAGCGACCTCGACCAATTGTACCTAATACGGAAGACATTAGGAGATCTACTGCCTAGGCATATGACTATATTCTCACAAAATACCTTCTTTCAGGTTAGTGCAGGCTTGATTTTATTTCCGTTTAAGCTTTTAAAAGTACATATGTTAAAATGTGATAGGTTAAAGTGACAAAAATATACCTACTACTTCAGCATGGAAAGTCTTTTCAAAAACAAATTTTACAGCAGAAACGATCTAGAAAGATGAAGCTTTGTACCTAGGTTACAAATGGACAGCAAACTATAAGTCGTCTAAAGGCGAGTTATTCGTTGTCAACTACCAAAATGTTCATCAGCAAATTAAGAACTTGCGAAAAGCTTTCTAATGAAATAAAAGTATTGTTATGAAACAAACAGGGCATGGCGCTACCAGAGCCGAGCACAGTGGAGCCGCTCGAGAAGAAGATCCCGCAGCGGTACTCCTGCAACGAGCTCGTCTTAGACTTTATGAATGTGAGTAGGGGGAAATGCAACAGCCTTTTATTGTATGTCGGTTTACTATATTGTGACGACACCATCCATGTAAAGAGAACTGAAAAGGTATCGAGTACATGGAAGGCGGCTGAAAGCAATCACCTGAGCCACCACCCATTTTGAGCTGATTGAATCAAATCAGGATACCTTTTACCCTCGAAAAAGTTAGAATTTGCTTTTGGTTGGGAAAAGTACTTCCCATCACTCCACGAACAGAGAAAACAGAGAAAGAACAGGTAAATAGGTACTTAAGCAGCGACATTTTAAAGCATTCAACTCAAACCTAAAATAGCAGCTTAGGGTTTCCCTTTATTTATTTTTGTTTTTTTGTCTTTCAGAAATGCTTAGACAAAGACCCCATGGTGAGGTGGACGTGCGAGCAACTGCTGAGGCACCCCATCTTCGAGAACTTCCTCTTCACAGTACCACATTCAGACCACGAGGAGTACGAGAGATCTAGAAGAGCTCAGGTAGATACACATAGAAATCACCTCCTATAAAAATATTTGAAGTCTCCAAAATCTTTTCGGATTCTCCCCTTTTTTGGGTGTAAGATTGCAGGCTCTTCCATTATTAAACGTTAGGAAAAATATGTGGCGTTAGATAGATTTCCGCAAAGGAACGCCTGATTCCATAATTTATCTTCCATCATTGCCAAAAGGCTATCTAATTATATGATATGCCGAAAGGTGCTCGAGTGGAGACCATGGAGTGGCAAACGTAGCATAAACCTCCAACAAGATGGTCACAGGATCTATCAAAGAGCAGGCGTTGGATGCAGGCAGCTTCCAACCGGTCCTTTTGGAAATCAATTGAGAAGGGCCTGTATATAGCAGTGGGAATCCTGAAATGATGATGATGATAACATATTACAAATAGGCATTTCATATCAATAATTCTTTCATCTCCCGGGAAAGGACTTCGTAAGCCTTTTGACAAATAATTCTAATCCTACAGCGTGAATTTATGAACCGCTTGAATGCTGCCGATGTCGTGCCGGAAGAGTCGCCCGTAGAAATGAGTGTCGTTACCTCTACGTCTAAGAAAAAGCCTAATAAAAAGAAGAAATAGATTGCCATAGCACACGATAGAGTACTCGTGCATTGAAGCAGAAGTGATATGAAGTGAAAAGTATGACTTAAAATACCTCCATCCATAGCCCTTGTTTGCCTAGATATTTTCCATTAGAACTTAAGTCATATCTTTTAAATTAAATCATCAAAATGACTCATAATCTCGCTCGCTGTGGGTGCAGCGTGTCTGACACGCCCGTGTCAGACTTCTTTCCTTCCGGAGCCCACAATGTACTCAGAGCCGCGGTAACTCCTTCGAACAACGCTGCCACCCCGGCTTTGGCCTAAGGGGCTCGCAGCGTTCTCTCTGAGTATTGGGTTATTTTGTTGTAGTATTTGGATATCAATTTCATGTACATATGTAGTTAACAGCAGTAGGTTTTCTAAAAAAACATAATTACCTCACTTAAGTACCTAATTGTAGTGGGTAAGTTACATTTAATCGATAGCATTGCGTGTAGGAATGAGTTTCGCGTACTTATGCCATTTTTTAAGTAGTTAGCAATTACCGAAATGTGATTTAGAAATAGTGAGAAATAACTTCCAGCCGACTCTGACTGTTACAGAAAATACTACGGCAAGAATACGATCAAAAGCAGACGTACCTAAGTACCTATATTTTGAAATACTCAATTCTGCAATACGGTTTTGTATTAAACAATAAACCACATCTCTAAAGTCATATTTTGGATTATCATATCCAAAGACTGACAAAAAAGTCTAATTGATTAATCAGTAGCCCATAAATGACGACTATCCTGATGTTCTCCTACAGGTACAATCATCACCTCTGCTGCCCCAACTGATAGTGACAGACCGGAGTCAGCCGGCCAAGAACAAGAAGTCTGAGCTGGACTCCCGGAGTCACCTGCCGACCATCTGACTACCGCCCCGCGTGCGGCCCTTGCCTTTGTGATTAAATGGAAATGCTAATTCATAACAGACTTTTATTTGTAATGTATAGATATCAAAATTGTAATAAAATTATTCTTTATCACGTCTAAAAATGAGGGAAGGAATAGTGAGTACATCTGTGTCATGCGCAGATGTCGTGGTCGACAATCGGCTAGGACGCCATCATCATCTTTCAAATTTTTGGATTTATTACAGAGGTACCTATTTTGGTGCTCCCACATTGCCGTTAGAAAATGTTTAATAACGTTAGTAAACATTTGTTAGCAAACATTTAATCACAAATAAATTTTCATGTTAGAAAATGTTTAGTAATGTTAGTAAACATTTTATAACAAAACAAATTATAACAAAATAAAACATGTGTTATCTTTTGTTTGTAAACATTTTATAAGGGTGATGGCGGGATAGGCGGTGCGGTGCGGTGAGGGTTAGATGAAATCTTCCATTTTCGTGTAGACGTCCTCGGCCCTCAGAAGGCGAAACCAAACTGCGAGCCAATACTAGATGTTATAAAATGTTTAAACATTTTCCATCAATGTAGGAGCACTTATAACATGTAACAGTTTCTAACAAAGTGCAACAATTGTTAACATTTGTTAGTAAATGTTTTGGTGTTATAAAATGTTTACAAACATTTTATAACGGCAATGTGGGAGCACCATTTTATTTTGGATGTAAACTCGACATGAAGGAAACTCTGAATTATTTTCTAGTCGGAACAGTATTTCCTGAGATTAGTGTTTTCAGGCAAACAAACTATTCAACTTTATAATATTACACATAAGAATGTGTTAGACTGCTAACCTGAGTAATAGTAGCTTGTGTTTGAAGCTGCATACAAAATGATATAAGAGTTGAATATATGAACATTATTAGAATTTTTCAAGTCTTTAGTATTTTTTCACAAAGTTTTGATTTGTAAATAGATTTATAGTAATATATGCCGCTTTTTGAATTTATTTCAGTTTTATGGTGGAGATGAATACTGCATGTTACAGTGTGAAATTAGTCAAAGGTTTTATCCAAATACCTGTAAATAAAACTATAAAAAATCAATTTACCTGTTTTTATTCTAAAATTATTATTTTAAACTAGTTACGTTAGGTACATTACAAGACGCCTTCAATATGCTTACACGTTACAGTCCATATTTACAAGTTAAGGTGAATGGTGCCATCACTCGGAGAGGTTGAAGCCTTTCAATGCCTGAAACAAGAGAAAAACATATTTGGACTTACTACAAAAAACATGTAAACAGACACAAATCTAAGAATATGTTGTAGGGAGAATTTTTCTTCCTTATGGCATCTCCCGTATAGGTTTTTGTTGTGAGTAAGAGCAATTAACTTTAGCAACAGCCTTTATATAACATCTGGGTTGAGAGCTTTTCTAAAGAGAAGGCAACAGCACAACTTGGTTCTCACCTCCGTGCTCCGAATGGATGGTTTGGTTTAAAAATGTTGAACATAAATATGTACCTAAGTCAAAAATCTAGTAAAAGTTGTGCAGGACTCTTCAGTAAAAATATGCTAAGGTCAAATGTCAACAAAAATCAAATATTGTTGTAGGTGACTGATTAATAGGTTATCACAACCTGGACTGGCTTACTGCATGTACACCAATACAGGTCGATAACAGCCGTTTACTGGGAATGTTGATGTTATATAACAGGAATTCTATAGACATTCAACAATCACACTTTTTCGGCATCCCAAAGACAACGCACTGACCAAAATATTATGGTGTAATTCCATAGAATACTGAAATGCAAGTTGAAGTCTTGCCTTTTTACTCTAGCAGTACTCGCAGTTTTTCATTCTTTTTAAGTTCTACAAAATTAGTGAAATAATTAGGTACCTTAGTGATCGGCAATTTATTCCTCTCTTCCTGCGACACCAGTGCATCAACTTGCTGTAGTTTGTACCACCCGTAGTGGGCTCCCACAATCATAGGCACCATTATTAGAACTACCAAGTTCTTCTTCATGAACTGTCCCACATTCATTTTGTAAGATTTTGACTTCAATATTTACCGTTTTGGTTATGTATGAATGAAAAAATTTGGATTTGAATCAGAATAATAAAGGAATTTGACAAGATCTTGTCTTTTTCTAGATTTATATAATGCGACCAATTTAAAAGTAACTTTCAGTAGCAGATAACCTTTCGTGTAAGGAGATATTTATTTTTGCCGTTTAATGTAAATAAAAACAGCTGTCAATAGTTCAGAAATACGTCTTAAAAGTTCAGTTTTACATGCTTAAATAAGTGTATAAACAATTAAGCGACTCACATATTAATTTCAATGGTTAGTTATTTCAGTAATATTTATGTAAATAACATTATTTGTCTATATTCTGAGTGGAAGGAAATCAAATAATCCAATTATTTTGTGTCACATATTTCCAAACGTTATTTTACGTTTTGTTACAACACCTGCCAATAACTAAAATATGTCTGAAGTAACAATATCGTTTTGTGGCGTAAGTACGCAAACAAATTCATAGGAAGTACGACATAAATATTTGACTCCACATAACCGTGCTTATACCTTTTTTTGCAATCAACCAATCATTTTATTGTTGTCATATTACAGTACTACTCTGTAGTTCCACAAAAATATAACGCAAATTGCATTCGTTTCCCTCACTTTTTTATCTTATTTGATGGCCAATCAAAAGACCGAACAGACTTACCTAGCCAATCACAACACACTCAGTGACAGTAATTGTCACTTAAATATTTGACAACTTGCACGTAAAAAGAAAAACGTGCCTCAAAAACATGGTGGCAGCTCAGTGAAAAGGGTGAACCGTTCGACTAGTCATTAAATTAACAGAAGCTTATTTAGCAGGAGTGTTTGAAACAATTTGTAAGTACACCTCCGGCGTCCGCGTAATATATTTCTTGCGAAGAAGTTCTGATATCATCGTAAAATTTTAGGTAAACACCGTTTAGTAAGCTTCACACAAAACTAAGGATGACGTCCGAAGAAACCCAAATATCTGAAGAACTTAAGGGATGTTACGAGAATCTTATTGTAATCGACATTGGCGCGAACTTGACGAACAAGAAATACGGCCGTGATCTCGATTCGGTGGTACAAAGGGCAAAAGATGCAGGTGAGTTAAAAAAATAAAGAAAAAAACCGTATGTGATTGCGTGTATACAATGATTCGGTGTTACAATGCCGACACTCGTGTTAAATGTAATTTATTCATTTAGAATGATTGCACATTGAATACCTCGCGAGTTACTGGGTTATTGTCATGCTACATATTTTTTTAAGACTGGAATGTTATGCATTTTTATGTGTGCAGTGAAATATGATCTAGCACTTTATTTTCAGTGAAGAAAGTAGTAATTACTATGTAAGAGTTTCTAGTAATAACGACTTTTCAGTATTTCTATGTAACATGTGGTCTGTTTGACTGTTTCATAGGAAATTTTGTTGTTTTTAAAAATAAATGGTGACTAATGCGTGGCCAGCATGCTGTTGCCCTCTATGAAGTTTGGCCAAGAATAGTTTTATTGTACAATGAAATATTATTAGTAGTAGAAACTCCTTTTAAATAAGCTTTTATTCACCAAATTATTTAATACATTGTTTTTATAAGATTCTTATTATAGTCTGATTTTTAATTCGAGTCAGTAAAATGACAGGGGCAACTGTCACTTTCACAAAAAAGGGTGACCCACTACAATAGTGATGTTCCACAATCGATCGACTTAGAAGTTTAGTCATGATTTTAGTCCTGCCAATAACAAAAAAAAAATATAACAACAGTATTTTATGTAATATTTGATTACATGTTTATTTATTTATTTAATAGTTCATGTACACAGATACACACACAGAATACAGAAAAGAAGAAAGATAGAACATATAGTACATAGGCACAGCTTATTTCAAGAGAAATTTCTTCCAGCTGGCCCGTTATGGTTTGGCATGTTTTCAGTTTAATTTCCGTAAATTACATATTTATGTTAATATAAAGCCAATTTGATATTAATAAAAAAATTTAATGTATGTACAAATAAATAAATGAATGTAATCTAGACTAACTTTTAATTCTCGATTATAAAATCTCGATTTTCCACATGACTATTTATTTGGGACCTTATTTTTTTAAAACTGTGCAACACTGGAAATGTCATTTTACTGACTCGAATTAAAAATCAGACTATAGAACATATTTAATGCCATACATATGCTAAAAATCAAAACATTGTGTTTTATAGTTTTGAATTCTATTTATTTACAAGCTATTTATAGTTTTAGAACTTTCAGCTCTTAAGGGTGATATAAATGTACATAGCTATATATTGCTAGTAAGCATATAAACAGATGGAATATTGGGAATGGCCATTAATGCACTTATTTGTTTGTGTTATTCTGATGATGTGTCTGTCTTGTCTGTCTTTCGTAGTAATTTGTGTTTGCTAATTATCCTGTTTACTGTGTTCATGTTTCTTCTGAATCAGTCTTGAAACTTTATTAGCAAAACATGCATTCTTGGATGATGTTTTTAATATCCGCTTTTTTGTAGATTATGATATTATGATTGTTGACAAATTCATTGATAACATTGACAGACTAAATATTAAGCATGAAATAAACAAAAAAGTGCAAGTCTATGTTTCATGACAAATTTTTTTTATTGCTTGACTAAGTTAGGTATATGATGCGTACTTTATTGTTTAGATATTCTACATTATCTCTTCTTATGAACTTATTTGTTTATGCAGGTGTCCAGAAGATCATGGTGACAGGCACTTCAGTACGGAACAGTAAAGAAGCCCTAAGACTGACTCGCCTCTATCCCAGCACTATATATTCCACAGCCGGTGAGTATTTTTACTTGATATCTAACCTGTGCCTGTGGTTTTACATGCTTTCCAATGAACTACCCACCTGGTTATAAATTATCCTACGAATTATTTTGATGTATGATACTAGCTTTCCGCCGGTGGTTTCACTCACTTCCTGAAAAAAGTACTCCCCTGCCCCAGTTAGACGTCTGTATGTTATGCTGACATATAAGCAGCATCAAAATTAATCCAGTCGTTTTTGCGTGAAACGGGATCAATCATCCATCCACACGTACATACGAATTTTCGCATTTATGAAATTAATAGCATTTTGCAGCCCAGTTTTATCAAAATCCTACTTCCGTGATCATCAAAAATGTCACGAAAATAAATCAGCATATTCATGTTTAAGTATCAAGTTTCTTCAATATGTCTTATCTGCCATTAAATGCCGTGATAATGAGATAATGATCATTGACACCTAATTAAGCATCGCAATTAATTATTTATTTATGGAGTGTTCATTCATTAATTGTTGCTACATAGATATGTAATTATGGTCTAACGTCTGTTGATCTTGTAGTTGCTAATGCGTTTTCTAAGTATAACTAATGATGAATGTTTCTAGGTAATAGTAGTTCTATTTAGATTTAATTATAGCGTCAGGCACAAGACTCATGATTTTGCCAGTTCTTCTTAGCGTGTCAAAGGCAAATGAACTTATAAGGGTTCAAAATTTCGCCATAGATCACACGGCATAGTCAGTGGCAGCATGTGGGTCTTTCGCAGTGTAGGTGTTGGGGCCCATTGGGCATCACATAAGGTGCCCAGAAGGTGCCCGTTCGTCCATTATATAGATAGGGCATAAAAAATACCTGTGGTAAAATCTGCACGTTCAAATCTACTCTTCTTCTTCCTTCGGTTACACAATTTATTAATTAAATTACAGCTACCCTTCAGTATGCACAACTGAATACATTGAGTACGAAAGAATGGCTTCCTCTGTGAAAAGTTTCCTGATTTGTACATTTTATTCACGTGATATTCATGTTTATAAATGCCATTTGCCCCATCAGACTGAACTTCTTCCTATACCCGGATAAAATAGCCTATGTTACTTAGTTATAGTGTACCTTCGATCCAGTAGTTTCGGAACCTTTAGAAACTAACATGCAATGAGATCATAGAAAGAACAAATTAATTGACAAGACAGGTAAAATTCACTAAAACTATCCCATTCATTAAAAAGAGGAAACATCACTTGATCTTAATCCAAATTAACTTATGCAAGACCTTTAACTATTTCCTTATTTTACGTATTTAATATTCAAACGATTAATTAAATGTACCCAGCGGTTAATTGCCCTAGTTTTTATATGTATGAAGTGTAATTATAATTTCATAACTTTCTTTCTTTCTGTTTTATTTATAAATTCATGTGCAGAATTATGTCGGCACGATATGGGTGGTTGATTTAGGATAACTATCTAATTGAAATTAATTCAAATGTTACTTCTCTCTCTCTTGGATTTTTGATGAAGTTATTTCTGCGGTCTTGAGATTCATAACTGTTTGTTTTGGTTTCAAACTACAGTTTAAATGGTGAATTTAAGGCAAGTGCCTAGGAATGAAGAATAGTTGACCGGGACGGGCCGAAATAGCTTTGGATTTTAGAAACTTTCACAAAAGTTGCTAGAAGTCTAGAATTTAGCGGTAATAAGCCCCCGTGCCCGGGATGGCACATAAAATCAGCGTCGGCTGAAGTAGTCGTTCTTAAAATTGTACGCCAGAGCACGTCAAGCGTATTTGAGAAAACTCTGACACCAGGGCGTTTTAGGTGCTTAAAACTGCAGCTCACTTTATAAAAACAAGATCGTGACGTTTGACTCTTGGTCCAGGCGTTCACCCCCACGATGCGAAGTCCATGATAGAGGAAGACATGTGGGCGGAGCTCCAGGAGACGGCAGCGGCGCCCGAGTGCGTGGCGGTCGGCGAGTGCGGCCTTAACTACAGCAAGGATTTCTCCGAGCCACATGTGCAGAGAGAGGTGTTTAAGCGTCAGGTTAGTACGCCAAAGACCATTTTCATCGACCAGATGAATGGCAGATCTATATAATTTTCTTTTGAAATTGATTTATTTTCCAATGAAAACCGAAGTTTATCATTCATTGTAACCAATAATTGAAGATAATTTTGGACAAGAATTGGGTTTTACGATGATATTCCAAGTTTCAAAGTATTTCCATACTTACCTGTACCTTATTTAGTTCAGTAATTTTTACCGTAGACCCGAGCGCAATAGACGGCCACGGTTTATAAATGTAAATGTTGCCTTACCACCAAAAGCTAATATTTAGAAATTAGTTATTATAATCTTAAGCATTTTATTGTTGTAAAGAAGAATGAAAGAAAGTTAACTTACCCAATACCCATACTTATATGCAAAAGTCAAATTGCAACTCTAATGTGAATTCTATGTCTTACATTACCTTTACAATACAGCGACCTTTCTCTTACCATTAAACATAGCATATAAAATAACCACCATTTGAGAGCAGTGCGTTACGGTAATATAAATCTTTTCACCGTCGAATGTTACGCAACTCGTGCGCATTCGCAATACCTTGAATAATAACATTTCAACGAGCATTGCTGTAGCTTACTCTTTGAATTGTGTTCAAATTGTATGAGAGGAAAGTCTTTTAAAATTATGAAATTATATAAAGTTAAATAATACCCATCTTACATTGCAAAGTTGCTTTTGTATTGTACTTACCCTGCGGTTTCACCTGGGTCATGGAAACTGCTCTGTGCACGTGGATAAGAAGTAGTCTATAGCTTTACTCGATAAATGAGCTATCTAACGCGGAATGAATGTTTAAATCGGTCCAATACTTCCTGAGATTAGCACGTTCAAACAAACTCTTCAGCCAGCTTTGTAGTGTAGAATTATATCTAGATACTACAATATTGTAGCCATTTAGGATAAATCACATGATGACTATAAAATTTCATGCTCAAGACTCCGTTACTGATAATTTGCATAAAATGTATGCCGAATGTTGAAGTTGAAAGTCCATATTTAGAATTTATAATCAAACTTTTATGCCTATGTATGCATACCTATAACGGTATGATAATTTTATTTTTTTCATAACTAGCAGGCTTATAGCGCATAAATAAGCCATATTTTTTTATTAAAATAGAACCGGTAACAATATTTAATAGTTTTTTTTCTGTCGGCTGATGAAATTAGCAGAATTAGATCTTTCTAGAATTTACACTGAAGCCGAAGAAAGTGGTTGTGTCTTTGGACACGCTAATCTTAGGAACTGCTGGACCGATATACACAATTTCAGTGTTAGATAACCCATTTATTTAGGTAGCGTTTCTATCCTGTGCGCGGAATAATTCCTACAAAACGCCAGAAAAACCACTGGCGGTAGCTAGTATTGTAGATAAAAGCGACTTCTCAATAAAGTCATCCTTATTTATTCAATAATTTATGCTCTCCGTCAACCCGCATGTGTCCACAGTCCATACAGTTGTTGATCCAATCTTTTCAATAGGAACACTCAAGGCATTCAATAGGGGTGAATCAGCTCGAGAGATGCGATCAAACGATCCTACACAATAAACAAATGTATTCATATAGGCTTGCTTTATATTGGAACATGTAATCTATGTTTTGATATACAAGATGACATACCTCCTGTTGTGTTTCACGAAAGCGGTTGAGCTGTACTTACTTGTGTCCGCCAGGGCTGCGGGATTGTTCGAAAGAGTTAACGCAGCCCTGGTACATAAAAGGCTCAACAAAGGAATACGATGGATTTTTAGTCCGTAAAAGTCTGACACTCCCTCACCGCTGCTAACCCACAGCGGGAGGGGTCATTTGATGATTTTTGAAGTCGTAAAAAAATAAAAAGCAGTACTTGTGTGTAAATATACATGCCCATTGGCTTTGTATGCGTCAGCTCGGGAGCGCTCAAAAGTGGCCGAGTCGACAAGACATACTGAGACAATGTGCGTGTACGTTTACACACACTGGTATGGAGCACTCCCTTTCGGAAAATAAAACTTCCGGTATACGGATACTATTTTCAATTTGAAAAGAATATAATTATGTAGGTTAGTATTTCACGAAAAACGGCCAAAAAATAGCGTGAAACTTGACAGACTGGTTATATCCTGTTTTTGGGTTGACAATGGTCACTTTGTATCCCGGAATTACAAAATTCTTTGAGTACCCTTGAACTTGGAAATTCTAAACTATCTACTTGTTACTATACACTATTTATAGACTACAATTTGTGAATGAGATCGTGGCCCATTTTTATGCCCTTGGCTCGGGACGCGGTATGAATATAGGGTCCGGCCCTTCAGTACCTAAAATTGAAGGTCTGTGATGGACCTCTATATAAGCAGCGTCCTGTTTATCATAGAGAAGAATGTATCTATACCTACCGTTTCTCCGTTTCTTGATCCGCGTTCAGACAGAGCTAATTTCTGCAGTCGAATAAAAAGTAGCCCATATGTTATTCTGAAGTAGATAAGATATGTTATATAACCGCCTGCCAATTTTTATCAAAACTCGTCCAGTCGTTTTGCGTGAGAGAGAGAGAAATATTTTCATACATCCTTACAGTGTGTGTTATTGAACCCCCAAATAACGGATGTATAAAGCCCTTTAAAATCATCTTCAGCTCATTATTTTCTTTAAATATTACTGTTTCCGCTTCACGGAACTACGGATATATTTTGTAAGTAGTTCTGGCAAAGCGCCAGCCGTTGTATTTCAGAACGACAATGTAAAATCCTTTCTATTTACATTTTATACTGTGTTTGGTCACGTTTCTCTTTGTGTACTGATTTAATTTTGTGCTAGCGGTCATATTTTGTACGGTTTTAAAAGATGCTAGGTGCAGTCGTAGTTCTATGAAAGATGTTCACGTAGAATAAGTATTTGACGAGAACTGTAAAAAACATTTTGTTACCATATTGATCTAAAGATATTTAAAGTATGTTGACCTCAACTTACTAACTCTTACTAAGAACGTAACTTATTGTTAGGTTCATAATGAAAGTTAGCCAAACGCTTTATGTAACGCCTAAATAATACCAAACTCGCTGCAACGTTCATATTATTTATGTACGGTATTGGATTTTATGATCTCTTTGAAATACTATTTCTAACTCAGTCAAATTGCTTAGTCTTGTCGGTTTTTTAGTAAAGTTCAGAATTTTAACAGGCTGTTCAGTTTTAGTGAGTGATCTTAGCTGAATTCTTCTATACCCTTAAGGTTTTCTAATAAGATCATGCGACTCAAACATCGGTCCCTTGAAAGTCAGGCCACTACTTCTAGCCAACATCGGCCCCTAATAAAATTGGGATAAGGGCAGGCTGATGATGATGAGGATGATGCTAGCCAACTTTCGGTTTTATTATTTCCCCTTATTATGGGAATACTAGCGAGATGTCCTAATGATCCTCCTTGACGTGCTAATACATCAACACAACAAACTAATTGCACCCATTAAAACATAATTGAGAGCACCCATCAACTCATGCGCTGGTGTTGAAAACCCGGAGTCTAGCATTACACACACGATAATATTCACAGTGACGATTACACTGTGTGAATGAAGAGCATCCAACTAGCAGGAGCCGCCTTTTGAGCATAAATGTCTGTGGGAAAAAGATTTATGCAAGGGGTGGGAAAAACAACAAGTAGTGATAGAACTCTTAGATTAGATTTAAAGAAAAAAAAAACGAAATAAGTGTAAGACGTGAGTAAGGCTACATAACAAATAATTTTTGATATAAAATTGAAACATGAAAACGCATACGAAAAATTGACAAACACACGATTAAATTAACGATCATCCTGTACATCGAGTAATTGCGGCGCTCTTGTCTCACAAGAAAACTAATGTAAGTTTCTTGTCGGTTCTTTTTCATAAGACCCATTCTTTGGAATATTACACCTACCTTGATGTTTCGGGAGAACCAAAATAGACTTACGAGAATGAGTTTTCCTTTCATACTTTCGACGGGCAGAAGAGAAGGAACGGCAATGTCGTATCCAGTTGCTAACACTCTAAGGCATGAACACTTGAAGCGTATCATCGACGGCATTGATCCGCTCGAGTTAAATTTGTTCAGTGCATGCGCCTACGCACCGCTTTGTTACAGCAGAGGGGAGTTTCAGTAGTGTTGTTTGTTTTGGAAATGGTTATTGTAATGCTAGATTTGAGTTTGTAAGAGTTCCGTTCAACATTTATGGTTATTAGGCTAGGTATACCATGTTAGGTTTTCTTATTTGATTAGTAAATCAAGGTAAGGCTCTAGATAGGAAGGAAATTCGTAGTTCTTTGCCTCTGAAAAGACAAAGAAAAAAATCCTTTTAGATAATAACCAGACTGGTCCTAGAGTTTTTTTGAAAATTTCTCAATGCCGTTGTATAATGTTTCAAACAATTCTGATTAACGATTTCAAGTAATTCTACTCTCCTGACAGTTATTAGCAATAGACTTGCCTCATTATTATCCACATTTTTTATGTAGGAAATCATGAAAAGAGAGCGCCAGACTTACATACTAAAATTAACCTTAGTTCCTTATAGAGCCCTTTCTGTACCAGTGCCGCGACAACTCCCAAAGACTAGTCCACTTAGGTTATTCCAAACTTCCTCAATATCCGACCTTGTTATTGACCTCTAACACAAAACCCGAGCACTCGTATTCGCCTGTACATTGACATGATCTAATTTGAGTGTTGGTCCCGTTTTGCAACGCGCTACAGCTGACTCAGGTATGCAGTCATGACCTGTTTTAGATTAGTTAATAAGGATCGCAGACGCGAAAATAAAAATGTTTTTTGAAACTTTTATATGTATTTATTATAGTACTTATACTGTTTCCCTTGGTTATACCAGTGTCCTGTGGAAAACTACTTCTCATAACAGGGTAAAATATAGCGTATTTTCCCAATAGTAGAAGATTTTTTTTCAAATTTATTCAGTAGTTTCGGAGTCTCTGTACCCAACAAACAGATAAATAAAATATTAAGAGGTGTTGCATAATTATTTCCTAAAAGATAATAAAGGTTAAATTATTATTTATTAATCTTGCAATTTACAATATTATAAGATCTTTATCTTTTGTAAATAAATAAAAATAGCAAAGATGAAATCAATACATACTTACATGTATTAAATTAAATTAAAATTAATTTATTGACATATGTACATATTCATGTGTATGCAATAACCCAGGTGCAAAAGTCTTTAAATAAACAAATGTTAGTAAATAAATAAAAATTCGATATAAATAGTATGTCGACATCCTATGATCTCATCTTATATACCTGTTAATTTTCTTTAAAGAGTAATTAAGTGATGATATGCGGGCCTTGGACGGAATTTCAGACTGATAGTTAAATGAAGTCACCTTGAATCATTTTAGAGGTCCTTATTGATTTTGCTTATCGATTCAGTATGTGTCATACTTGAGATAAATATATATATTGGGGTAGTATACAAGTATGTGTTTATTCAGTGTTGTTTTTTTAAGAAAAATTACATCATAATTTCACTTCATTATGCCAATTTACTTGAACTGTTTGAACATTCATTGATAAAAATTTGTCATACTGATAATTGTTTTAATGTCAGCTAATCACCATTGCCAATTGCACCATTTAGTAATACTCTTGCATGCGGATAGATATTGGATTGTTTCTTTCTTTATGCTGAACATATCCTTTGCATGGTTTTGTTTATAAAAACCATCAAAGTGACCATTGCCCTATGTCCTACACAAAGCTTAAACGATGAAAGAATTTTGTTATTATTCCAAAATTTGAACTACCATTACCACTAGCATTCTTGTTTACTGAAAATTTAACTGTATTGTTCAGTACAATTCAAAAACATTTTCACGGCATTTCACCTCACCAAGCAAGCTACAATAACACCTGAATTAATATTTTATTAACACAGTTTATTGACCCAATACTCGGACGTTTATTGATCGCTTGGCAAACGATACAAGTCATTCATACACTCACTAGAGTCATGTACGATAATAGTTCTGAGAAAATTGAAAGTGTTTATGTTGAATTATATTATGTACCTACACACGTGTCATCATAACAATGTTTTGTAATGATAACGTCGATAGCATTATTTACAAGTTGTTCAGATATGCAGGTATGTAAATATGTAGGTGCTTTAAGTGTCTAAACACACTATGCCGAGAATACGCGACGGAAGTTCGGCATGATTACGCCTGCAATGCTATTTGAATTACTGGCGACACATTATGCCGAAATTACGTTGCGTTATACACACATTATACGCGACCGAAGTTCATACACACAAAATTGCGCAACTGAACTTCTGCCGCGTAAGTTCGGCACTTATGGTGTGTCATATCAGGCGATTACGTTGGAACGTAACATCAGCCGCGGAACTTCGGTCGCGTACGTTCGGCATAGTGTGTTTAGACACTAAAGGCGGGTAGCGTGTACATAAAGTAATGCTGAACGCCTACGTGGACCTAAATACCTGTATTTGTCATCACAAATGTAGTAAGACTATGTGTTATCTATACTAGACAAATATTATGCTTGGTACAAATGTTATGCAGGATTATTTTGTATGTTTATTTGTGCTCTGTCTGAGGCTACTAAACCGATTTAAAAATTGACTATCTTCAGGTGACATACGGAGGCTATATTTCATCCTGTTACTTGAACTAGTTTTCACGGGATTTAACTAAAACAACGGGATGATTGATTAGACAATATTTTCTCAGCAAAACATAACAAACTCAAACCAACCAATTCACAATAAAACGATTAAAATCTCATTCTTAGAATAATCAATTCGATATTGAACTTCTTCCCAAAACACTCGTATATTAAATTACCCACGACGGAAGCTTCATCAGATCAAAGAGCTGGACAAGTTATGTCTAACTATTAATAGCTGCGACCAGACGCTGTCGACGCGTCACTGTAAATTTAGCGCGATCGACGATAGCAATTAATGGCATTCGATGTTTATAGCTCGTGTCATTGCTGTGCTGAAAGTTACTGCAATTTTTACTTGGTAGGATCTTCTTCTTCATGACGGGGTCTGCTTTTCGTATTCTCTTCTTCCACTTCGTTCTGTCCTGGACATATTCTTTGAGCTCGTAGTAGAATAATTTGTTAAGTTCCTAGTTTGGCCCTAAATTCTTCGGTGCGTTAGAGAGTACGTAAATGTCAGCCCTGTCCTTTCGAATTGCTGTCCTGATGAGAGATAATGAGAGTGAAGGAAATAAGGAATATAATGAGTGCATTTGTGTCTCCGCAAATGCTTGGGCACTATTTTGTCCTGCGCAACTGGCTGATATCCTTAGAGATCCTTCTCCTTTTACTACAAGTAAATTTTCTAGTATTGTAAGCTCTCCCCTATAAAACTAATAAGACTAGCTGAGTCGTTCCATCTGTAGGTTCTGCGGTTGATAACAAGTTGAATCATCTGTAACACTGACGTTATTGTTTATATGTTGTCAGTGAATACCAGATTTATGAATAACATGTATTTGTTATTTGTTTCCTTATTGACGCTGAAGATCCGTGGAGTTTCTTTATGAAGACGTTTACAATAAAAACATTTGGACTTTAAAGGCGATGGTTTTTAGATCCGATACCCATTCCAGGTCTAGTGAAACAACGATTAATTATCTCTTATTATGTTGTTACAGGTCGAAATGGCATGCGAACTACGAAAACCCCTATTTGTCCACGAAAAAGAAGCTCAGGACGACTTAATAAAAATTCTAGACGAATTTGGTAGTCGTCTGCCGGCTGTTGTCATTCACTCTTTCACTGGGTCCGTGGAGCAAGGGCTAAAGTATATCGAGAAGGGGTTCTATCTGGGTATAACGGGTTATATTTGTAAGGACAAGTCTGATGGAGGAATCAGAAGGCTGTTGTCAGAAAGGTTGCTGCCTTTAGATAAGTTACTGGTGGAGACAGACTCGCCGTTCATGTATCCCAATATGAGGGCTTCGAAGCTGCCGCTGCATGTTAAAGATTCGTTGACTGAGAGGTGAGTTTTGTTAATGTTTTTATTTATAGACGATAGAATCAGGCAAAGAAACTTTTAGTTTTTGTTTCTATGTCTTAATGGTAGAAAAGGGGCGGTATAAGCTTAATGTGTGTTTCTGTGGCATTGGCCATTCCATTGACACAAGAGAAACTTAGTATTCTAGAAAGGCCTATCAGCTTTTGTGTATCTGATTACTTCAGTGTTTACTTTTTTAAATATCCATATCATACCTCCGTCATATTTCTGCCATAGAGCAATTTTTACATTAAACGTTACTTCAATACCTGTAATAGTCTAGATGTAGCAGAGTAGGAAAACAAAAATCGATAACCTTTTTAAAACCGGACAAATAAACATTATCTAGACAAAACTACCGAATGATAACGCGCAGCTAGACATTAGATTATTGGGACATATGATGCCGATAAGATATACTCTACTTTGGTCGGATAACATAATCTTAATAACATGTTATTTATCTAAATAATCGTGCAACGTGCTATTTTCGTGACTCGCGAGATCGTACCTATCGTGTTTGGAATGCACACATTACAACAAAAAATCGATTTAATCTATAGTGTTGAGTTGGTTTCTTATATCGATTAATTAAAACTCTTTCATGCATCGTCGTTAATTTGAAGTAGTAAAACCGAAACTCTAATAAAACCGTCAACGTGTAAAAAGTTATTGAGTTTTCCAATTAAAATTGAGTCAGTAAAATAGTGAACAAGATACATGCTTGACGATTAAAATCTTCTAACCACAAATAAATTGTAATCTTTTACGGAGCGGAGGCCTACTAAGCGCATATTAATTTGTCATCTGACTAAATGACCGTGAGGGTCAAAAATCACCCCATTTTTGATGATTAAATAAACTGTAATTAAATAAACAAAATATTATTTCCAGATCGATGAACTTCGTGAACCGTTACTGCACGTTCCAACGCAATGAGCCTTGTGCCTTACCAGCTATAGTGGAACTGATCGCCGGCTTCCTCGGCCAGAAACCTGAGGATGTCGCCCTAGCCACTGCTTTTAATGCCTTGAAGATCTTCGGACTGAGCCAGTGAGTGGTCATGGTAAGTTATACAATATGTAATGAAAACCCTGTCCGATACGCGAAGATTTTGGTATATATAAGCTATAGAGTCGCGTGAGAATGTCTCGACGAGAAATTTTGCCGAGATATGCGAGAATGAGAAGGACGAGAACTCTAAAATTCACACTTCTTTCTCTCCTGATTGTGGTTTTCTAAATATCAATTTGTATATAGGGGTTTTCTTTACATATTGTATGTATAAATAAAAGAGGGTTTTCAAAGGGATATAAGAATTTTGTGCATTAAAAATAGGGGGTAAATAATAATGAAAGAATCGAAAACGAGTGCCTTAGCGCCTAAAGTGCCTTGATTACAATGAGTCAATTATGTTCCCAGATAAATCAGTTATTGTATTTACGAGATCCCAGTTGTGATTTATATTACATTTAGATTCGATTTGTGGTTTCCTTCGACCGTCATCCGAATAGTTCATGATTTTTTAACAAAATTGTGGATTATATAACCAGTAACTAACCTCGAAAATTGAATACTCATGTTCATTGTTAACGTGCATTTCGATAATGACAACGATGATGTGGATTGTAAAAAAAAAAATCGATTTATTTAAGTGGCACAATGAGGCTATTTGACCGTTTTTGCGAGTCGTTCTGATATCGATTTCGCAATAAGTCCTAATTCGATATTGTAAACATTCGGTAAAATCTTGCCATTGAATTAGATAACTAACATTAAATGTTGCCTCTCTAAATCGTAAGTTTTGACCATAAGTGTTGCCAGATTTTGGCAGAATCGATACATTAGGATATACTTGACTGGTTTTAACTAAACTGTTGAATGGATTTATCGATGTTATAAATAACAACTGAAGCAGCTAATTCGATTGTGATTTAATAAATTATTTTAGTTAAATAAACTTTACAGATTATTCAGCGTTTATATTTATTTAGAGTTTATTGTCTGTGGAGTTGGTTTGACTAACTGTCAGTATTGTTATAATGTAGTTTTGTTTATGACTCGAAAATAGTGTTGTGAACCGGTCAAGTACATTCTTATATATCGATAAATGAATAATAATTTTCATAATAATGAAAAAAAAAAACTCTACGCAAGTTACAAAAGCGTACCTGAGACGCGCCAAGTCTAAATTATTGCCATTGAAGAAGTACTTGGTATTTTGCATAATATACGAACATCTTTTTTTATGATTAAGTTTTTTTGACTATGATTTGTGGCTTATGTATGCACACGCCTTTAAATTCGGTGGCAACGAGGTCTTAGTCAGACTGATCTCAAAGATACCGTGTTTGAATATAACTTAATTTGAATTATATTATTTTCACTAACAGAATTAAATATTTAGAAAAACGCCTGAATTAAATTCAAAGCGTTTTTCGTATATCCCCTTAGTGTTGCAGAACATTTTGTCGATATAATTATTTGTAATTAATGTCTTAAGTTTAAGTAAATGTAAACCATGTTTGATACTAACCTTTGTAAGTAAATGTAGTTTAGGCGACTTATTTTAAGATAGATATTTTGTCGCCAAATATTTAGAAACGTTAATGTTTTGTACGTTTTTATATAAATAAGTACGAACTCATTGGAAGCGGAGAAACAGGCAGTATAAGTCTATAAATATTATTTTTTTACACGCCAAGTTATAATAAGGAGTTTGTACGTCTGTTTTTTCGCTTTGGATGATAAACTCGTCTTGCCTTCGTTGTCGGTAAAGTGAACTGCCACGCTAAGCTACTATCAACGGCCAGTTGCCATCTGTATATCTATGTGCACGGTGTTAGGTATCTCTAGTTATTCTCGCTCTGTAGAGCATTCCTAATCGAATTACAATATTTATATTTTTCATCGAATATTTGTAAATAGTTTGAGCAAAATGTGTAATAATTAAAATAAATATAAATAATTATTTAATTAATGAATTAATGTTAATTTAATGCTGGTAGTCACAACGAAATCAAAGACTGCAAGTATTAAAAAATGTGAAACTTGACATGTTAATTGTTTACGTTTTTGTATCGATATTTTTTACGTATTTAATCGTTTATTTGTAAGAAGTACTGTTATTCCTTTATTTTTTGTCAATTTGTTGTAGTGTGTAAGTGTTGGCTGGCGGGCAGTCTATGTATGATTGCAATGTATAGATATTGTGTATTACCCCACCCGGGTGTTGGGGTTATTGTGAGTTACCCCACCCGGGTGTGTTAGGGTCAACGTCCGCCGGCCCGGGTCGCGATTTAGTGCCTTCGATGAAACGTCCTTTTGTGATAAAATATTTTCATAGAATGTACAGATTATTTCTTTCAATATACAATTAAAGAGATTATTTGTTGTTTATTTTTAGATTACCCTGCAGACTGTCTAAAGTCTAAAGTCAATCTTTTGAAGATGAACAACGTTTTTAATATACTAAATAAGGAATAAGTTTTTCTTAAAATTTTGGGAGCAGTATATAGTTCTGATGACAATACAATAAAATGTATCTCTGGACAATCAGTAAAAGTCGTAGCTAATCCAATGGAATATTATTTATTTATTTTCTACTTATTTACAGATTTTGGCAGTCAACATAATATTACACGTAATATATAAAAATAACACGGGAAGCATTGCGTATTGATATGGAACAAAAATCTTCAAAATAGTACATTA
Source organism: Helicoverpa zea x Helicoverpa armigera (assembly GCA_033682625.1). Taxonomy (NCBI): domain Eukaryota; kingdom Metazoa; phylum Arthropoda; class Insecta; order Lepidoptera; family Noctuidae; genus Helicoverpa; species Helicoverpa zea x Helicoverpa armigera. Next base: position 1,507,997 of record JAWIIS010000050.1, read on the forward strand.
AGTATATAATACTGGAATTTGTATAAATGTCATGACTAAAATGTCTAAAAGTTTGGTAAAATTGAAAAAGCTTTACCCTTTGAATACATTTCTGCAAAACATTTAAATTGTTTAGCATATTGAAATTGAAACGCAACTCCTAACAAAATAACAATGAAAACAAAATAACGATAACAACAGTCGCTTGATAAACGTCAGTTTACTTTTAACAAATTGTTTCCTAAGATTTTTCATGTTCAATTTAAAAAAAAAATAGTTTTTGTTGTTGTTAACATGCAACTATCAGCAAGTCATGGGTTACTCGATGACTGAGACTAGCTTGAACTAGATGGCAACTATCAAAATTTTAGGACATAAAACATTACATTACTTAAACGTGGCTGCTCCAAACAATATAAGCAGAATTTCGGCCACTTTGATTCCTAAAAGTTCTTACACAATTTGCATGAATCCTAGCCTCCACGTATGACCAAAAGTCACAAGTCACAATACATTTTCAAGCAATACACATTAGCGACCAGTTTCTTCATCAAAAGTTAAAGTAATGTCTAAAGTAAAAGTAACGGTCAAATTCGTTTTTTCAAGGCTAAAGTGACAGCAAAACTAATAGAAAAATTGAATTTGACCGTTACTTTCACTTTAGACATTACTTTAACTTTTACTTTGGCTTTAACTTTTGATGAAGAAACTGGCTGTAGGTGTATTAAAACCTCAAACAAAATATCATTCACAACACAACACAGCACTGTCAATTTTAATCCACAATCTGTTTAACCCTATATTATCACAGTCACAATTAACTCTTGTCAAGTTTCTTCACAATGCCGGGCGGCGGTGAGGTGAGGACCTTTCTGGAGAGCCTCACGTGCCCGGAGACGGGGTCGCGGCCGAAGTACTTGACTTGTATCTCTGAGCCCACGTCTAGGCCTAGAACTGATGGGTGCTGGATCTGTGGAAGATAAACTCAAAGTCAAAAACGTATATTCAAATCAAATCAGCACTTTTCGAACGTCTAAAACAAAAGACAGTCCCCAAAATGCCCATTCTTCATCGTGGCGCAACAAACTCTTCATCAACAAATGTCTTTGTATTAGGTTTGATCGAGTGATGGGTATGTTTGAAGATTTTGAGTTACAAAAAAAACTACTTACTGGCTTTCTAAAACCTTAATAAACGAACTTAGGTGGTCAATCAATTTCCAATCTTCCGAGAATCTCACAAAGTCCAATATTGTACAACACCTTCCAACACAAACAGTTACAAAAAAATAATGAAATATTTAGTTATATTGATAAAAAATAACGAAATATTTTTTTGTAACTAACATCAAATCCTTACCTTCCTATGATCCAACTGCATATTATGCACCAAAGCCGGCGTCATGCCCGTGAACAAGGTCACTAAGACCCCAATATCCTTTACTTCCACGACTCTAGCCTTATAAATAGCTCCGAACTCCAATTCTGGGGTCTTCTCAGTGTTGAGCCAGGAAGCGATGCGGCTGCGAGCCTCGTCCATGGCCGCTTGAGATGGCGCGAACACGCTGTATTTTATATCGTCAATGGGTGTCACCTGGAGAAAAATTAAGGTTAGATGATATTAGTTTTTGTTACAAAAAAGTCGAGATATCGCGTTGCCCGGGTAACTGGGTTGAGGTGGTCAGATAGGCAGTCGCTCCATGTAAAACACTGGTACTCAGTTGCACCTGGTTAGACTGGAAGCCATCCCCAACATAGTTGGTAAATTGCTAGCCAAATGATGATATTAAGGTTGTTAATAACTTTAGCGGTCAGAAGTTTTCTATTCACGATACTCAAAATGTACTATCAATCAATGTCATGTATTTTAAAATCCATTTTGCGTAAATATCATTTGAAACTGCTAAAACAACAAAAACTATCCTTTACAGTGTGTAACTCCAGGATGATACAAGTTAGTCAAAATTTAGTATAAGTGAAATATTACCTGTACACCAGTTTCCACATACAACTTCTTCAGGTTGGCGCCTCCCATGCCGAGGAGTTTGGGTCTCTTGTGCACTTCCACCTCCATCTCTTCGATAACTGGCATGTTCTCTTTGTGGCCTTCTCTGAAAATATGAAGATTGGTGAATTAGGATTTGACAAAGAGTCAATACTGAGTTGCGTAAAAATTAGGGCTCTTTAATAAAAAATAATTTATAAAGTTAACGTCATGTATCAGTAGTTTATCTGTTGTTTAACCTTTTGAAGGCCAATGTCGGCTATAGCCGACATGAGCAAGCGTGCCCTGTGCGCCAACGACGGCTATACTCGACAAAAAACAGGTCGCAGAAAAATACAAAATAAACCTATTAAATCATTACTTTTATGTATTTTTTAGTAGATATTTAATTAAGATTTTCGGGCTTGGCGTACAGGGCATAGGAATGCCGATATGGCGTGGCGGTGAAAAGGTTAAAAAGGTGTGCCAATATATTCATTTCAAAAAAGATTAGTGCTGAATACAGTAAATAACTATGTGAAACGGCGAGGTTTATTAATAAGCAGCAAAATATTTAAAGAGGTTGCTACTAGCTAAAACCTTCGTGTATTTTTTTCAGTGATTACCAACTTTGAAAATATCCAAACTAAAAACACGTTTACTAGGGTGTCCCAAGACATAAGGGGGAATTTTTTTTTTCTCGAATTCAAGTATGCATACCCTCTAATTTTTTTCGGTTTGACCTCATTATCTCGTATAATAAATATTATCTCGATCAGACAGTGGTAACCCGTGCCGACTTAGTGCCAAAGTTTTCACATGAAAATTTGTACTGACTTACTATGGAGAAATTTAGATCTTAATTATTATTACTAAAAATAAACCTTGAATACATCCAAATAATGTTTTATCTTCTCATATACATTGAAAAATAATATCATTGTTAAAATTTTCATTTTAAAGTAGTTTTTTTTTACAGTCAGGATAAATTTTCCGATGTTCTAGGACTGTACCTAACAATAATTGTTTTTGTTCCTCATCTACTGTGATTAATCAATAAAATTAAGTCTTGCATGAACTTCACCGATCTTTCGGCCACATCGTTCACTAACTCTTAGTGCTGAAACTTTGGCTTTTTGATACGAAGCATTATTTGACTAGAAGGTAGGACACATTCATGTAGAAAACTGTCATTATATTTTAAGGCGATCGATCAAAGAACTCGCTTTTTGCTGAAATGAAGTTAAAGTTGTTTTTGTCATACAACGTACCGCTTAAATTTTTTTTTAAAGAAGATTAAAGATCTTCTTTTGAAAAAAAAAAAAATTAAGCAAAGACAAAATAACCCCTGAAAAACGATACATCCAATCGTTTTTCAAGAGTAATTTCCTTTGCTCCTCACAGGCACGCGCTTTCTGTAACTAACTGTAGGCCGGCTGCTCTCCTGGCTGTCATTTGACATCTTTGACAGTCGTTTCGGGTAGTCAGAAGCCAATAAGTCTGACACTAGTCTTATCAAATGGGTATTGGGTTGCTGGGTAACTGGGTTGAGAAGTCAGATAGGCAGTCGCTCCTTGTAAAACTCTAGTACTCAGCTGAATCCGGCAAGACTGGAAGCCGACCCCAACATAGTTGGGATAAGGCTCGGGACATGATGATTTATTCTTATTAATCAAAATCAAATAAATTACATATCTAAGTTGCTGAAAAAGTCGTGATAGCGTTGCTTAAAAACGTCTTGTGTCTTTTGTCCCTCCAAACTTGATACAAGGTGACGAGTTTCGTCACACAATTAGGCAAAGATTTAGTTGGAATACGCGCCTTTTCCCAGTAGATAATATAATGCATTCGCGACTAGTAAGATTTACGTTTTCATTCACAATTAAATTAATTCCCCGAATATCACAACATAGTATACAACAAAGTCGCTTTTTCTGTCCCCGTGTCCCGTTGTAAGCTTCCTAATTCTTCAAAACTACGCAACCGATTTTCATGCGGTTTTATCTAATAGATAGAGGGATTAAAGAGGAAGGTTTACATGTATAATAACACACATTAAATAGTGCAGAAATACTGTTATTCCGTGCGAAGCCGGAGCGGGTCGCTAGGTGTACTATGAAACTGCCAGAACTTGTCCATTAGACGGAAGTTTTGAGCCCGTCATTTGATGCTTTAGGTCCCCTAATTAAAAATATACTCTTTTTATAACTGCTTAAGTCTAGTGACATGTTGGCTGTTTGAAAACAATGATTCGATCACTAAATAACAAGAAATCACAAGCACATCGACGAGTTAGATCGCGTTAGTCTTAGAGAGCAAGTATGACATACATTCAAATGTAAGTCGGCACGGGTTACCGTGGTCCTACCACCATAAAATTTTATTTATAATAGTTTTGGACCAAAAGGAAAAAAATAGGAGGGTATGCGTTAAAAAAAAATGACTTTGATTTTTTTGGGACACCCTAACGTTTACTAATACATAAAATCGTCGTAAACTAACCTCGGTTTATCGATACACTTATTCATAATATCGATAATCTTGCTCTTAGCGTCGCAAGCCTTCTGTACGGACTCCATGACTATCTTGAGCGGTAGGCCGGACACTTTGATATCGGCTTGTAGCGCGGTGATGCCTTTCTTAGTGCCGGCTATCTTGAAATCCATGTCGCCCATGTAATCTTCTATACCCTGTTATATGGAGAAGGTAGATTTTAGTGATGTGTTATAAGCAGAATCATCAAAAAAGTAAAGGCAAAACATAGTGAGGTAATTTGAACATTCAAAAGATTGAAATCACCAATTAATTTTGAGAAAGTGTGGTGGTTATTAATATTAACTAGCAATCGTCTGCGATTTCACCTGCGTTTAGAGGGAAATTCTTCCTATACATATCGCATGGAGATACAAAGTCCAAAATAAGGAGATATATATCTGTCTCCTAGTTCTAAGTTACTTCCCGATCAATCTTCAGCGGTTCAGCAGTTCTTAAGGTACCTATATAATGATACATATGATCATAAGTTCTCCATATAAGATCTGCTTAAAAGTGGAACGGTAATCAATAACAACATACTAAAAAAACCTCTATTTTTGATTTGATAAAAATTACTGAACAGAGGTTACATAATATAATTGACACCAATATTCAGTCAGGGTCTGGTCTCATACTCGTATAATATCCGAATAAAAAAAAATCCGTCTATTATTTCAAATACTAAAAATCTACAAAAACAAAAAGCCAGACTCACTAACAAATCAGTGAGTATCCTGTAATCAGCTATCTGTCCTGTCTGGTCGGGGCGGGACACCAGGCCTATCGCCACTCCAGCCGCCGGCGCCGTCAGGGGGACTCCTGCGTCCATCAGCGCGAGGGAACCGCCACATACTGATGCCATTGAACTTGAACCTGGAAGGAGTTGTGGAGTTAGTAAATATGGGATATAATGTAGGGTATAATTAAAAAGTTATAAGGTGTGAATTTTTTTGTCACATATTCATAAACTGAATTCCACATAAGAAGTGATATTTACAAATAACACAGTGTGGCAAGACATTAATATCAGTATATTTTGTAGTTTTCAGTATGTTTTCAGACGGCAACGATATTTGTTTATGTAACAGACAGGATTCTCATCAACATCATATCAAGCAATTGCCGTTTATTGCTGAACGTAGGCATCTCCCAACAAACTCTTATTTTGGATGTTGTAAATGAGGTATTGACGTGTGTGACCAGTATTCCTTGTACACCGTCACCACCCCTGATACCAATATGGTTTTACCTCGAGCCTTTTGAACTAGATTCCTTACCATTAGACTCCAGCACTTCAGCAGTAAGCCTGACGGTGTAGGGCAGCTGCGGCACCACAGGCAGCAGCCCCCGCTCCGCCAGGGCTCCGTGCCCCGCCTCGCGCCGCCCCGCCGGCCCGCTCCGCCCCACCTCGCCTGTCGCGTACGAGGGAAACTCGTAGTGCAGGAAGAAACTCTTTTCTTTTATGCCGCTGGAAAAAAATATGAAGGACTAAGAATATGTTCACTAATAAGATCAACTTCGAGTAAGCAATTGCTGCCGATTGCAAAGTAAAAGATTATTTGCACCAATTCTTTGTGCAAAACGTGCTGATTTGCTGCAAGTCTGAATATGATCAGGTTAAACATCTGCTATCCTACAGTTTTAACCCGACACGACCTACAATTTAATTAACATCTCATCTGATAAATCAAATATTCATTTGCTAGAATATGGTAAAGGAATTCCTTTTGACATAGAACTCGTTATTACATATAGATGGCAAAAGAACTCGTTATGACACCGCGCTGCCGTACAGCGGCTCGTACAGAGCTACCTGGGTACTGGGTATAATATACCCGCACTCACCTAGTAAGCATGGTGAGCGTGTCCATCTTGAGTGCACTGTCGGCCGAGTCGAAGGCGACGGTACACAGCACCTGCGTCTGTCCACGTTGGAATACCGCGCTGCCGTGCAGAGGCTCATAGAGAGAAACCTGGACGAAAGAAAATACATTTATTTACATAACACAAAACCTACACAATTACGAGAAAAAGTACATAAAAACGTGGGTACATAAAAATGGGTGTTAAAATTGCCTAGACTAGACAGTCATCATCATCTTGCTAACCTTTTCCCAACTATGTTGGGTTCGGCTTCTAGTCTGATCGGATGCAGCCGAGTGAATCAATCGCCAACTTCCAGACTACAGGCTGCTTTGTAAAAGTTTAAATAACCCAGATATTGGCCCAACCCGCAAATAGAACCCGAGACCTCAGTCATAGCAGTCGCGCTTGCGACTACTAGACCAACGAGGCAGTCAAAAGAAAGCTCATACAAACTTAGAAAAGTTGCAAAATATATTTATAAACTCACCTGACAACCAATCTGCCTCAACTCATCTAAATGGCGTCCATCACACCGTACTTCCTTCTCAAATATCATATCTCTGAATATACTCTTCAGGTTAGCGTTGAAGCAGTCCTGTAGTTGTGCCACATCGGCCTCTGTTTCGCGCATCTGGTTAAGCACTGTTTGACGGAGGTCCGATATCGCGTTGTCTCTGGACATCTTGTCGTGGGAGTAGTCACTAGGGATTGAATAATATTGTTAAGTACGGCCAATCCTTACCTATATTATAAAACGTTATTGTGACAGCCTGTGGAGCTTTTACGTCAAATTTACTGTCGATTTTAATTTGATGATTTTAACGAAATTAGTTACTAGGGCCTGAGAAAGAAAGTAGGCAAATATTTATCTTTTTTCTTTACTTATTTATTTGTAATATCGCAAAATACATATTTGGGTTTGAGGTAGCTTTTTGATTGTATGATCTTTGACAATATTTTGAATTGATTGGAGTTGTACATTTTCAGTGAAAAAAGTGAGTTCATCAAGAAGTAATATTTTGTAATACCTACAACAACATGTATTTTTACCTCAATATCTCTCTAATCTTCATAGAAGACAATGTGTTGATACAGTCGACGATTTCCTGAGGTAGCCCGGGCGGGGTTTCGTACACACGCTTGGTCTTACCATGGACTTTCTGTAGCTTCTCTATGCCTTTCACTATGTGTTGGGCCTCTTTGGTACCTGCAACATTTTTGGTTATTAGAAAAATAAATATTGGAGATTATAAATATAAATAATACTAGTTTCACCCGCGCCCAATGAATTACTCTGCGTTTCCAGATTATGAGTAGCTTTTAGACATACTCGACAAAGGGCATATGTATCCCTGAAAGATGGAAACTGCTTACTGTACCTGGATAAAATGTAGCTTATGTCACCAATTCAACTTGGTTTAGTAGTTTCGGAGACTTTAGAATAACAAACAAACAAAAGAAAAATCCACTTTCTTACATGAGTGTAGATGGTGTAGATAAGCAAACTGCTTACAATAATAATAAGAGTAAAAAAACCATATTAATATGCAGGGAAGTAACACATAAAAACAAAATTACTGAACTTACTTGCATACCTAATTTGATGGCTTTGAGCAGGTCTTGCTGGAGTATATCCTGGGCGCTTCCCTCCATCATCACAACTAAGTTGCGGTTGGTTGCAGCCACCACCAGGTTGAGAACTGAGTTTTGTAAGTCCTTGCGAGTTGGGTTTATTATCACTTCATTGTCTATTTGGCCTACCCTGTGGAAAATTGAAAAACAGGTCATATGGAATATGTAAATGTATTGAGAATTAAATATATACTGGACTACAAAAAGCAGGGAGACCATTACGTCATGGGACAGCTGTGCAATTTTCATTTTGCTATTGCTCTTTTAAACATCTTAATGATAATCAGAAATCACCAATTAAACTAGACTTGGTAATAAATTAAATAGAATTTCTAGTGAAGAAAATAGTGTAGAGATTTGAATTTGCTTTGAACTAGAGTCAACCAAAATGCAATGATATGTAGTGCAATAAAATAACTGTACTTTTGTACCAGATAAATTAACAGAGGAAATAAACCATTTGTCGTAAAATAAAGTATTAATAACAGTATTTACGTTTATCTATATTAAAAAAAATCCTACCTTACAGCCCCAACAGGCCCATTCCACGGTACATCAGACAAAGCTAAAGCCGCACTAGCAGCATTAATTGCTACCGTCTCTGGCGGATTGGTAGCATCTACCGCAAGCATGTTGCACACTATCTGAGTGTCATAGAAGTAGTTGCTGGGGAATAGAGGCCGGAGTGAGCGGTCTATTAGACGTGATGTTAGGATCTCACGTTCTGTTGGGCCTGGAAAAGAGTTTTTTATTTAGGTAATATGTATTTCAACTTTACTGTCTCTAATGAAGTATATTAATCCTTGAATGTTATGTACAGGAATAATTGGACTTCAGATTTATGTACTGTATGCTAACTGTTGTTTTTTGTTTGTTAGTTAGTTTTTTGTTTTTTAGTCTGTCACTGTACTTATTAAATAAATAAATAAGTTTTGTTTGGTTTTTACAGAGCTGACCAAAATATTGAGCTGTCTTAAGCTAGTTCAGTGACAATATAAACATTACTATTCTTAAATATTTACAATGAAATACGACATTTAATTTTAAAAGTAAGCAGTTGTTTGAAGAAAAAAAAAAATTGTTTTATCAGTGAAAATATGTCTAAGTGAAAATGTGGACCAAAGTTATGTATATTATACTGATGATTATTTTTCTTGAATGAAAGCATGGTTAATGCTCATTAACATTTTTGGTTTTGGCACTTGTGGGGGGAATTATACAACAGAAAGAGCGTTTTGTTTATATGTTGAAAGAACGTTACATATATTTCTAGTCTCCATGGATAGGACTAGAACCCTATTACTTTATTACAAGAATATTGTGAATTAAATCTCACCTAATTCCCTCCTCAAAAAATTGGTAGGTATTCGTCCAGCAGCTGCAGCCTTTTGTCTATAATCTACCACAAGAGGTAGGAACGATGCTGTACTCTGTTTAGCCTTAGAGACTACTGTTGATAGGATAGCTGTGTTCCCTAGATTAGCAACGCAGGCAGCATCTGCAAATCTTGCATATTTGCCCGTTTCGAACTTAATTGTGGTTCTGGAAAGATGAAAATAAGAATGTACATGCTTAAGCTACATAGGTAGTAACATAGTATACGTTTTTGGTAAACAGACAGTTTGCTGATGTTGTAACAGTAGCAGTTTGGACTGTATCTATTATGAGGAATACTATTATTACCCATAATTTCTGTTAAATTTCTTAATGGATGCTTATAAGATAAAAATTGGTGCTTTTATGTGAGAAAAATCAAGGTCTGTGGCCCGCAGGGGTGGAAGACCTGCGTTGACGAATTATACAAATTTAAACACTACCTTTTCTTGTAGCAATAACATCTTTATTGGTAAAAATGTAAGTTATCTCCATAACCTTATAAAACATAACCTCAAACTTACCCATTTGAAAATGGAATTTCTATTTCACCAACGTCTGATTTTGTAGCGAAACATCGAAAACATCTTCCTTTATTCGCTATTCGTGAAACGATTAAGCGCTTTTTAGACAACATTGTATAATAGTTATAATTTTACCAAGGGTCAAAAAAGGGCATATAGAAAATTACGAAACACTGGAAATGTTTCAAGTGCACTCAAACTGAATATATCAACAATTAAGTAGCACGATAGACAGTAACTACACAGAGAATAAGGTCAAAAAAATCAAAAGATAAAGATTTCTAAAATTAATTTGAAATTCGGGATTTCACCAGAACAGAAGGAAATCAACAGTCGCGTTCAAGAGTATCCTACTGCCTAATATGTGTCATGAAAAATAAGCTCTCTCGTTTTTGCTTCACAGACAAAAATTGTTGTCTCTTTCTAACAGCTTTCATAGATCTGGAACGCAAACTATCGTTCAGAAATGAAATGATAAAATGCTTACTTAAAAATAAAAAATATGCAATATTAGTTTTAAAAAAAGGTGTAATTTAATTTTAATGTTGATTTTAGGAACAGTAAGCATATCTAAAAAGATAAAATCACAAGGAAATGAAGAACATCATCTTTTGCTGTGATTAGTATTAAGGATAGCTGCAATCAGCTGTTTTGTCGTTAATGTCATGTCAGTTTCAGTTTTCTCGTTCTCAACTTGCTAGTTGCTTTCGGGGCCTTCATTTCCAGAGCTTTTAAAATTATAATGAACAGAGAAGTACTTAAATAATTTAAAAAAATGAAGAAGGTTCATGGAAACGATTCCTTTCAGCGAATGAATTATTTATACCAAGTAAGTTATCTGTTTAATTACATTCTCTTACTGAGAGTTAAAGTTAATCATAGTTTCTAACTAAAAACTAAGTTTCGAACTAAACATTTTTATTAACTTTTTCAGATTAGTAAACTTATAGCAGAGAAAAATCCAATGCTGTCTTCCTACTATGGAAATCTGATAGTCAACGTTGCCAAGAAAAATGTTTTAAAGATGTGAGTAGTAGTATTAAGGATAGTAAATTATTAATTAGGCATGTTGCTTTAACTGTCTCCATGCTTATAAATAAAAAAAAATATATATTTTATTTTACAGACACCCAGACATAAAAAGGCAAATATGTAAAAAGTGCAGATGCATACTCATTCATAAAGAGACAGCTGCAATGAAAATTAAAAGAAAAAACAAATCAAAAATAATAGAGTGGACATGTAAAACCTGCAGTGCTAAGCGCACCTTTCCCACCAATAAGGATAGTGACCATAGAGTATGGTTAGAAAAACCTGAGGCTGTAGTTGAAGTTACAAATTAAGTTTTGTTTAGAATGCTAGCTGTGGCCTGTAACTGCCAACGGCACGTGCAGCGACTGCATGAAATCGGCTGTGACTGCTTTACTGGTTTGTATGTATCTACATAAAAACCGTTTTGGGTCAAATCAGCAGCAGCACATGCAGTCACCCTCAGATATCAATCCATTTCATGCAGTCACTGCACGTACGGTTGGCAGTTGCAGTTGGCAGCTCGCTTTAAAACGCACCTTTAATTTACTCATTAAGGATTTTGTTTTGTGAGTATATACAGTCGTGGACAACTAATTAAAGACACGGTTGGAGTCTTAACTTACCGGTGCATTTCATCTGTATTTCTTTTTTCAAATTGCCATTGGAACTTTCTTCTCTATTTTAAAATATTTAAGAGGGCATTGTGAAATGTTAAAACTAATGACTATATTCAATAATCCCCCGCAGCTAGTTATTTTTCGCTTTTTCCGAATCTCGGGCGGTATGATCCATAACGAGGCCTGGCCATCTAATTAAAGACACTCCATTTGCTCAGAGGAAGAAATACATATTATTAATATTATTGAAGTTACCTTTCTTCAACAACATTCCCTACACTAAAACTTAACATTCGAAGAAGTATTAATATTTGGTTTATTTCCTTTTACCTCAATAACAGTACGACATCCCTTAACGAGCAAGCGGTCAGTTTTGTAGAAGTCGCTAAGGGAATTTTCTTCCATGCTTAATTAAAATCTGTGTAAAATTGGTCGATATTCCATGTACGATTTATTGCTATGGTATTTTTCGCCCATTACTAGTTTTTGTTTCATTGGATTTGCGATAGGCCAAACCAAAACCGTCATAAGTTGCCCGATCAAAGAGTTATTTTTACTACTCTTGCAGTGTTTTTCAGAACTTTTCTAATTTGGAAAGTCCTAATGACCGGTAATTTATGCTTAGGTTATAATAATATGCTTGTTTCTGAAATATAATAGTTCTTGAATTCGCCTATTTTTAATAATACCTTTCTGAAGGGTCTTACACTAAACAGTGGCTAGCAGCCCCACACTATAACATTTTCGCCTCCTACTTTTGAGAACTGTCTTGGTGTACGTTGGTTCCATCACATGTTTTGGAGGTGAGTAAAATCAATTTATGGTTTTAGAACTCATCAAATTCCTTGGTTTTATGACATAAAAAAACATTTCTCCATACTTGTTCAGAGCAACTTTCACCTTTGATAGAAAACGCCAACTATAGTATGGACTCGCAGTGCTTTCCCAAAAGTAACACCTTCAGATACCCATGCCCTACAGCTTTTCCCGACCCGGTTGAAGTCTAAAAGTTCTGCAGACACATTTGTTGTCCTATTAGCATCAGAAGACTCCCAAAAGAACCAGTACCGAATCATGTAAATGGTTCACTATCTTCTTATAACACCTGTTTGCGGACAAGTTTTCCTTGGCGTCGGTTTTCAGTTGCTCTCAAACCTTGACTTTTTTAGTGCCATTAACAAGGCATCTTTAATAATAAACTTATTATCATGCCCTTATTACATTTCAAGTGGTATGAATGAATCCGCATGACAAAACTTTATTTTAAAAAGCCTAAAACATTTTACTTAGGTACCAGAATTTTTGTTTTAGTCGTATTGATCGGACTAAAATGAAAAATGTTAATGAAGGGAACCTAAATTATTACCTAATTTGAGTTTCCATAAATATTTTACTCACCTAAAAAAAAGTATGGCGACTATTTCTATCTTTCGTTTTTTTTTCTTATCTAGGCATTTACTGTCTTTAATTAGCTGACCAGCCAAGTATCCGCTACAAAAGTTAGTGTTCAGTTCCCATAAAGCGTTATATCTAAAGTATCAAAGAAAGAAAATATTTTATTTCCTTAATTTAAAGAACACAATGTAATGTTTGTTTTAATAATTATTACATTACAGTTTATACCGTGCTTAAGCTCATGTCAGTACCATAACTATTTATTTCACTTCGAGTCGGGGGTGTCTTTAATTAGTTGTCTATGACTGTATATATTTTTAAATAAAAGACTTCTTTGGTTAATAATGTGTTTTGCTGCAAAACTCAAAACTGAATTTAATTTTATTTTCTTAGGCTTGTTCCAGAATGTTATAAAGCGGGTTCACTTTTTTAAATTAATTTTTTTTTTTTTAAATTAATTAATTAAATATTGCTGTACCATTGTCCATAAAAGCTAATGCTAGTTGCAGATTATACCTTGCATGTGACTCATACCATACCAGTTTAAACTTTATTTTTATGTCCCAGCTAGAATTTATCAGAACATTTATGTAAAATAAATCACACCATAAACATTTTATTGTTTTTTCTATTTTAAATATATCTTGATAAGAATGTTTAAATTTTACGATTCTTAAAGAAAAAACCTCTAGAAAAGCGGACTGACCATGAAATAAAACATGAGATATTTGTATATATTTTTATTGATTTTATCATTAAGTAACATCAAAGGATCAGTATATAAAAATCTTAAGGATAATGTTCTACGAAATGCGGCAATGTTGGACGAATCTAAAAAAGACACTGGAGCTTCCAAAGGCCCCACTGGTTCAATGAGATATTACCAAAACAAAAAACAACAAGATGAGAAGGATAAGAAATCAGCGCAAAATAAGGCCACCGTCTTGAAAAAAGTAAGAACTCACGAGGACACCCTTAATTTAGGAAAAGATATAGCCTCCAAAATGACTGAGAACATTGATAAAAGAATAGCAAAGGAATACTTCCTCATGGACCCAGTGCTGAACGAACTAAGGCACAGACGACAAAGAGGTGTAGCAAAAAGCAAAGACTTTCGTAGACATAAAAAACAAGTAGAAGAAGAAGAACCTCAAACCAGCTCTGACCTGGAGATGAAGTTCTGGTTAGACGAGTGGGACGAACATTGGATGCAGAAGAAGTTTGAGGCTCTTAACTCGTCACAACCCCGTGGTGACGTCGTCAACATGGCGGCAGCTAGTAAGTATACTTATAGTAAGAATTGTGGGTATGAAGCAAATTTAATTTTACTCATGTCGAGGCACAGCGTCCCGTTAATTTACATAGGATTATAATAATTGTGATGATTAAATATTCAATTAACTAAGTAATGAAGGAAAGCTCAGTTGTTTTTTCTTTGAATATGCATTGCCGGTCTGCGCTGCGACCGTTGAAAGGGTTTACTAAGTATTCTTTTTGATATCATTATCAACTGATAATTTCAGGACCATGGGCGGTTCCTTGCGGAGATCCAAACCAACACGACATGCCATGGGGTAACTGCATGCTACCACCAGAATGTGACGCAGAGTACCGTATTTACCGAGGCGATTCTTTTTGCGGTAGAACTGCATACGTCTGCTGCGGACTTCAAGTGACCAACTACGACATGTATCAGGGCTTAGACATTTCATTTGAGGGCAGCAGCTTCTCCACAGACTCAAATGAGAAAAACGCTCAGACCGGTTCCAAAGAAGAGGACAACAAGAAAAAAGAGGCTGAAAGGAATAAACGGAAACGTGATAGAGATAGGAGGAAGAGGAAAATCAGAGAAAGCATCAGAAGGATAGTATCAGAAATCCAAAAAATATTAGACAGAGCTTACAGAAATGGAACTACTCAGCGGAAGAGAAAGACAAAGGAGTTGAAAAAATTCATAGAACTGTTGAAGAAACAGTTCAGGAAGGATCGCAAATCCATTGTTAATGTTCATCAAGTGGAAATGGTGAAAATAGATGATGGCCTGCAAGCCAGGTTGGATCAAATCGGAGATATGAATGAAAATTTCATGAGTAACGATACGTTTAGAGATATAGTTGTTAACGGTACGGTGAACAAGGATAAGCTGGCTCAGTACATACGGGTGCACCCAGAATTGGCGAAAATTTTCAAGAATAGGCGTATGGGTGGTATAGAGGTTAATCCAGAAAAGATTGAAGAGACACATGATCCAGGACCTCTTGGAGAACAGTTAACGCCGGAAAATAAAGGGCCTGTCATCGACTATGATGTTGAGTACGGCATGCTCTATTATTGACCCAATACAATTATTGGTGATATTGTTAGTTTTATTGTACCTACACCATTACTATACTATCTATCATATTTTATTTATTTTATTTTTTTCTGATGAGAAATCATCAAATGACTCCTCCCGCTCGCGCTGTGTGTTAGCAGCGGTGAGGGAGTGTCAGACTCTACTGACTAAAACCCATCATGTTCCGTCGTAGGCCTTTTATGTTCCTATCAGGGCCGCGGTAACTCTTTCGAACAATCCCGCAGCCCCGGCAGGCCTTGGCCCTGCTGGGCCCCGCTGGGGATATTATCATATCTCACATAGACCGTTGTTAATGGTAGGTAAAAATGATATAATTTTTAAATCACTAGCACATAATTTCAGTGAAATGCAGATTAATTGTTGTTTCACAGTCGGTCTAAAGATGATACCTTGGGGAACACCTGTCATTCTAGACTCAAGAATATTTTTAATTCGAATAATTGATGCTAATCTAAGAGCTATGCTGATTAGGCGTATACTTATCATATAACTTTAAATTCCTGGGGTGATTTGAGTAATGATAACTTAATATTTTGATATTACGCATTTGATGAAGAGTAATGATCGTGTCAAAAGCCTTGTTTTAGTCAAACATTATTAAAATAATGTTACCTAGCAATCTTTGGTAGGTACGAACGTAATTTTCAGACATTAGACATTAGTGAAAAATGAATTACCTATATGTATCATCAGGTCATTTATGGTAATTTTTTGTTTCATTTGTGAATAAAGAATAATAGCGAGAAAAGTTCAAGAACTTTTCTCGCTATTATTTAAGTTACAAGGGGCAATAGCCAAATGGCTAATGCATCAGCTTGGTGATCGAGATATCTTAAACGAATCCACTATTTTTCTAAATCCATTCCGGTAAGCCTGTGTAAATATTGTAATAACCAGATATAAACCAAGCATATTCCATATGAAGCTACGTAATGTGACTGCTGTATGTTACTGCCTTTATTTATTTTTCATCAGGATTTATCATAAATGTGTAAAATGAATCTATCCATAAACATTTTATGGTTTTAATATTTACTTTAATATTGGTCGATAAAAATGTTGAATCCAACATTTTTATAGAAAATTTTGTTGGAGAAAATATAAAAAAGATGTTGAGTAGGTATGTCGATATAATATGAAGTATTTTTACATATCACTGATTTTATATCTAGCATTTGTAGAGACGAAATCAAAAAATGATCATTCTTTAGTGGATTTGACCAAACACAATGAAAAAGAAGGCAACACAATTTCTAAAGGCCGTGATGTGTTGAGGCACGTTAAGCATAACCATCATGAAGCTAAAGATAGAAAATTGGCTAAAAGAAAAATGAATATTGTAAAAAATATTAGAAAACACGAAGATAATTTGAATATTGGGCTTGATCTGGCCCCTTCAAAATTGACTGAAACCGTCGACAAGAGGATAGGGAGAGGATATTTCCATATGGATCCAGTGTTTAACGCGTTAAAGCGTAGGAGATCTGAAAATTTTAGAAGACGAGCAAGCGAATCCGAAGGCGTAGACGATGATAGCTCTGAAATGGAAAGATATTGGATGGATGAGTGGGACGAGAATTGGATGCAAAAGAAGTTTGAGGCGTTGAACTCCACGCTACCTCGTGGTGACGTCATTAACATGGTGGCAGCTCGTAAGTATACACCATTCTTTTTAAAGTTTCATTCTCACCATTGTTCTTCCCAGAGCACTATGATTCGGCACGTATAGGTATTGACGTATTTTTCATTTTTTTTTTATGACAAACATACATTTATGTTTAATTGCTTTATTCAAGGGCCTTGGGGAGTTCCTTGCGGTGACCCGAACCAACATGACATGCCGTGGGGATCCTGTATGCTTCCCATGGAATGCGACGCAGAATATCGTGTTTATCGAGGTGACTACTTTTGTGGTAGAACTGCATACGTTTGCTGCTCTCTCCAAGTGACCAACTACGACATGTACCAAGGTAATGATATATCTTTCGAAGGCAGCAGCTTTTCTACAGACTCCAATGAGAAAAATGCAAAAGCTGGGTCTAAAGAAGAAGCACGTAAAGAACGCGAACGTGAAAGGAGTGAACGAAAAAAAGAGAGAGAAAGAAGAAAAAGAAAAATCAGAAAAAGTATTCAAAGGATAGTTGCGGAAATAAGAAAAATTTTGAACAGAGCTTACAGAAATGGTACAACTCAACGAAAGAGGAAGACGAGAGAGTTAAAGAAATTCATAGAGATGATGAAGAAACAGTATAGGAAAGATCGTAAATCGGTCGTGAACGTTCACGAATATGAAATGGTGAAGATAGATGAGAAACTACAAGCACAGCTCGATAAAATCGGATCAATGAACGAGGCTTTCATGAACAACGATACGTTCAGAGAAATTGTTGTAAATGGTACAATTAATAAGCATAAATTGGCTGCATTGTTAAGGAGTAATCCCAAATATGCAAAACTTTTTAAGGGTAGGCGTTCGCGTGTTCAGTTACAGCCTGTACGAATAGATCCGTTAACGGAGAAGCCATTTGATGACGAGTCATCATCAGATATAGAAGCGGCAATTCTAGCGAAGGGACCTCCACAACATAACTACGATGTTGAGCTCGGTGTACTTTATTACTGAACATTATAAAGTCTGCTTCTAAGTTGATGATTTCATTATAAAATCCACATGAACCCAATCCCTACGGAGGAAGGAAGAGTACCGTAAATGCCATTAACACAGTGAAACGCCTTCGTGTCGGTTACTAGAATGTGAGCGTTGTGTGTGAGCGTTAGAGTTTCTTGTCAAATCAAAACCAATCCGTCAAGCGTGATTTTATTTTAAAAATAATAGGCGGGTTCTAAAGAAGGGTACATCCGCATTTTGAATTATGACATCTCCGCTAGTCATTTTGTACTCCATGGGTGCCCACCGTAAGTATATCCATTTTTGGATAAAGGCCTACCAATATTAAACTTTCAAATTACCAATATAGCCTAGAACTATTCTACATACATTTTGCATAGCGGAATATGAGATATGTATCGTGATCCCAAGTTCAGAGTTGACAAAACATCGTGTGAGCGAAGTTTGCGAGATTTGATCAGACGCAAGGCGTGTATGACATGGCTGGAGGCGTGCCAGCCGCTAGAGTTAAGACTTCGTATCTATGTTATCAGCATTTAATTTCTGAGTTTTTGCAACTTTACTTGCTACTATTATTGTTAGCTGCACCGTATTAGTGATGCAAGCGTGAAGAAGTCTGACAACCACTATTGCTAAGGGTTGCCCGGGTAACTGGATTGAGGAAGTCAGATAAGCAGTCGCTCCATGTAAAACATTGATACTCAGCTGCATTCGGCTTGACTGGAAGCCGACACAAACATAGTTGGGAAAAGGCTCGGGAGATGATGATCAGATCTCCAGCCTATATCGATCGATGACCCATCTTAGTCGTTTCATGGCCAGTTTCTAAACAACTTCGAAACTGTTCTTGTATGAATTCCAGTATAATGAATCGACATTATATTTTCAAAAACATACTTACATTCTAGGCTTTGTCCTATTTGCTAAAAAAACATCTTTCAAAGATACGTTATAATAGAACTGTAATACAGTCCTGATGACCTTAGCACACATTGCATCCGTTTTCAGCACGACCCAACTACCCTGAATATCCCCTAAGCTTTGCAACGTGACAGGAAATCCAATATGGCGTCGATAGACATCAACAGACGAATGGGTGAACACGACAATAGTCGAGTATGGGTCATAAAATAACTTTGTAATATTGTAAATGTAAAAGTTAATTTGGTTTGTTTGTTAGGCAGCAAACCGGTGTGTCAATTGAGATGAAATTTGACAAGGATATTGGTAGTTAGTAGACACGGCCGAGCCAATCCCTCCGAGCGCCTGTGTGCGAAACCTATGTAAGCGCCCCTTTTACCCGACTGTGCAATACAAAGGAGGTACTTAATATGTTTATCAGCCTGTGTATTATGTGGGTTAATTTTAGATACTATTTAGACCAAATGCGATAAGAGCACGGCTCATTCCTAAACGTAGTTGTTTCGGGATGCGGATGAAGGCGCGGACGTAATCCATTTAAAACAATCTCATCAAAGAGCATTTAAAATCTCTAGATTAATTTTAATAAATCTCAGCTATTATCAAAAAAAAATCCATATTATAAGCTTTCCAATCCATTAGCCGAATAAAAGGCTTTAGAATGGACCGAGGAAGCCTAAAATGTTTTCTCTCAAGGGACTGAAGCCGTCTAATGTTTTCGTAGATAAAACGCCAAGATGTCGACGATGTCGGTGTTATATTTTGCGGTACAATCTCTTTTGTATTCTGTTCATGCAGCCCCTGGTGTCGAAGGTGAGGCCATAAAGTAAGCGGAGGTCAGATAACTTTGTTGTCATATACCGTATGGTAGATAATGTTTTAGAAACTTTAAGGAAGGTATATGAGTACCCAGCGGGGCCCAGCAGGGCCA
The DNA here is from genome assembly GCA_033682625.1 of Helicoverpa zea x Helicoverpa armigera. NCBI lineage: Eukaryota > Metazoa > Arthropoda > Insecta > Lepidoptera > Noctuidae > Helicoverpa > Helicoverpa zea x Helicoverpa armigera. Next base: position 1,527,771 of record JAWIIS010000050.1, read on the forward strand.
AGGCCTGCCGGGGCTGCGGGTTGTTCGAAAGAGATACCGCGGCCCTGGTACATAAAAGGCCTATGACGGAACACGACGATTTTAGTCAGTAAGAGTCTGACACTCCCTCACCGCTGCTAACCCACAGCGGGAGGGGTCATTTGATGATTTTACGTCGATAAAAAAAAAAAAAAAAAAAAAAGGTATATGAGTACTCCGTTATTTTCGAGAGTATCCAGGCACGATGCAATATTGATATTACTTTTATAAAGCTGAAGAGTTAGTTTTACTGGTCTGATTGATTTGAAATATCTTTCTGTGTTAGAAATTCTATTTATTGAGACAGGATTAAAAAATACGATTCTAGAATTGTAGTTTTTAAAGCAAAAGCTAAGTTTTTCTTTATTGTTAATTGGTGAACATAATAAAAAAAATACATCTAACTATTGGAGAATAGTCACATCATAGGAAATCAAGAAATCACGGTGCCAACCCGCGGGTTTTGAGGCCCACTACTGTTTACAGGGCCAGATAAGGTAATTGGCAGTCCTAATCAAAATGGCGTCTAGGGAATTGCTGGCTCCAAGCTTCACACTTTCATTCGGATTAGTTGCACTTATTTACAAAAAATGTGAAAATTATTTTCAACTTTTTTGGGGTTGAGATTAAAAAGGTGTATCGTAAAATTTTGTGAAAATGTGTGTGAAAATTAAGCGGTTCTGTGGGGTTAGATTCTCATGAACAGGATAACCACCGAGCTGGTTATATACGAAACGATTAACTTTTGACATTAAATTGGGCAATTCTCCTCATAATCATTTATGTCCATCCATTAGGTATGATCATGTTTTAGAAATCTATACATATGTTTTTAATTGCATTGGTCACGAAGAATAAGATTCCTTTTACGAGCAATTATTTTTCAAAATCTTCAATATACCTCTATAACATCCAAACCAATCCAACTAAGCCACTAAACCCTAAAACCGAATTAAAACACAATTTTAATAAACGTAAATCTGTGAACATTTCTTCTATACAACGGCTCATCGACTTCAAAATACAGCACGTCCGTACATTGCCATTGCAAACTTACCATTACCAGCAAACCAAAGGAAAATAGACCTTACAGCTTCGCTATAAGGATGATGGTGAGTGTATATGATGTTGGTGTTTAACCAAAGACATGTTAGGACATGGTTTTGGAAGCTAGCCAGATTGTCCACCGTTGTTTGCGCCACTAACTCATAGAGGTATTTCAGTTTTGTAAAATCTGGAGTTTATGAACAATATTCTGTTGCGGAATATTGGCCATTGCGGTGAGGTTGACTCGTGTTAAGGTTTTACGTTGGCTGGAAATTGTGGAGCGACTCTGACTTGACAGTTTATCGTTGACATGAAATGAAAATTGTTCTGAGTTTGAAAATTTGAATTGAAATCATTTTGAATAGCGAATTTGATGTCGTTTTGTACTGTTCGGTTTTTACATTTTGAAGAATTGGAAGATTTGAGTTTAGAACAAAATTATTTTCTTTTTATTTTAAAGTCTGCATGGCTTTGCCAGCAGTCAATTGTTCGAATACACTTGATTTTTAAATACAATACATTATTATCATCCAGTAAATTACGTGATTATTTTCTTACTCCCAAAAATAGGCCTTAAAACTATAAAAAATAAAGATTAAAAATGATTCATGTCACTAAACTTGTACCGGAATTTCCCAGTCCAATATTGGGCCTATTCCGTAGCCTGGTTTCTGGTTTTAATATAAAATATAATACGCTGGTGCTGTGTGTTTAGGCCAGTCCTTATTGAGTCAGGCCTCATGAGGCCTTGCTGAATAAACTATGAAATTCGTTTACTTTTATTCCGGCCCAATTTGGATAGTTGCGTGGTTTTTCTTCTGTGATTTGGTTTGTTTTTCCTGTTTTTGTAGATGGAAAAGTAGATATTTAGGGATAGGCTAGGATTATCAGCTGCAAGGCTATAAAATCATTAATAAGCTACAAAATTTAAAGACGTACAGCCTTACCACGAAAACTTAAACATCTGTTGAACACTTGTCTAAAAAAAGCGTGCCTGCAAAACGGATCTTATTTTAAACTCATAATCTGATTTTTTAGACAAGTGTTCAACAGATGTTTAAGTTTTTGTGGTATGGCTGTTAAACTTTACTATCTGTTTAACTACAAAAACTTTAATCACCAAACAATACTATTTATCCTATTATCAATTCAAAGACATCCCACCTCTTTTACCCCTCCCTTTTACAAACGAAATCCCCAACAATTCACAAAGCTGCACGCACGCATACAGACAGACAAACAGCCAGACAGACATGTCAATTATTATTCATGTATGCTGTCTACCTGTGAACGAAACCGCGTGCACGCACATGTTTAACTACGTTATATCGAATACGTTTGCCGAATAAACGTAGTGCTTTTGTTTTCTTTGTAGATTGAGTGTTGTTAAAGAAAAACAAGGGGTAAAGGTGAAAAAGGTAAAAAATCATGGTTAGTGTTTCTGATAAACTCTATATTAAGATATCTAAATATAAGCGGATCCTTTAATTGAGACATGTCTTGGTCAGCAGTTAGTTTAGCGACCCGAAACTCATCATCTCCCGAGAATTTTTTCCGAACTATGTTGGGGTCGGCTTCCAGTCTAACCGGGTGCGGCTGAGTACCAGTGTTCTACAAGGAGCGACTGCTTATCAGACCTCCTCAACCCAGTTACCCGAGTAACCCAATAATACCTCTTGGTAAGGCAGGACCTAAACTCAAAATACTAAAGTTCATAATTAAGGTCTACCTAGACATACCTACTTCTAGAGGGTGCACTAATAAAACAAAGACAGTGTTTGCTGGCCTTTTAAAAGCGCTCGAAGGCACGTCACTATTGTGGTCACAGTTTATGCTTTTAGGCTATGGTCTCGATAGTCGCGGAAGCGTGGGCGATAGCGGAGTTATGATATCTAAGAAATTGTTGTTGATATGGCAGGTATGTGACCTGGTGGTTTTATAAAAAGAAAATATAATCGTTCGTTTGGTTGGGATAGACGCAACGCAAATACACAGACATGTCAAACTAGAGGTATAGTAGGTCGTTTTTGTATCAGGGGTTATACAAATGTAAGAAAGCAAAGATTGTTAGCTTTTACTGGATTAGCTTACCTAATTGTTTTGGGACTTCTAGCTTTCAGGCTGTTTGACACGATTGTCGCTGTAGCTGTACCCATGTAAGTACATATGTAGGTAAGTCGTCACTCTTCTCCTGCAAATATCCCAAATTTATTTATGGTAAAATCCTATGGTATTCCAGTAGGTATATGTGAAAAATGATTAGAAAAGTAATAAATAAATTAGAAGTAAAATAAACATATCTAGTTACGAATCATGTCTCTGACCTTCCACTCCCGCTACCCGCCATATTTGAAACCTCAGCCTTACGTTCTCAAACCTAATTGCAACTCAACGGAGTGTCAGCTAGCTGCAGTGTCAACAGGTTCATTAGCGAAGAAATGCATGGTTATTGGCGAAATTGTGGCGACTTCTGCACCAACTCATTAATAACGTTTTGAAGTCGAAGCCTGAAGTTTTTGAAGTCGTATGAACTGAAGCGCTTAGTTGCAGCTTTGTGGATTGATTGGCTTTCATTTTGGTACCTACCTAATGAGCGTTTTGGTTTGCTTCATTAATTGGTTCTTAGATTGTCTTAGAATAGAATCATTTATTTGCCAAAACTTCTCTTAGTTTTTGGATAGGTTATTATTACATAGCTGAGTTTACATAAAACCCTGGGTATGTATAACATCTGATCTGGAAACAGTGTTATATTGTGTGTGCATCAGAATGGCTGCCACTGGCGCTGTGACTTTTAGTTCTCGAAACAAGGAGTGTAGCAATCGGGAGAAACTAATAACAGCTGGTAGTACCTAATTAGGTAGCAACTCTTTGTTTGTATTTCGAGGGAATATACTGACAGAATTTTTGAAGCACGCTATATGTATAGTTAGGTACTACTACTACTACTACTACTACGGATAGAAAGTAGAATTCAACGTTTCCAGTAGTTTAGACCAGGAAATACTCTTCTCAGAACATTGAAACACTACAGTAGTTCGACTAGACTAATAAGTAGTCACTATGTTCTTACACTTCTAACTTTTCTCAATAAAGCCAACAAATAAATTACACACTACAATATATTGGGACAGAACGACAGTTGTTACTTCGGTTCCTATAACTAAAGTCGTATGTTCAAGAAGTCACAGTTAACATGTTGTTTTGGAAGCGATAGATTGTTGCTTATATTCCCAAAAATATATTTAAGATTGTTAACAAGGATCCTGTTCAAGCTCGTAAGATTCAGGGTTTTGGTTCAATCCTGCCTTACCTACTATATTATATTATATCATTCCTGATATTATAGAGCTAAAAACTCAGTGTGTATGTTTTCTTGAACGCTTCATTTGAGAAACTACGGGATCGATTTAAAAACATTTTGACATTGGTTAAGTAGCCTACTTATCGAGGATGGCTATAGACTACTTTTCATGGGAAGTATTTTCCACGGTTCGTGGAAACCATGATTATGTGTTATATAACCGTGACCATGATAGTGTAGCCACTAGCCACACCCAGACATTAATTTCCCTGAAACAAGCTCCAAGCCTAAACACAACAAATGTTTAGTTATTTTATATTAGACAGTGTTGCCATTAAGAAAATGTTCCCGCGCATTAGAGGCTAATGGCGGCCATGACAAACAGTCGGCCGCCATCTTGAAATTTTGCCGCCAAAAGCTATGGCAAGCTATTGCTTTCGGAGTATGGCTATTAAATTGCCCGATAAAGCTATAGATTTAATGTGAAATGATATTTTAAATGATTGCTTATTTTGAATTTATTTTAATAGAGGTATTAGACATTACAATGTAGAAATAATTTATGGAACATGCCAAATAATCGGAGTACCTAAATCAGAAAGAAATGCCTGTCTGTCTGTCCAGCTTTCACGCCAAAAGTTCTGGACATATGTATTTACACGAAATTAGGTAAGAAGACAGCCAGCCTGAGAAACGGACAAAGACTGCTTTCTGTCTAGCCGCAAGGGGAAGTTCTTTGTAGACGTGAGTGGAACCGCGGGTAACTAAAAAGAACCTGAATAAAATCGTCTTTTAAAACAAAACAAAAACAAGTTCAAGCTCAGCGAGTTTTCTATACATTTTAATCAAAGATTAGAAAAAGGAATTTCTCTTTAAGAGATTCTACGCACTAGCATACAGATTTCTCTTTGTAGAACAAAAGATGATTACTTTTGTACAGACTTAAGGGTTGCTACTGCTCTGAGATTTTATTCTAAGTAATATCACAGTTTTTCAAAATAGTAAGTGTTGTAGCTATCTTTATTGTGAAACGATAAATTGGTGGCTCCGTGTATATCACTGGTACTCAGCTGCATCTGGTTAGAATGGAAGCATTAAGACCCGAACATAGTTGGGAAAAGGCGAATGATGATGAATGTGCTGTTTGTATTTTTAATAAATATTTCTATATTCCACCAGCTTTTAGTCTACGTCCATCTTCATCCTCCTGCCCTTAACCCAATTTATTTGGGGTCGGTGCAACATGTTTTCTTCTTCCATACTCTTCTGTCTGCCGTCATCTCACATCTTTCTAGCCATGTCCACTTTCACACATTCCATCCATCCTTTCTTTGGTCGTCCCCTTCCACTATATCCATCCACACTTTTAGTCTACGTTCATTCCAAACTCAAAATCAAATCAGCTGTTTAACTGAGGAAAAGTTACAGCCAAAGTTAGGTACTATACATATGGGTAGTTTCAGTAGCATAACGTATCAATAGGTATTAGTATGTATATGTTATGATAGCATCGCTGCTCAACTTTGAGTCTCGTTAAATAATCTCTGTCACTATCACTTAGTGCTGCGATCTAAGCCTTGTATATCATAGGGTTGTACCCAATTATATTATTTTAATGTTTAAATATTTATGAGGAGCTCCTGGCTAAGTAACAGCTGACAATCGAACATGAAGATAAACGACGCTTGGCGCAGTCGGTCCATGGAGTTCCTCTGTTTTTTAGGAGGCATGTTATATTAGTGAGTTGGCTGTCATTTGAACATCTTTCGCAGTCGCTTCGGGTGGTCAGGGCTAGGAAGTCTGTTTTACCAACCAGTCCTACCCATAGCAACCGGGTTGCTCGAGTAACTGGGTAGAGGTGGTAGAATATGCAGTCGCTCCATGTATTTATTTTAAAACACTGGTACTTAGCTGCATCTAGTGAGACTGTTAACCGACTCAAATATCACGTGCCTATCATTTCCCCAAATATGTTGGGGCCGCGATAATAGTTGGTAAATAATGAATTAAACCTCAAATATCTTATCAGTAATTTAGCCAGCCCTATACAGAATCGATCGCTGTCTCCACATTCGCTTGAAATCACCCGCTCGCTGCAGTTGTAAGCAAAGCAGCATGATGTTGCTATGTTATCTATGTAGGTATGCCTATTGAACTGTACTTGTGTGTGCAAGAGGCTTAAGGAATTAATACGTATATTTGCAGAAACAAACGCATACGGCGTTTGTTTGGCTTATGATGAAGAAATTGATTCGAGACTACGATACCAAAACTGAACACTAAAGTGGATCAATTTTATCACGCCTTTTTATTAAAAACTAGCTGACCCGGCGAACTTCGTACCGCCTAATTATTGGAGGCATATTTAGTAAGTCACAAACACACGACACAATACTTTTTTAATTTTATTGATTATTGAAAATAAAATTTTAAAATAAATCTTACTCGCAATTTTTCCTTATTTGCTCACCGTTTAGACCTACCCTTCACTACGACTAGGGCTGCCATCTTGAATTTCGCCAAACCCGGACAAAGATTAAAAAAAACCCGGACATTTGACGTAAATCGCATTTTTTCCCCGGACGGTTCCGAAAATAATATAAAAAAGAGCTTTAATTTTCTTTTTTTTTAATTTCACACAATGTGTAATATTAGCAATAAACAATCACAAAACAAATCAATTTTTTTACAAATAAATATTATGTAATATTATTACAAATAATAACGTCTTTCGTTCATTGCTGATTAATTCATGAAAATATTCGCTCTTCATTCGCATTATGTATATATGTATGTATGTTATGCAGAAAAAATATTGCGCAATCCTACTTAGTTCAGTGTACAGATGTGCATTCTTTGTTTTAAAAAAATTCAGCCAAAGCTGGTTAGCGCTCAATTTTTTCTCTTCGTCAGAAAGATTTAGGCTAAATTCTTTCAAATTGACCCACTCGTCAAATAATTCCGAGTCGTCTATATTAATGTTTCTCTCTATCAGAAATAGAACAGTTTTTTCTACTTCAGGCCACGATGAATCTACTGAAATGTGTTCCAACATCATCCAATCGAAGTGGTTGAACTCGCGAGGGTGTGGCGACGTAGGGCAGTCTGTTGTTATTTTATCGTGTTACTCTTACATCGAATGAAGTTAGCGTTTTGTATAATAATGCCGATAAAGACGTAAATACAGTAAGGTGCTTTTTTACATGAAAAGTGTCCGGGTTTTCCCCGGACGCTTCTTGAAAACCCGCCCGGACGTCCCCCGGACGGGGTCAAAACGAGGACAAATCCGGGGAAACCCGGACGGATGGCAGCCCTAACTACGACAAACATTTTAAAACCAAAATCAGCTCAATCGGCCCAGCCGTTCTCGAGGTTTAATCAGACTAACGAACAACAATTCATTTTTATTTATATAGATAAGTTAAAAGTACCAGTAAAGTAGCAGTAAGGAATATTTTTAATATACATATTTAATATACATGTATAGTTACTAAAGTGTACCAGAAAGTATCAGGATTTATTAAATTCCTTTAAAAACAAATGTTGTTGTTAATCCCAATTCAGGCCTGCTTGGTTTGAGCCAATTGTTAATCTTCCTGTAGTATTTATTTTATGGATTTAGATATAATATGTTTTTGAATTCTGACAATATATTCGCACCTACCATAATTTCAACATAAGCCCTTCAGCCGAACAATAAAAATATCGTTTTTTATATTACAAAAACCCAATTAATCTACATTATCTTGAACAGTACATCAATTAAACAGAACAAACAAGCTCTCAAAGATTTATTTGTTTTTAATCCGTCTGTATGTGGTCAACAAAAGCCCGTGATAAAAAAGGGCGTTTCGTTTCACGTATGGTTCGAGGTGAACCACATTTTACACGCACGTTTCACACCGCAGCTCGATTTCAACACAATTAATGGGCAACAATTTTATGTGAATTATTATGTGGATGTTTTGGGAATTTAGTGAGTTATTTAGGGGTCGTTTTGTTGTTAATATTGGTAGAGTATTGTTAGCAATCATGTTTGTATTATAAACTTGAGTTTTTGTGTGAATGTGTAAGAAATATACACATCTATCTATACATATGCCTGACTTAAATAAATAAATAAAATACATATAAAAAAAAGTCGTGTTAGTTATACATTTTACAACTCAAGAATGGCAGAACCGTTTAAGCTGAAAATTAGAGGGAAGATAGCATAGACCCGGGAAAAGGACATAGGATTAGTTTTTGTCACTATCTAGCTACGGGAAACAGTCATATCGGGACGCGGGTGAAACCGCAGGCGAAAGCCAGTGTATGTATAAAACCGATCTAGGTAGAAACTATCACAAATATAACATCAAGGCATCATGTTTGTCTGTCTGTTCCCAATAAACTTGAAAACATAGTACCTACTTGTCTACTTGAGTTATTTCCACTAACACACGGAGGGCCTACTAAGTTATGTATCTAAGTATAAAATGCACACAGAAACGTAGCCTGTACATATTATTATAAGGTACATATTGGCTAGAATTTACCCGGGTAGGTAGGACTTAGCAAAGAAAGTCACAGGCAAAAGCTAGCTAGACTGCTCTCAAAAACATTAGCTAGAATTCTACCTTAATAAACTTACACATTATATTTGCGTGTTTCTAGCAAAAGCTCTGAAGTACTTTGTAGGCACCATTATAATAGTACAAATGCTTTTACTACGTTCCTTATTGCCTAAACACACGCATTTTTATATGTTCCAATTTAGAAATATCTAGGCATTAAAGGTACGACTTATATTTTAACAGCTGTAGCTACGGCATATATACTACTTAGTTTAGGTGAACACTTAGACGAACTGCTGACAAAGGTGTCAGAAGACAGATATTTTCAATCTTCTTCTTCTTTCTGCCTTGTTCCCAATGTAATGTAGACAGTGCAATTTGTTTTCCGCTTCCATTCCTCTCTATCAGCCGTCAAACTAATATTTACTCCCTTTTTATTCAAGTCCTCTTTCAGGTAGTGTATCCATTTATTCTTTGGTCTTTTTCAAAACAATAACGGTAAAAACTGGTAGTTAAAAACCCTTCCAACAGGTATCTGTGGAGATCAAAGGGGGAGGCCTATGTTCAGCAGTGGACGTCCTATGGCTGAGATGATGATGATGATGATGAACGTTAAAAATAATTCGTAAGACAGAAAACAATGTCTTCATTTAATTAGGTAGCACGTATTAAAAATGTGTGGTAGCAAATTATCCCAAAGCCTGCAGCAACCGAACTAAAAGTATATCTCAAAAAAGTTGAACTGGCAAGGGTTCAAAAAGGAAACATTACGCTGGTTTCTTATCACGGCAGTATAGCTGAGGCCTCTCAAATTAGCACAATTCCTATGTTAAGTGAGAGCTTATCGTAAACATTTGATGTACCACTCAAACCTTCGGAAATAAGGCCGGTTGTATATCAGAATTTGGAGATCTGGTAATGCTAGAGTTTGCTTTAAATAAGCATGTTAAAATCGAGGATGAGAAAACATTCTTCTTGTAATTGCTAAAATAGATATGAAAAAATCAAAATTGAGTAGACTTTTCCTTTGTGCAAAGACTGTCGTTTTATAAACTTTGGATAGTCATTAAACTTTATAGTTTTGTTAATATTTACTAGTTGATGTTTATGAGTTTTTTAAGTAAAAAATATTCCTAGAGTTTTGGACTAGATGAAACTTGGTCCTTTCATCATCATCCTCCGAGCCTTTTCCCAACTATGTTGGGATCGGCTTCCAGTCTAACCGGATGCAGCTGAGTACCAATGCTTTACAAGAAGCGACTGCCCTATCTGACCTCCTCAACCCAGTTACCCGGGCAAACTTGGTCCTTTAATAAACATTTGATCTGCGTTCAGTTTGAAAGAATATGACGCGAGCATACCTGCGGCAAATAGTAGTGCCTAGAACTGGTATTCAAACTCAGTGTAGATTGCATATAGTTTAACCCGCCTTATGTTCTGTCATTAACTCATATAACGACTGTCGAAACTGTACATCTAGGATGAGATGCTCCACCGGTTTAGTATTCACGATTAGGTCATGAAGAGATCAAGTCAGGGCATAAGACTAACTATTCTAGCCTATTTACTTGATATATACAGTCCCTACATTATATAGAAATCTTCATTTAGTGTGATACAAAATATATAAGTACAGTTGCCGTCAAAAGACCATGAAGACGTAGGTCTAATCGTTTTTTGGATCAGTTGACAGTTCTGTCAGTCGGTACAAAAAGGCTGTTTTCAATTAATAAGTGACATCTGTAATTTTTTTACTGAAAACAGCCTTTTTAATTTGAAAAACATTCCATTATTTTGATTATATTGCTGATATACCTCAGGTCATTTGCCATAGAATAGAATCATTACCTTGGATCATTCATCACCGAGAACTTTGCTTCTACAATACTTTGAAATATTTTTTCATGACAAAAACTGTCTAATATCTAGACATAGAAACACTAACAAACCTACAATGTACAGACACATGCATAAATAAAATCCGCCATTGATTGTATTACCGTAATGGATGACAGGCTACAGAATGCCTCACCGCTGTGCACTGAATAGTTCATAAAAACTATGGCTAGGATACGGTTCGGGGGATTCTCGTATGGTCCCACTAGAAGCAGGGGAAAGAAAGTGTTACTTATTCATTGTTTCCAACATATTGATACTAACTAGATTAAGAGAAACCATTATTGTGTTTGTTAGTTTATGGGTTAAAGGCTCCAAAATTGATGAAACGAATTGAATATTTCTTTCACAACTGGGAAGCTTCACTATCCCCAAACAGTATAGGTACGCTATAATTTATCCGGGTATGGGGGCCGGCCAGGGCCGGCGAAACCGCGGAAAACAGCTAGTAATTCATATTTTATTTATGACCGATTTCTATAAATAAGAGGGGACTCTTTTTGCTTCTGGATACTAATTCTATTGGTGCTTAAAACTTCCCCCCTCCGCACTGATTCCTCACACTTCGCTCACTTCGCCGTTGAGTCTGGCCATAACGTAAAGAGCAATTATGTTTTTTTTGCGAATAGCCAATAAGTAGAACTTTCTTTACATTGATCCAGACATATATATAACAACATATATAACAAGTCTCATTGCTAGCAGTCTTAATTTAGCAGATGATTATAACAAATACCGTGTATTTATTAGTGAAACGTAACTAGACTGTAACATGATCCAAATGTCTAGATATTTTTCTATAAGCCAATTTGTAACAATGAAGGAGACTGAGCGTTTTGGGCTACCTCTCTTCTAGCATTATTGGCGTCCACGGCCGATTTCGGCCACGGCGGCTGTTCTCATATCAGGAGATCAGCCAGCTGCGCAGGACATATTATAGTGCACGAGCATTTGCTTGGACACAGGTGCTCTCCCTATTCCTTCACTCTCATAACCCGATGGGACGGCAATCCGACACCACCGAAGAGAGATCAGGCGTAGTACCGACATTTACGTGCTCTCCGATGCACGGGTGAATCAACCACCAACTTCCAGACTACGGGCTGCTTTGTGAAAGTTTTTAGAAAACCCACAAAGCGATTTCATCCCGACCCGGGAATTGAACCCGAGACCTCGAGCACAGCAGCCGCGGTTGCGACCGCTAGACCAACGAGGCAGTCAAGTCAGTCAAGTACCTCTAGCATTAGGTGATACATCAATAGAAAGCTAATTTTATGTTAAGTATTTTCTTGTAGTAGTGCTATCTACTGTCATTTGTTAGTGTCTTATGTACTCTCTTATGTACTCCTCTTATGTACTCTCTTATGTACTCTCTTATGTACTCTCTTATATACTCTCTTATGTACTCTCTTATGTACTCTCTTATGTATTCTCTTATGTATTCTCTTATGTACTCTCTTATGTACTATCTTATGTACTCTCTTATGTACTCTCTTATATGTATACTCTCTTATGTACTCTCTTATCTACTGCCGCCGCCGCGCTGGACCAGACCAGACACCATGGGCGCCGGGTGTCGCGAGACGACTCCCGGCCACCGTAGGGATGGGTCTGTGGGCTTTGAGTTCGGGTGGCTCATCGCTCATGTCTATTTTTAGACAACAGACCCGTGTCGGCGGCGCTCGTTGTTCCACGCGCTCCTCAAAGAGATGTCAGCAATCCCAGCGGGGCCAAGGCCTGCCGGGGCTGCGAACGAAGAATTAGGCTATTCCACGCGAACGAAGTCAGGGGCAGAAGCAAGTAATCTATACTGCTTTCTGGTATAGTCAGGTAAAAAAGGAATCGTACCAGAAATTCTATTCCCTCGTTCACTGAAACCGCCGCCTGTAATAAAACGTATAGATTCGGGCGGTGCCTGCGATCACCATAAAACGGCTTCCACGACCACGCCACTCCATGATAGATAGCATCTAGTTTGTGCCACTTTCCACAGCTTTCCATCAGCATACGTCTTGCTTGATCGATGTGTGTGTATCTGTGTGTATGTGTGTCAGTATTTTGTAGGTGTGTGTGTGAGACTTGCAAGCATGGAGAACAAAGTGATTAACGGAGATATCATAACGCAAAATCTCCTAAGATAGTTGCGCGCCAAAAAGCGTGTATTCGGTTGATGAGGAACTTTACTAGCTCCGCCCTTACATACCTTGAATAAAACCCGCCCATTATTATATATTACCAATCAATTAAGACCAATCTTTGACAGGGAACCCGAACGCCTAGTTAGGTCTAGTAACTGATCACGCCTACCGCACGTTACTTGACCTACAAGAAGGCGCCTGACCTACGTTCTTTATGGCATCTCCGATTTCTTTCGTTCCTCCGTGGTTTCATATATTTCCTTTCAGGATGCGAATTTGGTTTTGTTTCCCTATTGACCATTGGTGTCAATAAGGTAATATGTATGTATTAAGACAACGCACTTGTGACTTCTTTTGTGTAGAGAGTGTCCATGAGTTGCGATAGTCGGTTTTCATCAGGCGATCCGCCAGCTCGTTAGGGCTTGATTTTTTCTGTGTGGGAAGACACCTCTGCCTAGCTGTCTTGAGACTGGGTAATAGCTTAAAAAACTCTGGAAAAAACCCACTTATATTTAAGCAAAAATCATTACAGGCAAGTCTATGATATGATGATGATACGATGATCAGATTAGTTCGACAGTACCTAGCACATTATTGTGTTGTCTTCAGAACAACATACAGCTGGCAATTTTCATGACTATACGAATTAAATCTACCATAGATTCCATTAAATAGTTACATGCAGGTCGATCTAATAAAAGGGTGATGATGATTTGATTTACCAGAATTGACCTCATGCTGTCAAGATATTATGAGCGAATGAAATGAACGAATGAACGGGAACACGAAGTAACTCACTCAGCTTCCTGTAAATTATAACGCTAGGAAATCATAGACAATTAGCTCAAGGAAGAATACCGGAACGACGGGCCAGCGGCGACCGGAAACGGATGCGAGATAGCAACATGGCCGCCGCTAGCTTTGTTAGTCTTTGGAAAATATGGAAGTAACGATCTGAATGAAATTAATGAATGAATTGTTAGTAGGTTATTCATATTTTGTTCATTTATCTGAAAAATATTTTTCAATGGCTGTCACGGGCCGTTAAGGGGACAAAAACGAAAAGGAAGAAAAAAACATATTATTTATCATTCTGAGCTTCTGACGCAAAGGGTTCTTGAGAAGAGCGGTACAATATCAACTACTAGCCGATTTTCCACGGTTTCACCTGCGTCTCATGGGAACTACTGACCATATCAGGATTAAAATAAAGACTAGTTACTTGAGAAGAGTGTAGCTTTCTAACAGTGACAGAGATTTTCAGTATTTTCGGAGCCTTTAGGGTTCAAACAAATAAAAAATCTGCGAGAATGGGTCTCAGGCCTTAGTTATCCTGTGATGATAACATGTTATATTTTCCTCAAAGTCAACCGTATTATATACCTACCTAAAAATAAATAAAGCCGTAGAAACTCCCTAGTAAAACCATGAACCCCTCAACCCCGCAATAATTCGGTAATTCGGCAGAACTATGCGGAATCATAACAATAACGATTAGCGTTCCCGCCTGTGGTGACAATATGGCGTCCGTTCCCATAGACATTTGCGCGGGAAAGTTCAGCGATGGTCTTTTATTTTGCTGGAAAAGGTGTGGTTTGGAGGAGGTAAGTATGGTGTTCCATGTATAAAACGGGTAAAAATGTTATACGTTTTAATGTTCATGCTTTCAAACTAACAATATTTTTGACGCACTGTGTGACTTTTACAATACAATATACCAGGTCATTTTATCTGGTCATCTCAAGAATAACTGGTATACAATAAGTTAGCTTGTGAAAACTACATAATATATTTATGACGAAATATAGTTGTATAGGCAAACATATAAATTAATTCAGCCATAGAAAAAAAAGATTTAATTGAATTTGTTCTCAAAAACACCCCTAAACATTCTAAACGTGTTTACACAAAACTCTTGTAAAAAAATAAAATACACGCCATTTTCCCACTTTTACACAATCATCACACCCATAAAATTCTCTCATTCCCGGCCTTTCGGCCACAAGATCGCACTCGCTCTAGATAAACGCAGCGCATCCCGGAATATAGGTCAATACGAGCCACGGAATAAGGAAAGATAAGGAGATGCCACAATGAAGGTAGGCCAGGCGCCTTCTTCTAGGTCAAATTCGTACGGTGGGCATGACCAAAACGATCATTTACGAGTGAACCATACTCAATACTTTTATTGCTTTCCACGTGGTATTCTTAGGTGGTACTACTTATAAATAGTTCACATAGACCCTGTCGAGCACAGCAAAATAAGTACCTAACTAACGAGGCCTTCGGGTTTTTTGAGACATCTGTCAACGATTTTTTGGTATTCCAAAATTGATCGGGTCCAAAGAAGGGGTATAAGGGCAAAGACAGTTACGTTCCTCGGGCCCCGCACACCTCAATTTTGGCGAGCTACTTTATAAGGAGATTTTCCGTTATGGCACCTCCGCTAGTCATTTTATTCTCTATGATACGAGCCGTTTTAAATTCCCGGATGCCGGATACGGCAAGGATCCTTATCGCACAGCCAAGTTGGAATGCGGTACGAATCGATTTTATAAGTTCAGATAAAAAATAATTGGCTTGCGGGCAGCTTGCGGGTTTGCGCATGAAGTTTAGTTTAGGTTAACGTGGGTTTTAGAATATGGAGTTTTGAGAACTGAAATGGAACTGAATGATAAATTGGTATTATATTTTAGGCGTAGTAAAAATATAATTTTACGTTGCTTCCAGTGAACTTAAACATTTGTTTCAGTGTTTATTATGAAGATGATGAATTATAAAGTTATTGAGTCATTTCTCGAATATTCTAGCTTGCTTTACACCTAAATCAACTTAGCCTTAAGAAAGAAAAATGTGCTAAGCCGATCTACATTAATAAATAGGACACCAAAATATTGGAAGTTTGTAAGTATGCGGGAATGTTTACGACTATTTAACGAAAAGACTAGTGAAAAGATTTTATTTCAGCATCCTATCAGTAAAACAATTTCCTTTGAGTGCAAGTAAAACTGCGGCATATAGCTAGTGTTTACATATTTCTTATCAACTTCACTGGAACTTTATAGTCGAAAATACGTCAAACGTTAGAACATCCCAATGGCCCTAACCAGTCTAGATTCTGATTGCTTTGGGACTGAGCAGATAAAATTATGTTTATTTGCTTATTTTATCTAGCTGTTTTCTACAATTTCGTCTCGTCTCCTGACAGAAATACTACTACATCCAAATAAGATCAATTTTTTCTGTCTGGTCGTTTTCCTTTGAACGTGTAATAGGCACATAGGTAACAAGAAGCATACGTAGTCAGTGTTTAAGAGGACATAACTTGCCATTGAAGAGTGATTTGACATTTTAAGAGTATATGTGGATACAGTTCTTTTGACAAAGTATATGTGGATACACTTCTCCAAACTTGGGGGGGTTTGTCTACACACACAGCGCTGGGGTGCTATTGGTGAGCGCAGTGTGGGATACTTTCAGCTTTGATACTAGAGATGCTGCTGATCTAGAAGCCAGGCATTTAATACCCTTCTTAGCACTGTGTGGTGGTTATGCCGTTACAAGTCAGCATCTTATTCGCCATGTATTTAAAGAAACCAAGTCATGTTCCAGCCATATTTCGTCCATTTTCCCGTTTCCAATCCCGGTTTCCGACGGCAAATATAAAGCGACACCAAATTGTGCCTTTAGACAGGCATTATTGAAGGCATTCTCTTTCTCTCAATACGATTCTCTTCAGCACAATTGATGGCTACTTCACAATTCAGCGTCTTCGAATTGAAGATTGAATTCAATTCAATTCAACGTTGACAAATGAATTCGACAAAATGGTGGCGAAGATTTATAGTTTTGAACAATGTGTGGAGGTATTTGTGGGTAAAAATGGTCATTTAAAGTACCTTTTTGGACCTTCCAACGCTTAGTAGGGCCGGTAGTACCTATGACTGTTATAAGGGTGAGACATGGTCGGTTCGAGATCTACAGTTAAAACGGTTTAAGGCGTTGTGCTCTATAAGACTAATTCCTATGATGGGATAGAGGAGTCTAGAGCTGTCGAATAACAAACCAAAATAAAATTTGAAATGTCTCAAAGAAACATAGCAACGAAATCATGGCATGAAATGTGCTATATCTATTGGTAGGAATACCTACTCAGACTTCGTTTTAAGACCATAAGCAGATTAGGTGAGCTGTCATAATGAATCAATTTAGGCACCAGTTCCGAGCTAATTAGTTTGCCGATACTTAACATAAATCGACTCCGAACTGGATGCACATACATTTCTTGAATTTTGAAATGCAGCTTAGCTACCATCGTATGTAATAAAAGCTGTCTAAGTTGTAAGCTCTATCTATTACTTTTTTACAGCAGCTGTATATTTTATGTTATTTCGATGTACTGACTTTCATCAAATATTTTTTTTGTGAGAAAATAACAAACATCAATTTCTCAAGAAGGCACCTATACCACGAATAATAACGATAGGAAATCATCATTTACATAGCCTTTTCCTAACAAAGTTGAAGTCGGCCTCAAGTCCCATTGGATGCACTAGAACACTGGTACTTAGATGTACTAGTGTATTATGATATTCAGCGTTTACCTTTTTTTAACGACGTCAAACATCATCAAATGACCCCTTCCGCTGTGGGTTAGCAGCGGTGAGGGAGTGTCAGACTCTTACTGACTAAAAACCGTCGTGTTCCGTCGTAAGCCTTTTATTTACCAGGGCCGCGGTAACTCTTTGAAACAATCCCGTAGCCCCGGCAGACAGGGCCCCGCTGGCTTCAGCATTTACCTACACTATTATTTATTTTAAATCTTGAAATAACCTTGTAAAAAACAAGCAAGTTCAAGCAGTAATGTTATATGTCCTTAGTAATAAAGTAATATAAAATGGAGAATAACTGTTGGACAAATGATACAACGTTTACCTAGTTAACAGTGATTCGTGTGGGATGCCAACCAGCTGAGTGCAACGCGCCTACTCACTTATATTCATATAGAATCTACTGCAGTTAAAGTTGACGGTAGAATTCTTTGAATGGAACTTGGTAAATATTTTAATGGTGACTCATCAAGGAAACAACTGTATGGGTGTACTATGATGAGTGTGAATACATATGGTAAAGTTGATGAATTTGTTTGTTTGATTGAAAGCGATTGCATAAAATTTTGGCCTGTTTACAAAAGTTTCAGTGTAGTTATTTTTTTTTGTATGGATGCGTGGTCTCCAAAGGACGCGGGCGAAACTGCGAGCGAAAACATTTGGGATTGTAAAATTGGGCGCATGTTATATTTGTAAATGTATATTATACGCTATACTAATAGGATTATACTATAAAGGGTAAAATCCTAATACCAATATTAACCTTAATTTCCCATTTCTCATACCATCAACATAATAGTACAAACCACTTCAACATAATTCACCCTCCCATCCGAAGCACTCTTATAAAAAAATATCCCGGAATCATTATAAAACCGTACTTAGGTCCACAAATGGCGCTTATTTTCCTGTTGGAAACAAAGAAATGTTTGCTATCCATTACCGGTTCACTTAGTCGACAATGTCTTGTTTTAGAAGGCGGGGGGGACAGTGGAAATTAATCACTGGATACCGTTTCAAAGTACGCGTGTCTAATGGATTTTTTTTTGCGGTTGTTTCAAGAGGATTGAATGAAAATATGGATAAGTTCGATTAGCATAAAAATACTCTGGTTTCTTTAAGGTTTTGAGGTAATACAATCTGGGAGAAATTTTGTATAGAGATGACGGACACTTCAAACTTTAGTTGGTGAATAGTTTGATTGAGCTTTGATTGAGCTAAATATCATTAGTGCATTAGTTTTTAAGTTATCTATGTAACATATATGTATTAGTTTATGATTTAATGTTATAATATATTTATGTATTGTATTCTCTATGGGCCTCAGATGCCTGACTTAAATAAATAAATTAAAGTAATCAGTATAGAGATGAATCATCATCATCATCATCAGCCTATCGCAGTCCACTGCTGGACATAGGCCTCACTTGGAGAGAGATGAATGATAGTACGTAATTTACAACGATTAAGTATCCAGTAACGGCCTAAAAAAGACTGGGTACTAAACTTTCCTAGGTGCATATATTTCACCGAACTTATAACATCCAGTTTGCATCACATTTAAAATATTTTCGAGGATTAACGGCCCTACTAATTATCAGCTTATTCTAAGCCGATATCAAGTTTCATATAGTATAGGATAGTAGTATCTAATAGTAAAATACTAATGAACGTCAATCGCGACTCTTGTAAGATTTCATATTTACTCAGCGTTTTCCAAACTTAGCAACTGTGAACTCGTTAAATAAACTTATTGGGCTTGGAATAACTTCGTTCATGATTTTGAGTATGTTTTGAACTTATATGGCGAGATTCCACTAAAATTATTATCCATTTACCTATATCTGTTCGCGAACAAAGTCACCTACTAGCATAATGTTCGCGCGCGCACAAAAGTTGCAACTACTTACGTACTACGAACATTATAGAAATGTTCGCACGCAATTAGTACTTTTTAACCGACTTCCCAAAAAGGAGGAGGTTCTCAATTCGGCCGGTTTGTTTTTTTTTACTCTAGACTAGAAGAAACACTAGTGGGCGTCAAAGTGAAGCACAATGTGACACTTCGGTGAAATATCGTGTTTTTTAGGGTTCCGTACCTCGAAAGGAAAAAACGGAACCCTTATAGGATCACTTTGTTGTCCGTCTGTCTGACTGCCTGTCTGTCAAGACCCTTTATCTCAAGAACGCGTGGATGTATCAAGCTGAAATTCACATGAAATACTCAGATCTATTGTCTCTTTAAGCTGTGAAAATATCAAACTTCTAAGCCAAGCCAATCAAAAGATACAGTCGATTATGTCGATATTTTCAACAAATTTTCGACACCCGCAAAGGAATCAAAACCTACAGGATACTTCCCGTAAACTCAGAGTCTTGAAATTTGGCATGAAGCATTGTCATATAATGCAAATATAGGAAAAATTGCGAAAATCTCATTTTTTTAGTTATTTAATATAAAAAAAAAATATTTTAATAAAATGAAACTTAGGTACTACCTTATTTCTCACGAACGAATAAAGGTATCAGATTGAAGTTTATACCAAATACTTAGGTCTATTGTCCCTTTAGGCAGTGAAAAAATCAAACTTCTAAGTTAACGCGATCAAAAGATACAGCAGTTATACCGATACCTTAGACGAATTTCCGTCACACGCTAGGGAATCAAAACCTACAAGGTACTTCCCGTGAATTCAGAAGCTTGAAATTCGGTACGAAGCATCGTTATATAGTACAGATAAAGGAAAAATTGCAAAATTGAAAAAAAAAAAATTGAATAAATTTGAAGTTCCCTACATAAAATATTATTTTTGCTTACATGACATAAAATATTTTTTTAATAATTATAAACTTCCTACCTACCCTTTCTCACATGAACGCGTAGAGATATTAAAGTTGAACTTCATATCAAACACTACTTAAATATAATTGCCTCTAAACTGTGAACAATTTTAAATCATTCAAGGGCACCTTAGTATGGAAACCATACCCACGGCGGATACGCACGAAATATAGCACAGTATAATGATAAAGGCTCTGATTTACTATGGCATTAGTCGCATCAATGTGAACCATGGGAATCTAGAGAAAATCAGGTGTAAACATCAAATATTTTCCTCATTTCAATGGGGAATTTAAACGACCAAGTTTGACGGATTTGAGAAATTATTTCTTTGTAGTGAAAGAGAATACTCGCCGTTTATTTCCATTGTCATCAGGTCAGGATCTGATGATGGAAATCCTGAGAAATCGAGGGCAACTATCAGAAATTGTAGGCATGCATAGGATTAAAACTTGATTCTCAGATGTATGTCTGGTGATACTATCAAACAGCGAAGGTTTAGAGCTTACCTGATGATGGAGACGTGAGAAAGTCGAGAGAACTCCTCAACGGTATGTTTTAGTTACGTCGTGTTTGGGCTTATATTATTCGTATATAAACAGTTTTGTAAAAACTTTTTACAAAACTGTTTATATGCATCGGTCTAGATCTCGGTGGTTAAATAAATATAGATGCATCCGCTAGACACCGACTTCTAGACCGATGCACCTAACATCTTTTTAATTTCTTTCTTGATTTTGTTTTCTTCTTGCTTTTTTATATGTTCGAAGCTGGATGTGTTTGTAATATGCTACAAAATTAAGTAAAGCCGACTTTATAAAACAAAGAAAGGGACAGAATTACACTTTTGTCACGGCTCTAGAAACGTAAAGCCAGCAGCCCCGAATCCTACTCTCTAGCAGTCGTTGTTACAATTCGACAGTTACAAGTCGTCAGGCAGTTTCGAAAAAAACCTGAAACTGGGGCT
This sequence comes from Helicoverpa zea x Helicoverpa armigera, assembly GCA_033682625.1. Lineage (NCBI taxonomy): Eukaryota > Metazoa > Arthropoda > Insecta > Lepidoptera > Noctuidae > Helicoverpa > Helicoverpa zea x Helicoverpa armigera. The sequence goes on from JAWIIS010000050.1 coordinate 1,549,149, forward strand.
CGTTAGGTGATTAATCCCTCAAAAATAAAAGATCCCATTAGTAGTGAATTCTCATCACCTAAAATAAAATAAGCTCCAACACAAGGTTACGTTATAAATTGTAAAGGAGTTCCCATAACTATATCTGATCTTTGCTATCGATCCCACAATGGCAGTCAAACCTATCTATGTGAAAAGTCTTCGCCAATACGAATAAAATAAGCCCAAACACGTGGTAGTTGCAACATACCGTTCAGGAGTTCCCTCGACTCTCTGTAGTCTCCATAATCAAATCGGCTCCAAATCTTCACTGTTTACCAGTACCCTCAAAAATACACTCACATGTCTGGTTTTGACTCGATGCGTGCCTACAATATTCAAGAGTTGCCCTCGATTTCTCAGGGTTTCCAGATCCTCATCAGATCCTGGTCATCCGAATTGGCATCTTCCTTCTTTATGAAAAGTCTTTAAAAATAAAAACTAGCATTGCAACCTGTACAATCCTCTGAAACTGCTTGTCTTTTATATTTTTCAAACGATCCTGGACATTCGTCTCCATGGAATTTTAATAAAATATTTATATTCAAAGAAACGTCATACCATTCTCCACGATTTAAAACTACTTTGACTCATGACCGCCACTTTTTACAAAGCGGGTCAGATATGACCTTTAAGACCTTTAAGACATAATTAGTTATTTTCAATCAGATTTCTGAATGATGACTATAAAATGTTGTATATAAATAACTTTAATAAAATAAGTTTTACAAGGTACTGGCCTACTATTTTAGTTATATTATAAAAAAAACTATTTTGACTCTCACGAAATTACCATATCTAAACTGAACGGTTGGCGCGAGACTCAGTTTTTATCTATACAGGATTTGTACGGAACCCTCGGTGCGCGAGTCCGACTCGCACTTGGCCGGTTTTTTTCCAAATGTGCATCATGCATTTCAAATTTTAATAAAATTCAAGCCCAAAGAGTTGTAGATACCCGGTTGTAATTTTAAAGGACAAGAAAAGTGATTGTCATAAATGAAAATGAATTTAGTTTGAATGAAAACAATTTTGACACTTACACAATTAAATGGCTGATCATTTAATATAGCGCACATCAGCAAACATTTCATAATATTAATTTAACGCTTAATTACCAGGATTAATGCTTACTCAAGCAGACTGCGGTTCACTTACTAGTTATGATTTATTTGTTACTGTCGCTCTCAGGAATCCAATTAAGTGGTTCTATGAGAAATTGATGTCGGTAGTCATTTCGGCTGTGGAGCAAAAATGGTGGACAGTGTAGGTGTTTAAAGATATTTCAGTGTAATTATACAGCCAATCAAAAATTCGTTTTTGTTACCCAATAGAGATACAATCGTAGGAAAACGGTATACTTATGTAGACTAAAATAGCAAAAAATATTTTATACAAGTTAGTATTGCGTTTGCGGTTTTACCTCAAAGTGCAGGGGAACTACTAATCGCACTAGGTATTAGATATATTACGGCTAACATCGTAAAGCTAAAGAGTTTGTTTGTTTTCGTGATGACTCGTTAATCTCAGGAATTACTGGACCAAAAAAAAATCTTTCATTGTTAGACAGCCTGTTTATTGTGGAAGGTTATGGAGTACTGTTTCCGTAGTTGTGTAGTTTCTACTGGACGTGGGTGAAACTGCCGCCTCCAACTAATTCTGATGCGTGAAGTAGTTTTTTCAGGTAGAGAAGGAAGGAAACTGCCGAAAACTATAGTTTAGAATATGCCTACTTACCTAATAACTTTACCTACTTTAGTTTTTTCCCAAAAAAACATCTTATAACGCCAATAAAGGCACCGGCTGCCACGAAAATCCCTAATAGCCGCCATTGTGGTTAGCGATAAACCTGTGTGTGGCCACTAGAGTAGCGATTAAATACATTGTGTGGACACGCGACGCGCGGCACGCGACTCGCCTTAAGTTTTAATGACATAACCACTGGTTAATGGTTTGGTCGTTGGTAATTAATAGGTACCTACTGTAGACTGCACATCAGTGGTAACTGTCATGCATCTTAACTCAATAGTAATAAGTACGATTTTCCTATAAAACTGTTATCACTGACCTGAAGTTGACTATACATATATGTACATATAATTGATATGTATTTAGTTTTTTGATGGGAACTGAGTAGGAGATGCGCTGATTTTGTGTTAAATTAATTTTAAAATTCGGACTGCGTGGGAACCGCATAAAAGTAGCTTATCTCCGTCTCAAACTTTATAGTAACCTACAATAACTACTATTACGATTTTTCTGAATATATTTAGACATTTGCAACATCGAAATAGATACAGTGGTTTCAGTATGGTAGCGTAAAGAGCGTATTTAGCAAATAGGTTTTGTTATTTTATCAATATTTTTTATTAATTAACGAGTATATTTTAATTATTATATAAATAGCAGGAGGACCTTTGCTTTATTGGATAGCCGTTATCATCAGCAGTGGACCATATGCTGATAAAAATGTGATGGTCAGAATGAACTATTTATAAATTGAATTGTTTATTATAAGGTACTTAGATATAGTAACTTAAACTTTTAATTGTAAATGCCTATTATTACACAAGATCTTTAACGCTTGAATAAATCATCAATAAGGGTAAATGCGACAGGTTACAATGGGGAAAAATTAACGAAAAAAGTTGATTAAGAACTTTTGGAGCATTTGAAAAGTTTCTGATTTGCTGTTACTTAACGAAAGCCCGAAAATACGAGAATTATTAATTAGGATCGACTTCTTACAAATATGTTTTTCAATTAATACTTAATACATAATTGCATTGCATGTGCAAATTAAACTTAGATAATATACAGTAACTAGCTATTCCAGGCAATTTCAGTCGCGTAGATAGTAAAAAATTAAGTCTATATCCTTTCTTAGGCTCTGGACTATAAGTGTACCAAATCTTATTGAAATTGGTTGAGTAGTTTTGACGTGAAAACCGAAATATATACACAGACGGAGTAATTTTCGTATTTAGATTACCACATAAGGCTGAGATTAGATAGTTAATAATTTCAGATTTCGTGTAGTTTGAAGGAGACATTCTACTATTTTATTATTTTTTTGGTCCTAACTAATTACCTATGTTCCTAATGTTCCCAATATAATGCTCATTACCCTTGAACTGCCCAATACTCAGGTTGTTGACTGCCAATCGAAGGATCGCGTGTTCGAACCCGACCCATTCACGATAATCTTGAATTAAATACAATTACAGCTTTATTTCTAGTTTTAATAGAGTACAATATTGTTTTAGGAATGTTAGTCTTTACTGTATGTGTTAGATTAAAACTTGCTAACGTTTCTATGTGAACAGTTTTTAAGCAAGAAGGTCCTTCAATGTTTCTGTAATCTTTACCATTGCACAGGTATCTTTAGGAATAAGATTCCACAAGAAGAAAAGTCATATATCAGGTTCAGGTTTAGTATAACTCGTTATACTCAGAGAGCACTACTTTCCTTCTAACGAACTACAATGAAGTCATCTAAAACGTACGCACCTCCAAAACTAAGTTTTAATAAGGCCCCGTTGGCTCGTCTAATAAGCTTTTTTCCACGGCAAGTTTACGGCCCGCAACGCCAATAAAACTCCATCAACTAAGGTGAAGGAACGTGCTCGTACAGGAACAGCTCTGCGGCTTAAGAGCCACTCCTACAAACTAGCCAAATCAGTATTTCAAACAAAATCGGACTCAGCACCAACCAAAATTAACATCAAAACTTCCCTTGACTGATGACCCAAGTATTGGATTACAGGGCGTCAATCTACAACATTCATAGACTTTGGCAGTTTCGGCTCGATTGTTGACATAAACTTGAGCTACCGAATCACATTCCGGTTTGTTTGAAGTTGGGCTACTGTGTATTCGGACGCTGTATTACGCGGAAACAGCGGGCGAGGGTGAGGGGCGGGGCGTCGTTTGGTCGCGACGTTCAGTCGGGCGCCGGCCTCGTGCAGCGCCGGTCGCCGCCACTTACGCGGCATGCGGCCCGCGCTCGCCGCGATCGCGGCTTGCTGCGTGGTGACACGCGCCGAGCCGTCTGCGCGCCTCGCTCCGCGCAACACTACCCCCCACCATGTCCTCTCGTGCTCGGATGGGCTGGTCCTGCCTGCGTGGCAGCCTCTCGAGGATGTGCCCACCTACGAGATCGCCTTCCGAGGCGTCGTCTACTTCCTCTGCCTCATGTATCTCTTCATCGGAGTATCCATCGTCTCCGACAGATTTATGGCCGCCATAGAAGTTATCACGTCAAGAGAGAAGGAGGTGCGCGTGCGACGGAACGGCAGCGAACAGATTGTAGTCGTTAGAGTATGGAATGAGACCGTCGCTAATTTAACTTTGATGGCATTAGGCTCTAGCGCACCTGAGATCTTATTATCTGTAATTGAAATAGCGGGGAAGAACTTCGAAGCTGGCGATTTAGGACCCGGTACTATCGTGGGATCTGCTGCCTATAACTTATTTGTGATCATAGCCATCTGTGTCGTAGTGATACCAGATGGCGAGGTTAGGAAGATTAAACATCTGAGAGTGTTCCTTGTGACAGCTACGTGGTCCATCTTCGCGTATGTGTGGCTCTATCTCATATTAGCTGTCATCTCGCCAAATGAAGTAGAAGTTTGGGAAGGGCTGGTCACTTTTCTCTTCTTCCCCGCAACCGTCTTAACAGCTTACATTGCCGACCGCCGTTTGCTCATGTATAAATATCTAAAGAAAGGCTATAGAGTAAACGAAAGAGGAGTTATAGTAGAAGCCGAAGGTGATGGCTCAGTTGAAATGGCTCTTAAGCCCGGAGGAGATGATTTCATGTCAGATGACGAGGAAGGGAGAGAACAAGAAAAATCTAGAAAAGAATATGTAACAGTACTTAGAGAATTAAGAAGACAACACCCCGAAGAAGATTTGGATACCGTAGAAAGGATGGCATTAGAGACGTTGATGTCACGAGGCCCGAAGTCAAGGGCGTTCTACAGAGTTGCTGCCACTCGTAAAATGACAGGCGGAGGTGATTTCTCCAGAAAAATATCTGAACGTGCTCAAAGCGACTTAAGTGAGGTTAAAGCGGAGTTACAACGGCGAGAGTCAGGATCATTGTCACTCGAGCCACGGGGACCGAACGTCCGATTTGATCCGGACCACTATACCGTAATGGAAAACTGCGGATCCTTCGAAGTGAGGGTCGTAAGAGCTGGTGACTTAAGCGGTGAAATATCAGTGCAATATACCACTGAAGATGGAACCGCTGAGGCAGGGTCCGACTACGTCGCCGCCCAAGGATCCCTAGTCTTCAAACAAGGGGAGACAGAAAAGACCTTCAGCGTCCAAGTAATAGACGACGACGTTTTTGAAGAAGATGAGCATTTTTACGTGCGTTTGTCATCTCCAAGAGGAGCCTGTTTAGCATCTCCCTCATCAGCTACGGTAGTGATATTGGACGATGATCATTCTGGTGTGTTTTCGTTCCCTCAACGGGACTTTGAGCTGACGGAGTCCGTGGGTACTTACGACTTGAAGGTCGTGAGGACAGCGGGCGCCCGGGGGAAGGTCAGAGTGCCATACTGGACAGAAGATGGCACCGCGAAAAATGGTGTTCAGTACGAGTCGGCTCAAGGCAACGTGATATTTGAAAACAACGAAACTGAGTGAGTACTTAGTATAATTATTATTTGGAACACTTTTATAGCTTTGAAGGTTAAGTTCAAATAACAAAGTCTCTGTTTGATACATATTTCGTGTTTGTTCTACTAACATATTTATGAGTATCGTAAAAGTGCTCAATATCTAACCAAATATTCATGAATCATATGCCGTTATGAAGTTTATACAAAGACGTATCTTACTTGTATTTGAGGTAAATTAGAAAATTATAGACTGTACCTGTTTACGGAGAATTAGCAAGTTCCACACCCCTGTGGGTGTCAGAATGTAATTCTTCTACTACTTAAATTTTCATTTATAATTTAATCAGTAGTGTTTCTAGCCGTGCTTGAATAGTTAATAACAGTTTTGTACATTGATACTTAATTTTAAATCGGCTGAGGTGCGATAACGATTTTAGGAAAACGTTTTTATGTTACATATTTATTGATTTACGCTTTTTGGTATTATTAACGTAGACAAAGTTTTAAAGGAGCATCTAACATGACCGTTAAACAGTTTCCTCATTAACCTAATTGACAAACGACTTCAAAAACTCAATTTTGGCAATCAGCCTAATCTTTCCATCGACAAATTCCTAAAAGAAATATGAAGGCGAACATTCCTCATAATTACAACGGAACGGAAGTCTTGCTAAGCCATTGGTAGTGTGGAATACCAAAAAAGTGGCGTTGTATGGTTTCCCTGAAGCCATATTAGTGGCAAATGAGGTATACGTCGATTGGTACTACGATTAGTGCCGGGTCGTTGCGTGATCCGACCGGCCCCTACCGTCAATGTTATACAGGAATAATCCCTTTTAGATAATCCCCCGGTCTTGTCACCTTTGCTATCTAGTAGGGCAAAAGGTTTTTAAGAACCTTGTCCCGAAAAATGGTTTGCGTAAGGTGTTCGAAGTTGGCTGTGTCATGGGCCTTTAATTAAGTTAGGTATTTGATATCTTTGATGTATGATTTTTGAAGGTGAACCTTAATTTCTAAGTCGATGATTAGGTTTTCAGTACATATCGAATAGTGAGTTGTGCGATGTGTTAATCTATTGATGATTTTGTACTTTGATGATTTTTTTGTATTTTAGCCCTACGGCGATTGCTCATTTTGGCAATTGGTATTGATTTGGCCTTTTATATTGTAATAGAAAAACTGGAGTGACTTATACTTTGTATTTGTTTTGTTATTATAATATGATTTAGTGCATTTACCTAATATTTCAGTTTTTGTGAAAATGCTTGTTGCCTTAAACTGTCACAGAAGCAAAGTTTTGATCATTTATCAACATATACACATAATTGTCATAACTATATATCATTTTAAATTATCCCAGGTCATAAACAAAACTTCTATTTACTTATTTTTTTTGCGAACATCTCCAAACTCGGTCAAAAGTACTTATGTACAAACAAAATGTAGTATTATTCAATACATATATTCCAGATGGTTGTTCCTAGTACGTAGTATTTGTGAACACAATGCACAATAGCCCACAATACCTATTGATTGATTAGTATTCCGATGTGGTCATAAATATGATCACAATGATAGCAAGATGGATGACCATAGGATTAATGGCAGAAGTACATAACGTTTTTTACATTTATGAATATTATTACGCTGGTTTTTGAAGAGGGTATAAGTAGAGATATGATTTTAGTAGGTATAGGTTACAATAAGACGGGTACTTACGATAACACTAGGATTCTCATTTATGGTAATCGGTTTGACAGTACCTATAAAATAATAATATTTAAAACAGGTCCCTCTGTGACACCGTAGCCCCGAAAAGATGAAATGATTTAGTTTTTTATGTATTTTATGTATCAAAGCTTACTTACCTACATATGTGCGAGTCTTTTTAGATATGTTTGATAAAAATCGGTTTAGCCATTTACTTATTTGGACTTATTTCTCATTCACATAATTAGTTTGGAGATCTTATTACCAACGGGTAAGGTTGGTACATCTGAAAGACCGATCAGACTAGGTTGACGGATCCTGGCTTACCTCGACGTAGCCGACCCCCCAATTTAAAAGTTATGGGTAACTGTTAATATTTGGCAGTATTTATTTCAGTGAAAAGTGCAGATAATCCATTTATCCACGAAATCTATAGGATTTTCAGCCTTTCCTCTTGCGGGGATGATACATCATTCATGAGTTTTTTTACCTCCTTTTAGTATACTTTAGGTGGATGGTCATTTCGATCGCTTTTTACCTTACTTCACATATAAAAATCCGATCTTCTGTCCTACTAATGTTTTCGTCATCGTAAAACTGTTGAAACCCCTTTTTATTCACCTGAATACCTGAATAAACTTGTGAAAGTCATTGCTAGGTAACTGAATTTGAATCGAATGGCTGTAAAAATAAAGTGTTTTTTGGCGTGGAAGGAATTTTCGCTGATTCATCTTTGTCAGAGGTTCTTAATGTTTCGATCGTTTATGCTATCGGGTATTACGTGGGTGTAAAAATGTTCAAGTTATGGTGATTTATGTAACGAATTGCGTTTTAATTTTTTTCGTTCAAGGTAATGTGAGGGATTGATTTTTCTGTAGCGATTGTGGAAAGGGAGTTTTGATATTGAGTTTCATTGTATTATGTCAATGTTTGAAAGGGATTTACTTTGTCCTTTTTGAGTTACTGTTACAATGGATTCAATCGTATCGTTTAGTTGATATATCTAGATGACCTGATGATTTGATTTCGATCGTCAAGATGAAAAAAAAAACAAAGACATATAGAGTGATGCGTTGCTTGTTTCATTTCAAAATTAATATTTGGTTTTTCTTTGTGTTTGGAAACGTTTTAATGGCAGTATTTGTATTTTGAACAAAGCTTAACCAAGCGGTTTCTTATAGCAACCTTCTCAAGGAGACTAACCAAGATCTATCAGACTGCAAAGAAAAGTACAAACAACTTTATTTCCTATTCAACCTTGCGATGACCTGAATAAAATACCGCCATTTCACCTTTACTGACTTTATCAAATTATTGACGTAAATTCAATCTGAATAACCGGCGAATGGACGTTGATTTGAAACAAACTCAATTTGAATCAATGTCCAGATTACAGACATAATCGGGAGATAGCGTGAATTATGATGGACGAATTTTGGACACCCTAATCTGATTATGAAGAGTAGCCTACAGACTTTTAGTCGGCCGACACTTTGTTTGGGCTCATAAATCAATCAGTAGGAAAATGAATGTTTGTAGGGAGTTTGTTCAACCATTTCTCTTTCCCAGCAAAAAATACATTGGAAGTAGTGAAAGGCGGGCGTTTTTAGGGACTGTCTTGTATAAACTTGACCTTCAAAGATTTTCAGCCTACTTCGAATAAAGAATTTTTTTGTTATTATGCAAATAACAACCATCGGGTATTGAGCCGGTATCAGATCGACTGAGAACTTTGATTTAATTCACGATTTTCTTTAAAATTGGTCAAACATCGTGTCAAAAGTCGGCCGATTGTTTAGTCTGCAGTGTGTTACTCTTAGGATGAAAAAATAAAGGTCAGCGTTTGTAGGGTTAGGACGGATTTTAACACCCGTTTTTTTGTTGAATTTGTTTTTACATTTGAATTTTTTGTATAAAGTTAGCTTATTTTTGATATAGGTTTTAAAGAGAGTTTAAAAATGATGCTAGTAACTAATTAAGAGACGAGAACCGTCATTGCCAAATGAGGTCGTGTGGATTGCAAATTATGCCATAACGTGTTGATTGAAATTAAATGTATTAAATGTATAAGGAAGGGAAGGCTCAACTAAAGAGATTGATTTAAAAATGAGAATAGGTAATTGTATTCTACAAAGGAAATTCAAACAGACACACTTTCGTAATAAGTTGATCTTATTTTTTTTGTCAATATTGACTCACATTTAATTGGACCTTGTTAGTTACCGACTCCAGAATTTCACATTTATTTGGTAGGTACTTATTACGTTACAAGAAAAAAACTACAGTAATTAAGAACAGAAAAATAAATGAAGACAGCCGGCACAGACGCGTGGCTTTTCATTAATTGTGTCACTCACGTTTATCGGAAACTTTTCAAGATTTTAATTATCACAAAGGAACAAACAAGTGTATTGCTTTACGCTTGTATTTTTGCTTCGATGATGATAAATTAAGGCACTTTTTTAGAGTGTTACTAAGAGGTTACAGGTTTATTTTCAACCACGAACTATTTTATTCTTTTTAATAACTGAGACTTGCACCAGTATAAAGTACCTACTTAATAACCAATTTTAAACAACATATGTGTATTTTATTAGTCTGTGAAAAATGTGGGTTACATAAATGATAAGGTTTTTAGTGTTAACTCTAAAAATAGTACCCATGGTCGAGATATGCGACCCAAAACCATTTTAATCATTACCTACTTGGGAACAGAACCCGTGAAGAGAACCCAGCAACCAATTGCTTAGCCACTATGAAAAAATAACAAGTTAATAACCATTAACAACCTATATTTATGGTTAACAGCCCAACTTCAACTTGGGAATAAGTATAGGCCATGGAGAATAATATGACTAGCGGAGGTGCCACAACGGAAAATCTCCTAAGAAGTGTGCGGGACACGAGTAACGTTACTGTCTTTGCCCTTATACGCGTTTTTTGGACCCGCACATTTTTTATAATACCTAAAATCGTTGTCAAACATGCCAAAACGTGTTTGTTGAGTATAAATGTAGATTCGAACAAGAAAAGATAGACTAAAGAGTAAGAGGAGATAGATGGATAGAAAAAATTTAATTTAGTTAATTGTTTACTAAAGAAGGTAGCATTTTGAACTTAAATGAGTTCAAACAGACAAACCTTCGTAAGAAGTCTCAAAGAACCTGAACGCCTCGTTAGTTCACTTGTCACTGAGCGTTTTGGTTATGCCCACCATACCTATTTGACCTAAAAGAAGTCGCCTGACCTACCTGCATTATGGCATCTCTGATATGTATCCTTACTCCGTGGTACAGGCCCTGTATCAAAAACTGTAACTTTGGGTTTTGATTACGTTTAACGCGAATTACAAACTTCTTACTTTAGGGACGGCGTTTTATTCCTCCCTTTTCGACGCAGGATTAACAAAATGTTTTAGGCTTACTCCGTTGGTTATGTTAATTTTTGGCCTTTGCTTTTTTATTTGTGTTTGAGAACAAATATGTACGCTACGTATGTTTATCTTCGAGAGTAAAATGCGATTTCATTTAAACTGTGATATTGTTAAGCTGAAAATTTTGACTGTTTTTTTGAACGCGTTAATTAGAGGAACTATTGGTTTCTATATGAAAAATGATTTCAGTGTTAGATAGCCCATCTATCGTGGAACATAGTAGGCATCTGGACAACAGTAAGCCTACTGCGTTAAAGAGGCTTTGAAAATATTTTATATCCACAGCTTTTAAATATAAGTAATACAGGTAACTTATATTCTAATCTAACTTATTGAATAATAATTTACAAAGCTTCATTGAACGTGACTAGGCCGCTAAATTAACTACGGTATAAATTACCGACCAAAATGTTGTTATTTATTTAATGTAGTGTAGTGGACTACGGTAATTATATTACGGTAATACCGACCTAGTAATTTAATGTGATGTAGTATTTTAGTTGTCGGTATCTATGGCTTACTCACGCATGATACCTTTATTTCAGTTAATTCATATGAATGTGGTAAGTTTCGTATTTATCATTGTCTTCCGAGCCTTTTTCCCAACTATGTTGGGGTCAGCCTAACCGGATGCAGCGGAGTAGCAGTGCTTTTCAAGGAGCGACTGCCTATCTGACCTTCTCAACACAGTTAACCTGGCAACCCAATACCCCCTTGGTTGGACTGGTGTCAGACTAACTGTATAGAATGAATATATTGTTAGTTTCGTATTTATGATGGTTACATAAGTACTAGTGCTCAAAATATTTATCGAGATACAATAGCTTCCATCGGCACATTTACCCGCTTCCCATGGAAACTACTTTGTGCACTTGGATAAAGTGTAGTAGATAAAGTGTAGCCTTCCTCAATAAATGGGCTGCCTAATGTTGAAAGACTTTTCGAAATCGGACCAGTAGTTCCTGAGATTAGAGCATTCAAACGAACAAAATCTTCAACCTTATAATATGCTTATAATTTTATACAAGATTCTTTTAACATATTGGCACGTTACAAAGTTACACATACGTAAATCATTTTACACCATTTTGTTCATAGTTTGTTGTAAAAAATATCGGCAAAACACCTTGAATTTTGATGTAAGTTCCTGTTAAAATATTAAGTGGCCCGTTTATCACTGCGGTAACATGTTACATAAGTTACTGCATGCTCCACCTGCACGCTTACTAAGTTAAGTAACTTATATTGTACTTAAGTTTACACGTAAATCTTGATTGGGCCGCTTGGAGGTTCCTTAATCTAAGTTTACAGCTTAAAGTTAATTGAAAGAATTTATTGGTGATTATTTTATGTTGTGGGTTTGTTGGTTTCTGTATTATTTAATTGTCCTTATTAAATTTCAATTCGAAAATCACTATGTTTACCTCGTATATGTTTGTCTCGCTTTTAAGCCAAAACTACTGAACCAATATGCATGATATTTGAAACACATTATACTCTAGTCTGAGAAGGGACACAAGTTTCTTTCTACCCCGCGGAAAGTATTTTTATTTGGACTAGAGTGAAAATGCAGGGAACAAGTATTATTTAGGTATATTTTGGTCCAAAAAATAACTACGCCACTTTTACTGTCAAAAATGCATCTATTTTTTGTAATGCTATTAATTAATTCATTTATTAATCATGGCCACCGTCTTTTATAAAAAAATAAGATTACGACGAAATTGCGAACCCCCTTGACACCCTTTTATTAAAAAAATAAAAGATTTCGACGAATTTCCCTTCATTTTGGGAAGTCGGTTTAAAAATCACATTACTTTTTGGCGTCCAGACAATAATTTATACTGGAAGTTTTTTGGCCAAAGTGCTTGTTACTTGCTGAAGTTGGTAACTCCTACCGTAAATAGATTCGCTATTACACCATAAACTTTGACCATAAAACTGCCTTTATCTGTAGTAAAATGGTTTAAAACGTTTTTAGAGCGAGGAATTTTAAACGCTATTGTCTTTATGGTTACTAGCAATTTTGTGTGACATCTTTCATGGTATTAATAACTTATATGGTTTCCAATTTGTGACTTTTTTGTAATAATACCTACCTAGCAAGGGACACACATGGTTTACAAGAACTATGTACTTTATTTACTTCCCATATCAGAATTTAATAACCCATGAAATTCTGAAATAACGGCTCAATTGTAAAAGAATTGTCAAAATGTGTCCAGAGTACAACTTTGCAAACTATACTTACCTCTTTTTAACATAAGTGACTGTTTAGTATTATATTTATAGACGATATGATATTATAAACTTAAAACACGGTCTCTACGACCATGAAGGCAGAGATAACCTTACGAAAACCCAAATATCTTATAAGGCGTTAACTAGGTTGTGGCAATAATGTGGTTAAACTGGTAACTAATACCTACTAGTATATTTGGCAAAAGATCCGGTAGATGCTATATTTATGTAAAAATATAAATAATTTTGTTTAAATGCTATGTATTTAATTCATCACGTTATCATTATAAGGAGTAGAGATATTTATTGAAAACTCCGTAAAATGTGGTGCAGTAGTTTTGGCTAAATCCCGAAGAAACACACAGACAGACTAACATTACGGAGGTTTATAATATTAAGTGATGACAAATAAAATACCCCTCATAACAATTACAAATTAATTTGCTAACTTACTACTTATGTTACTAACTAAGATTTATAACTCTCTAGCACCTAAATAGCATCAATTACCTCGTCTAATTCTATCGGCGAAGGTCACAGCTAATTAGATTGGGGATTATAATTATACCACTTTGTGTGCACGTGACTCGGTATTTTGTATAAGTCACTATAGTAATATGAATATTATTTAAGACAATTAAGTGTTTCTTCTTTGTTCGTGCACGTTAAACTGTAGGTACCGGCTGTCATTGAACATCGTTGGCAGTCGTTACGGGTAGTCAGAAGCCAGTAAGTCTGACACCAGTCTAACCAGGGGGTATTGGGTTGAGTCATCAACTCCCGAGCCTTTCCCCAACTATGTTGGGGTCGGCTTCCATTCTAACCAGATGCGACTGAGTACCCTTAAATTACAGTGACCCATCCAAAGACCAACCGCGGTAAGCATATAAGCCACTGAATTATTTTCTAGACAGATAATAAGTGAACTGATCTGAACCAAGCTTTAGTTTTTAACTAAACTAATTAAAATGAACTTCGGGCTTGTTTTTTGTGTATCCAATAAAAGTTTCGCGCTTAACTCCGGTCGTAAGCGGTTTTAACCAGATATTTCTGAACTATAAAGTTCATGTAAACATGTATGCGAGTCCTTATTCATGTAAGGTGAATAAGCCTCTGCTTGTATGTTACGTTATCACGCTAAAACGGCTTAATCGTTTGAGATGAAAAGATTGACAAGAAACAGCCAGTTTTTAAATTATACGTGTGCTACATAAGCCTACGGAATCGTAGTACGGCACGTGCTACGCCGTAGTAATTTCGTAGCAAGATGATTTTAAAAAGAATATCAATAAGTTGCCTTCATTTTATTTGAGTCAATTGTACGCAAGGAAAATTATTTTTATTTTGGTATATTATCCACACTATTGCTTGAATTACTAAATAATTATCGTTTATTAATTCACTTCCTTACCCATTAAAATTAATGGATCTCACACAGATTAGATTGCCAACCACGTATTGACAACTAAATTGCATCCTACTAAGCGATTGTCATATCTAACCACAACCCAATATGGCGGAACTCAAATTACCATGGAGAACAAAATGACTGGTGGAGATGTCATAACGTAAGATCTTCTAAGAAAGTACCGCGCCAAAATGCGAGTGAATGTTCTCCCCCAGAAGGAACGTTACTGGCTACGCCCCCGTACGCCTTCTTTAAAGTCTGTTTGTTTTTGAAAAAGCAATAATCGTTGACATGAGCTTCGAGAACGGATTGTTCGAAAGAGTTACCGCAGCCCTGGTACATAAAGGGCTTAAGAAGAAATGATGGGTTTTAGTCAGTAAGAGTCTGACACTCCCTCACGCTGCAACCACAGATTTTCGCTTTTACGAAACTCGATATAGAAATTTTCCATATAGAAAAGAATCTCAAGAAACCCTTTACCCTAACACCTCGTTAGTTTGTCTTGGTCACGCCCATAGTACGCATTTGACCTACAAGAAGGCTCCTGACCTACCTAATGGCACCTCTCATCTTTCCTTCCTCCGAGCAAATTACTCGAGTGTAATACAGTTATAACATTTCAGCAGATTAGGGTTGATGCTATCGGGAGTAAGGGGTTCAAAAGACCAATTTAGATTCTGAAGGACTGAGTCCGTTTAGCGGAGTAAGGGATTTTGCTTTGGTCCTATTTTGAGGACCTATGTCTGTAGTAGAATGTAGCTGAAGAATTTGTTTGTATGTCAGTATACGTGTTGAGTGTTTTCTTTGTTATGTGAGTCAAACTTTCTAAATGGCTAATCTTATAATTACAATGCTTTTTGTAAGGATCCGCTGAAATTCACATCATCCTTGACTTCCCGAACCAGGTAAAAAATATAGCCTGCGGTACTCGGAAATAACGTGTCTTTTTAGTGGAAAGATAATTTTTACAATCGGTTAAACATGTCCAAAGATTATCTTCTACAACCTCACAATCTGTTCTCCTGTTATAACCAAGCCTAAGTAATAGGGTCCCGTTTTATCTTTTTCGTACGGAACCCTAAAAAATAAAAAAAAGCATTGTCTTTTTTAATACCAGAATTTTTAACTCATTACCAAAAACCCTTGCTATACGTAACCACATGTGTTGCATACCTAAACATTAAATGGAGTTTTGGTCCTAGCGACCCTAAGGACCTTACATTAGCAAGTTTATAATGGACCTACTGTAGTCTAACCTTGTGAAGCCATTTGTGGGTTTACGTTAACATTGAGCTGGTCTTAGCTTTTATATTCTTTCGGGTTATCTTAATAGGTTAAGTGTTAGGGAACTATAGTGGTTAAGTTTTTAAAGGTTGGTTAAAAAATTTGTGAAATGATTAGGGGTTTTTTTTCGTAGAGGAGGTTAGATATTTTTTAAGATTCGGTGTGTTTAGTGTAGTAATTATTTTTAATCGTTATCCAGCCTTTTTATTATCACACTCCGCAAGGCACAGGCCTCATGTGACATAGGGAAGTAATGAGAATAAATTCGATAGGCGATTACTGACTAAAGGAAAACTCTTGAACAAAATTGGTTCCTCCTCTGTATGAGAAAAGGCCTGTACTCTGCTGCGAGAAAATAAAAAAGATTATAATGACTCATGACGAAGGTTTAGATAAATATATTCACACGGGCGTAAAGTAAGTTATCCCCATACCCAAAACAGGTTAAAACTACACCACAAACTCAAACAGACTTACAATACCACCACTGAAATACTCCTAAAATTATGTCGGCAAAGCAGTTCCCTTCAAGCATCAAACTGCTTAATTTGAATGAAATTATTCAAGGCGCCCCGAGTCGGCTCAACTATCAAAATTGTAAGTGCTGTACTGAAATTGCACTATTTAATAATTTTCAAATTTAGATTTCAAATTTCGCTGTCAGGCTGTGTTCTCAATTTTGAGGTTATGTTAAATTGAGTAATATTATGCCTTGATTTCAGTCACAAGGTTATTAGTATTTATTTATTTAATTAATTTTTCTTGCACATAATATACATTGGCGGACTTAACGCTTTATGCGTTCTCTGCTAGTCTATTTTTAGGTGGTGGAGAAATAGCATTGGTCGGTATACAAATAAAATAGCAATGAAGCTTACTTTACTTTATTAAAAGTATGAGAGGTCTTGTTTGGCATTGCTCAATTACCCAGTAAAAAAAAGGTTTCCATTTAATTCCAAAATACTAGCAACTTACATTTTAAATGTCTAGAAAATCCAGGCAATGTAAATACTTGGCCTAATACTGGCATCGAATCTACGTCCATTAGCATAGAAGGCGGACATTCCGTCTCTGCGCCGTAAGCTATCGAATTCATTTCATAAAAGAAAAATAAGCATTTTTCACATCAAAAAATACAATAGCCACTTCAGAAGTGTGTCACCGCGAAATTGAGACATTGTTGAAGAAAAGCAATCGTTTGTAAGGCAAAAAGAACCCTCGAAACGACCCCATCGCTTTGCCATACCATACAAGCAAAAGGTTATTTTTTGACACGAAAATCTGCCATCGGAGGCTTCCAAGATTTTTAAATAAGCCAAAAATATGTCTAGTACCCCTATAAGGGGTAGCACGCATGCAATCTCGAATATTTCAATGGGAGTCGACACATTTGTTCCCAAATGTCTCCAGACCTTTGCATAAGAAATGCAATATACGTGGGTACTGTCGACCCTTAACATGGAGGAAGGAAAGATAGCGGAGATGCCATAAGGAACGTAGCTGTCCGGCCTTCTTGTAGGTCAAGCAACGTACAGTATATGTGATCAGTTACTATACTCTATCCACGGAAGCAAGAGCTAAAAAGTAAACAAAGAATGACACTTTTTCAAGATGGCGGTATAACCCGACCGATGACAAAACGTCACATTTTTGTGTAAAATGTTCGCAGTATCTGTGATTTTGTCATCGGTCGGGTTATACCGCCATCTTGAAAAAGTGTCATTCTTTGTTTACCTTTTAGCTCTTGCTTCCGTGGATAGAGTATAGAAGTAATGAGACGTGCTGGTGAAAAGTGAAATCAAAACTAATCTGTCAAAGATTGGTCTTGATTGATTAGTGATTTTATTTCGAAAATGATTTACGGTTTCCATAGAAGGCATATAAGGTCTGAGCTTGTAACTTTACTCGTCCCCCGAACACCCGCATATTGGCGCGCTACTTCCTTAGGAGATTTTGCGTTATGACATCTCCGCTAGTGATTTTGTTCTCCATGACTGGTACCCAGAACGTGTTGTTCATTTATTTTATTCAGAAATTCGCGAGATTTTTCGCGGCTTTTTGTCAGCTTTTTCGGGAAGAGGTCACAAATGTTGTTGAGAGTAATTTATTGTGATTATGTTGTCGCTTTTCTCTCTTTAGATAACAATAATAAGTGTGTTTTTAGGGCTTTGTGCACTTAATTTTTGGAGAATGGAGAACAAAAGAATACATCCGGGCTGTGTTTCTGGTCCTTTTAGACGGTGTCTGAAAGCATGGTTAGGTACTAATACTTACGAGGTATCTGGTTTTCTCATCTAAATGAATTTCTTTTGTGTATCCATTTTATATTATAAACATTACTATATAAGTGAGCATGTTTGTAATCTTTCACGCTTAAACTACACAAAGGATTTTGGCAAATCCTGACAGCACTGTAGCTTAGTGCAGCTTATACATCAAAACATTATTCCGGTGCAGAAAGTTCCCTTGAGATGCGGGTGAAACCACGGGGTAAATACCTAGTATCTTTATAAGCACAAAGTGAAGTTGAAGAGTGTTTTTATTAGTGTCTACAAGTAAACCCCATGATAGATCCGACCCAAATTAAAAACATCGCGTGCCTATCTTAAATAAATAATACAATTATCTTTCACATGTTTTTCGTTTACTGCGAAAAGTGAACTTTATTTTTGGGGAAAAGAAAAATGGAGGTGTAAACGTGATTGATAGGGGTCAAGACTATGTATGGGGACAGGTTTTATATTCTCAGGGTCTTTTTAATTTTATAATTTACCAGAGGTCTACTACGGCTGCTCTCAGGCTATGTGTATATATCTAAATTACCCTCCAGAATCAATTTTTTATTTTCGAAAATAGCATGACAAATCAATCATCACTTTTTGTGGTTATTGCGAACGGACAAATAGACACAGCCGACTTCGTTTTATAATGTATAGGGTTTATTGTAGTCTAGAAGGTTTTTTTTTCCATTTTGTTTATTTGTTTATTGAATTTATTTTATTCGCAGCAAGATCTCCTGAATTTGATTTCAAGATTAATCGCAAAATTGGGTTGCCCTGACTTCTATTCGAGCTTCACAAAAGTAATTGGTTTGTACCGTCCCATTGAGCGCTGATAAAATTCCCCGATATTGGAAAGCATTGAAATATTTCATAGAAACTATCCCGAAAATTCTTATTACTTATTTCTAAAGCTCGGTTTTCATAGAAATTTCTGGCGGACCGATGCCAATGAGGCTTCCAATCTATGTATAGAGATTTCCTTGCTTCCTTTAGAGTACTCGAAGACTACGAACTTTTAGTCGGCCGATAGTTCGTTTGGGCTCATAACTCAGTATGAAGATGAATGGTAGTACGCAGTATAAAGATCAGGCATTTAGCTGGTACCTATCAGACCGACTGAAAACTTTTAAAGGAATCAAGATAGTCTTTAAACAAAAAATGCCGTCCTTCGGGTCAACTGTCGCCCGACTGTTTAGTCTGCAGTATACGGGTACCGTTATTTTTGTAGATTTTCTCAATCACGTACCATTGGAAATATTCCTGGTTCCACATTTTCTAAGATCACGTTCGAATCTGTGTGTCCTAGATTTCTTTCATTTTCCGTATTTCTAGTTATAGTTTTTCCGGTTTGGAGATTAAATAAGTATAGAACAGCGCTTATCTGAATTTTTTATTTGTTTTGAAGCAATTTTATTAGTTATATAAAAACAGTCCTTGGAAAATAGAATAAATTTTATACTAATAGATAGAACTAAGATTTTTTTTTAAGAAATAGTCTTGCCAATTTTGCCAGGGTAATTGGGTTTAGGAAGTCATGCAGGCAGTCACTCCAAATTCTCTGCGGGTCTGTCTGGACAGATGATGATTTCTATCACGAACAATATTTGCTTATTAACCACGAATCACATAAAACAATTTTACCCACAGCTTTGTAACATAGATTGCAATCCCAACTGACAACAGATGGCACGAGCCGAGAACTTCTAATATACAAAATGTTGTTAGGGAAATACATACAAACTTGAGAAACACAAACGTGAGGGAAGGAATATTCCTATAATATTTTCGTTGTTAGATATTGGACGATGATCTATAATAATATGTGTACGGTCGTATCTTGATAGAAGATTTTCGTCATTATCTGTCTACTATTTTGGGGTACACTCCTCATCATCATCATCATCATCATCATCAACCTATCGCAGTCCACTGCTGGACATAGGCCTCTCCAAGTGCCTCCTCGGTAAAACTGATTGACAGACTTTCTGGCTTTTTCCTCGCCGTAATGACTGCCAAAATAAGGTAAAGTTCATCATCCTCCGAGCCTTTTCCCAATCATGTTGGGGTCGGCTTCCAGTCTAACCGGATTCAGCTAAGTACCAGTGCTTTACAAGAAGCGACTGCCTATCTGACCTCCTCAACCCAGTTACCCGGGCAACCCGATACCCCTTGGTTAGACTGGTGTCAGACTTACTGGCTTCTGACTACCCGTAACGACTGCCAAGGATGTTCAATGACAGCCGGGACCTACAGTTTAACGTGCCATCCGAAACACAGCCAATGGTGTCTAAGATATACTTAGAAAGTACATACAAACTTAGAAAAGTTGCATTGGTACTTGCCTGACCTGGGATCGAACCCGCGCCCTCATACTTGAGAGGTTGGTCCTTTACCCACTAGGCCACCACGACTTTTTTCGAAAATAAGGTAAAGTTCTGGGCAAATAATTTTACTTCATTGCGAAATTAAAGTTTACTTCATGAAGGAAACTCATTTATTGAGAACTGATGTCATTTCCCCTTTAATAAGGAGATTTAAACTATTTTATTGTATGTATTAATTAAAATCCAATATAAGCTGTTCAATCGCTTTAAAAAATCTTTTCGCACTATTTTAACCCTCCATACAGAATATTTTTATCCTGGAGTACTTTGTCAAGCAAAAGTGAGCTTTATATTCTTCGTAATAAAGTCGCAATTTACAATGAATGAAGGTAATTAACGAGCCTAAGGAAGTCCATCATTATGATGTGAATTTAATGAGCTAATTAAAATTGCATTATTTGCTGTTGTTAGCCCGCAAAGTTATTTTCTACGGTTATTAATGACTATGAAAAACGTTTTCTTGTATATTATAGTAATACCAGTTTTCGTCCACAGTTTTACCCGTCCTGCGCATGGATAAATAGTAGCATAAATTATTATGATACTGTTTTACCGCAATCAAGGGGAATTACTTCCCTTACTGGGATAGAATATACTCGGGGATACTATCCTCTAGCTAACCAACAGTGAATATATCTTTAGGATACAATCAGACAAAATTATGTTTCCTCTTTAATATATTAGTACCTATAGATGTACAAGCTACTCGTATATTACTGTCGGAAAGTAGATTTTAGGCTTATGTAGGGTAATATAAAAAACTGACCACTGCAAAATGATTTTGGGTTTTTATACAGTCTCTAAAAATAAGATTATAATTAGGATCAAATTCCCCCAATAAAACCTTACCCCATTCAAACCAATTCCCCCATAATATTAATTCGACAGACCATGCAAGTCCTGTTATGTTCGTGCATGTTTTCAGTAATTTCACGAACCATTTAAGTCGGACTATAAATTGCGACGTTTCACATTTTCGCTGTCATGACGTGATTTAATTAAATTATAAAGGAACGTGCTATGTTTTTTGGTACCTGTGTTGTTAAAATTAAGGTTGTTTATGTTAATTTTGTGTTTTTTATTGTGGTTGTTGCAAGTTTTGTCCATTTCTCTTATATCTGTCGTCATCCCACAAGTAACAGTCTTTCTAAGCATAATATAGATGGATGGATTGCCTGAAAGATGATATGAATAGGAAGGGAGTGAGTGTCAGTATGACGAGTGACAGGGGAAAATGGAAGAAAATGACATATTGCGCTGACCCCAAGTAAAATTGGGAACAGGGCAGGAAAAAGAAAGAATATAGACGAGTATGGACACAACAGATAGAAGAGTATAGAAGGAAAAGACATGCTGCGCGGACCCCAAATAAAATTGATAAGGGCAGAAAAAGTCTTTCTGTCGGATATTCTTCTAAAACTATTGAACTACTTACGTTTAGTTTTGTACACAGATACTTTAATAAAGCCTGCGAAAGAGAGTAAGCTACTTCTACCCAGCAGTGGTTCTCTCCAGACGTGGGTAAAATAGTAGGTAGGTGTGAGTAAGTTATTGCATAAAGCCTTAAAAACAAATTCTCCACTAAGATTATAATTTAAAAAATATATACATTTTCGTTCAACATTTTCGCCTGCACCATTTGCTTAGCTTAATCAAGGAAAATTCGATTTTCCCAAAAAAAGTTTAAGTCAACTGCAGATTTTAACTTTGGGCAACACGTTGATTATTTCAATTTGTACGAACCAAGCCAGATACGGTTTTTCTTTTGTTTTCAGAACTGTAGTTTGTGTGTCTGAGTTAGTATCACGGAGAAAGGAAAGGTATCGGAGATGCGATGAGGAAGGTAGGTCAGGCGCCTACTTGTAGGTCAAGTGACGTATGGTAGACGTGATCAGTTATAAGAACTAACGAGGGTGCCTTGTCAAAGATTGATGTTGATAGATTGGTGATTTAATTTTGAAAATAATGGCCGGGTTCCATAGAAAGCGTGTAGCGGCGAAGCGAGTAACGTTCGCCGCCCCCGATCACACGCATTTTGACGCGCTACTTTCTTAAGAGATTTTAGCGTTATGACATCTCCGCTAGTCATTTTGTTCTCCATGTTTGTATGTCTGAGTTAGTATGTCGGGCATGTGTTGCAGAAAACTCGGGGCATTAGGTATACTGCTAAACTTTTAGCTCGCTGGACAGTATGGACGAAAAAAAGTAACAAAATTCTAGAAACGTCGACGCGGCGACAATGTGTAAATGTAAGTACATTGTTGTGTGTCGTGTGTAAATAAATGTAATTATACTTTTTTATCGAAGGGTATATTTTAAACATAACATTGTAAGCTTAATGGCTAATACGAGTTTATACTCTATACGGAATAAAACCTCTCAAAACCTTACACGTTCAAATCAAATGACGATAAAAATGAATATTTTGTCAGCTCTCAACGAAAATCACACAAGGTCAGACACACAACAACAATATAATTCCTAAATGATCCCAAACAAATACTCCTGAAACCAAGCTTCAAAACGAAAACAGGAGAACATGCTTATATTCACTGTTACACCCTTAAAACCAACGAAGTAAAATTTCGATCTATCCTAAACTCAATTCAATTACCAACAACATTTTTCAGAGCTTGTTTTTCTCTAAAATATCTTGCAATTGGCGTTCAGCTAACTAATCATTCCTGTCTTCTGATAGCCACATGCTGGCAAGCTTCCACGGTGGAAGGTAGTCTAGTCTGTTGGCAAAGTCTAGCCATTCTTGTTAGAGACATAGATAGTGGGGGTAGTTCTGTGGTAATCAGTTTTGATGGTAAGATTGAAAAATATAGTTGGTAAAAATAAATGGTCATCTAGTTGATTTCGTAAAACTTTGAAAATACCTACATAATCTGCATCTCTGAATCTTAAAAGGAAATTCTTTTAAAATAATCACAACATGATTCTGAGTTAGCTGTTGTTAACTACGTGACTACAATTTGTAATATACTTATAGCTTAAATAATTATACGGTTCCAAACAAAACAATTAATAAAATATTACTTGTCCAGTTGTTTTCACAAGTTGTCAACTTTTTAGTCACGTGTAAAAGAAAAACCTGTCAAAACAATTGTTACAGAAAAACAACAGCATGAAGACTGTAATTGACGTACTTTAATTATGGAGAAAACAATACGAAGTATTTGTACTATTATATAAAAATCATCTTTATTACATAAAAGATATAATGCAGCGACCCTTTTTCGTACTTTATACCTACTTATATTATATGCAAGACAGTTTCTAAGAATTTAAGTTAAAATTAAGGATAGATTCCCTCATTCCGATGTGTAAATGTTATGGACCAAGTGATAAATTGGGCAGTATTCATAATGCCCGGTCATTATGAAAAATGCCCAATATGAGAGTGCAATTTGATAATAATTATTCAAATTATCAAACTGACCGGGCACTATACATATTGCCCGTGACCTTTTGGGCAAACTAATACAAACATATTTAATTTCAATTTTTTTATTGGTATCGCCATTTAACTTAAAATAAACTAAATATTAAACCACTTAAATAATCAGCCTCATGATTTGGATTAATTATGAAGGACTTCTGCCTTAAAAATTCACTAGTTTTTGCATTTAGAAGTTCAGGAAAGTCATATTAAAAATATAACATAAAATTTAATTAAATTTAAAACAAAAATTTTACAACATATTTTATAGAAATGACTTATTGTTATAAAATAAAATAAACTAAAGTTTAAGCAATCAGACATAATTAACATCAACATATTTGGCATAATTAACATCTTCTCTTAATAAAAGTCAAATGAAAATGTAATTAATATACAAAATTTATAAAAAACTTTTTACAAAAAAAAAAACCGACTCCCATAAACACTGAAAAGCAAAAAAAAAAAACTATTCTTAGGTGCATCGGCCTAGAAGTCGGTGGCGTATAAACTCAGGTACATCCAATAGACACTGACTTCTAGGCCGATGCACCTAAGAATAGTTTTTTTTTAGATGTTAATTATGCCGAATATGTTGATGTTAATTATGTCTGATTGCTTAAACTTTAGTTTATTTTGTTTTAAAGTTTTTTATTTTAAGCTTTTCAGTGACAAGCTTTGTCACTATCCGCATAAGTGGAAAGTCTAATCAATACGAATAATATAAGCCCAAACACGAGATAGTTTACGTATTCAGTTGTCGCGCCCTTGACCTTCTCTGGTCACCATCATCAGGTCAGCTTCAAACCTTCACCATTGCAAAGTGTTATCAGACATACGCCTTAGTATCAAGTTTTTACCCTACGTATGCCTACAATTTTTGAAAGTTGCCCTCGATTTCTCAGGGTTTCCATCATCAGATCCTGACTTGATGATTATGGGACCACCTGGGAGGTAAACACTATTCAACAAAAAAAAATTGCAAATCGGTCCAGGCGTCTTCGAGTAATCGGTGAACATACATAAAATATGTAGCAAGTAACAGGATTTATCGAATTGCCCAACTGTCATGTAGCAATATAATAATGCCCGTGCAATGTGATAAATAATGAAGTTAAGATAGTTATTAATCACTTGGCCCGATAAAGCTAGACATTATTCATAATGCTCGGGCATTATAAATAATGCCCGAATTAATCACATGGTCCATAACATAAACATTACAAATATTTAAACTTTTCACTTATTTTTCAGCCGAAATCCGAAAATTGGTCCTTCGGTCTAAATTCACATAACAGATAACCTTTCGAAACGGTTAGCACACTCATTTTAACCCAGCCACTTCATACTTTGGCGTAAACCAACAAAACACCGTCTAAACACACGATCATAAAAACCTTTATAACTCAATTTGCATGCTCTACCAGACTGTGTCCTAATAAAACCGTTTCGATACGGAACATTTTCAATAACGACTGGCCCTTTGTGTCTGGTCTTTTTTACCGGGGAATGTTGGTCCTAATCATGGAGGAAGGAAAGGGCGGAGGTGTCATAAGGAAGGTAGATCAGGCACCATCTTGTAAGGTCAAATACTGGAGTGAACTTACGTGGCTTTCAGGTTTCTTCAGACATTTGTCATCGATTTAAAAAATGGGGTCCAAAAGAAAACGTATAAGGGCAGAGACATTAACGGTTCTCGTCCCCCAAGCACCTGCATTTTAGCGAAGCTACTTTCTTAGGTTATTTTCTGTTATCGTACCTTTTTTAATGAGAAATCATCAAATGACCCCTCCCGCTTCTGTTGCAGCTAGAGGGAGTGAAGGCTCTTACTCGCTACCTCAACTCATACTCAACCCATCATGTCCCTTCTTAAGACCTTTATGTACCAGGGCCGCGACACCTCCGCTTGTCTTTTTGTTCTCCACGGTGCTAATGCATAATCAATGCAGTGAGCATTAAGCGCAGGCTGTCGCCAACTTTGCCCCCTGGAATTGTTTTCAAGCGAGTTTTACTAACTGTTCTAGAATAGGGCTTGAATTTTTTAGTTTTAGTGTTATTAGTAAGTTGAAAAGAAGTTGGGTAAAAGGGGTCTTTAGAGTTTGTTTTAAAAGTATGGTTAAAATCTTCACCTTTAAAATTAATATAAAAATCTATAATAGATTTTGTTGATTTTTTTTGCAGGAACTACTGGGTCGATTCGAAAAGTTTTTCAGTTTCAGATAGCCCATTTATGAAAGAAGGCTATCCGGAAGTAAGTTAATGATAGGTTGTTTTGTCAATGTTATTCTGGTAATAATCAGTTAGTACTGTATATACCTTATATGAAAACAGTTAATTTAAGTTCTGCTAGTGAAACCTGCATTTAAAGTAGCCACCCCAAATTCTGATAACACATACTTATAAATTTTTAAATTCACACAGCTTACATCATAATTATCTCGAAAATACCTCACTTCCCACAAAATATCCAGTACCTATACATACTTAGTATTATCGCCCACAGCACATGTTGGCACAACGTCCTAAGGCTTGACGCCATTGTAAGATAGTGCGGTAACTGCACTTACTGCTTTTTGTTCTACAACAGTAAGTCCTACTGTCTATAGAGGTATCAGTTGAGCTCTGTGTACGAGGTTGTTTGTAATGAGTATTACTTTGGAGAGCCTTTGAGTTTTGAATCTTTTTAACCGATGACGGAAGTGACTAGATTTTTAAAGTTATGTTTGATGATGTGGTTTTGATTAAGTCTATAGTATGTTACGGTATGACTATGTACCAAATTAAGTTATTTAATGGGCGGCCAATATAGGTACTTAAAGTACCTAACACTAAAACACAAAAGTAAACAAAATATCAATACGTTTGTAAAAACCTGCTCTAGAAGATGGTGACAACGCATAACCATTAACCTCAAGACACTGACTTCTAGGGTTATTGTGTTTTAGGCGAGTTGGTTTTCACTATAAAACGGTTAAACCAATTAAAACAACCTTTAACATAAGTACAGGAACTCCCCAAAAACCAACCAAAGAAGTTAAATAAACTTAACCTTTTTGCAACGAAACATATGCCCCCGATCAGACCTCCCGACTTATCAATCACTCCATTGTAACCACATGAGTGATAAAGTCAATATTTGGATCCACCATTTATACCCTCCCCTCCAAACAGTATTTCCTTTTATCCCCCCCTCGTGACCAATAAAAATGGCGTCGAAGGGAAACGCCTCTGTTTTTCTCACATTCGTATATTTTCTTTTATGAAGTGCCGAAATTGGGTTTCTATTGGTATTGTAATAAAATGGATTAGTCTTTTTGTTTCTGTTTGTATGTATGGTTTGACGAATTTGTAAGTGGTTGTAAATGATTTGAGTAATGTTTTAGTGTGTGATTTTGTAATTTTATGTTTAGGAATGTAATTTAGTCTGCAGCAGTTATGCTTAAAAGGCTCGGAACTGATTTGAAAAATTCTTTTGAAATTGGAAAGCTGCACTCTTCCTAAGTAACATAGGCTATATTTTTTCCCGGTAAGGCCCGTAGTTCCCACGAAACGCGGGTAAAACCGTAGGAAAACGGCTAGTCTATAGATATTAACATGCTAAAGGTGAAGACTATATTTGGTTGGTTGTCTCCTCAACTAAACTATCTCTACATATATTCATCATCCAACAACATAAAAAAAAACTACACAGCATCACATACAAACTACAAAACTACACTATTTACATCATACTTAACTGCAACTAACTTCTGCAGTTCAATTCTTATTTTCTGTAAGTGCGACTCGGTACGGCTGTCAAAGTTTGACAGTCGCCCCGCAGCGTTCGTACAAAGTTTTGAAGTCATTCGGAGCTAGGAATCCAGCGGAATACTAGTTTCTTGACTGCAATGCTTTATGGGATTATTGGAGTTAAAAATCAGGGTAAAGTTATTTTGAAAGCAGTATTTAACTGATTAATTATTTTAAAATTATTGGTAAAAGTTTTTGAACTTTCGCGATTTGTACCTACACATATTTCTGTACAATCGGGACTTTAACGCAAGGCAAATAATCACTCGGAAAAAGAAGCTTTAAATTTTTTAGATTTTAAAGGATTTTTGATTAGTCAATTGCCAAGACGCCATGAGTGATTTTCTGATTATTATTTTACCGAGATTCGCCATCGTTAATAAATAAACTACCTCGTTATATCTGTATTTTTATTGTTTATTTTATTTATTTAGGAAACAAGCAGTCTCTTACAAACTAATGATTACGAAAAAAGAAGTACATTCAGACTTTGAGTTACATAAAGTTAATACATAATATTATAATTATAACTGTACTGCCAATACTAAATATTTCTGTACTTCTCGCATGCGAAGTCGGTTAATATTCAATTTAGTACCCTGTCTAGCGGCGTCAAGTTTGGCTTAAGTGAGTAACGAGGCGCAGTATATCATTGTGGTCAATGATTGTCATGTTAAGTGAAATACGCCAGACAGACAATCTCGGTCTAATGCTATTTAGAGTATTAATATGTATAATAGAATAGGTCTTTATTTGCGTAGAATGCAGATACATACAAAATAGGTTGGTAAATAACATAAAAATATCAAAACATAGAATGATATTGTGGAGCTGATGTTCTATATTGGTATCTATACTAGTATTATGAAACTAAAGAGTTTGTTTGCCAGCTCGCTTGAACAGGTTAATCTCTTAGTTTTGGATCCTAATGCGTGAAGTAGTTTCGACGAGACGCAGGTGAAACCACTAGCAGAAGTTAGTGTTCGATATGATTGAGACCTATGGTCATCTTGTCTTAATAAAATAGCTAAATAATTCTTATAAGTCTGTTAACATTGTTGGGAACCAAATGCAACGTTCAAGTAAACGTTTGATTACTTAATTTCGTAAGAGACTCGGCAGCTACCAGGGCTTAACTTCGAATTCTTCATTCTCAAACAATCATTAACAAACACCTTACCTTCTCACGCCTAACACCACTTAAAATTCCTTACCATAACTCGAACAAAAACAAAAGGCACTCGAAAAGTAAACAAAAACGAGGATTTTGCCACGCGACACGAAACTTTGTTAATAAGTAAAGTTACCAAGTATTCGCAGCTTTGCCCAAGTGACGCTAACTCACAGAGCAAGGAAAGATAGCGGAGATGACGTAAGGAAGGTAGGTCAGGCGCCTTCTTGTAGGTCAAGCAACGTATGGTAGGCGTGATCAGTTCCTTGACAAATAAAAACCAAGATTGGTCTTCATTGACAGATAGATATGTAGATAGATAGATAGTCTTTATTAGGTACACATATTTTACATTTTTGATCTTAAACTATTTAAACTAGGTGACATAATGGGCGGTCTTATCGCTAAGAGCGATCTCTTCCAGACAACCTTAGGATAGATTGAAACCAAAAAGAAAAGATTATATTACAGGTGATTATATTTTGAAAATAATGGGCAGGTTTCATAGAAGGCGTATAAAGGTGGAGCTAGTTACGTTCCTTGTCCCTCGAACACCCGCATTTTGCCGCGCTACTTTCTTCGGAGATTTTGCGTTATGACATCTCTGCTATAGTCATTTTGTTCTCCATGGGCTGACTGTACTCGAATTAATTCTCGGCTGTACCGATAGCTTCGCGTGCCTGTCGCGTTAATGAGACTTGAGAAAGTTCTAGAACCACATCATCATATGAAGCTGAAAGTCTATGAGCAGAGAACTAATATTTATTCGCAGATGTTACATGATGTTGGAGGCACGTAAAACTTTGGGGCCCGAGTTTAATTAACGGATAGTCAGAAGCCAGAAAGTGTGACAACCAGATTTACCAAGACCTATGCCACCTTATTATAAAACGTGGTTTTTAAGAAGTACCCGCTTTAATAATAGCTTTAGCTCACTGATTTTGTGTGGTACAAAATCAGTGAAGTAAACTCTGGTACTCTTTAATAACCACGTTTTATAATAAGGTGGATTGAGATGGCAGTAGCTTCACTTAAAACACTGGTACTCAGCTTCATCTGGCTAGACTGGAATACCACACGATATATTTGGGAAAAGACTGGTCTATTTTAGGTCCAAACAGATTCCATACAAGAAACCCATTCTCTGTACATATTAAAAAAACTACTGTGTTTAGATCAAGTCAGACCCTTAAAATAGATAGAAAATACCATAATATCAAATGTCTCTACAAAATTCACAAAGCAGTAACACTAGTTTGCATATTCTATCATTTTCGCGTCCATAAAAACTAACAAAAGTGATAGGTTTGCCAGAAAGCGGTTACGTGGACATATTTTATTCAGTGACCATTATTTGGGATAAAAGTCCATGTATAGTGGGCAGGTGTAGTGTAACCAAGCTGTCTGTTTTATGAGGATCTAGTAGGACAAGGTTTATGAGGTCTCTTGTTAGTGTAACAGTTTTGTTAATTGTTTTATCGTATGTAGGTTTTTCTTTATGAAGAATTTAGTTAAGTGATGCCGATTTTGAATCTGAAGTTTGTATGTACTTCTAAGTATATCATGGACACCAATGACTGATTTAAGGTGAAGAAAAATATCTCGAGGAATCCTGGACTATAATGTCTGAAATCACCAACCCGCATTGAGCAAGCGTGGTGATTAATGCTCAACCCTTCTCGCTGTGAGTGGGCCTATGCCCAGCAGTGGGACGATAAAAAGGCTGATGATGATGACTTTTTTTGTTCTATTTGTAACTACAAATGTGGAAGAGGTGGACTAAAGAAACGATGGATGGACTGAGTGAAGGTCGATATGGTAAGAAAGAATGTTACTTGTGAGATGACGATAGATAGTATGGAAGGAGAAAACATGCTGCGGCGACCCCAAATAAAATTAGGATAAGGAAAGGAGTATGACCATTCTAACTACAAATGCACGGATTTTGCCACAGGACAGAGTGTATCATGATAAAGATTTAGGTATTTATGATAAATCCGTGTAAATCCGATGTTAATGTGTCCTGCTAATAGTACGGGCCGTATCGATGTGTCTGTGGCCTAAAATGCTTTGGAGCTATTTACCTACTGGTATTCTGTTAGAATGTAAAACCTTATATCATTAATGAGAAGATTTATTTTTGGTTTGTTTGTTTTTAACCCAAAGAAGGTTCACTCTGACCTGTATGTATTTTGATGTGATTTTTATCATCCTATTTGTCAAACTTAGGTGATTTTTTTCCCCAAGGACGCGGGTGAAACAGTGAATAACATTTATGGCCTTACTGCAAAAACTTAAACGTTTGTTTTACACTTGTCTAAAAAAATGTGGCTGCAAAATGAACTATATGTCAACGTGATAATCTGAATTTTTTTAGACAAGTCTTAAACTGACGTTTAAAAGTTCTTGTGGTAAGACATTTAGTTTCCATATAATATGAAAAGTGCTATTCCCATATTACCTACGCTGTGGCCACGAGTTACCTCTACGGTTGATAGCCAGTTACACTTTTATGGGTTTAGGAGATTAACCGGTTTAGCTGTATGCGATATGCATGCCATGATACAGTCGTTATAACAGTACCAAGGGTAGTTTTGTTGGATTTTTTATAGGAAGAATATTGCTCTGTAGTTGTTTGAAAGTGTTATATGAGTTTTGTGATGGTAAAAGACTTTTATATAATATAATTTTAAGGTATTACTTGCTAATGCAAAGGTAATGCAAAGGTGAAGAGGTTTTCAGAACCGGTTAGTAAGCTCAGAATGTGGGTAAACCACTCGGAACAGCTGGTTCGAAATAAATAAAACCTAATTTCATGTACTTAAATAATAAAAACTATTCCATTGCCAATAAAATACCACCTGGAGTCGTCAATAAAATATTTTCTAGAAGTTAATTACTATAGTTTACGACCTGGCTTCGCTCGTTATAATAAATCTTAGCCTGTTTAGGATAAGCACGGTAGCACGCGAAGGTACTTTCGATGTCTGGCATTGATTACTAAAAATTTTGTTATTGAAGTTTCAAATATATAATAAGGTTCAGCTTGTAGTTTTTTCTCTGTGAGCAAAATGACATAAAGTTAATCACGAGTAGTCACATTTTTTACCTGTAGGTACTGACTTTGTCCATATGTTTTGATAGGAACACTCTGTATGTATGTTAATTTATTTTATTTATTTATTTATTTATTTATTTGATTCAGGCAACTAGGGCCCATAGAAAATACAATACACAAATAACAATTAACATTAAAATAATTATAAACTAATACATACAAAAATAAATCGTCAAAACAATATCTATTTGCTGACACGAATAGGCGGTGTCGTGTTGCACTGCGTGGTGTCGCGTAGCCTCCCGCGAAATCGCCGGAAAACGACACCTTTCGGCCAAAACGCTTCTTGGAACATGTCGAGATGCTGAGTCGGCACACGTACCACAAACGATTTGAAATTTGTGTTGTGTCTCGGCTCCAACCTCTCGACTCTTAAGGTCCAGTTCGTCTTGACTCGTATATACTCCACGATCTCCTCGACCTTCGTGGAGTGATGAAGGCGCGACACATACAGCTGCGTCGTAGGTATTGCGGGGCGCAGCAGCATGTTCGGACCAGTCAACGCAGTTCCGCATTGATTACGGCTGGATGGCTTCTTCTTCCTTCTCTCCACCTTGACGAAACCATCTGCATCAGTTGTCCCTTTACATGGTACAGATTCGGGCTTTTTTTGTATTGCCACAGTAGCTTTAGGTGGCCGTTGGACGGGATCTCGCTTTACGGCATCCGAGTAAACACGTCCAAGCCTAGACGAGCTTACATTCATCGGCGTCCCGAGGGCAGGGGACGCGGGGAGGGCGGGGTACGGTGACGCATCGCTAGTAGTGGCGACGGCAGGCAATTTTGCTGACTCGGCGCGCTGCGGCGATGCGTTGACCTGTCCGTGGCGTGTGTTGTCGCTGTTGGCATGCGCGTGTGACCTACATACAGAGTTTCGCAATTCTGCTACCTCACTACGCAGATCACAGATGGTGGATTGCGATGCCTCCAGCTTCAATTGCAGCTCGACCAGGCTGGACCTCATACTTGTGATGTCCTTTAACAGCCTGGTGACGTCGACGTGGTCGAAAGTGACCGGGGGCAGCTTCCGCAAGTCCTTTGCTACGAACGTTGGCACGTCGTCCGGGTCGGTCTCCTTCAACAGCCTTATGGTGTCTTGAAGACTCCTCTCTCCCTTTTCATCTCGCCTGCGGGTCGGCATTCGGTCTGACATTTGCAGCGACTCGTACAACAGCTTCTTTGCGCTGCGTATCTCCTCCTCGGTGAAGTTCGAGGTGCATATTTGGGTCACACTGACCTCATCCATGACGTCCAGCTGGTACTGCAGGAACGCCAGGACCTCGTTCGCCACGAGTTCTTCCGAACGCATGGTATCAAAATAAGCGGCGGCTGACGCCGCGCTCGGCACGAAATTAAAATAATTTCTGCGAACAGTGCAAACGCGTCCGATGTCAACGAATGAACGCGATACACTTAATAATTTGGTCCATGGTTTTCAATTCAAAATAGTGATAATTAATATGTGTAACTACACACAATACTGTTATGTCGTAATCATTTTCAGTAGAGCGATGGCTTTTAAAGAATTACCACCTCAAAAAAATGTACTATCATAAATGATCCCGTGTAATAATGTTTAGGCCCTAAAACCTCAAAAATTGTTGTACAGTCAACAATATTTACATTTAATATCAACATACAAACATAGCTCATTTCTCACAGACTGCCGTTATTTGATTCCAACCTCACTCCGAAGAAGCCATATGATGTACAATTTAATCTGTGGCATGACTCAGATTCCGCTAGAACCGCGACTCCGACTTATTACTATATAATCTGTATAAATTACATTCGTGTGTTCTCTATGGTTTCTGCTTGAGGTATGTTTAAAAGGAGATTTGAGTATGAGACTGTCAGTAACATAGATGCAAGGTTTTTGTTAGTGTGAGTAAAAATCTCCTTAGCTTTTTATAAAATACTAATATTGGGGTCGGCCTTTAGTCTAATCGGATGCACCTGGACACCATTTAACATGGAGCGATTGTCTAGGCTCCTCATTTAAGTTACCTTGGCAACTTGGAAGGAGTGGTTGTCAGACTTTCATCATGACAAAATCGTCACCTATCTGAGGACCGCTAAGCGTTTCCTTATGATCGACCCACGAGTTTTTCTTAGTTAAGTAGTAAGAAAGTCTGATACCGAAATATGTATACAGAGTGTTCTTCGAAGTACGGATCAAATCGAAAGTCGATATCGAATAGAGGCAAGTGCGAGGTCATTTACATTCAGATCGTCAGACCCATATTTTGAGGGTCACCTTGTCTAGGTAAATTTATTTTCTACATGTCTCTATCAGTACCTACTTTGTTCTACATATCTATGTGCGTTAGTAAGAAGCACTTTCTACCAGACTCACAATAAAAATACATAATAATGGATTACAATTACGGATAAGGAAAACAGTATAAGGAAACCATCCTAATGGTCTAATAAAATTATATAAGATAATACAAACCAGTAGAAATATACCCTTTGTATTATAATGCTTTCCTATTGTTCTCAGTGATTTGGTTTTTTGTTGAACACAAATTATTGGTAACGAGTTGTGAAATCGCGGTGTTTCACTCTCGTCTTGCAGGAACTATATACTTTCCCATATTATAACAATATAGTTTATGAGACCCACATAATAATATTGCGGCTTGTTCTAAAAAAACATAAACATCGGTTTAGTACATCCAGAAATACTCATAAATACACAAATCCAGACTCACGAACTTTACCGCTGTAACATAAATAGAGGTATAAGAACTTTCATTATCAAAACAAAAAAAAAACAATACCGGTGGATTTTCTGAGCGGCAAAACCGAGTCCCTGGTTCGTGGAAAACGACGTTAAAAACCGCCAGTAGAAACCGGTCGGAAAATCCAACAGTGTGAAAAGTCTGTTTGCAATCTTAAACCGTAAGCACCTTAGAAAATGTTATCACGTCTTTGTAATACACAGCCCCTTAGCGGCTCGTTTGCCACTTGATACTGTACACGTAAGAAGTAGCTTACTACTACTTCAAGCTTTGGTTACTTTCAAATCATCGTTACTGAGGTATCTAGGAGCACACTGCAAACTTTTAGTCGGCTGATAGTTTGTTTAGGGTCATAAATCAGTATGAAGATGAATGGTAGTTCGCAACAAAGATCAGGTATTTAGTCGGCGTCAAACCGACTGAAAGCTTTGATTGAAATATTTTCCTAAAAAAAAAAAAAATATATTTTACCGCCCATCGGGTAGATTGTCGGACGACTGTTTGAGTCTTAAATTGCTAGTCCAAGCTGTTTTGTTTACTTTCAAATCATCGTTAATAAGGCTTTCTAAGAGTTTTGAAGTAGGTTAATGTATGTAGTTTTAATAAAGCTTAGTATTCATGGTAAACTTTTGTTTGTAAACAAAGTTGCATCAACACGTTCCTCGAAACAGGGTGTTTAAGATTTGTTGATAAAAGGAAAATGTAATGTTTCCAGCAACATTCTTGTAGCTCAATAACAATGTTAATTAGAAAAATGTTTACTTATGAATACTTATGGGGAAACAAAAAAGGAATATCCTTATTTTCACTATTCATTAAATCGGTCATTATAAAACAAAGACATATACCACTTTTTCAACAAAATCTCTTTGTTTCAAAATATACGGGAAGAATGTTACTCGTAAGATGACGGCATATAGTATGGAAGAAAAAAATATGCTCCGCCAACACCTAATAAAAATTGGGGTAAGGGCAGGAGGGTGATGATAAAATGAGAGTCATTTTGCTTGACGATATTTATAGGATGTAAATCATTTCTGCTTAATCCGTGAAAAGAATCTACGACCATAAGCTTAACAGTCTTATTTTAATTAAGACCTTGATTATTCCCGTTATAATCAAAACACAAGGAATTGTTTATTTAAACTTTAAGCATTATTTGTGTAACATTATAAACTTGCTCAGTCAAAATGTTGACTTTGAATTGTAGCGAGCAATCCTAAAACAATGTAATGAGGATCTATTTCGGTCTTATTCTAGGCTTTGTTAGGACCGCTTACTTACTGAATGTTGATTGTCATATTAATTTAGTCGTCGAAACGACAATGTAGAATGTCGACTTTCAAATATAAAAAATCAAAAGTAATTCTGTCGCGCTTTCACGCAACAACTACAGAACTGATTTAATGTTTGGCCCAAAAGCTGAGAAAAGACATACTTAGGCTACACTTTTATCTGGATGTTGGAAGTACCTAGATTTTTGGGGACGCAGATGGAACTGGGGGAACAGCTGGTCCTTCATCATCAGCCTATCGCAGTCCACTTCTGGACATAGGCCTCTCCAAGTGCACGCCACTGAGATCGATTTTCGGCTTCTCGCATCCAGCTCCTTAGTAGCTGGTCCTTAATAATAAACTAAAAAAAACTGCCAAGGATATACGTATACCCACCCAAAACAAAAATGTGAAAGACTGCCAAGTTCGATAATATGGGAATGCTTCGCCTATAAAAGAAGTGAGATCTGAATAAGTACCAAGTTCCATACACATACCTCAGTTAAAAATAGTTACTTTTTAATGATGTTACTTGGCAAGTTTTCATACACCTTGTTATAAACCTACTAAACGCAATGAATCAAGTATTTAATTTTCTATTAAAACTTGCCAAGTAATCATCATTAAAAAGTAACTATTTTTAACTGAGGTATGTGTATGGAACTTGGTACTTATTCAGATCTCACTTCTTTTATAGGCGAAGCATTCCCATATTATCGAACTTGGCAGTCTTTCACATTTTTGTTTTGGGTGGGATTTCATTTATTTTTGTAAGGTTGTTTATTTTATTTTTTTCTTATGATGAAGTTAGTTAAAGAAATGTCTCATTTATACTATCTTTTAGATTTTTTAATATGCACTATGTTTCTTGCAAAGAAATGAACTAGATTAACTATGACTAGATTTACGAACTGACTGACATGACATGTTATCATATATTATGTTCGTGGATCAAAGTTACACATTCGTTATTTTCGAAAGTGATTCACACTTGGCCGTTTTCAGATTTTTACTTTACTTTGACTAAATACAAACCTTTGTACCATTCGAAGATATATTATATAAATATAGATAAATTTAGTTCGTTTTAGTTCCTTAGGGGTATAAATTTACACCGGGTATAAAACACCTTCATTATTTTGAAACCGACTCACACTTGGCCATTTTCAGATTTTTTCCTTTACCTTGACATAAAGACCTACCTCCATGCCAAATTTCAAGTCAATACGACCATTGGAAGTGGTCTCGGTTTTTGATGAGTGAGTCAGTGAATCAGTGAATCAGTGAATAAGTGAATAAGTGAATCAGTCAGTGAGTGTATAGTAAAAATAGCGATTTTCTGACGTCAATATTTCAAGACCTACAATAGGTATATTAATGAAATTTTGTATTTTAGATAAGTGAGGGGGTCTCAACAGATACTAGAAATTTGATATGCGTAAATAAAATAGATTTTGAGTTACAGGGGGGTCGAATTTGGCCCGAAATGGTTCGTGTAATATAACCCACGGCCGGTGTGTCGCCTTTTTTGCTCGAACTTGGCGGACACACTGCCGTGTGTCTAGATGATGATGATGATGTCCTCCTAGCCGATTATCGGCTACGGCGGCTGTTCTCATTTAAGGAGATCAGCCAATTGCGCAGGACATATTATAGTGCACAAGCATTTGCGCAGACACAGGTGCACTCCCTATTCCTTCACTCTCATAACCCGATGGGACGGCAAATCCGACACGACCGGAGAGAGATCAGGCGCAGGACCGACATTTACGTGCTCTCCGATGCACGGGTGTATCAATCACCAACTTCCAGGCTCCGGGCTGCTTTGTGAAAGTCTTCTAAAACCCACAAAGCGATTTCGGCCCGACTCGGGAATCGAACCCGAGACCTCGTGCTCAGCAGCCGCACTTGCGACAGCTAGACCAACGAGGCAGACACGACACGAGGATACGTATATATGACAGCTTGAACCCACAATTTTAGGTTGCCATCCGAAACATTGTTATGATATCAAATGTCACCCATCCAAGACCGACCGCGACAAAACCTGTGATCCATCACTTATGCTGATGTTACTTAGCCACGAGAGAGGTGCTCGTGGCTAACTTCACAAGTTCCCACATAAAATAAGTAACTTTAAACATGAAAAGTCAAGTTAATTTTATCTTTGTTCAAAGCGTGTTTGTTACATTTTACTTACTGAATAATGTTCAATTGTGTTCAACAATGTTTTGTTTCAATATTATCTTATCTCGTGTAATGTTCTGCTGTTATTTTTAATTACTTCAGTGAACATTTACTTCGTTTGTTTGTTTGAAATATCATTTTAGAAATAAAATGATATTGTATTTATGACTGTTACTCCCGTGCTAACACGCGCAGTAAAAAAGTTGCCTTTTGGTTTTTCTGATGTTACTGCTATGTGTGATCAAAAGAAGTTGAGCAGTTTTTACGAAATAGTTACAAGACATCCACACATTCATGACATCCTTTAAATGGTTTTTGTTGTATAAGCTTACCTACTGCAAACTTTTCGTCAGTCGATAGTTTGTTTGTGCTCATAAATCAGTATGGAGATGAATGGTAGTGAGCACATTATACAGATTATTTATTAACCGGTATCAGACCGACAGAGAGCTAAAAAAAATTGCCTTCTATCGGGTCAACTGTAGGCCGACTGTTACGGGTACACCAATAACTTAAGAAAAAAAGAAATAAAATAACCTTTAAGCATCCAGGTGATCTAAACCAATAAGGTAAACGCGGGTGAAGTCGTCATGCCCCAATAGTCGTCAATTAATCTTAAAACTTTTATTATTATTTTCTACTGAACTTAAAATGGGCCGGTTTATATATCAAAATATTCTTGATAATATATTGCACCAATTGAAATAACAACACTGCGTTTTAACAGTCACGGTTTCTAAGATATGTTATTTGAAACGTGTGTGCCCTAACAAAATCGTTTTTTCGTGAAGTTCAGCTGTCAAAAGTGAAACTCAGTACGTGGTTTTGTGTTTTGATTTACATAACTCCAGTGGGGTCTGCGGTATGTTTCTTTGTTTAATTAGATAGTTAAGTTTATTTGCTAGCGATGTAATATGCAATTTGGAATACTTTTAACATAGAAGATATATTTTTTTAATGTGACATCTATTGGTACTTCAAAACTCCCATTTGACCCAAAACCCGTCAATTTTACAATTATTATGACGACTACTGGGACATGCTCAAAAGTTGCACCTAAACTCGTCATAATGAGGATATTTTGTGTTTTACAGTACAAAATGCGAATAAATAGCTAATATCGGGACTTTTACAAAATTGATAACTGTCTAGAACAAACATACTTAAGGTTTAGACTACATTTGTTCATAAAACTGCGTTTCTTTTAAGCTTTTTCTTAGGGGTAAATTTTACCCTGCTGGTTCTAGATGCACGTACACAGTCATGTTATTCGATTCAATTCATACCTATGTTTCTTAATGGTTAAATCCCCTGTTTTCTATAAGTATGCACTTTCTACGAGTGTTTTTTCAGGTATATATTGGCCGCTGTAGGCCTACGCCATTCGATTAAGATCTACCGCTTTGGGTACAAGTAGGTCTAGCACTAGGCTTTGTTTCTACTACGCTTGGATTACAATTTGTGGCAAACAAAAATTGACTGTTCTTACACTATGCTTTTTTTTCGATATAACTGTATTTCGTCACGCGTATTGTACCGCGTCTTCCTAACGTGCCTGTATAAAAATTATGTCATTCAACTAGTTTTGACGCAAAAAATATTTAAAAAAGTTTTAAAACTAAGGTGAC
This sequence comes from Helicoverpa zea x Helicoverpa armigera, assembly GCA_033682625.1. Lineage (NCBI taxonomy): Eukaryota > Metazoa > Arthropoda > Insecta > Lepidoptera > Noctuidae > Helicoverpa > Helicoverpa zea x Helicoverpa armigera. The sequence continues at coordinate 1,588,898 of JAWIIS010000050.1, forward strand.
ATAGCTTCCATTGCTGTCACTTCTTTGCTTGTCGTATTCGATATTGATGGGTAAAGAGTAATCTTAAGTAAAATTTTGTTATTTAATATTGTCTGTATTTAGTGATTACATGATCGTAATTTTAATAGCAGATCATGACTGAAAGAAACTACAAGCAAGAGGGCATTTTAAAAGTCATAAAAGCTGTAAATCAAGGGGCCACACACAACATCAGATGCAGCAAGAAAATTTAAAACGCCCTTTTGAGACAACTTTAATGAAATGGTGACACAAAACCGACGATTATCCCTGTATATATACTATAGAAATGAACCCAAGGACAATCTCCGGTTCTGTGCTAAAGTATTGCTAACTATGGAGGAAAACTACTTGGGCTATTGCGTTGGGAGGGATATTAGTGGATTAGGATATAGGAAACTATAGGAACTATGGCACCTGGAAAAAAGTCGTGGTGGCCTGGTGGGCCAAGAATCAACCTCTCAAGTATGAGGGCGCGGGTTCGATTCCAGGTCAGGCAAGTACCAACGCAAATTTTCTAAGTTTGTATGTACTTTCTAAGTATATCCTGCAATGACTGTGTTTCGGATGGCACATTAAAATGTAGGTCCCGGCTATCCTTGAGCATCCTTGGCAGTGGTTACGGGTAGTCAAAAGCCAGTAAGTCTCACACCAGTCTAACCAAGAGGTATTGAGTTGCCTGGGTAACTGGGTTGAGGAGGTCAGATAGGCAGTCGCTTCCTGTAAAGTACTGGTACTCGGCTGAATCCGGTTAGACTGGAAGCCGACTCCAACATAGTTGGGAAAAAAGGCTCGGAGGATGATGATGATGAGGAACTATGGCACCGGCCGATGACAATGTATAAAATACATGTTAAAATGGCAGGTGGAGACTCGCCACCTCACTTACTGGGCCCCCGGAAATCAGTTGCTAAATCGCAACAAGAGGGCAACAGGTACATGAGCGGCTGAAGGGTGAGGATACCTCGGCGGACTTTAAACGTAGATCACGCGCTCCCTGTGGGTCCAGCATCACCGGCCCCCTTACCACGAGGCACCTACCCTTCGAGCAGAGCTGCTAACCCTGCTCTAGCGACTCCACTCTGGTCGGCCAATGAAGGCAAGCCAAGAGGCGGGAGACCTTCACTCCTCCCCGGAGCACTCGGATATATAGCCCCGCGGGGTCGCTACTCCCCGTCATCAATCATCATTAAATAAATTATCAATTTAAATATTTTAAAAGTAATTATTTTACTCGTGCTACATATGCACATGACTGCATCGTTTTTATGATTAAGAAATATAACATACTAGCTTCTGCCAGCGGTTTCACCCGCATCCCGTGGGAACTACTTCCCGTACCGGGATAAAAAGTAGCCTTCCTCGATAAATGGGCTATCTAACACTGAAACAAATTTTCAAATGGGACCAGTAGTTCCTCAGATAAGCGCGTTCAAACAAACAAACTCTTCAGCTTTATAATATTAGTACAGAAATTTTATAGACTGGTTTTGTGATTCCAAGCGTTTGATAGATAGGAATATAAATTAAAATGCAACCATGTGTCTGTTTTATTGAATACCTGCTCTTCTAACAGATTATGACCTGCTATTCTGAATAGGAATTTGGTTTTTATCTATCTACCTACCTAATGTTTCAAAAGCACAAGTATGTTTAACAAATTCAAGCACAAAAAAATGCACATAACTTGAACCTTATGTTCAAGAGCAGAGAGTTTACATTAGCATTACAAGTTGACGAGTACTGGGATAATTTGACGAGTATCCGTACAAATCAGACGACTATTGGTACAAATCGCCCTTTTTTTACTTTTGCCTTAATAAGTATATAAACCCATCAAAATGATTAAAAAAGCATTAGTTACTTAGAACAATGAATAAATACTCTATCACGTCATGCAAAAATTTTCATTTTCTATTGAATATTTAACACACAGTAGCGCTTCAAAGTCAGTGATTTCCGAAATCCGACGACTATTGGTACGTTTACCTTATATCTACGTTATGTTTGTCTTTACGTGTGTAACAACCCTCTAGGGACTCGTATCGGCGACTAATTCTTACCGCGGGACCGATAGCCTGGTATTAGCGTCAAATAACCACCTATTACTGGCTTGTTTTATAGGAATTTCATATTTAATTGAATGTTTTCTTCTGTTTTTTGCTTGCAAAATGTAAACATAAAAAAATTTGAACCCTGTTTGTGCTTTAAAAGAAAATATGGAATACTTGTGTGTGGTTGAGTGATCCTATGAACATAAAGTCAACCAAGATGCCATGAGGTCAAGCGAAGATGCCGATGATCTAATGAAATGTATTAATTTCAATTTTTTTAGGCCCTTGCAAGTTATTATGAAACGTCATACTAGTTGCACAAAGTCGGTCTCATTGAAATCTTTCACCTACGCATGGAGGTACCTGATACTTATAGGTATTCGACAGTTTTTCTCATGTGCCTGCGTAACAATATGTTGGAAAATGTATCAGTTAGCTATCACTATTTTTTGCGTTGCCCATATGCATAAATTGGTAGGCTTTTTCACATAGAGAATATAAAGCCATTTTGCCATACCTAACTCAATTTTACACCCAAAAAAAAAGACCGTCAAAGTTACACTAGCGGCCAATTTTACGGACCCACCTAGCCACTTACTACTACAATATCTATTACACTACCTTGCAACACATCGGGCCACCGTATCTGCTATATTTACCGACAGTGCCAGCATTAATTATGGAACTTACACCTAAAGTCATTTGTTATGCTAAACTTGAGTGGAGTGCCAGCGTAAGCTATAGTAAGTAGCTGGTACATGGTAGCTACCATGGAGAACAAAATGACATAGCGGAGGTGCCATAGCGGAAAGTCGCCTAAGAAAGTAGCGCGCCAAAATGCGGATGAGCGGGGGACGAGGAACGTTACTGTTTTCACCCTTTTGAGCATTCTTTGGACCTGATCATTCTTTGTGATACCAAAATTCGTTGACAGATGTAGCAAAGAACTCGAAGGCCTCGTTAGTTGACTCTTAACTGATCATTTTGGTCATGCCCACCGTATAATTTGATCTAGAAGAAGGCGCCTGACCTACCTGCAGTATGGGATCTCCGCTTATCTTTTCTTACTCCATGCTTGCTACCCATTATTGTAGGTATTATTCAGGATATAGGTAAAAGTGTAGTGTATGTTTATTGAATAGTGTTTTGCGATAGGCTGTGCTGCCATATTCTGTGGTATACTGTTGCAAAGCAGTGTCTTCAACGTTGGAGATGGATGAAATTATGTTTTCTTTTAATAATATTTATTGATTTAATTTTCTGCTCTGTATGAGAGGAGGCTTGTATCCTGAAATAGGAAATAAATATGGCTGATATAATAAATGTTTAACCATGTACCTAAGATGTACTTAAATACAGAAAAGTAAAGAAAAACCAAACAAAAGAGTAAAAACCGACTTCCAAAATCGATGGAAATAAAAACAATTATCATAAAAGTCAGCGGCATAATAAAGGGGCATAGACACTCACTTTTGAGTAGATACCTAAAACGATTACCAATATAATTTTTTTTGCTTTCATTCTCATTCCTATTTTCTCTTTTATTTCCAAATCGCCCCCCAAAGACCAGCAAAGAAACACATGAACACACATAAATTCGACCTTGAATACGAAAAACTTTCCTTTCTTACGCCTACCGAAATCAGATAGCAAAAGTGTAAGACTCAGGCCATTTTCAAAGGATTTTATTTCCCTACCCTGGGTTATACATTTCCGTGGGGAAATGCGAAATTTTCATACATTTGATATTTTGTTTACGGACTGCGAACGTTCGAGCACTTAAGATATACGAGGTCTTGATGCTCGTTTTTATGGCTTTTGGATAGGAACTTATGTTGTTCCTTGAAGGTTTTTAGCTGAGTACATGAGTCAGTTGTTAGTGTGTCAATGTATCAGAGTAGTAGGTAGTTAGATTATCAAGGTAAGGTAACAAGAGAAAAGCTCAAGGAATATTGCCTATTCATTATTTTTGTATATTGCCTGCTCATAAAAGGGGTTCACTTAAGATGCCAAAAAGATAAGTGTGAATTTGAAGAAAACTCCGAAAGAAGAACTTGAGAGTTTTAGGGAAGAAGAATAAAAATGTAATACTTAGAGGAATAGGGATTTTCTATCGAGAGAAATATACCTGTTGTGTAACAAGAGCTAAAAGTATTTTACAATCTTTCAAAAACACGTTCGAAAAAAACAAGGCCATGTTTTTTCCAGTCGAACGGTCACCATAATGTGCGCTCACCTTTACAAAATAAGTGTGACGTTACAAACCTAGACGTTCTGTCGCTACCGTAATATTACCTGCAAACTGCAGACTAAAGAGTCGGCCGACAGTTGCCCCAATAGTTGCCTAAAATAATTTTAAGTAAATCTTGATCCCTATCAAATTCGATCGGTCTGATACCCGATCTTTGTAATACGTACTACCATTCATCTTCATACTGATTTATGAATCCAAACCATAATAAAGGCAGGTAAGACGCCTTCTTGTCCAAGATTGTCAAACCAATCTGTCAAAGGTTGGTCTTGATTGATTGGTGATTTTATTTTGAAAATAACAGGCAGGTTACTTGGAAGGCATATAAGGGCAAAGACAGTAACTTTACTCGTCCCCGCAAATCCGCATTATGGCGCGCTTCTTTCTTAGTAGATTTTGCGTTATGACATCTCCGCTAGTCAATTTGTTCGCCATTGTCCAAACAGACTATCGGCCGACTAAAAGTGTGCCGTGTACAGATGCTCTAATATTTTCTGTTCCGCCTTAAAACCGGTTCGTGAGAGATGGCACTTAGATAGTCCACAACAAAGTTTAATGTTCCTCTAAGAGCTGATAATCAGCACGCGATAGTTTTTTTGTTGGTAATAAAAACGTGTGGTTAGGTCTTTATTATTTGTGTTGATTAGTCTTTGGATTTTATCTTCAATGAGCTCATGGCTTAATAACAGCAGGTTTGATGGATCATAAGTTACGTGGTAAGGCAAATTAATGGGTCCTGGCTGTCATTTGAACAACTTTGGCAGTCGTTACCGGTAGCCAGAAGCCAGAAAGTCTGACAATCAGTCAGTCTTACCTAGGGATATTACCGGGTAGGTACCTAACTGGTTTTGAAGTGGGTCTACAGACGTCAACCAATCTGATTAAATAACACAAGAAACAAAAAATACACACATTCCCAAAGTAAAATAAAAAAATACACACATTTCCAAGGTAAACATAAAAAAAATAATTTTAAAATTATAAAACGGTAACATCCAGATATTGTTCTTAATTTAAAAGTCAGATTTAAATAAAGAATGTTATTTCAATTTCATTTTAATATTCCGTTCCGTTCTACGTGCCTACTTGAATATTGTACACAAATGATACCATTATCCGTATCAGATATACAGAAGCAATTACGGAATGCGATGCCCTAGGCAAAATCTAGTAAATAAACTGATCTATATATACTACAGCGATAACAGAACGGATATTCCCGATATCATCTAAATGGCGACGACGAAACAAACTTTGTAAATGCGAGCGTCAAACTGAAAATTGCACACTAATTGTACGAACCCATGAGTGAATTAAACGCAAATGTAAAGTTGTGAACTCAAGCATCCAGACAAAGTTATCACGATGAAGAGATGTTGAAAAAACAGCTTTATTTGTTTTAGAATAAGGGTTAATGTGACGGTATGTTGAGTTTGTAAATTCGTTGGTAAGCTATCTAATGGGCACGGAATGTCCTCAAATGGCTTAGTTCCTATTTACTGGCTCCTAATTCTCTTAGTAGTTACGAACTGCAAGCCAATGTTGGTGGCTGTACTAATGTTATAAAGCTGTAGAGTTTCTTTGTAGTAGTGAATCTTAAGAAATAGTAGCCCAATTTGAAAAGTAGTTTGGGGGTGTAAAGTAGTTCATTTAGGCCACGAGAAACACAACTCCAACTATTCCAATGCTATCAATCATTAGTATTGATCATTTAGTACAGGTGTATATTTTATAAAATGTGCATAATTTTCCAGAAATGTGTTGATGAAAGGCACAACTGCATTATTAGTTTTCTCAAAATTACATCGAAAACTTTACAAAACATCGATGACCATAATGCACAATTCTCATAAGATCCCGTTTTTTGTAAGTGTCGTGGGCAGTAGTTTATACTGGTACATTTCGCAAGCAAAACTGCGGAAAACACCTAGTGTGTAGGTCCCCGGTCGTTCGAAATAGTCAATGATTACGTGACTGACGCGCCAGGGAACAATCAACGTCATTTGACGCGCATTGATTGAAATGTCATGTCTCGTACTATGACAGGGTGTATGATAGAAGTATATGGCTTTAGTAGGTTGGTTAGATAACTGTGGGATTAGCAAGTACATATGCGAGTATTATTTAGAGGTTGTAAGCATAAATACACAGTGGATAAATAAAACCATACATTTGGCATTCGTTATCGGTTCTCAGAAGCCAGAAAATGTGACAACCACGCTTACGAAGGGGTATCAAGTTGATCAAGTAACTGGGTTGAATATAGTCGTTCCATGTAAGGTACTGGTACTCAGCTGCATGCAGTTCAACTGGAGGCTGACCCCAACATAAAGGGTTAGATATGCAGTTGATGAAGAATGTACTTAGATTTTTCTTAATGTCTCCAAAATCCATCCTCTATTCGTTGGTAATTCCCACAGGAAAAAAAACAAAAGGCAACATTTTATCCTGTCCAGACAGCAGACAGGCGTTCTAAGAATATGTCATGTGTGATGACATCACATCCTAACTACAAGTGCTCTCTAATAATAGATGTGGGTCTGCCTGTCTGTCTGAGACATGGAGAACAAAATGACGAACGGAGATGTCATAATGCAAAATCTCCTAAGAAAGCAGCGCACCAAAGTGCAAGTTCAGACGAGAAACGTTACCAGCTCCGCCCTCGTATGTCTTCTTTGGAACCCGCACATTCTTTTTTAACCAAATCCATCTTTGACAAATAGGTCTTGATTTGACAAGGAACGAACGCTTCGTTAGTTCTAGTAGGTACGTTACTTGCTTATACAAGCCTTCTACGGAATCCACCTATTCTTTTCAAAATAAAATCACCAATCAATCAAGACTAATCTTTGACAGATTGTTTTTTTTTTTAATTGGCTTCGTTAGTTCTAGTAACTGATCACGCCCACTTGACCTACTACAAGACTCCTGACTTACCCGCCTTATGGCATCTCTGCTCATATTTCCTTTCTCAGTGGTCCGGCTTGTCTGAGATGCCTCTGTGATTCATCGTTGTAATACCCACGTGTGAGCAATAGCCGTAACTGTGAACTATGTATGACTGTGGAATTGGGTGAAGGAGGTTAGTAGAAGACTTTGGTTAGTCAGGAGTTTCTGGTGACTGGTCACCTATGTATACTCATCGCTAATACTCATTATTTTTTTCGCTGGACAATCTTGGCAATATTAACTTGATTTCCTATTTTAATTTTAACTTATTTGTAAATGTGCCTTTTAGATAAAACATTTCATACACCCTTTTTTTAGGTTCAGTTTTTAGATTTATTATATGAAATATAAAGGTGTTGATACGATGTTATTAAATTCTATACATTAGCGGTCGAATGAGTGACTCTTAACTGGCAATGAATTTTCCATTGAAAACATTTAACACATGCAACTCATCTCCCTAAAGGGTCATAAATAGGTCACCTACAATTGCATTACTAGTACAATGTATGAATTCTTAAAATAAATTAAAAGACTTGATGTAAAAGTAGTATAGATAGTTCAACTCAGATTTGCGCGCGGCCCTATGTGTGCGTCGGCTTGTAAATATACAACTTTCATTCGTGTGACAGTGACGTCGTCCGAGCATGACGTGTTCTTATCACTTTTTCTTATGGGTACAGTCGTTTACGAAAATACTAGTTATTCACGGAGAAATTATTAAGGAGTCAGATAAAGCGTTTCAAAAAAAACAACATTCAAAGCTTTTTATTATTAAATATAGTTTTTCATTATTTTCTCATAAGTCTTTTCAAATTGACATTGACAGTATCTAAGAATTAAATACTCCTTACATATTTTCTAGCTCGGGGTACGCCGACAATAAATAAAAGTGTGGACTAAGAATGTAAAAAGAGGTATAACCTAGTATAATAATGTAAACAAAATATGTAGGGAATTTGAAAAAATTATATTGCTTCGCATAATGTCGACCAAAATAACAAAATAATGAAACTCATAAATGAACGTTTAAGTCAAATTGATGATGGGATGTGGCGTAATACTTGTCGACATGTACAAATGAAAAAAGAAGAATACTATAGAGATTTTGACATGGAGTCAGAATTTATAATTCACCTTGGAGAGTAGCGAATCCGAAAATTCATCATTTGATTTTTCAAATAGCGATTCATAATCATTATAAATAAATAAACATTAAATTACATAATAACTGTTTTTCTTTAAACACCCGTATACAACCCCTATATAACTGTATTGTACCCGACTGTACCTCTTGTCACGCACACAAAGTCACTGTATATGTACAAGGGTTACCCACACATAAGGCCGCGCGCACGACTGAGTTGAACTTACTATACATAATTATATTTGATTGATGACCAGATAATTAATTCCCTTGTGAGTAGAGAGTAACTTTTTTATTTCAAAAGTGAACTTAGAAGCACAAATTAATTTAAGTTAAAGGCCAAATTAATAGCAAAAGCCAGAGTATTTTAACAAGAAATAGTTCATAAACGAACCCAGTTATATGCATATTTTAACCAAATCTCTTAAAACATTTCTCTTTGCTGAATTCAGTTACACGAGTCGCGGGTTTCGGTAGATAACATTTGAGCAGGGTAGCTGTCATTGCCAGTATTTAGGAGTAAGAACTTTCATAGTTATTCGTAATAGAGTTTAAATAGAGCTCTGTATTTCGGTTGTTTTTAACCAACTTGGAGAACATTTCTTGGAAGGGCTGGAGTGATAACCCACCATCACGTGTCTAGATATTAATTGAGTTGAACTGTAGTATATATTCTTTACTAAGATACTGTATTTTCATTTTGTACATCATCATCATCATCATCATCAGCCTATCGCAGTCCACTGCTGGACATAGGCTTCTCCAAGTGCACGCCACTGAGATCGATGAAAATTTTGTACATATTACATAATAAATACCTATTAAATACATTAGGTATATTTTAGTACAAAATTATTGGGTTGCGGACGTTCGACATTTACCCAGTAATCAGCTATATTCAATTAAATTGGAATTCGTAAACAAAATAATTCAGAAAGCCCATTCAAATGAGTTACCAAATAACACACATATTTACTCATTTCACACAACACTCAATAAATACACTATCAACACCACGGAGGAAGGAAAGACAGTGGAGATGCCATTACGAAGGTAGGTCAGGTGCTTTCTTGTAGGTCACGGTAACGTACGGTAGGCGTGCTCAAAACGATCAGTTACTAAAACTAACGAGGCGTTTGGTTTATTTATCAAATTATGACCAATCTGACAAAGATTGATCTTGATTGATTGTTAATTTTATTTTGAAAAAACTGGGTGTATTCAAATGAAAGCGTGTGAGGGAGCTAGAAACGCTCCTCGTCCTATTTGCGCTACTTTCTTAAGAGATATTGCGTTATGGCATCTCCGCTAGTAATTTCTTACTCCATGATCAATACATACCCATTTCACACACCCAATAAATACACTATTACTCAATGTGTTTCACTACACTCGATGGAAAAGTAAAACCCGTATAATAGGATTGTTCGCGGGAAACAGTGGGAGAAAAAACAATGATTTGCACATTTTATCGTGTTTTTACGAGGATATGTGTAGTTAAGTAAATTGCGTGGATTTGATGAGCTTGATACGTGTGTCAGTGACGGCGGTATGTGCGTTTTAGGGTGTGGTACAAGATGTAAACTGAAGATGGTTTTAATTTTGTTTTGGGACTTTATCAAAATATTATGCAGATTTTTTTGTACTTTTATCAATAAAATAACATGTGTTAATCTGAATGTTACAAAAGTTTTATAGATATGTAATGGCAATCAGAAAGTACCTAAATTTTGACCTGTTTATTTAGCAAATTACAGAACTATTAAGATAGTCATCTTGTCAATCAACAAGTCAAAAATAATTATCTTTTATGTATTTAAAAGGCTTGGTGTGTGAATGCTTCAAATTCTTGTATTCATTCATATATTCTAAAACTGTAAACATTTTAAAATAAAAAAATATATGTACCTAAATCGCACTTTTAAAAGAAAACATTTTCACCTTTGTACCATCTTTCAAGAGTTTCAAAGAGTTTTATCGAGCTCACGCGATCCCATCTGACGTGCGATGGAAAAATTCGCATCTTTTCTATTTGGATTCGATACAAATATTATTTGTGATACGAAAAGGGATTTTCTTGCTTTGAAGTTGACTTCCTAGGCACGGTTCACGAGAGATCAAAAGATTTTTTTGTTACGCGAGCTTACTGTGTATGCGATGTCAATGTTTTTTTTTAGTGTATTATTTCTGCTGTTACTTATATAGATACAGAAGTAGAATGATGATTTTTGGTGTTTATGTTTTCTAATGTGGACATTATTAAAAATATGTATATAAGAAATACGTTGCAAAAAATGCATTTTTCGTTTACCAAAATTTCTTACAGTGAGTTTTGGAATTTTCTTTTTAAACGATTTTCTAAAAAAGAGGAGGTACTCAATTCGGATTTTGTATTTTTTTATAATGAAAAAAGATGCGAAGAATGGACATGGTCTTGGATTCGACTTAGATCCTTTTTTGTGACTCTAATTTATAAAGTTAACATCACACAAATCGCTTAGCACTAATTACTTGTACCAAACGAAAGGTGTTTCTCTGAATTTAAAGGCATCCCCGCGATTCGGGGCAACGACCTACCGCCAACTGTGTTTTGTTTCAATTTAGAGTACCCGTCACACTGCGAACTTTTAGTCGGCCGATAGTTTGGGCTCATAAATCAGTAGATATGAAGATGAATGGTAGTACGCACATTACAAAGATCAGGTATTTGGCTGTATCAACCAATCAATATTTTCTTTAAAAAAAATTGCCTTCCATCAGGTCAACTGTTTGCCCAAGTTGAGTTGGGTTGAGGACTAAGTAGGTCAAATAGGCAGTCGCTCCTTGTAAAACATTGGTAGGTACTGTACCTGGTTTAGCTGTACCTGGTTATACTGGATGACAACCCCAAAATAGTCGGGAAAAGGCTCGAGATATGATGATGGTGATGTCGTTTCTTCTTCTACTTTCAATTAGTTTTTGTAGTGAGCCATCATTCACATCAACCATGTTTCTTACTTTTTCAACTGTCGGGCGACTGTTTAGTCTGTAGTCTGCTACTGTTAGGTTCAACATCGTTTTAGCAAATAGACCCGTGTGTTATTTGAACGGACGATTTGAGCGATACAATTTGGCTTGGAATGTTCGTGGTTTGTAAGGTGAACTTACAGAATGTAATTATGTTATTTCTTTTTGTTAATACGTGGATTTTGGGGTGAAGAGTTTCTTTAGATAGGGTAAACCGTGTAGGTGTAGACGTAGATTTTCAGTAAGTTACCATTTGTGCTCTGAGAAATGTTGCGATGTCTCTGTTTATTATATACTAGAGTTTATCCGCAATTGCATCTATATTCGGGTAAAATATTATGACCCAAAGTAAAGGTAATAATTTAAGTTTTTTGTTTCCTTTTATTTGAACAGTTTTTGCTCTTTAATAGTGTAATCGTTGTAAACGATTCAATTTTTATTCTACAGCTTAATAGCTGTAGAATTACTACGCTTACATTACTATGTTTATACAAATTAAGGGGTATCAAATCATTCTTAACCTAAACAAAAAAAAACCCGGATCCTTTTTAAATCAGATTCAGACACAAGGCTATAAAAAACAACTGAAAGTAGCATAAACCAAGTCTAAAAAATGCCCTCTCATGTATCCGACTGTGCCCGTCGTACATTTTGAGATTGCTGGGAAAACACTAGAATTTTAAATGAGACCCACTGTGCAGGGTCGAAGGTCCGCTAGTAAATTGAACATTTGTGAGTCCTGTTTTAATAATGTATTTTGTGATTTCAGTGTTTTCTTGTTTTGAATTGTAAGATGGGAATGGAAAAAGATATTATCAGTATATTACGTATTGTTATTTATATAAAGGCAATTTGATATTTAATCAATAAAAATTGAATCTCGACTCACTTTTAATTCTCGACTTTAAAATATCGATTATTCACATCACAGTTTATTTGGTACAAAAACCCTGCAACACTGGAAATGTCATTTTACTTACTGACTCGAATTAAAAATCATACTGAACATAAATTATTTTCCTAAACTTTAAATACGAACCATATTAAGCCCCTTACGTTCGGCATCTAATTAAGAAACTCTCTCCTGAAGTATAATCATATTTAACGACCTAGAAGGGTTTTGCTTTTTTAAACCTATCCGCCCTGTTTCATCGTATTTTCGCATGTAAGAACATTTTAACAAACCTACATATGATTATTTTCTCACCCCTTACCATTTTTGCTTCCACAAGAAAACACACGTTTCATCACCCATAATTTTCTCAAAACAGCGTTGATAACCAAAGACTAGAATAAACTTCTAACCCCCTAAAATATATCCAGCCAGATCCAACTTAGCAAGTTTATCCTAAACTTTAAGCATTTGAACAAGTTTAGGACCAAAATCTTTTCGACTTTTTGACCTAAATCTGTCACAACCGATTCATGTTGTTAGTAACTAGACTTCTTATCGTGCTCGCTTCAGTGAATCCAATTCATATTTCACTTCCCCTGTTTCGGGAAATTTTGCCAAAATTACCCCTGATAAGTGGAGTACATGGAAAACAAAATGACTTCGGACAAGGAGTAAGGTAGATGAGCGGTAGGTCAGGCGCCTTCTTCTAGATCAAATTCGTACAGTAGCCATGGCCAAAACGATCAGTTATGAGTGAACTAACAAGGCGTTCGGGGGCTTTAAGACATCTGTCAACTATTTTTGTTATTACAAGAAATACTTAGATCCAAAGAAGGCGTAATAAGGGTGAAGAATGACCTTCCTTATGGATTCTCCACAATCTTTCCTACCTCCGTGGCATTTCCCCGAAAATTTCGTTTCAAATGAGTACCTAATATTGTTTGCGGGTTTTGTTTGAATGATTGGGCCTTCAATTTTCGATTTGTGTAATTGAATTTCGGGGAAGTAGCTGTCTGTAGTACGGGCTCGCTAATGAGTCAGATTTGGCAGTCCACTTTGCTGGCTTTTGTAACTTTTAATGAATTTTAAGCATGAAAATTTGAAGCGAAATATTCTGGTTTTGACTTACATATGAAGAACTAGCTATTCCTCGCAGTTTCATCTGAGTAAACTACAAACTACTCTCAGCACCTGGATAACAGTAGTGCCCTTTCTCAGGCTCTAGCTAGACTATCTGGGGTCCTTTTTATGTAAAACGGAACAGTAGTTTTGGTGTGAAAACCCGACGGACAGAGTTACTTTCACAAGTATTACAAAAGTAAGGATTATTCAGTTTAAATAAAATACCCAAATACCTCTATTTTTTACCATTTTAAATCGACTTACTTTACTGTCATAAAACATATTGAAAACCTACCAACAAAATCTGCAAAACAGAAGTCACGGTCAGTCTCGTCGGTCGTATCTCATAGTTATCAAAATAATCTACTTGTATGTCCCCAGAGTGTACTTTATGACTTCCAGCTTTCTACTTAAACTTGAAGTTACGACCTGAAATTTTAGATCTAGAATAATATTTTTCTATCAGTTTTATGGGTTAAACTATGGAATCACGCGTTACGAAAACCCATGATATAAAATGTTAGGGAAGATATGTTGCGCTAATTCCGCCATTTTTCAATTTCTTAAAATAAAATTTGATATTTTTAAAGGTAATTATGTCATTTTTAAAATATGGTCAGAAACTAATAAAATACCATAAAACAATTTAAACAATTACATTGCCTTTTTAATTATATCTGGAAATTCTATATATTTATGCTGACTTCAATAAACACAAACCAATTTTCGGTACCTACGCCAAAAAAAGTGAAATTGAATACAAACACATTTGAATAAAATAAACAAGGTTTTTCGAAAAACACCCCGGCCTAACAGTTTGCAAATAAACAAAACTAGTTTGATGAAATACAAAGTTAATTTATGTTGAAAAAGTTTGTCTGTCTACCTTTATTTTTTTTTACCAAATGACCAATCTATTTTGTTTGTTGTACTATTCTTTCATTATCCGCTATTAATCCTTGCTTATATTATAAATAAACAAAATTATTCTGTCTGTTTTTTCCAATAATTTGATAAATCTATATAAATAAAAATGAATTGTTGTTCGTTAGTCTGATTAAAACTCGAGAACGGCTGGGCCGATTGAGTTGATTTTGGGTTTAAAATGTTCGTAAAGGTCCAGGGAAGGTTTAAACGATACGAAGTTTGCGGGGTCAGCTAGTCATAAATAAATATCTTACGCCTAGCCTAAATCCTTCCTCGATAAATGGGCTATCTTAGAAAGATCTTTTCAAATCGGTCTAGTAGTTTTTAGGAGATAACGAATTTAAACAACCTCTTTAGCTGTATATTTATAATTCTATAGCAAAAGTAGGTTTCACATGTTATTATTTATCCACAAATAACTAGCTACAGAAGGAAACATTTTTTGAAGAAGGAAGAAACATATTTATAACACAAATTACAGAAAAGTTATTCCAATGTGCAGACATTTTAATTATTTTCCTCGTATTAAAGGAAGAATTTTTCATTATTAATCAAACCTTACAAAGCTGAAAAGATTTTTCGAAATTAATCAGTGTACAGCTTTGACCACAGATTATACAACCTTACAAATTCACATGAATTAAAAAATATCTTTACAAACATTCTTCTTTGATCGTCTGAGCGTAAGAAAAATGCGGGAAGGGTCAGTTTGAGTATTATAAAAAGAAACACAAATATTATTAATTCTTTTCAAAGATATGTGCTTTATTTTGATGACCGAGATTTCCCAAGTTTTGTAAGATTGGTATGTGAAATATGAAGGTAGATTTGTTTTGTCGTGACGTTTAAAATAAGCGGTTGTAATTTAAAGAGCTGTACCATAGCTTAAACAACCCTGTAAAATAGGCACATTATAGAATCAATTTTGGAAAATTTATCACAATAAATTTTATTTATAGACCTTATCCAAGGACCTAGTCGGAATTAATATAGATTAGAATTGTTTTCTATCGACTTATGTGATCTAAACAAGGACCTAGTAGGAATAATTATAGATTAGAATTGTTTTCTATCGTTTTAAGTATTCTAAAATAAAAAAGTGGAGAATATCTGAAGAAAATTCAACTAAAACTTTAATAAAAATTGTAAGAGCTTAATTAACTTAACCCTTAAGCGCTAACTGGACTCAACTTAAAACTTAAACCTTCATTGTCTCAAACATAAATAAAATAGAGTAATAAAGTATAAAGTACATAAAGCGGGTAGAAATCGCTTGAATTTAATTAAGCGAGCTAGTAAATCGTGTTGCTTGAAGACTTTGTAAGAATCCATTTTGTTTAAAGAATAAAACGGTTAAGATAGCCTTTTTTATGTTGAATAGTGGCTTGATTGATGCTCTTTTTTCAGTCTTGTAGTATACTCCGAACATAAATAGAAAAACTTAAAATTTTAATTAACGTTGTATCGACCAAAATTGGTGATACGTTAATTTAAAAGAAAAGTTTTTTGCTTTATAATAAGCCTTGTTTACCTTTAAAATCGATGCATCAATATTATCCATTTAAAATTATTAATTCATATAGTTATCCTATCTTTAAACTACTATGATTAATTTTATAAAGCCCGAATGCCTATCGTTAAGAGCTACAGCGTAGCATAGTTGCTACACGCCTACGCTTGCTACGCCTTCGTAGCATATGCTTTATCCGCTACGCGTCATAGCTTGGTAGAAGTACGTCATAATATAAAGAATGAAAAATTTAACTTCGTTAGAATATAGACCGTGGCTAAGTCGAAGCCGCGCAGAGCGATCGATCATAAAGTTAAGCAGCGCTTGGCTCGGTCGGTCCTTGGATGGGTGACCTTTTCATAACGAGGTCTTCTGATTTTCGAAAAGTACGATAAACTGTAGGTCCCGGCTGTCATTTGAACATCTTTGGCAGTTGTTACGGGTAGTCAGAAGCCAGAAAGTCTGATAACCAGTCCTACCAAGAGATATTGGGTTTCCCGGGTAACTGGGTTGAAGAAGTCGGAGAGGTAGTCCCTCCTTGTAAAACATTGGTACTCAGCTTCATCCGGCTAGACTGGAAGCCAACCCCAGCATAGTTGGGAAAAGCTTGGCAGATGATTAAGAAAACATTTGTGTATACGTAAAGTGAATTTCCTCATGTTCTTCAACAGGGAATTTATTTTTCCCTTACATTGAACATAATTTAGCAAAATACACGAATTTAAATGTAACTGCCTTTCTGATTGTTACAATCTTCGTACAGTCGGCTACAAAAGCCCGAGAGCACTTTATTTACACTAATATTATAAAGCTGAAGAGTTTGTTTGCTTGAACGCATTAAATTGAGGAACGAATAGTCCGATTTTTTTTATTTATTTCAGTGTAAGATAGCCTAGTTATCGAGAAAAGCTTTAAGCTTATTTTTATTCGGGAGTAAAAAGTAGTTCCGATGGGACATAGAACCTAGTAAAGAAATTAATTCTTATTTTAAAATTATCGAGATTGTTATGGGCATAGTTGTTTAGGCTTATATCTTTCAAATTAGATATTTGACGGTATGCGCGTAAATATCCAGGTTACTATAAAATAACAATACTGGACATATATTTCGATAGTTAAATTTTCGTCTCATTCGAGAATCAGACGTATTGCTTACTCAGATAGAGGTACAAAATGTACGTAAAACCACTTCTGACATTTTGAATTAGCAGAGTAATATGAAACCACCGTTGACAAAAAACTTTTGTTGCCGACTGTACTTATTTGTGGCTTCAATTATTTATGCTATTTTAATGTAACAGCTATTTGGTAATGAGAAAACTTCCGAACTCCTATATTGTAACATTTGTGGGTAAGCGGAGAGAGTTTTTGATATTAATATTTTATATTTATCAGTAGCCGTTTCACCCGCATTCAAATATATTAACAAATATATTTTATGTTACTTGGGTAGAGTGTAGTTTACCAAAAGTGAAAAAAATTAAGAAAAGAAAGAAAAAAAAATTTAGTGATGTGGCCATACATTATAAAGAAATAAAAATATAAAAGTAACCAAAGATCGCGCCAAATAGGAAAATTTTTCAAATTGGTTAAGTAGTTTCGGTGCTTTTGGATGATTATATATTAGGAGTATGGTTGCACCAGATGTACATACGTTCATCTGTTTGTACATCTAGTACAACCATACTCCTAAAAAGCACCAACACTGCTTCATTTTCTATATAGGTATTTTCTTACAAGTAAGTAAGTATTAAGAATACTTTTTGAAGACAAGGGTCTTATCTCGGCTCTCAATACCTAATCCTCTCAAAAGGATCAATTCGTTTATTTTCTAGTTGTCTCTAAACCTGTAAGGCTTGGTTCAGATGCCCTATTCCTCTTCCATTGTATTTTATGTACCTAGCTAAAATATTATAAAAATATTTCCATTTAATTTTATAGATATCTTCATTTTGTTTATACTCCAAGTCTCATCTAAATTAGATCAGCAATTTGCCTAAAAAACGTAATAAAGTGATAACTTTTCAGTGACTTGCACCATTTATCTATAGCCTGAACCATTTTCTGAAATTACTCATTTCGACCAATGAGCAGCAAATACAAGACTAGTTATCGTAAGGTATAGTTAAATCGTGCAAGTCACTTTAAGTCTTCTACTTAATGTAAGTACATACCTATGTATATGTAATTTTTCATGCCTATATTGCAAAACAATAACAATTGTAAGATGACGCCAGATAAAGGAGTATGGAAAAATAAGTCATGCAGCGCCGACCAAAATTAAAATCACTTCTATCATCTTATCTTCTTCAAAGCTCCCTTAATATAATTACTGAAACCAAACTCACATAATACATTCTATATTAAGAACCCCAAACAACTCCCAATTCTATTCGTCCTAAGAAAACACTTGACCAAAAAGGTTTCGCTGTTATTTTCCCACATTTTCTCACACAAACATTGTCATGTACACCCGGCATAATCCCTGATCACTTAATAGGCATTCTCCTTACTCCGGGGATTATGGGAACACGGGAATGTATACCGTTTATGTTGGAAATAAACGGGGATTTTTGTCCGGGTTTTTAAGGGAATAAGGAAAGATGAGCGGAGGTGTCATACAGGTAGGTCAGGCGTCTTCTTCTAGTTAAAATATGTAAAGAGGTGGCAAAACAATGAGTTACGAGTGAAGTAACGAGGCGTTCGGTTTTTTTCAAAGTCAAAGTCAATTCATTTATTTCATTTAGGCCTTCACAAGCAATTATGAACGTCAAAAAATATAAATAAAGTTGATTCTAGTTGCCCATTCCAAAAGTAGCTTCCTATGGAGAAGAACGGGCAAGAAACTCCATGGCTTTGAGTCATCTGTCAACGATTCTTGGTATTACAAAAATGATCGGGTCCAAAGAAAGTGTGTGAAGGCAGATATAGATATAAATTCCTCGTCCCCCGAACACCCGCATTGTGGCGCGCTACTTTCTTAGTAGATTTACCGTTATGGCACCTCCGCTAGTCATTTTGTTCTCCATGGTAAGGTGTTAGATCAGATAACAGGATGGCAGATAAAGAAGCTTTTCTTTTGAGGATTCATTTTGTAAAATGAAGGTGTAAGCCACTTTAAACGGTGGATAAAGTGATAACTGATACAGTCTCATCTAATTTGTAGGCACTTAAGTGACTTCGAAAGTATTATTGAAACCTTATAAAAAGTATGTATAAATAGAGACACTTTACTATAAAACCTACTATACTATATAAAACTCCCTAGTAAAAACAAAATAAATAAAACGCGGCGCAAGACTTTGTTTTATAATATGCATATTATACATTAATATTGTACAGGATTTCAAATACGCTGCAAAAGTTTATCACCCTAATATATCTTAATAACCATCCACAACTTTTACTCATAACATCTTCAACACAATTCATATATAAAATTGATGGAATTTCTAACAAATTCATGTTCTTCCTCTTCCATAATTTCACAGTCGTTTACTTACATCTCACGTGTTAAGAATTCTGCGTAAAACAGCTGTCTTCCCGAACGCAGGTGCGCGGTGTTGCCTGTTAATCTTTAATAATAAAACCGGCCAAGTGCGAGTCGGACTCGTGCACGAAGGGTTCCGTAAATTACAGTTAAATCAACCTATCTCAAAAACTATAAGAGATACTTTGATCAAACCAAAAATCGTTGAAAGAGTTAATTAGCATGCATCACCTCTATTTTTTTTAGAATTTTATACCCCGTAGTTATAAAAATAGAGGGGGGGGGGACATACTTTTTACGACTTTGAGAGCTGATATCTCAAAAACCGTTCACTTTAAGAAAAATGTTTTTTAGAAAACTTTATATCATTTTAAAAGACCTTTCCATTGATACCCCACACGGGTATGTACATCGAAAAAAAAAATTTCATCCCTCAGTTACATGTATGGGGGGCCCCACCCCCAATTCTTTTTTTTACTATTTAGTGTCATATTTTTGTAGCGGTTCATACAACACATATTCCCATCAAATTTCATCACTGTAGTACTTATAGTTTCCGAGTAAATCGGCTGTGACAGACGGACAGACGGACAGACGGACAGACGGACAGACGGACAGACGGACATGACGAAACTATAAGGGTTCCGTTTTTGCCATTTTGGCTACGGAACCCTAAAAAGCGTGTCTAACGTTGGTAACCCCAAAATGATTACGGAGGGAAAAGGCGTCACAATGTTTTGTAAAATATATTAAAGTCCTACAAAATATTAGAATGGTATATTTGGGTGTCTATTAGTATATACGTCTATATCTATACTTATCCAAATTATAAAGCTGAAGAATTTGTTTGTTTGCCTGAACGCGCTAATCTCAGGATCTACTGGTCAGGTTTGAAAAATTCCTTCAGTGTTAGATAGCCAACCTAGGAAGGCTACAAGCCTTTTTATCCGGGTTCATGCAGAGGTTCTCACGGGATGCGAGTGATACCGCTGGCAGAAGCTAGTATCATAAACGATCACGATTTGTTTAGCTAATATTTAGAGTAAACTAGCAGCCATTAAAAAGTCCTTCATTAATTAGTCTTTTAGTGAAAACCGCATGAAACTACGTGGTTTAGTTTTGAGTTTATTGCAATCAGACATGCATATACGGCAGAGAGCAAAAGAGCATTTTGATACCTGAATTTACCTATTTATTTATCAAACTGGATGTCAGAAAATTTATTTCTATTTTATTTAAAAATGTATGTCGTATTAAAAATCTAAATACAGCAGAAAGACAGACCAATTCGGTCTGTCAGGCAGGAAAATGCTAGTACATGATTATATTGAGTAAAAGAGCTTAAATATGATTTGATATGCGTATCACGAACGAAATTATTTTTTACGAGCCCACATTTAAGATTATCCCAAGAAGATGTTCGGATATATTATATTTTTCCGGGGTCGACAAAATTTGGTAGAAATACATATTTTACGAGTTAGAGTACATAGAATAGAATAGAATAGAATAGAATAGAATAGAACAATTTATTCGCAATAATACTGCAAGCTTTTAATCGGCCGATAGTTTGTTTGGGCTCATAAATCAGTATGAAGATGAATGGTAGTACGAGTAGTCTTCTCGTGTCGTGTCTCTTGTTGTAATTTCCGTACTCTGTGTTGTAATTCGTATTTTTTATATCATTTTTTTTTTGTTTTTTGTTGTTTTGTTTTGTATTTTTCTCTTTTTTTCCTTGTGTCACTCGCGTGAATAAAACGTTTTTCTTTCTTTCTTTCTTTCTTCTACGCAAATTACAAAGATCAGATATTTAGCTAGACAAGATTTTCCATAAAAACAATTGCCAATCGTCGGGTTAACTGTTGGCCGACTGTTTAGTCTACAGTGTTCTCTGAGAGCCCCCGCAGACCACAGACTTTTTATCGGCCGATACCAAATCGTCATAGTCTGCGCACTTGCTTACATCTGCGTACTGATTATGAGCCCGACCAAACTATCGGCCGATAAAAAGTCTGTGGTCTGCGGGGGCTCTAAGTGCCCTGCCTCATTAGGACGCCAATGGCGACGTCGCCGGCTACGTATCCAAGCAGTTAGTATTGAAATGTATGGAACCTAACTCACTTGGCGACGGTTTGGTAACGTCGCCAAATTGGAGGCGTGGCCACGAGCTACAGTTCCCTATGTGGCTTCTGGCTACCGTGGCAACTTGGCGACGTGGCCACAGTAGCCACTATAATGTACACGGTAAAGCGCACCTCCCTCACACAGTCGCCAATGTGGTCGCCAGTCAGCTTGCAATTTCTTGAGCGACGACGTAAACAATTGACTGTCGAGACGCCATGGCCACTCGACTTGGCGACATTTGGATGCAAGAAGTAGCCAGACCTGTGCCGCTGGCGACGTCGCCATGGCGTCCCAGTGAGGTAGAGCTCTAAGTATACGACAAATGGGGTTGGAAGGTGAATTATATACTTTCGGAATGACATTTTTTCAGCCCGTTTTATATAGGGTAACGGGTTTAATTTACTTTTTGTCGTGTAAGGGATTTTTATGGCGAAAAAGGTGTGGATATAATCACCTCTCTTATTTATAGACTTTGTTCTTATAAATGCAGGTAAATTAATTTAGGTTTGTTGATATTGAAATGGAATGAAATTCAGAGTAGTTTTTCTGTTTGTTAGGAATAGTAACATTTAATTCGTCAACAACTTTATTGATTGTATAAACGTGAATAAGGGGTAAATAACGCACATGAACATTCTGCCTATTTGACCTCCTCAACCCAGTTATCCGGGCAACCTGACACTCCTTCTAAATAAAATTATTCCAACTATAATATTTTCTAAGTTGGTTAAGACTATAGTTATGTCTGAGAGCTTCAAAATAATCTAAAGTCATGCTAACTTAAGTTCTGGCAACCTCACGTTCACTACAAATGAGATACATTTCGACTTCTCTCTTGAATTTGCGACCACATACAACGGAGAACAACTTATACATCTGCTTACAGAACTTATGTAAAGTGGTAACATTATAATATCTCAAGCGTTCAGCTTTAAATAAAGCAATGATACTAAAAGGAAGACGCTGTAGTCCCGCACTATATTCGTTTCGCTTCCCATCATGTTTGAGCTGTTGTCACACTGTGAGCGGAAAGTTAACCACCGTAGCCAAAATGTATATAATTATGTATGTAGCTTCAATATCATTGGCAAAATGTAAATGAATATTCTAGAATTTTTATCTGAAGCTCTGACTTGCATTGAAAAGTAATATTTAAATGTGGAAGCTAGTTCCACAAAGTTATTCACCCGAATCGCATGAAAACTCCTCTCACCTGGATAAAGTAGCCTATTTATTACTGTTTTTTTTTGCTTTTTGACATTAACGCATACAAGCAAACATAAATTTTATTATTAATAATAATAGTAAACATAATTCTTTTGTACAGGAAAAATACATTTACCCTCTACTCAGTTGCCTTCTTAAACCGCTCTTCCTACCGCTCGCTAGCACTATAACCTCACCCCCACCCCAGAGACGGGATGTACCTTACAATTAGGATAATGAGCCCCTTCCCTGTTTCCCCACAAAACTGGGTTAAATATTCCGAGGTGGAACTTTTATTGAGTACCCCTTATTGTGTAAATTTATCAGGCCGGGGAATAAAGGAACTGAGAAAGAATTATATTCATGGTTTTATTATGTACAGGAAAAATTATACAGTTTTCTAGGAAATATGAAGTCTTATAGTACATAAGTTTTATAATAGACTAAGTTGCTGAAGAGACCGTGGCTAAGTAACAGCCGCACGAGTCGATCAATCATAAGGTTAAGCAACACTTGGCGCGGTCGGTCCGTGGATGGGTGACCATCTTTTTATGACGAGTTGCTCTGTGTTTAAGAAGGCACGTCAAATTGGTCCCAGTTATCATTTGATCGTCGTTACGGGTAGTCAGAAGCCAGAAAATCTGACAATATATTATATTACCATGGGACAAATGATGATGATATTCGGGTCTTCCTAAACCTTTAAGGGACACAGCTGGTGTAATGATTTATGTACCTCTAAGGTCATTTGTGACAGCAGACCCTATCTTTAATGAGATTTTTAACCCAAAAAATTCCGTTAAATATAATAGAGCAGTCTATTACATCTCCCGAATTATTAATTCTACAAAATGAGGAAAGAAACCGACAACATGGCTCGCACTTAATAACCATTACGCGAGAAAGAGACATAACGATGAGAGAAGGGTTCGGAGTATGTTGTGGAACAAAATTATGACGTCATCACCCTTTAGACATGTTTATTTGGGACGAGAAGTAAAGTAATGACTTAACTAGAAGTGATTCTTGTAAGCCGGAAAATAAGGAATATACAAATAAGGTTGTTTTTTAAACAAGTTTAAATAATATACCTAAAACCTTCTCCTAAGGACAATCATTATGCTTTTAAATAAAACTACTTTTACGGATTTTATCGCGGTAATATTAGTATTATTTAATCCCGACGTTTCGGATCCTTTATAGCCTCCGTGGTCACAGGTAAAGGACTATATTTACATATCACTTACATTATATTTACTAATTATTATGCTGACAAGCGTGGTCACCTCCTGTTTTTGAAGTCGGTTAAAAGTAAGGGTCATACTCAAAGTATAGATCAAATAAAATAGGGACATAGACTGTATTTTTTTTCAAATCCAAGCAGTTTTTTCAGCTTTGTTATACAAGTAACGACAGTCGTATATTGCAAAATTTTATACTATAAACTCTAAATATTAAATCCAATGTTTTTGCTCGTAAATTGTCTGCAGATTATCTTTATAGCCCAGACGACTTTGTTAACAAAATATGAACAATATTTGGGTACATTTTCGTGTAGTATATTTTGGTAGGTAATTTAACAAGCCATTAAAATAATAATAAATTATTTTTCAGTTACGTACAGTTTAAATGATATTCATAATGTTTAAATCCCAAAGTACAAAAAGGCGCAGTTTATAAGTACTTATAGTTTTATACCCCGGAGCATAAAATGAAGGGTATGTTAAGTTTAACTACTTTGTGTGTCTGTCTGTGGCACTGTTGCTATGAAATAGACAAACCGATTTCGTGTTTTTTTTTGTTTAGCACTCAATGCTGGTTTTCCTGGCTTTGCGTATGATAACTTGGGTAGAAGTACATACAGTAATACATAACAAATCTGAATTATTATTAATTGACCACGTATGTGACTTAAAAATTAGAAAAGCAAATATCTTAAAAAATACTTAATTTTCCACACCTACAAAATAAGACCACGAATAAGTACGCCAGAAAAAAAAACCATTCCAGCTAAAACACTACATCTATGCTCATAACTATTGACATGACAAGGAAAAGACAGAAATATTATCTCTTAACCCGGCGATATATCGACATCGACATATCGATATGTCGATACGTAGTGACGTTCTATCGAATATCGTGACGTCATAGATTGCTTCGCTGAGTTTTATCTTGATTGAGTTACGTTAGAAATGAAAAAGTTATCCTTAGAAGATAAATGTGAATATTGGGTAGGATTTTTGAAATAATATAGAGCACATAAGACTATGATAACCTAGGAATCATTAAAAGGTTTTTAAGCTTTCGCGATTCGTACACATATTTGTTTATTTAAGACCGCCATTTGTACTGTGTTGTTAATTTTCTTGGTGTACAATAAAGAATAATCTTTTTATCTATCATTCTATCTATTTATTTAGGAATCATTATTATGTTTTCTGTATGAAAAATCACCTTTTTTAGATTCTTTGTACATTTATTTCTAAGCACGGTGGCGCTCTGGTTTTGTACAAAATGGCCTAGCTTTCCTTAGAGACCAAAACTTTCGTTTGTTTGAAATAAGTTGGAATCAGATGGGTAGTTTTGAAAAATGTCCTTGTGTTTAAGGTTATACAAGGAAAGAACTCGATTTGAAATAAAAATCAGCATTTGGTACTCTTAGGGTCAATTTTTTAATCGCCAGGTAACTTTTATCTAAAGAATATGTTTGACTTTTTGACAGCTTTTGTATAGAAATTATTTCAAACCGTCCTCAGATAGAAGTTATCTGATACTTGATCATCATAAATATTGTTAAATCGGCCCTGTAAGTCGTAATGTAAGAATAAGATTAAAAAAACAACCCTAAAGTTAAGTAAATATAACAACGTTTTAAAAGAAGTTTATTTTAGAAAATAATGTACAGATTTCATTGAAAAAAAATATAGATACAGTAAGACTACGTTGAAAGAAATAATACAACAAAATACAACATTATTTGCTCTCGCAATGCAAATGAATTATTTCTAAAAACCCCACACCACACATGATACTATCACTAAGACAAATAATAAAGCCTAGAACACACAATATAAAACGCACGGTCGCGTGCTTCTGACGGCTAATTATCTCGTTAGCTAGAAGCACGCGACTTGTACACTAACCTTTAGCTGAGAAACTTAATTATTGTGTCTATTTACTGATTATATATTTGTAGTTTTATGAGCTGTATGGTCTTGAATAGGTGGAAAATTTTCTGTTGTATTCAGGTGAAAGTCACATGAAATTGAAAGATTGTGTGTTGAGTGAATGGGTTAGGGTCCTGTGGTAAAGTGTAGGTCTTGTCTTTACCTACAGACTTATCCTATTTGTACTCTTGTGTAGTAATTTTGTTAGAAAAATATTAAGTTAATAAATATACACTATGAAATTATTACAAAAAAGTGAATCTGATGGCAAAATAAAATAGCTTATTTGTTTTTAATACATTGTCAAGCACCATTAAAAAAATCATAACTTTTAAAATGTATTTTTCCGCTTACTAAATCAAGAACTAAATTACTTAATTCCACCTTTATTGACACGACATTACATACCTTTATACACTCGACACTCACGCGACTGTATGAATGAAGACATCAACATGTATGTCTGTATATCCATCGTTAGTGCAGTGCGTCGCCATTCGATTCGCATTAGGATACAGGCACACACTGCAAATTTTTAGTCGGCCAATACTTTGTATGTGCACATAAATCAGATGACTGAAAACTTTTATTTGAATCAAGATATTCTTTAAAAAAAAATTGCCACCTATCATCGGGCCAACTGTCGGCCGACTTAATTTAATTCAAAACCACCTTTATTACTCCTAAATACGTACCTCACGTGACTGCATGAATGAAGATATCAACTTATACCTGTCACCTATAAATATACATATACATAGATATATACAAGTTGATATCTTCATGTCTGTATGTCCATCGTTAGTGCAGTGCGTCGCCATTCGATTCGCATTAGCCGACAAACGTCCTTGATGTTACGTGTTATTGCTATCGATGTATACACCGCAGGGTTTGTTGTAAAATGTTTATGTTAAAACATAACGGTTTATGACAGATTTTGAGGTAAAAATAAAATGCATACTTTTACCAGAATTAATAAATATTTATAGCTACGTATGTACATAATACAACTTTTATTTAAAGATTTAAAGACTTGATTTGTTACGCGCGATAACACTTAAGTCAATGCTAGTGCAATTCTACGAACACACAACGCTGCTACGAACATACTACTACGTTGCTACGAACTTACTACGACGTTGCTACAAACATGTTACACGCTGCTACGAACACACTACGGTTAAAACATAGGCCTACGCTGTTACCACGCTGCAAAGTTAAACTTATTGTTTCGATTTAAATAGTGTACATAGTCTGATGTGTGATCTGGGTATCATCTATACATATAATAAAATGATAGGAAAGTCAAAACTGTACATTGAATATTTTTTTAAAAGAATACTTGGGGGGCGATCTATTATCGATTCTGAACTTAAATATATAGTTTTTAGAATTTTTGTCTGTATGTCTGTTTGTCTGTTTGTCTGTATGTTTGGTCTCACTGAACTCGAAAAGTACTGCATAGATTTAAATCAAATTTTGCATGAATATTACTCATCCTCCGAGCCTTTTTCCCAACTATGTTGGGGTCGGCTTCCAGTCTAACCGGATGTAGCTGAGTACCAATGCTTTACAAGAAGCGACTGCCCTATCTGACCGCGTCAACCTGGTCAATTTTAAAATAATATAGAGCAGATAAGACTATGATAACCTAGGAATCATTAAAAGTTTTTAAGTTTTCGCAATTTGTACACATGTTTGTTTATTTATTTAGGAATCATTTTTCTGTTTTCTGTATGAGAAATCACCTTTCTTAGATTTTTTGTACATTGATGTTTCAACTCGGTAACGCTCTGGTTTTGTACAAAATGGCCTAGCTTTCCTTAGAGACCAAAACTTTCGTTTGTTTTAAACAAGTTGGAATCAGTTGGTAGTTTTGCAAAATGTCCTCGTAGTCGCAACAGCAGACTAAAACATACCTTTTTTAACCACCACTTTTACCGTCAGATGCACAAAAGTCCATTAAAGTTAAAGTTTCTTATATCTATTGCTGTCTCCTTCTTTTTCAACAAGCTAATAACTGATAGCAATAGTTTTAATGAAGCTTTAATTTTAATGGATCTTTGTGTAACTGACCAACATTGTTATAAAAATAAATATGAGATTCAGTAAAAAAAAAATTACATTATTTTCTTCCTCGCAATGCAAATAAATTAATTCTAAAAACCCCTCACCACACATGATACTAGCACTAAGACAAATAATAAAGCCTAGAACACACGATATAAAACGCCCGGTCGCGTGCTTCTGACGGCTAATTATCTCGTTAGCTAGAAGCACGCGACTTGTACACTAACCTTTAGCTGAGAAACTTAATTATTGTGTCTATTTACTGATTATATTTGTAGTTTACGGACTGTATGGTGGTGGAAAATTTTTCGTGGAAGATTGTTTAAGTTATCATCATTATGAAAGACTAGCTTCTGCCCGCGGTTTCATCCGTTGCCTGAGGAATTAAAAGAAATAAATAATAATAAATTATTTATTTTCAAGACAAGTTTCATCAAAATCCATTCGGTAGTTTTGGAGTTAAAGAGGAATAAACATCCAAACATATTATACGAACTTTCCCGTTTTGGTTCTGTCATTTACCTTCAGATCTTTGTAAGTCGTTATGGATTGCAATATTCGGAATCATCCTGTTTTGCTTACTTTTTCTGGTTGGCGGAGAAAGAAAATACTACTAAAACAAAAACTTAATTGCTTAATTTCACCTTTATAACTCCGAAATAAACTAAGTACACACCACACTCACGTGACTGCATGAATGAAGACATCAACTTATACGAGTCACCTATACATATACATAAACATCGATTTATACGAGTTGATATCTTCATGTCTGTATGTCCATCGTTAGTGCAGTGCGTCGCCATTCGATTCGCATTAGCCGACAAACGTCCTTGATGTTACGTGTTATTGCTATCGATGTATAAACCGCAGGGTTTGTTGTAAAATGTTTATGTGAAAACATAATGGTTTATGACAGATTTGAGGTAAAAATATAATGCTAAAACATACGCTCAAATTAAACAATTTTAAACAACAAATATCCATTCATTTAAAGGACTTGATTTTTTACACGCGATAACTAATAAGTCAAAGCTAGTGCGATTCTACGGTCACACTACGCTGTTACGAATATACTACACTGCTACGAACATACTACTACGTTGCTACGAACTTACTACGGTGTTGCTACGAACATACTACTACGCTGCTACGAACACACTACGGTTAAAACATAGGCCTACGCTGTTACCACGCTGCAAAGTTAAACTTATTGTTTCGATTTAAATAGTGTACATAGTCTGATGTGTAATCTGGGTATCATTATGTCATAATTTACTCCTGTACAGTTAGTAATAAAAGTCTATAAATTCAGTTAAAATTACTTAATAGCTGAACAATATTTCACAGGTAAATAAACGTGTTCAGTATCTTTTGCAATTCTCTGAGATTCTAGTAACAGTTACTTACGGAAGATAACAGTATTCAAGAATTTAATAATATAAGGAAAACATAAAGTGATTCTTTCATCGAAAGACCATTGCAAGCATACTATAAAAATATGACCCATATTATTGCCACTATTCTTCATTTACGACCTTAAAGGCCATATCGCAAATCTGATGACGTCGTAAACGGACTACTACATAGACTACATAAACTACATAGACTACATACACATAAGGCTTTGATTATATTCTTATCTTTACGGTTCATTTCCGGTTCGGAATGAAGGCTTTCGAGGTGGAAGGTGACGTCATTATTTCGCACTGAGATAGATTAGATAGTTCAGTTTTTGAAGTGAGTCATCTATTAGTGGCGTTTGGAGTAAATTTGACTTAAAAAGGGAAAGAAACGTGGTTTGGGATATGGTTGACTTGTAAAGGCATGATGTGGCTGCATTTCCAGTTAAACCATTGAAATGTAATTTGGATTTAACACTTGATTTCACAACTTAGCTAAGTTTTATCGGTTAAAACATTTAATTTATTTATGTTCACTTGATGTTACAACATAATTATGTAGGATAAAAATTAGACTGCCTTAAATCTACTCACCAAACTATTGATAAAGAGTTACAAACAAACTCTCCAATTTATAATTAATTATCAGCCAGGACAGAATCATTTTGCATAAGCTATGTGTCAAATGACCAATAATTATTTAATAACTGTAACTACTAATTTTATTTAGTCCTACATACTGTAAAAAACAAAAACTCAAAATTAACTCCAGAATATTCACGTCCACTTCTCACCGTCCACCCAAAAATAGCACTCACTCAAAATCTTTACCCTACCCACAAAATTTCCTGAAAATAATCACTGAAGTACAATCAACGCTGAAATTATGGCATAAACAATACGCGTTAATTCCCTTCCGGAAGGCGCGGCGAAGGTCAATGACCTCATTACTGTGACGTCACGGACACGTCATCGTGACCAAATTGGACCGATGAGAGTCTCATTTGAATTGATTTTACGTTTATAGTTTGACTAGTTGTTGCCTACCGTTCCGCCCGCGTTCCGAGGGAACTACCTCTAGTAGCCGGATAAAATAGTGAAATATTTTCAACAACTAATTAGTATACGTAAAAGGGTGCCGTATAAAAAAAAAACCTTTGGTTGTTTGAGTGCTCCCTAAAATATATGTTTATTCTATTCTAGTATATTTGTTAAGGAATACGGTATTAAATATGGCCAGCAACGGACGGCAGCAATGGACGGACGGACAGACGGACAGTGAAGTCTTAGTCATAAAAAATAGCCTTTGACCATTCCCAGGCTTTAGACGGAACCATCTGTCTACCAAATATCTTGAAAAAACGGTATCAGTACAAACATGCAGAAAAACTTTGTAAAGATAAATTTTAATAAAAATAATCTCTTCTTGGTCGGGTAAAAATGACAAAAGAAGATACAAAAACATCGAATCCTGCGAAAATACGGTGATATCTATCAATCACTTAGTATTACGGATGATTGATTGATTGATTGATGCGCATCTAAAACATATCACATACGCATGACGTCAAAATAAATTGATTGACGAGTCTCCTAAAAACGTGTTGATTTTATTGTTAAAAAGATAAAAGCCTGTTGCTTCTTATATGAGAGTAAAAAAAGTCATTTTGTTTCCCAGAATTATACTAATTTTATAATGCATTATCTGTCAGTGTCTGAACGGATTTTGATTAAACTTGACAGTAATACAGATTATATCTGAAAGATATACATTAAGGGTACTTTGCCTTGAAACCGAAGTGAAACCGCGGGTATAGAAAGAATTATTTTCTACACTCAGGTCTACGTAAAAAAACTAAAAAAATACTTGAATAGAACAAAAAAAAACATTTTGACGAATTCAGAACTTCCTTTTTGAAAAACCTGTTAAAATGAAAAATACCCCTATATTATAAAGAGCTCTTATTATCAAAGTTTGTTTTGTATCCAGAATTAACATATTACACCCTCGGGTCAGTTTCCACTGTCCCTTTAATAAACTATTTCGCTGACCTTATTAACCGGGGGCTGATAGTCTATAGAATTAATGAACGGGGTTTAATCTCATGACGGTTTTCTTAGTGATCCATCAAATATCATAATAGTGTTAATGAATGATTGTTTATGTGAAATTAGGTTTTGTCTGCGGTTTTATCCGCGTGCTAATAGAACTACTTCGCGCATAGGGGTAAAAGGTAGACTACGAGTATGAGTACGATATTATGTATCGATAAATGAGCTTTAGTTATTTATATCAGAATTTTAACAAAGCAGTTTATTATTTTATTTTGGAGACGGTAGCAGTTCATTTAATTTTAATATAATTTAATGATGATTTTTAATCACTGGTACTCAGCTGAATCCGGTTAAAAAGGCTCGGAGGATGATGATGATGATGATTTTTAATCACGTTGTGATTTTATTTTATGAGTTATTTTTTATTTATTTAGTACTTTAATTCAGGCAACTACGGCCCATGGCAAATACAATACATAAATAATAATTAACATTACAATAAATTATAAACTAATACATACAAAAGTAAAAAACAATTTAAATCTAAGTGTTGACACGAGTAGGCGGTGTCGTGAACAGCTCTACGTGGTGTCGCGTAACCTCCCGCGGAATCGCCGGAACACGGCCAAAAATTATAACCCATATTTGATTTCATAAACTCTTTATTGCAAAACGCAATCTTATAATTATGTAGTTCCAAATTATTTTGAGTTAACTACATGACCCTTATTTTTGCGAATTATTTTTATTCTGTACCTAATCTGCAGTGAACTGTTAATTTCTATTACTGCGCATTGCGTAGGTACCTACTATTCCGGTAATACAGACATTATGGCGGCCATTTTGTTAACAGCCTCTAGCATTCACATTAAACGAAATGTAGCTTATTTTAATAAAATGTTGGAGGGGCCATTAAATTCAATGTTACGGTTAAATGTGTTTTCCTCTCCTTTAGTGAGTGTTACGTTGTTTTCGAGTTTTAGTTTGTGATAATATACTTAGGTACCATATTTATTTTTGTTGTTCCTACGAAGAAAAGTATATAAAAGCAATTGATCTGGTGGATTTTGTTTGTGAATTTTTAACTTTTTCAGATATGATATAAAATATTATGTGTTTAGAAAATAGGTGGTTACATCTATCGACATATTAGATACATCATCATCTCCCGAGCCTTTTCCCAACTAAGTTGTGGTCGGCTTCCAGTCTAACCGGATTCAGCTGAGTACCAGTGCTTTACAAGAAGCGACTGCCTATCTGACCTCCTCAACCCAGTTACCCGGGCAACCCGATACCCCTTGGTTAGACTAGTTTCAGACTTACTGGCTTCTGACTACCCGTAACGACTGCCAAGGATATCGACATATTAGATACATATCATAATAATGAGTTCAGATTGTTATATTATGTATGTATTCATTCAGTATAGTATACAGGTATTTCTACGAAAACATTTTATTTCCTATTTAGCTTTTGTTTTTAGGATAAGATTAGAAAATACTCATTAGCACTTGATCTAAAGCGGAACTAATTACCTTCTAAGCAGTAAAACAAGATTTTACTCAACAGAAAATATTTCGTGGAAATATTTCATCAAAATCACTTCTGGTAATTACTTTCAAGTTTCAAAATTAAGTAAATTACTTCAACATTCAATACAAAATAGTCTGAAAATTGTATGGAGAATAATTTGTGCCTTATTTCAGAATACCTTTGCTTTTTGCTTGAACAATTTAATTTCACGAATCACGAACGATACCTGCCGTACCTACTTTGGTTTTAAAATGAAATACGTATTTTAATTTGAATTCTGTGTTCCAGTATTGAAACACCCATTTTGAAAACTTCAATAATGTTTTATTAATAAGATTGTTGCTATGGGCGAATAAGTGTACGTGAATTTTTGTTATTTTTTGATATCGTAATTTTACCCTTACGCTGCCACCTTTGGCCAATATAATGAAGAACAATGTATCTTTAATATACTAAAGTAATTAAAAAAAAAAAACATTTTTTGTTTGAAACATTCTTTCACTGTTGGGAAGCAACACTCTTCCCGAGTAACATTGGCTATCTATCATATACTTTATCCCCGTACGGGCACTAGTTGCCACAGGGCACGGGTGAAATCGGGGCAAAACTGCTAGTATTCCATAAAAAGGAATAATACATAAAAATAGTGACGTCCCTGCAATAATAATACATTTTTTCCTAATTGCCACGATTTCAGAGATTACCAACAAAAAAATACTCGGTTATATCCACCAGCGTCGAATATAACCCTAATATAAAACTGATTAACTCGTTACAAGGCTGACCCTCGTAAATAATAATAATATTTGAGTGTTATTTATAACCTTATTCGTGTTATAAACGTGGCCATAAGAGTAACCTACAGACTAAAGGTCGGCCGACGGTTGACCCGATGATTGGCATTTTTTTTTAATGTCTTGATTCCGGTCAAAGTTTTCAGGCGGTCTGATACCGGCTAAATACCTGATTTTTGTAGTGTGAACGCTACCATGCGTCTTCATGCTGATTCATGAACTCAAACAAACTATCGGCCGACTAAAAGTTTGCAGTATGCCTGTTCGCTTAAGTGTTATTTATAACCTTGTTACAAACGTGCGCATAAGGCTTCAGTGAATGACGATGTGGGGAAAGTAATTTTGGAAGGTTTAGGGGACCTAATTTGGAATACATTATTTTTGGCAGGTATATCGTTAGTGATATATGATTATAAAATACAGTATACAGTGATAATAAAGGTATTGATATGAACCTATTATTTGAAAGTTTATTAATTTAAAAAAGCGATTAGTAGATTTTTAATCGATAAAATTTTGATAATTTAAGGATTTTTTTTTTTATAAATTAGTTCAAGGGTTTTAGAGTGTTCCTGATAAGTTTTGAGTTTTGTTTTTGTCAATATACATAATAATATTTTGGCAGAAACCATGTTACAACACACATCCCTGAATCCATTTTTTTAAATATTAACATTTTCTCTGATCGATATCGTTAACTGCTGCACAGAAGCTAACATTATATTATATTATATTAACCTATTATTAAATATGTATTCAAGTGTGCATACAATTAAAGTGTAAGTACAGTAAACTGCACGTCAGTGGTAACTGACATGCACCTTAACTCAATAGTAATAAGTACAATTTACTATAAAACTGTTACCACTGACCTGAAGTTGACTGTACAACGATAGATACATAACAGACAATAGTTATTAATAAAGACAACACAATTGTCAATTACAATCATGTAATTGCTAATTAGTTGACTCAAACCCAGCCAGTGTTGATAACGTCCGGCCATTATTCACAATAACCGCATAATTGCAGGTGTGACGTAATTATTGTTTTACCGTATTAATGAATTTAATTGAGCTGTTTTCGTGCTTCATTAATTGCTTATTAAATGGTTAATTAGATCTGTGGTGTTGTAGTGTCATAGATATCGCGGTAGTAGGTAGATAGGTATAGGAAGTATGTTCTATTCATGAATATAACGGATAATATGATCCTAATATAATTTAATTTAAATTAGCGATATCTATTTGTGTCAAAGGGAATGAATTATGGACTACACTTAAGAAGAGATAAATTATAAATAAATAAAGATGGGAATCTCATTATTTATTTAAAGAAAATGTGTATGGTTTTGAATTCTTGCTGCCGACCCCACATGCTGCGACTAAAACCGTTTTGGATCGAAGCTGCAGAAACAAGTGCAGTCGCGGTCAGATCCGACATCCGACATCGATTGCAGTCGAGAGCAAAACTTTTTGTAAAAAAACCTATCTATATGTATATTCATGAGGTACATAAACATAAACTCTGTCAACTTAAAAAAAATAATTATAGCTAGTACCTACACAAATTCTCAAAAATGATTTTCAAACTAAAAAACCAACAGCAGCTCCAAAGAGTTACAAGATATATTTAATGTTGACATTTGCCGTCACAGTCTAAAATTAACCAACAACCCTAAGTACATAAAAACACAAAAAACCCAACGTTATTTTTAAGTTTGTTTTGTCTAAAAGCTTAGTTCAACCAACTGTCACCATCGACTTTTATTTCGTCGCAAACTTTTCGCCCCTCTCGTAAACCGGCGAAACCTTTTGCGAAATTATTCTTGTTTTCTTCAATAAATTGGAACGAATGTATTATTATATTTCTTGTACCATTAAATTGCTTTTAAGATAATCGGGATTTTCTGAAGATTACATACTGCTGGTTGCGACTGTTGCGAGGCTGCGTTTTTGTATGATGAGTTAAAGTACTATGGTCTTACTACAAAAACTTAAACACGTGTCTAAGACTTGTCTAAAAAAATTGTGGCAGCAAAATGGACCTTATTTCAACGTCATAATCTTACATTTTTTTAGACAAGTCTTAAACTGACGTTTAAAAGTTTTTGTGGTAAGACGTTTACAGTTTACACAGGCGTGGAACATACATACGTGAGCAATTAACGACTTCCAGTACAAATAAATATGCTTCCTGAAACCTTGCAGAGATATTTTCCGCTCGGAATATGTCGGGCAATTAGTTACACGCGAGAAAAAATCGCTATTAGTAGAATATGAATAAGTTATAAATGAGATTTTAGACTTATGTTACTTGTGAGAAAATTATAAAGAAAAGTATGAAAGATGAAGACAGGTTGCGCCAAACAAAATAAAATTAGCTAGTATTAAGGCTTCAAAATTATGTGTTTTTGTACTAATATCCGCAATTAACGTCGCGATGAAAACCGTAACAGTTGTTTTATTTAAATGTCTTATATTCGCGTAAGTGTCAGAAATCAATCCGTAAGTAACTGCTAAATATTCATTTTAGGTTTACATAATTAGTCTCGATTATCCAAAATACAAGATACTCCTCGTGACTTGAAATATCAAATATTAAAAACACCGTTGACGTACTTTAAACACATTGAACCCAAAATAGAATTGAAATACCATTACGACAAGTTTAAATAACTTCACCCCTACAAAAACACACAATAGAACTAAAAATAGTAACTCGTATATTACTAAGAAGCCTTTGACAATAGCACCTGCATTACTATAATTATAGCCACGTAAGGTCGTACCATCGGAACGTATTACTTAATTGAGTTATACGTTACAAAGCATAGGTCAGTTCCGTATCAGTATTAGTTGCGCGGAACTGGTTCATGATACAAAGTGGTATTAGATACTAATGTGTTTGGATAGTTCATTAGATATCAAAAATAAATAAGAAGAATAGGTTTTGATAAAAATATGACTAAGCGACTCGGCATCTAAAGTGATTTTAAAATTGGCTGTACAAAATCATTGCTTGCTTTCATTCTCGATTAAAATTATCATTGTCTTCATCATGTAAGCCGTGGGACCGTTCCCTGCTGAACATATGCCTACCGTATCAATGTCTAAAATCAAAAGTAAATCAATTTGAACTAAATCCGCAAACATGAGATGTCATTTTGTGGGAATGATATTTCTAACACCAAAAAATATTCTTCCGCACAAACTCGGCTCCCAAAAAGAACTGTTCCTTAGAACTGTTACAAAATCCCCTTCCGAAGCACTGTTACTGATTTTCACAACACTGAATATTCGCCTCG
The DNA here is from genome assembly GCA_033682625.1 of Helicoverpa zea x Helicoverpa armigera. Taxonomy (NCBI): domain Eukaryota; kingdom Metazoa; phylum Arthropoda; class Insecta; order Lepidoptera; family Noctuidae; genus Helicoverpa; species Helicoverpa zea x Helicoverpa armigera. The sequence goes on from JAWIIS010000050.1 coordinate 1,625,929, forward strand.
TAACATCAGTTCTTCAGACACAGATTAATGCTGCTGGCTGCCTGTGAAACAGATATGGATGAGAGGTGTGAGGGAATAGGAGGGGATGATTCTAATTACTTAATAAGACAGGCGGTGAGACCTTGCTAGTAATATTGTTTAGTGTGTTGATATGTTTAGGAGTTTTGGAGATGAGAGGTGGGGAAGTTGAGAAAATAAGTATTTGAAATGAGTCACCGTCATCATTCTCGTTTCAATATTTGTTATTTGTGGTCGCTGCAACATGTCTTCTTCTCCTAGACTAGATCATTCTTTGCAGTCGCATCCTTTTTCAAACGATCCATCCATAACTGGTTTTGAGTATTGTATTGAATTTTATTTTTAACCGACTTCCTACAGAAAGGGAGATTATATGTTAGATGCGTTTTATGTAGGCATTGATGTCTATAGATTTTGCCAACAGATTTTAAATATATTTTTTCATCAAAAAACGGCGAATTTCCGAGGTGATTTTGGCCTTTCGTGAGATAAATGAGAGGGGATGAAGCATCGAATAAATTACTAATTCTAATTACTTAATAAGATGGACGGTGAGGTATCTTGCAAGTAATACTGTTGATTTCGTTAAAATGTTTTCGGGTTCTTGTAGATGAGAAGTGTTTTTGGTGTAGGAATTTATATATTTGCTTGTGAATCACGTGAATCATTTGGCATTCGATAGTATGTAATATATTTTATAATACTTTCGAACTTTGCTTTTATAAAAATATCGCTTTTGTTTTTCCTTTACCTTTATTACTATTTATTTACTATACTTGAAATACTTCGCGCACTTGCTCGAGAAAAACATTTAACCTTCATTGATAAATGGTACCTTTACACTGGTTGCCATCATTGTTCAAATTGGACTAGTATTTCCTGAGATTACCGCCATCAAATAAACAAACTCTTCAGTTTAATAAAATTAGTACATTTACCTAGAAAAAATTATAATATTGCTCATGAACAACATTCACAAGTTTTATTATGAGTTCCTTCATTGTAGTGGCAGAGAAAAATGAATTACTTGAATGTGCAGTTGCATACAAATTGCAGTTAACTATACATAACTACCTGTCAGAGTGATTACTTTGTTTCATAAACGTTTTAACTAACGTTTTACACTAAACGTTTTACATAACGTTTTAACTAGAATATATCGTGAAATAAAAATGTATGTAAGAAGTTTGTTTATTTCCTTTAACGAGCCAATCTTAGTAACTAACGGATTGGATCTGAATCATGAAGGAAAACATCTTGAGGAAACCTGGACTATAAAGTCTGAAATCACCAACCCGCATTGAGCAAGCGTGGTGATGAACGCTCAATCTTTCTCCGTGTGAGAGGAGGCCGGAGCCTAGCAGTGGGACGATAAAAAAGGCTGTGATGACGAACCCATTGGATTTGGAAAAATATTTCATCTCTAGCTCTATATTATAACCATTTATCAACGAACACTATATGCTACTTTTTCTCCAAGAGCACGAAGAAGTTTCTTTAAAGTTAATTAATAACCTTACACAGCTATTTTGCAAACTATCTCTCGAATCTTCTATAATCTCATATCTTTACTAAAATACCCACACCAAATATGACCCCATAAGAAATAATGAGCGTCCACCACAAGAAAAGACATTATTAAGGCGCTGACAACCATACCCTATTAATACCACGACGTGTCATCATAATTAACTTTCATTCTCCATTGGAATTTGAACCCTAACTCGTTAAACAAAAGGTTGAAATTCCAGCGTAGTTCATCATCACATTCATTCATGATAGCTGGACCGCTTTAGAAAAATACCCGCTTTATTTTTATTTGAAAAGTAGTGAGGAAAGCGCTTTTCGCTTTGTTTACATCCACCGTGATCTTGGTTTGAAAGGGATATAATCATAGAGAACCAAATGACTAGTGGAGATGTCATAACGCAAAATGACCTAAGAAAGTAGCACGCCAAAATGCGGGTGTTCTGGGGACGAAGAACGTTACTAGCTTCGCTCTTACACGCATTATTTTCAAAATAAAATCACCAAGCAATCTAGACCAATCTTTGACAGATTGGTTTAATTTAACAAGGAACCCGAATGCTACGTTAGTTCTAGTAACTGAACACACCTACCATACGTCGCTTGACCTACAAAAAGGCGCTTGACCTACCTATCTTATGGCATCTCCGCTATTTTCCCTTCCTCCGTTAGCTGGCTTTAGAAAAAAAAGCGCTTGTATGTTTATTTAAAGAGTAGTGAAAGAAAGCGCTTTCCGCTTTGTTTACAATAGCCGTGATCTTGGTTTAAAAGGGATATAATAGACGTTTTCGTTATTGATAGCTTTTTATCGTCTTTTGTTTGAAGATTGAACAATCTGGGTTGGTAGTTATTGAAGATATTGAAGTTCTTTGATTGGACAGTTTGTAGATATTGTTTTTAAAAAAACTTCAGTGAAGTTATTAATGTCAAGTTGAAACTGAAAGTATGTACGAGACTTGGCTGGGGCACTGCCGTGCCCCCAGATAGATAGCAGTATTCTTAGTAATCGGATCCTGTTTTTAGCCTTATTATACGGAACCCCAAAATGCTTCATAAATATGCTATGGCGACAGAATTTTCTTGATTTTATGTATTTATATTTTTTTTTGCTTGAACCTTTATAACTGTAACCTTTATAAAAAACATTATATTCCCTTACGAGAGACTGCTTATACTATATTTCTCTTAAAAATTGAACCCAAAATGCTACGACAATATTTCAAAATAATAATTTCCATTTTATTATCGTTGAAGCCAGATACCCCATACCACAGACAAGACAACAGGGGGTGGTCACAAATCATTTGAAGTCCCCATTTTCCCCCATTTTCACTTTATATTATTCCTTGCGACACTGTCTCGCTTGGGGACTATTTCATATTAACAGTACAGCGGTATAATACTATCATTTGCATTTATTTTGTAAGTCCCCGAAATAGATGATGTCAGTTTTGTGAACTAATGTAGTACGAAAATGAAGTTTTTCTGATCTCTTGAGAATTCAAGGTGTATATGTGTTCACAATTTTAAATGAATACTTATATAAATATTTTTTTCATTCGAGTACATAACCAGCTGTTCCACGTGATTTTATTTGCATTCCGAGATAACTTCTTCTCACGCTCGGTTAAAAAGTAGCTTAAACTCGGTTAAAAGTAGCTAAGTCTTTTCTCAGGCTGTTTAAGCACCATATTTATGTCGATTCAATGCTTTTCCGTTGGTGATTTCAGACTTAATAGTCCATGTTAATTAATGCTTTTTTGAGGGACAAAGTCCGCTCCTGTGAAACACTACCAATACCAAGTACTATTCCTACAAGTCACCAACTACCTACTCCTGCAAGTCTTACACTCAAAACTACCCACAAATTATAATATCTCGTATCTCCGACCAGAAACCATCTTCACAACAGCTGAACGGAGCAAAACTTCAATTGTACATGAAAAGCAAAAGTTTTCACGTTCCCAGACTTGTTATACAATATAGCTAGATCCATCTTCCGAACCTTTTCCCAACTGTGTTGGGGTCGGCTTCCAGTCTAACCGCATGCAGCTTAGTACCAGTGTTTTACAAGGAGCGACTGCCTATCTGATCTCCTCAACCCGGCCTAATATCCCCTTGGTTAGACTCGTTGTCAGACCTACTGGCTTCTGACTACCCTTAACGACTTCCAAAGATGTTCAATGTCAGCCGGGAGCTACAGTTTAACGTGCCATCCTAAACACAGTTAATGGTGTCTAAGATATACTTAGAAAGTACATACGAACTTATAACATTACATAGCATTGGTACTTACCTGTCCTGGAATAGCACCCTGACACTCATACTTGAGAGGTTAATTCTTTACCCACTAGGCTACCACAACTATTAGCTGCAAGTTTAACACTCAAAACTACCCACAAATTATAATATCTCGTATCTCCAACCAGAAACCATCTTCACAACAGCTGTACGGAACAAAACTTCAATTGTACATGAAACGCTTGCAAAAGTTTCTACATTCCCAGCCTTGTTATACAACATAGCTAGGTCTTGTCTTGAATTAAATGTTTCGCTACAAAATTTTTATTTTCTTCTTCTTTCTTCTTTGTCTTTACACTCTTGGCAGAGTGGTCGTGGTCGTCATATCAGGGGTGGTAGCAAGCTTCACAATCCGTCGCCACTCTTCTCGCACTGTAGGTCTCCTTGCGCATTCATGCAGTGGACCATTGAGTGCCGTTTTATTTTAGACTAGCTATTTTTTTTGGTTTCATCCCTGTTATGGGGGAAAATATAGCCCATGTCATGTCGAGGATAGTGGGGCTTTCCAATAGTGAAATGGATACATTAGTATTTAGCTTTCAATCTCGATAAATAGGCTATTTAAAACTGAAAGACTTTTTCAAATCAGTCCACCGGCTTTTACCTGTGTACGCCGAGTAGTTCCCACGGGATGTGGGTGAACTTACGAACCTTTAAATATTAACAAACGCCTACAAAAAATATTAATTTTAAGTGTTTCGTAACCGAATACTCGTCAAGACATTGTCACAAAATATTGCTAAGAATAAAAGATCAAACTTTTAATGTCAGTTTCGTCATATTAAAACTTTGACCTTTAAATTGTCCAAAAGTATCTTTTTACTTTTAATAAGTTGACCCTTTTTCATCTTTTTTGAAAGGCTTCAAAACTTTATATTTTACTTTTTTCTTAAAAGTATCAATGTAACCAATATTGATTATTTTATAGGCTTTGATCTTAAAAGTTCACGTTCAGTAAGATAAGAAAAAAAAAATATCACAAAATGGTCAGCAGTTTTTTTGAAAGTAAGTATTAAACTTTACAAATTACACAAAGTCAAGGTAAAGATTTTAATCAAAGAAAATTTATAAATTATAGTTAAAAAATAACATTGCTTCATGAACCTTTAACTTTTATTACATTTTATGAGCATGTAACTTTTGACTATTGTAAAGTCACTTCTGTCCAAGTTCGGCTCTGCAAAGTAAGACAACAAGTCCACGAGCATCCCCAGAAACATGAAACTAATCACCATACAAGATGAATAATCTTACAAACAACGGACCAACATTTAGAAATCAGAATAATCCATTAGTTCCTTGAAAAGGCCTTGGCGATAATACAGTCGATAAAAATACAGACATACTCCGACCTTGCTTGAAGGTCATGGCATTTAATATAAACATTCGTCGTACAATGAAAAGGTATGGAAAAATTGTGGTTACGACTGACGAAATGCTCAATGGGTTTTACAGATTATAGTGCTTGGTTTTATTTGGGGATTTTTAAGGTTCTTATAAATGAGAGGGGTGAAAAATTACATAATATCACATGACAGATTTATACTTCTTAAATGAAAGATCCTGAAGCATACTGTAGACTAAACTGTCGCCGATAATAATAATTGGCCTGAAGTTTAGTAAACTGTTTATTTTGAAGATAATCGTGAATCCAATCATACAGTTAAGTCGGTTTTATAATGGTTTTATATTTGTCTTATCGGATCGTTGTAATATGCGCACCACTATTTAGCTCCATACTGATTTATGAGCCCAAACTATCGGCTGACAAAAAGTTTACAGTGCGCGAGGTTTCTCAGAGTTTGAGGCATTCTGCAACAATCATATTAAACTCTCAACCTTAAGTAAGGCTAGTAAAACGATAAGAAGAAGTGTTATCTATGCAAACAGCTAAAATACAAGATCTGCTTACAAACATATCTTACCTTTTACAAAAAGTATAAATGTATTATGTAATCCAATAAACTAAATGCTATGCATTACAAGACCAGCTAAGCTTTACAGTGGCACGTCTGGCCGACTCGGGAGCGAGGCGGCGTGAAATAGCTCCAGCCTAGCACGATATCGGTGGCCAGCACGCCATGAGGTTCTTAAGAGATTGGTTATTTAAAACTATTGTTTTTTTCTGTTATTATGTGAGATATGTATTGTAGTTTAGAGATTAGAGATTGGCCCGAGAAATGAACAATTTGGAAAAAATTGTCATGTTTAAGTGTCTCTTCACTCTTAAATAATTTATTTTATTTGTTAACAGTAACAATATAATATATTGTATAACGTAGTTGTATTATGTTACTACGCTAGCTTAAAATAACAATCAACAAAATATTTACAAACATTTTAAAATAAAGGAATTAGAGTTGTTCTCAGATAACCAACGATAGTGAATTGTGCAAGTCACGCGAAAAAGTATGACAGACAGACAAAATAGGCATTAAATATAAACACCATAACATAAGTAGATATAGTGTTTGAGCCACGTGTAAGTTACGTCTACTAATAATCGTAATTAGAGTAGTATTTTTCCATTTCGCGTGCGTGCTCAAAGTAGCGTAGTGTTCTAATAATCACGCATGTTTTTCCGGAAGTATAATTTAAAGGTAGGTAGGGAACTCTGGTTCACACCCACTTAATTATATTAAAAATATTATATTCAATTGATAAGATTAACGATCACACATTATTAATCAAATATAGATTGCTATTAGCCATAAAACTTGACACTTGGGCTTGATCAAAACGATGACACTTTAAGAGCCCCCGCAGACCACAGATTTTTTATCGGCCGATAGTTTAGTCGGGTTGGCCTGCTAGTACGCACACCGAACCAACTAAACAGTTTAGTCGGTGATGAGTGCGCAAACTATCCCAACAGTCTGCCGACTATTTGCTAGTTTCTAACCAACTGGTGAAAAGAGTGGTCGCACCGCACAATGAAAATTAATAAAACATTGCATAGAAATGTTATTATTGCTCTCATACACCGGAGAAGGAAAATTAAAAAGAGAGCCCGAGAGTATTGGGTGCATCCTATCTTTAGTGATAAATTATGAAATGGGAAATTTTACACTATGCATTCCAAATTACTCGATTATCCGAAAAAAAATTTCGCCTTTTATCGAATGAGCATAACTAGCTTAGCTACAAAACACGCGCGATCGACCATTCGCTGTTAAAGCTCGGAGCGAACTGAACTATCGGCTTAGTCGGCCGACTAAAAAATCGCCATGTGTGCGCGTGTGGTATGGAGCCAATACTGATTATACGGTCGGCCGATAGTTTGCCGACAGTTTAGTTTGAATGGAATCGGGAAGCCCATCAAACTTTTTTATCGGCCGATACCAAATCGTCATAGTGTGCGCACTTGCTTACATCTGCGTACTGATTAAGAGCCCGACCAAACTATCGGCCGATAAAAAGTCTGAGGTCTGCGGGGGCTCTAACAGTAACTACTTACAGTCGATGGCAGATGATTTAAAATTTCGAATACCTACCCAATGGTTCGCCTCATTAAAAGTAGTGTCATATAGATCTTGAATTGTGCAGTTATTGAGGCACTTTATTATTATAATTATTTATTGATCTTTCCTACTAAACTATCAAAATGATGAGTATCTACAGCGATCCAAATTGTCATACCTCGTTACGTAATTTCTCAGCAGTAGGTTTAACAGTGACATCACGCACACGTCAGCACAGATTTCTGAAGGTTAGACATTAATTGAATCGTAAAACGTCCTATTCAATGAACCGAAAAACTAGTTCAAAGGGACGCGTCGAAGTCGTAAAAATGGTCGCCGATAACTATATAGAGCTGATCCAGTTATTTTGTATAACGCTCCATTGAAATGGACAGAAAAAAGTATTTCTTTTTCGACGAAAAAGGTGACTCAATTCGTACGTGTAGTCATCATCATTTTGGTATTCGAACGATATAAAGGTGAGTTGCATCATTTAACTGTAACGATAACCAGCGGTACTTGGTCAAATCGGCAATTTGACAGCTGAAAATGGTTCGGTTGTCGTTATAGTTAAATGATATGATGATTTACTAATATGCACACTACACCTGTTTATTGTGATAATATTTGGTAGGTAATAGGTACTGAACTATGTTGGTAACATTGACAGAAAGCTTTTATCCTCATACAGAAAGTAGTTCCTTTAAGTCACGGATGACGTTGCGGGAAAAACCTTGTAATGAATGAAAAGTCAAGTGAAAATATTTCATATTCATTAAGCAGTAACACAACAGTACCACTTCACAATAAGAATAGTTAAATACTATAAAATAGACATTTTCTATAGCACAGTTCAGCATTCAAAAAAACTTCTAGTCTGCCTTCGAAAGTCATCCGGGATGGCAGCTCGTTTGAAAAGGGCGCAAGTGGTTCGCAAACACTCGTAAAAGAGACGTAGATTGAGAGTCACGAGTTTAAGGTGCAGTTCTACGCTTTTAGTGATAATTCTTTATGTTTGAATGAAACGTTTAAAATAATGTTCTTGTTAAATTATAGTAAAGTTGCCTGATTTAAAACACACTGCAGACAGTCGAAGAAACGCACAACAGTCGGCCGACAGTTACAATGGCAATTTTTTTTAAACAAAATGTCGATTCCAATCAGTTTTCAGTCGGTCTGATACCGGTCAAATACCTGATCGTTGTATGTACAAGATTGCCTAGAAGTTACCTAAACACTCTTGTCAAGTTAACAGTATTAACTGTTTATTCTAAGTACTAAATAATTCATTCATACCATTAATTTCTTCAATCTAGACACACGGCAGTGTGTCCGCCAAGTTCGAGCAAAAAAAGCGACACACCGGCCGTGGGTTATATTACACGAACCATTTCGGGCCAAATTCGACCCCCTTGTAACTCAAAATCTATTTTATTTACGCATATCAAATTTCTAGTATCTGTTGAGACCCCCTCATTTATCTAAAATACAAAATTTCATTAATATACCTATTGTAGTTCTTGAGATATTGACGTCAGAAAATAGCTATTTTTACTATACACTCACTGACTGACTGATTCACTGACTCACTCATCAAAAACCTAGACCACTTCCAATGGTCGTATTGACTTGAAATTTGGCATGGAGGTAGGTCTTTAGGTCAAGGTAAAGGGAAAAATCTGAAAATGGCCAAGTGTGAGTCGGTTTCAAAATAATGAAGGAGTTTTATACCCGGTGTAAATTTATAGCCCTAAGGAACTAAAACGAACTAAATTTATCTATATTTATATAATATATCTTCGAATGGTACAAAGGTTTGTATTTAGTCAAAGTAGAGTAAAAATCTGAAAACGGCCAAGTGTGAATCACTTTCGAAAATAACGAATGTGTAACTTTGATCCACGAAAATAATATAAGATAACATGTCATATCAGTCAGTTGGTAAATCTAGTCCATTTAGTTAATCTAGTTCATTTCTTTGTAAGAAACATAGTGCATATTAAAAAATCTAAAAGTTAGTATAAATGAGACATTTCTTTAACTAACTTCATCATAAGAAAAAAATAAAATAAACAACCTTACAAAAATAAATGAAATCCCACCCAAAACAAAAATGTGAAAGACTGCCAAGTTCGATAATATGGGAATGCTTCGCCTATAAAAGAAGTGAGATCTGAATAAGTACCAAGTTCCATACACATACCTCAGTTAAAAATAGTTACTTTTTAATGATGTTACTTGGCAAGTTTTAATAGAAAATTAAATACTTGATTCATTGCGTTTAGTAGGTTTATAACAAGGTGTATGAAAACTTGCCTAGTAACATCATTAAAAAGTAACTATTTTTAACTGAGGTATGTGTATGGAACTTGGTACTTATTCAGATCTCACTTCTTTTATAGGCGAAGCATTCCCATATTATCGAACTTGGCAGTCTTTCACATTTTTGTTTTGGGTGGGATTTACCTATATAGTATAGGACAAATTAACAAACATGGGAACACCGCATACACATCCACTCCTCAAACCTCCAATTAAAAAACCGTTTAAAAACCTATTACTCTCAAAAATAAGTTACCAAATAAGTAAATAAACTGCCGATGCTTCTCAAGATCCGGTATATTTTCCGAGGCTCTTGGCTCCAAATCCTCGAAGGACTCAAGGGCTCTCAGCTCGGAGGCCCTTGAAAATTTTCTTACAATATTAGACCTCTTAGTCCTGTCAATATTTGGATTTTAAGCCTCCATTCCTCTAAGCTTCCGTATAATTATGTGCTTAATATAATTTGATGTAACTTAATGGTGGGTTCGTATTTAGATTATTTTCTGCCCATTTTTTTTGCTAAGTTTATGAAATGTTTTTGGAAATTACATTTTCATGTGGGAGTAATATTGAAGATGTAATTTCGTGGTGACATAAGACGGTGATTTAGATTAATGATTCACTAACTTCGCAATTAGATACTTCAATATTAAATGAAGTTATTTTCAATCTATGTAAAATGAAATTGATCTATTCTTGCAAAAGTGATAAATATCTTCTAACTTTATACATACTAAAATGATAAATACCTTAACACTTATTCTATAACGCTATCATTTTTAACCTTTTTCAATAAAAAAATGCTATTAGGTTTAAAATACTCGATGTTTTTTACATTCATTGCGTCTACCCCTTAACTGGGCGTTTAGTCGCTTTTATTTGTACATCGCGCGGTGAGATACCTGTATGTCTCTACAAAACACGAATATTTTGCGGAGTTCAGCATTTATTTTGAGTACTTGGTCTTTAGGCTTTACCCGCGTTCCGAGGTACCTACTTCTCAAACCTAGATGGAGATAGAAATCCTTTGTCCTTTCTCATGGTCTAAGCTACCTCCCCACCATTTTTCAGCCAAATCAGTTTAGTCACTCTTTAGTTATATGTTGTGTAACTAACATGGCTTTATTTTATTTAATAGATTTACTAGCGGATTTCCTGCGGTTTCACCAGCTTCCAGGGGGAATGTACCATGTCCGGACAAGATGTAACCAATATTAAAGGAGTCTTGCTTCCGAAAAGTAAAACAGTTTTTCAACTCCGTCCAGTAGGTTTGGAGCCTTTAGTGTAACAATAACAAAAGTTTTCCAGTTTTATTGTGCTTATAAGTATACATAAATAGATATATATAGACATACCTTTCTATTTCCACTTTAATGCCTCTATCGTTTATGACCTTTTATACGTACCGCAGAAGTTTATGACCACAATCTACAGGTTAATACCGCACTTTATGGGCCTAATAACGCGTAAGTATTTTCGTAAATAAAATCATTTACTGAAAGACACCTGGTGCCGGTAATATTTCGGTATTACTGGGTTCTTAATTAGTACTGTGTTTTTGGTAAGTTATTGTATCTTTGGAGTAGGTTATAATTTCGGTTAAGTAACTATCTAGATTTTTTGAAATTATACTCTAAGCTTTATCTACACAGAAGCTGTTGGTAAACCCTGTAATAAATAAATAAATTATTAATCGCTCTGATCTTGTTACAATTTTCTTTGGGGTTGGCGAAGCAATGTCTTTTTCCTCCATACTTTTCTGTCTGGCGTCATAATCGCGATGATTTTAAAACTATTTTAAATTCAAATAATCGTTCAGAATTCTACAAAAAAAAAAACTAAATACACAGAATGTAAGTTATTTATGTAGCTGTTGAATGTTTCATTATTAGAGTCAAGGTTTTCTTTCGTGTAAAATACCTTTAAAAGGATACCATAATTTACGTAACACCCACAAAATCACGTATAATATTAAATAGCACCAAAGTAAATAACTGCCATTGAATCGTGAATCTACGGTAACTATACCCCATAACTTGCACGCCTATCCTAACTTGATAACACCATTAAATTCCCATAAGAATAATGCTTGATGATTTATACTCCTATATTAGGCCAAGCGATGATAAGCTATATAGCGTTAGAAGATTATTTAAGTTTCCTTCATAATGACCTTTTATAGCAATAAATTATTCTGATTTATGTAATTGACTTTTGGAGTTGTGTAAATTAAATAAATAAATATGCGATTTCAATGTTACAGCGATATGATGCTTTGTTTTATACCTTAGTCTCTTTTTGCCTTACTACACAAGAAAGAGAGTTATATTTTCTACAAAAAGTTTAAAGATCTCCCTAGAGCTTTATAACGCGAATCTGCAATCTGAGAACTATATTGTTTTCTTTATGTTGTGTATGGTTAATTTCATATAAATAGAACTTGTTGTGCTGTTTCGTATAAATAAGACCTGCATTCAATTTGCATGATTGTATACAAGCCCAAAAGTCATTAATGTAAACACCATATAAAAGAACACCAAACCTTTTCTCTGTAACCACCAAGACACACAAATTACAATAAAACACAGAAAATCTCTTACAACCTTAAAAGAAACGTATAAAAAACGCGAAAGATACGCAGATTATGTCCCGGGACCGAGTTTCCCACACGTAATAATGTCACGAACAAATCAGATTGCATCGCCTTAGAACTTATTACTTCTGAGCATTCAGGCAATGTTTAATATCCTGGGGAATGACAGGACCGGATTAGGTTGGTAGCGGGGTGCAGCTATCTTTGAAAAATAAAGATTGGGTAGAGGTATTTATTAAGAGGTTCTCAGAGGATTAGCACTTCTATACGAAAAGTTTTTAGTATGTAATATAATTATGTGTGAATATTAATATACCTACTGCAATGGAAAGTATGTCATGCTAGGCGTTGGAGAATTGAAGATCATTACGAATAAGAATGTAAATCAGTACATAAGTAATAAGTAGATTATAGGGATAGTTAAACGCGTTAAATACTGAATTTCAGCTTTAACCTGAAAGTGAACTGCCCCGTATTCCAGTACCGAAGTCATTGTAACATTCCTTCAGGTATCTTTTTAATAAGATCCTATTGTATTCCTCTTTAGTATTCCAACGATTTTCAATATCCTAGAAAAGGTCAGGACCGCATCAGTTCGGTCAAGGGTGCATAAAATCTAGCATTGTGCTCTGATTTAGGATGCAATAAATAATTTTATTTTACTGTATTTCGTGTGTGCATTTTATGGTCTCTCAGTGTCTGAGATGATATAAAATATTTTATGAGGCTTCAGACTGTTATTGCTGTTTCATTGTTGCAATTATATGCTTGGGTTGTAAAAGTAGAAATGATTCCGTAATATGACTGTAGATCGGGAAACTATTAGGTTTTTTTTAGATTTTAGTATCTTATGTCATAAGATAAGAAATGAAAATAAGCTCGGAATGATTTAGATTACACATTTGTGTGTATGTTTTCGTTGTGAATTGCAGAATTTTAATTTTGTCTACCGAAAAATTACTGATACTATATTTTTTTTTTATGTCGAAGGGAGAATTTTTTTATGAGTTTTGTGAGAACTAATCCGTCACATGAAGGAATGAAAATTATTATAATCTCATCTCTTTCTAAAATTCGTTTCATAGTTTCAAAATAAGCAAACAGTAAATCTTCAGTGTCACCATAATACATTACTTTTTTCCCCCTGACGTACTAAATCCGGCCCTGTCGCATGCTAAGCGATGAGATAGTCCACTTTTTGCACCCAATTCTTAAAGTGACATTTGATAAATGGTACGTGAAGTACCCGTTGAGTTGTGCATCTTTTAAATTCTTTTTTAGTAAGCGAACGGACGCACTACAAACTTTTAGTCGGTCGATAGTTGACTTGATGTTGGGCAAAAAAATTATAAAAGAAAATTGAGAATTCAAGCAAAGTTTTCAGTCGGTCTGATATTGTTTTTAATTCTGCCATTTTTTTTTTGGTATGCCATTCTACGTGCTCTTCGCATGTTAAGAACATACAATCTGTAATACCATACTATTGTTAAAAAGAGTAACTATGGAATTTTTCCATAGGAAGCTACTTTTGGAATGGGCAACTAGAATCAAACTTAGTTATATTTTTGACTTTCATAGGTGCTTGTAAAAGCCTAAATTAAATAAATGATTTGACTTTGACCGGCCAAATACTTGATTCTGACCTTATTGTTATACGTACTACCATTTCAATTAAAATCAAACTGTCGGCCGACTAAAAAGTCTGCAGTATGTGGATACTCTCATGGTACTATGATTTATAGTAGGCAAGATTTATGGCATTTTCCTAGAGAGGGATTTGAATATTTTTCCTTTGTTTTGGCCAGTTAGAAAGTTTTAATAAAAAAGTGAGCATTGGGATTGTGATTGTCGTTGAAGTGATTTGAAAATATTAGTTTTTAATTTGCAGATATATTTTTCTCTTATAGCGATTGATTTAGAACTTGAAGATATCTTCACTGTACTCAATAAGTTCTGTGAGTCTCTAAATAATTTTATAGAACATTACAAATGATTTTACTTTATTACTTTACAAACAATTTTCCTATTAATAACCCTCTCTAGATATAAATGAACGCTCATAATTATTTCGCTTTTAATTATTGCAAGAAATTTCTATTGACAATAGAATTAATTTAATTATAAACTTAATTAATAAATAATAAGAGTTTAATGAATACAGCTTCATTGTTCAAAATCGTTTTAGTATTTCAAACGAATGCATTTTATTACGATTCGTGATAAATGCACTCAAACTTGTACTATAACGTCATGCATGCATTGGAGTTAAAATATTACTGGAAGTAATTTAATTTTATAGCTGCAGGCTTTCAGGTGCATTACATGAAATTATACTAGCGTGTTTCACGGAGTCACTTGCGTTGTTCAAGTTAGGATTACTTTTTTGGAGCAAATAGTAGGTATTTGTGTAGTAAGTAGTAGTAGTGGTAGCCTTGGCTGCAACCGGCATCTATGCTTTATAAAAATCCGTGTAGCAGTTTTGGAGTTAGTTTATCGTGAACAGGCAGACAAACCAACATGGCACTGTACTTTGTTTTAAAAATATGCTGCGATAATTAGCCTTTAAATGGATATAGAGAACAAAGCATATCATAGTTCAGGCAATTTTTTTTTGTTACGTTTCGACGCATACCTTATATTTTGGTGTAATTTCGTTTACTATGTTTTGACATTATAAACAGACAGTGTCACCTTTGTGTATATAAATAGATATGAAAATATGAAGTATAAAGGGTTTACTGACAGCAGCCTCAAGGGAAGACTAATTTAATGGGGTACAGTTTACATGGGTAGTTTTCATTAGCACATAATATAATAATTGTTATTATTGTTGAATTAAATGTAGATAGTTTAATAAGAAAGTTGTAAAAAATTATGACTGTAATCAACAAAGAAAAATTATCGATTTAGTAAATCTTAAAAGATGAATGAATTATTTAATTTCTATAGGACGTCCCTGTTGGTTTTAGGTACATCTACAATGAAAGATTTATTGCATCAAGACTTTAACTTAATTATTTGAACTTTTTACGTTAATAAGTTCGTTTAAAACAATAATACACTGCTCAGTAACCTATTATGCCAGTCAAAATCGAAAACCATGAACCACACAACCAAACTACACTAAAATTCATCACCTTCACACACCAAACTTACACACACACATGTGTACCTACGTCACGTTTTTAATCACATTACATCGCTAAACTAATAGGACAAACGCCTATATAAGTCAATTATAGGATTATCCGAAGCTACGGAAAGAATACTTGATCCTACTGAATCCGGGTGTACGAAAGAAAATCTTAGAACAAAGGAGTTTTGGATAATGGAAACGGCTTCTTTTAAAAGATTATTTAGCGGATTAAGATTGTCTTTGGAGTTGGTTAGCTGTCTCTATACTTCTTCCTGGTTGTTATTTTTTTTTGAGTTGTTGGTCGTGTATGTATGAATTTTTCTTTCCGTTGCATATGGCTTATATATTTTTTACATGGTCAACTATTGCAAGTATAAGTAGTAAATTATGCATCATTAAAGGAGATGTCATTTGATTGCTGATGTTTAATTTCTACAGATTCTACAATTGTTTGGTTATTGGAAAAATAAGTAGACCCTATTGCAATCAATTATCTAATAACACTTAAATTACATTTCAATACAGACAAACACCACGTACCTACTATTTGGAGACTTTTTTAAGACCTAGAGATTTCTATACATCGAACATTTCTTTATATTTTCATTCTTTCAATATTTATTCAATAAATTATACCTAATCAAGCACGTGTTTTCTTACAAAATATATCTAGGAAAAAACATCCATACAATTTCCTATCGTTATCGCCTAACTAAAAGAGGGTAGTTCTAACCGCCTCTACCGTAACTCGGCACGTAATGGCTAGACCTAGTAATTGGGTTACTAGGCGTCAGTAGTAAATAAAGCCTAAATATATTTTATCGATCGTATAATCACATTTACTAGAACCTGTTACATGTTAGGTACTAGGAATTTTGTAGTCTTCTTGTGGATGGTTTCTGAGTAGTATTGTGCACGATTCATTTGTTTTGAAATAGCCAATCCGTCTTCGACAATGGTGATGTTTAACGTTCATTTTTTCTCTGTATGAAATGAGGCCTGTGCTCTGTAGTGGGATAGTAAAAAAGGAAGATGATAATCATTACCTTGCATACATACCTAGCGTATTTGTTGACCGAGTTAAGATAAGATAAAACATCTTTGTTTAAGATTCGCTAACACTTCTAAGTACACATTAAATAATGTAAGACAAATATAGCTTTTTTTATAGAATCCGTAATTTAATCTCAGATACTAACAGATCAATTTGAGCAATGTTTTAAGTGCATTTATCTGGGAAGCCTTTAGGCTACTATTTTCCATGTTGCTGGGGATGCGAGTGAAACCGCTGGCGAAAGCTAGTATTATCGTTGTAGGTTTTATCGATATAGGTTTTATTGAAACTACAATATCGATACAGGTGTATTGAATCTCTCTTCTGAACAAAACATTTCTAAATTATCACGATGACCTACCTTTCCCTTCACGTGAACAATTTTACCATTTCAATTGCTTTGTATGGTCCAAGTTGTCAGAACAAGCGGTCTTTTACTATTCTTAAGCAGCGGCACGGAATTTGGCCCAAACAAACACAAGTAGATATCAGCCCAGATAGCTGTTGTAAATTCTAATTTCATATGACATATTGTCAGTCCTTTCGTATTTGTTAATTAAAATACAGAAAAATGTGTGTCTGTTTAACTTTTATAACACTAGAAGCAGATTCCGTTGTTAGAACACAAAGCAGAAAGTTAAGTTTAAATTCAGATAGAAATTACTGAAGTACCAAGCAAGATCCAAAAAAAATTTATGATTATGATCGTTTTTTGTTTCTCTTTTTTCACAATTTGATCTGAAAATGACCCTTACTGCAGCTCAAGTTGCTCAAGTAGTGTTGCTAAGACGTCAAGGGCGTACGCAGTGGAAGATGGTTGAAACTTTAAGTGCACCGCGTATAAGTGAAAGATATGCATAGAAAATGCATGACCAGACTGGACTTTACACAAGAAGACCAGAAAGTGGGGTGTAAGGTGTTCATCGGCGCACGACGACCGATTTATCGTACGTGCAATAATGAAAAATCGGTTTCTCACTGCGTTAGAGATACGCCAGCCTTTGCAAACAGCAAGAGAAGTCAACGTCCGTAAGTGCACAATAAGAAGAAGGATGGAGGAACGGGATCTGCGTGCTTGAACACCAACTCGAGGCCCGGAACTCATCCCGCACCATCGCGTAGCCAGACTTAGGTTTGCAAGAGAACATGCAAATTGGACGCATGACTAATGGAGTAAAATTTTATGGACCGATGAATGCAGAGCCATCCAAGGAGCTCCAGACGGCCGTGAACGTGGATGGGGAAAGCGCGGAGAATGGTTTCTTCCCACCACTACCAAGCAAACAGTCGGTTTTCATGGTGGGTCCATCTTGGTCTGTCGAGGCAGAAGTTCAGAAGCCCGTACTGAATTATTGGTTGTCGAAAGTCGTCTGACAACAGTGCGGTATATTGAAGATATCCTTCAAAATCATGTTTTACCCTGTCAGGGATTCATAGGAAGTGAATAATTTCATATAATGCAGGACCATGCTCGACCTTACACAGCTCTTTGAGAAACCGATTACTTGTTCGAGGTCGGTATTCAAAAATTGGACTGGCCTGACAGAAACCCAGCCATGAATCCTGTAGAACATGTCTGGAACATGGTTAAAAGACAGGTCCGAGCAAGTCGTAACCCACCACGGACTTTCAGTGAACTGAAAACCGCGCTGGTAGCTGCCTGGGAGGAGACCTCCCAGGTGGAGATAAAAACACGATCCAGACCATGCCAGATCGTATGCAAGCATTCATCAGATCAAGAGGAAGAAACATCCATTATTAAAATTCGATAACTTTCTGTTTTGTTAAAAATTTTGAATTTAAAAGTTTATGGTGATTATTGCGGTAAAGGACTCTGTTTTCTAACTCAATTAAACTTAATGAAAATCCTCATAATTCTGTTGTCTGTTAGTCATTTTCTATTGGAAAATGAGTAAATTAAACAATTTTAAAATAAAAATTCTGATTTTTCATTTAAATAATGGTTATAAGGCCAAAATGTGCTTGGGCCAGATTCCGTGCCGCTGAGTGTATTAGTTGAAATTTCTTTTTTGACATTTTATACAGAACGAAGAAAGGTGTTACATTATTGACAGCACTTTCACATTAGTGGATTTTACCGCACGTTCTTTTTATCGTGCGACTTTTTCCGAGCGAACAAAAACCAGTCGTGTGGTTTCACATCACATCACGTGTGATCGTTTGAAACGGTTTTGTCAACTATACGATCGGTTTTTTGTGACAGTACAATTCACCGTTCTTTCTTTCTTAATAAACAATTTGTACCTAACGTTCTAAGTAAAAACTTAATGATTGTTTGTTGCCATACTTGTTAAGGCGGTATGTTAATATCAAAAATTGCCCAGTAGATGTAACTTAAAATGTAATTATTGAAGATTTTATACTTTTAAATTTAATTAAGGTTTTTCCAGTTGTAAATGTGTTTTTCGGCCTAGTTTCCAATGCTTACTAATGAGGCCGCTGAATTAGGGTATAATTTTGCCTTTTAAATGGCCCGTAAAACTTGAGTGACGTTAACGACCGAATTGGATTACGTTGACTCCGCTTTTTAGCGTTTCACAGCGATAAAGATTTTTAATGTTTTTTACAAATCCAGGATTTTGTCTTCGGTGTTAAAAAATAATTTTATTTGATGTAACAAAACTCGCTGAGTTTAACATTATTAAGCATCTAGACAACGTTTTAAAAGCTGTCTTAAAGGCGCCGAAACTAATGAACCTTTCAATTTCTTCCACTGTTGGAAAGCTACACTATCCTCGAATGATATTCTTCTAATATTATAAACTTCCTCTTTTATTCAAAGACTACCTAATGGATTTTAATGAAACTGTAGCAGCACCCAATAAATAATAATCGTAGGCTGTATTTTACCTCGGTGTGGGAATTAGTGTTCTTTTAACTGGCTAATAATTTTCTTTCAACTTGCACCACACAAAAGTTCAAGCTCCCCATATGTTAGGACATTATTGAAGGTACGTACAGTCGGTAACAAATGTTCTTAACATGCTTACGTTCCACCCGTGATGTTTACGAGTGTTATTGTTTTCGCTTACGTATATGTATGTCCATTTGTCATTGAAATATATTTTCATATGTTTGGACAAATGGAGATGGTTTTAATATTGGAGGGAGTAACTGCGGATTGCTATAACGTACATACTTTATATCCATTGAGGTAGGTACGATTAGAAAATGAAAATATAGAGCTGTATCAAAATTCAAAGTGTTTCAATATAAAAGACTGCACCGGTAGAAAATAGAAATACTTTTGCGTTACCATTTACATTACTTACTATTATTACAAAAAGGATGATAACCTATCAAAATTCAAGACCTAGCAAATGGAACTAGTTTTTGTTTTTTGTACATAACAGTTTCAGTATCATAAAATTTTACGCTTCTTTTTGATAGAAAGACAGACGTTTTTATTTGAGAGAGTCGCGATAAACTTCTCTACAAAATACACCTATTTTTTAAATTATCCCTTATAACCCTATCTCTCGGGCTATTTTAAATATATGTATAGTTTATAATACTATAGTTTGTGTTTGTTTGTAACCCAAAAACTCAAAAGCTATTGAACCGATTTAAAAATTCTTTAACTGTTAGAAATCTACTCGCTTTCCGAGTAACATAATTATTATATATTTATATTATATTATACCTATATGCTATATTTACAACATATTAAACCGCGGAAAAATGGCACTGTATCACACACAGCAATAACATTTCTACTTTAACTGCTGCCATCTTGTACCAAGATGTTGTCATAGCAACCGCTCATTATGACATCAAACAGACCAGCCATAACCCATAACATGTGTCTAATATCATTTATGACAAGCTTTAGCTCGTAAATATCGCAGTTAATACTAAATTGAGTTTATATACTTGTATTTTATGGTGTAGCCTTAATCAGGGGAGATTAGAGGGATTCTCATTAGTGGGGTGTTGATTAAATATCTCGTTTAGTGGTGTTGGTTTACCATAGTTTTGTAAAAGTTCGGGTTGTCCGGGTTACTATAGGGTGTGAGAGATACCGCGGTAGTTCGTAGGTTAACGAAATAGGGTAGGTATTTACTCAGCTGTGTTTGATTTTGTGTAGTATTTATCAAAATATTAACACGAAACCCCTGCAATCTGCGAGTACAAATAAATGTTAATGCGCTATTAATGTCATTATTTAGACAAACTTTGTATCTAACACATATCTTTTATAATATAACATGATTTTGAACTTATTTAAATCAAATATTTGACATTCCACCTTATCAGTTATAACAGTATTTCCAAATGATCTAGCAAACATTTACGCATTTAACATTATTTCCAAATTATCTAGCAAACAATTCTCGCAATGTTCTTTTATATAGGTATGTTTTGTATATACTATTTTATTTTTTTGTATGTTTTGTATATAGTATTTTTATTTAGTAGAAAAGTAGTTTAAGTTTGTAGATATAGTGTAGATACATATTCAAGTTTGTAATTACTGAAAATAACTACGTTTTCGCAAAGGTATAACATTATTTCCAAATTACCAAGCGAACATTTTCGTACCTTTTAGTAAACAGGGCCATCAGTCAGACATAGTAATTCATGTATCATTTAGATTTATTTGCTCAGGCTAGGTGTTACCTTGCGATTGTCAGATGACTTACAAGTGAGGTAAAGTCGACTGAGTGAAATAGGTTAGCCATTTCTAAGGTAGCTAGGTATGTAATAGGTATATTTTTAGCTTTGTTACTGTATTTTATTTTAAGGTACATTTATGTTCAAGAAAATTTTTGGGATCACTCAGCGATAAAACTTTGTTTTTTGAAAAAAGCATCTAGGTAGGGGAAAAAAATCCGTGCAATGCTGCCAGCCTTATGGATATGATCCGCGCTGACATTTCAGATGAGTTCTTTGTTGCTCAGTTTTTATATTATTTTGCCCAAATTATTGACTACCCTCTTTGTGAATGTTGGCCACGATTGTAAAAATTGGATTGAATTAGTGAGTGTGCGTTTTATTTTTTTAAAATCTTGGAAACCAATAATAAGTACTTAATCATCATTCAAATAAATAGGAAAATAACTGATTTCCATTTAGTCGTAAACTTTCAAAAATATAGGTAACTATCGTCTTCAGCCTTGATCCGTTCATATCAACACAAAATGGCCCTCGTTCACACTAACAGACCACAGATCTTACACCCTGATACTCACTAGTTACCACTGTTACCACCCACAACTTAGGTGTACAAACTGGAATATTCCACCGACCTTGAAGCATATTATTTCCAGCAAAACTTAAAGACTTGACTTTGACCCACTGAGGAAGAAAAGATGAGCGGAGATGTCATAATGCAGGTCAGGCGTCTTCTTCGGTTTCTTCACGCCTCGGCAAACGTAGTGTAGGACGTCCTCAGGCACGGTGGAGTGATGACTTGCGCAAGACGGCTGGCAGGAGCTGGATGCGAGAAGCCGAAAATTGATCTCAGTGGCGTGCACTTGGAGAGGCCTATGTCCAGCAGTGGACTGCGATAGGCTGATGATGATGATGAGGCGTCTTCTTCTGTCTACTCACATACGTACGGAGGGCATGACTAAAACTATCAGTTACGAGTGAACTAACGAGGCGTTCGGGTTCTTTGAGACATCTGTCAATGATTTTTAGTATCACAAAAAATGATCACGTCCAATGAGAGCAAAGACAGTAACGTTCCTTGTCCCCCGCACACCCGTATTTTGGCGCGCTAATTTTTTAAGAGATTCTCCGTTATGGCACCTCCGCTAGTCTTTTGTTTTCCATGCTTGCACCTATGACGTAGCTTCGGCCGATTACCAGCGAACCGCACATACATACATATATTTACATATGTATAGTACTTGTTAAATTGAAGGACAGTTCTAAACTTGGAACATAGGCGATGGGCCGACAACAAAATCGATAAGGCTATGCAGACAGCCGTAAATTCATAGGAAATTTAATATATTAGGTAATTTAGATGTTGATAATCGATTATTTATTGTTTGTAAGCTTTAACGATGATTGATTGGTTAATATGGGACGGTCATTTATAAATGGGGAGTCTTGATTAAGAAAATGGCCTTTCTTAATTAAGTAATAAAGTAACTTAAAGAGACGCCTATGTGGTTTGGGCGTGTAAGTAAATAGTTTTGGAAAACAAGTAGTTATTTAGAAAGTTTTTCATATTTAATATTTCCCTTACATAATGATTGGGCTTAAGTAAAAATATAACAATGTTTTTGTACCTATTTAAGGCACTCCTTATTAAGAACTCTTCAGCAGGACAGGTAAATAAGTAATTGTATAGAATAACTATAACAAATTCTTTACACGCAGCTTTATTTTGACATCCTATAATGATTCTTAAAACAAAAGCAATAAGGCTCAAAATCCTCAAACATCAAGGATGTTACTGTTAAAACAAGCTTATACCTAGCAATCAGGCACGTTCGTTATTCGAAGATCACGTGCAATTCTAAATTGCGAGTATTTGAGCTCATCGCGGGAATAAAACAGTGAGATCTTGTTTATTATAGATTTTTGCCACGAAATTGTGTACCTTCTTACTTTTTATTTCCTGGCCACGTTTATTGGGTAACTCTAGAGGTAGGCTAGTGGAATGAAACAAGGTAACTTGTCCGTCTTTAGGATAACCTCAAAATGATAGACACGTATTTTCTTACCTACCTTTATATTTTTCTCACAAATAAATAACAGCAAAAATACAACACGTTTTGTGTTAAGTAGGTGAGATGTCGCAAGACCCCACTTCAGATTTTTTTAAAGCTCCTATTTCCAATATTTGCTCATCTGCGGGACTAATACATTTTTTTTAACTTAGGCAAAGCTAGAATTATAAATACAAACCATTCAATTTCAGTTTACTATCAAATGTTTTTGACGTGTTTTCTTTTGTTTTATTATAATGAAAAACAATATTCCTTGATCTTTGAACACAGGAATGATTAATTACTGTGTTTTTTATTTATATTTAGTCGAAATATTTTTAGTATTTTTCAAAAGATCTTGTAATGAAAAGGCTGGTCTTTATGGAAGTTCTAATTAAACATTTTTGAGATGTAGCCTGTTTTTGATACAATTGATTATATTACATGTACAGCCTTTTTTTATCGTCCTACTGCTGGGCACAGGCCTCCTCTCACAAGGAGAAGAATTGAGCATTAATCAATTATTGATTATATTGGTTGAGAATAATATCTTGAATGAATAAGATAAAGTAGTTAACATAAATTAAGACAGTTATTTTTTAAGTTAGACTTACTAATTAGTTTACTGATTGTAACCAAATATGTTTTTGCTTGTTACAGAAAATTCATACCTCTGCATATAATAGAAGAAGATAGCTACGAGAAAGACGTTCTGTTTTACGTTAACCTCGGCGACCCAGAGTTACTTGGGGGTAAGTAGTATTTTACTAACACATTAGTTTATTATATTCGACATTGAGTGTACCTAAATGATGGCTTCAAGAATCTTATAGGTATTTATTGTATAAATAATACGTAATAATGATTGAGGTACGTTTTGAATGCCAACTGCCGACAGCAACTATCGACTGCATTCAATCGGCCGCAGCTGCTCTACTGGTTTGTATGTACATATTTACATGAAACGGTCGGCAGTTGCAGTCTGTAGCTAGCATTCAAAACGAACCTTTACGAAGGAGCTTAGAATCCAAAAAAAAAACAACCGAACTAAATTTTCTACATTCCTACATATAGTTTTGTTTCGATTTGAACTTATGTACAAAGCTTGTAGATATTTACCTACTACTATATTATTAGGATGTGAATAAAATTACTATCCAGATATAATTTTTACATAAATAGATGCATCATATTTTTCAAAATTTTATCATTTTTTCATAACTATATTCAATTCAAAAATTTGAATTGCAAAATTTGAAACCGCGGTATTGGCCTGTCATTTTGGTTTGCGATAAAACAATAGAAGTTCATTATTTAGAGAACCAATGAAAATATTGGAACGATGACAATTTTAATGCTCTTGCATTGTCATAAAAAACAGACGGGGATTTTGATTGTCAAATATGATTTCATTTTATGAAAGCTGACTGTGTAAATAATCTGAGGCTATGTTTTGAAATGTGAATAAAAAAAATTATACTGAAAAATCGGTGTTCAATTTTTGAATTTTATTCGGCTGTTTTTGCAACTTTTTACCTATAGTTTTGTATTGAAATCAAAACCTAAGCGGATTTAAAAATATCTAACTTTGAAAAGCCAGTAAGTCTTACCTAGGGGTACCTATTCGATTGCCTGGGTAGGTAACTGGCTTGAGGAGATCAGATATGCAGTCGCTCCTTGTAAGACACTGGTACTCAGCTGCATTCGGTTAGACCGGAATCCGACCTCAGCATAGTTGGGAAAAGGCTAGGCTGATAATTATGTAAATTATTTACATGAAATGAACAAATAAAATGAAACAATTTATTACAAAATGCGCGTGATATTTTGTATGAAAATTAAATTGTTAAGCATAATCCAATTTTACAGGCCAAATCGCAAACATTCGATTATTTAATGCATAAATTATTGGCGCACAATTACATTATCTATAAATTAGTACTTTTATTAGATCAGCATGAAATTCAGTATCAATTGGTAGCATGCCTAAACCTAGTTTAGCTTTTGATTAAATTAATTTAATTTTGTGTAATATTTCCACTACTGGATATAGTAGAATTAGTTGGAATATAATATATAATAGGCATTTTAAATAATAATTAATAGTTAGTTGATTCTGTAGGAATAATATAACATTTAGGGCTAGATTTTCAAGTACCAGATAACTTTTATTTGAGGAATATATTTGACTTATGTATAGAAAATATGTCAAACAGACATATTTATTCCTCAGATAGAAGTTAACTGAGGATTGAAAAATCAGCCCTTAATATTTTTTTTATTAAATTTGGTCATGTTTCAACGTTTTTGTCAATAAAGCAAAACAAGTTTGAAATATGACTGAAAAAACACACAGCAAATGGCAATTTGGAAATAAAATGTCAATATACTTGAAGCCATTGAATTTGGGTCAGTAAAACATTGAAATGCTTTTACAATTATGACGTTTCATTGTAAATACTGAGTCAGGTTTTCTTTGAGCTGTATTTACTTGAATAAACAAAACTTATGGAAATAAATGTTTGTATTGGAAACATAAATGAAACAAAATTTAAGACAGCTATCTAAAAAAATATAAGGAAAATTAGAGACGATATCGCATCGGCTAAAGCCTGGCAATGGCCATTACACTAAAGTAAACCTACTTCAGATAAAGCCTGAGAACTTTGTTGGTAGGTAACGAGTCTGATAGTTATGGGAAAGTGTTATTAAAAAAAGTTATATTAATTTATATTTTTTTATTAATCCCGGAAGATATAGGTATATAATATATTTTTAATTATGTATATATATAATTTTTAAAGATGTTTATTTAATAAATTTTACTGACCCAAACTAATTACCCCCAACTACATTTACTGTGTGTTTACAAAAACCTTAGACACCATTACCCATGGCTTGTGATGTGTGCATGACATTATCCTAAATCTGCAGAGGTGTTCGAAACATTCCTCCCAGACGCCTCGGGCTCCGTCTCTGTACAGTTTTCTCCCGGTAAGTGATAGCGAAGCAATTTGTTTAATGGACGCAATGTATGCTGTTTTCTAAGCAATTTTTTTGCTAAAAGATATGTGGGAGGACGGAGGGAGCCATTGATTTTAGGGTTTTGAAAGAAATGAAGACTGAATCTAAGAATATCGTTTTAGAAATGTGATCTTGTGAGAAACTATGCTCAGTTTAAAAAACGCTTTTAGAAAAGGTCTAATATATGTATTTTGAAATATTTTCTTTGATTTCACATAAGGTAAAAATAAATCTTATTTGTTAAGTACCTATAATTTTGTAGGTATATTGTACCTCATTTAGTCCAGGTTTCGCACCTAGAAAAACATTATTTTGTGCATTTATCAATTTTTCACTAAGAACACAAATCAACTATTTTAAATCCCTGCATCAGACTCCAAGGCCCAAGGCTTATTATTTTAGAAAAACTGTCCATAAGATAATAAGAAAAATAAAACTAAATAGGTCGTTCCTAATAAACAGCAACGTTGCGTCCATTACAGCAGTTTGCCACCCAGAATGGATTGACGTGATAGCCACTTAGCCACTTAGCTGGCCGCTAACATTATTAGCTTGCTGTACTCGTCCGACCTACATTATAGCGAACACCTTCCAATCTTATAAGATATCGATTACATGAAGAAGCAATTTTGGGTCAAATACATTACTTAATATTTTTTGTTGGTAATGGATAAATACAAAAAGTACTGGACTGATTAAAAAAAATATGTCATCAACTACATTCTTTTCGATTCACATAGGCTATATTTTATTACGGGTCACGCAGTAGTTCCCGCGGGATGTGGGTGAAACCGTGGGGAAACGGTTAGTGTAATCTATATATATAAAAATGAAACCCGCTTTCCGTTGTCACGACATAACATGAAAACGGCTTGACCGATTTGGCTGAAAATTAGAGGGGAGGTAACTTAGACCCGGGAGAAGGTTTTAGGATTTTTTCACCATCCGGCTAAGGGACGCGGGTGAAACATCGGGCGAAAGCTAGTATAAAATAAATCTTGTACATTATAATAATTGATTGGATGTAATTATTCTTAACAATACAGTTGACGTTATTTTACCTTTATTAATGATACTTAATAAAAGCAATTATTTTTAATTTGGTGATACAGCCATTATATCCATGACACGGGTGCTTTATCTACGTTATTCTGTTGATAAAATGAATCGTTTCACAAAATAATGAGATTTTTGTATCTAGCTACTGAGGAAGAAAAGATGAGCGGAGATGCCATAATGAAGGTAGGTCAGGCGCCTTTATGTAGGTCAAGCAACGTGCGGTAGGCGGGATCAGTTATTCGAAATAACGTGGCGTTCGGGTTTCTTGTTGAACAAAACCAAATTGTTAAAGATTGGTCTTGATTGATTTGTGATTTGTTTTTAAAATAAACGAGCGAGTTTTAAGATGGCGTATGTGGGCAGGGCTATTTTCTTAAAGGAGTTTGCGTTATGACATCTACGCTAGTCATTTTGTTCTCCATGTATGTGACCCAAAAATACTGCTCGCAAGTGTACGAAGCTTAATGATCCGAAATATCAGTTTGTGATCTTTCCAAGTCGACTCTTTTAGATATGGCATTCAGAAAATGTGTTTCTGAATACGCAGAAATATGGTTGGAAAGACGCAATGTTATGTTATATAAATGTCAGTTTTATGAGCAAAGGATGGTACATTTCATAATATGACGTCATTGTATGGGTAGTAAGATCAAGTCTAACCAAGGGGTATTGGGTTGCCCGGGTAACTGGGTCTGGAGGAGGTCAGATAGGCAGTCGCTTGTAAAGTACTGGTACTGAGCTGAATCCGGTTTGACTGGAAGCCGACCTGAACATAGTTGGGAAAAGGCGCGGAGGATGATGTAAGACGTTGTAATAATTTAACTTTGATGTTCAATTATTTATTTGTTAAGTAAGTAGATTGGAAGGTGTTCAAGGTAAGTTTGTGCGTTTGCTTGTAAATATTTTTAGATGCATTTTCAATAATCACTTTTATGTTTGCAATACACGCAGCATGCAGCTTAATCTTTGTGTTGTTTATGCATTTAGTTCTATGTGTAATTTAAGTACGTTCGTGTGTGGTCTGGGTATTAAGTATTCCAATATCGGCATAAATAAAAAGTATTTTGGTCCACTTTCAGCACGTAAATAACGAGAAATGTTTGTGCCGAAATCGGTATACTTCAGGTTTATTTACATTTGCTTGCAATTTACTCAGAATTCAATGAAAGTCAAAAAGATTGAAAATGTATCTATTGCTAGTTTATTTTAATTAATCTGACTTTTCCCTTGTGAAAATAATTGGTAGCAAATGTAAATTTTCTTTTTTTATATGCCAGTCTGTTTATTATGATTGTGCTCTTTTTTGAAGGTACTCAAATGACTTCTATTTTTTGTGAACTTGTGTTATAAGCGAATGTTTCTTTGTCACATATAAAAAGGCAATATAGGGAAGGTTAATGTAACCGGTTGGATTTTTGGTTTTAAATAATATGCCATTAAAATTTTATACATTTTATTTTACCCGTAGGTGTAATTTTTCTTCACAACTGTTATTCAGATTCATGTAAGAAAAAATATTCAATGATTACAGAAATAACGCATTTACGCATACAAATTATGGCACACCCACTTTCGCGAAAAAAACATCTACGTATTATGCATAATTGTATGTTATTGCTGGGTCAAGACGAAATCGCTTTGTGAGTTTTAGAAACTTTGACAAAGCAACCCGAAATTGGTGATTGAGACACCCGTGGATCGGAGAGCATGTAAATGTCGGTCATGCGCCTGATCTCTCTCCGGTCGTCTCGGATTGCCGTCCCATCGGGCTATGAAAGTGAAGGAATAGTGAGTGCACCTGTGTCTGCGCAAATGCTTGTGCACATAGTACACTGCATAAGTACTGCGTAGCTGGCTGATGAGAATAGCCGATTGTCAGCCACGACAGTACGCCATTATTAATTGCATATCCCATAGGTATATACCACAGAACAGTAAAACAAGAACTATAAAACAAAACAAAACTCGCAATTCATCACGACTGCGATCAGCCAATAATATTTGACGACCAATATCGACACTGATGTCGCTTACAAAGTGTTAATCCAGCCATTTCGAACAATGCCTAGGTATTGGATGAAACCACAGATTAATGAAGCTTCGAGTATGAAATTGGCCCTTTTCAAATTGAGTGTAGTAGTTTGTCAAAGGATTTAATTACGTAGGTACGACTATGTGAATTTTGGGTAAAGAGTGATCGTAATATGCTACACCTATGTTTGGTTTGAAGTTGTTAATGTAGTACGGGATTTTGGTGGATAGATTATAACACTAATTTGTAAAGTTGGTGATTGGTCACTTGATTCTACGCTGGTTTAAACGAAGTTGAAAACAATGCAGTGCATATTATAAAGCTTATTGTTTATTAAATTAAAGAATTCCAAAAATACTAGAAATTGTTTCTGTTGGTTATTCTTTAACACGTTGTAAATTATTTTTTTTAATATCCTAAAGCTTGTTCAGTAAAACAAAGATTTATTTTATTAAGAGAACAATGTTCTAACTAAAGAGCTATTATTACCTTAATGAAAAAGCAATCGACACATTTACTCACCATTCTTTTTGTATTTTTTTAACAGAGAAAAAGCCTTAAAAGTCTGATTGATCTCTCTTATCTAAAGCCCTCTATATACCTCTTATATGCAACCTTCTTTCTTCACTATAATAGTGACAGGTCCTTCACAAAACACAAGGAAATCACGCCTCACTGACCAAAAGATTTTTGTAAAGAAAATCAAACAAAGCCTTGGGCTAACTTGATTTATTTGATCTTTGGAGACCTTTCATGGAGGTGACAAATACGAGGTTATGTGAGATAGAAAAGTTAAGATCGCTGTTCAAACGAGAAAAGATGGGTAGCTGTAGTGTATTATGAAGGTAGGATATATTATAGAAAGTAGATTTTTCAACGCTATTCTTTTTCTACGGGCTGGGGAACTGAGATCTTCACTCGTAGCTATCTCTATAACTTTCTGATGACGCCAAGGCTTGCCATTGTAACTAAATATTTGGACTGGAATAGACGAACGACCAGATGCCTTCTACTATTTTATTTATCGTACTTATATATTTAATTTTATTTTCCACATACGTGCATTCTTACTAAATACTTAGGCATCGAAATACTCAGACTTTTACCCTATGTAGATAAACGAGATTCTACGTGATCTTAAAACAAACTAGCGAAAATATATGCTAATATTATTTTTGTATTTCCCTGCCCATTCCTACGGGAAAACTTTTGCGGTGTTCTACAAAACTGTGTGTAAATCGTTTATTATTTCTTGACCAAAACGAGGAAAAATCGCGTGAAAAAGGTTAAGGTTTCCGCATTCGCTGCACGGAATACCATCAATCTATCAAAAGTTAGTGGATTGGTTTTTCTATCTCTTTCGTTTAATTTAGATCGGTATCGCGGCAATGTATTATGGGTTAACTGGTTTAGTAGTCTCAAGAGCGTGGTTAGTATTTGTTGTGGTAAGTGCATAGGAAAAGGTCGTCGTGGTTTAGTGGTAAAAGAACCAGCCTCTCAAGTATGAAAGTGTTTGATTCTATTGAATGCAAATTTTCCAAGTTTTTATTCACTTTCCAAGGATATCTTAGATGCTAATATCTGTGTTCAGAGAGCTTATTAAGCTGTAGGTCTCGGCTGTCATTGAACATCTTAGCAGTGGTTACGGTAGAAGCCAGTGAGTCCAAAAGTCTAACCAAGGGTTGCCCATTGTATTCCCCAACTTTTATATTAATACATTTTTTACATGTATATTTCAAAGGCAAATTGTTGACATATTACAGTTCCAATTTTAAATCTTTTTATCCGTTCAAATCCCAAAAACCTTGACCACATTTTCGTCGTACGGCACGGGAGCTCATAAAAACTTAAACTTCAAGGTCCACTCATTAAAGTAGAAGGTTGGATCCCAATAACCCAGAAATCTGAGGGTCGAAACATTATGCTGATCTTGTAAGGAACCCACGTAGTCGCCCCGTCTACTGAATATTTTATAACGGAACCCTAAATTGTGACGTGAGGTTTTTTTGGAATGTATTTTTGGTACCTAATATTTTTTGGAGTTTGAATGCTGTGGTTTTAAATACTGATGCAAGATTTAAATTTTTGAATACGTAAGATAATCTTATATCTATTTAGTAAGTTTTTATTTACTAGGTACTTTTAAAATATAATGTTGTTCAATATCGAAAATATTTAAAACAGATATTAATATTACGGGTCTTATATCATCTTATTCAGATTTTTTTTTGTAAAGAATAATAGTTCGATTTTATTTAGGACTAGCCGTTTTCCCGCGGTTTCACCCGCGTCCCGTGGGAGCTACTGCCCGCACCGGGATAAAATATAGCCTATATTACTCGCAGATAATATAGCTTTCTAATGGTGAAAGAATATTTAAAATCGGTCCAGTCGTTTTTGAGTTTATCCATTGCAACCAAACAAACAAAGTTTTAATCTTTATAATATTAGTATACATTATAGACTATTATAGTGATAAACATAAGCAAGTATATGAAATTCAAAAAATTCCTAGAATTTAAAATATGGAAAGAAAGTTTCCACAAAATTAAAGCTAAATCTTCCACCAACTGCTACATTAGACATGAAATAAGTACAAAAGTACTAACTAAATAGTACCCTACTTTGCTCAAAGGCACTTCTAGTACTAAGTACTGTGAAACCAGAGCTTTGAAACTTACCCTAGAATTAGTTTAATAGCTGAACTTGCTACTTTTGAAATAAAACATGTTATTATTTCAACACTTCGTGGAATTAACACTTTTCTGTTGAACTGTAGTTTTGTAACTTGTAAAGTATGACGGTGTTACTTTTGCCTATTTTTTTTAGTTTTTTTTTTTGTGGAATTGTGTGGTTTTACCATATTGCTGGAGAAGGGTACTGTTTCATAAGTTTTTAATGATTTTTTCATTTTTTTAAGGAATACTGTTATTTTTAATATTGAAACAATACAAATGGAAAAGAATATATTCGAAAACATATGCAACTGCGTAGTAGTCTGTAATGCACCAATATGTTATTTACTAGCTTCCTCCCGTGGTTCTATCAACGTTCCGTGGAAACTACTCCACACACCTGGATAAAAAGTAGCCTCCATGTTATTCTGATAGGTATATGCCTTTATTCCTGCCTTTATCAAAATCCATTCCGTAGTTTCGTCTGACGCGCTTTCATTTACTCACTTAACCTTAACTCTACAGTTAAAATAAACGGTATACTCTTCTAAGTTAAACCGCAACAAAAATACAAGATTCAAAACACGTGTAATCCTTACTTTAGTCGACATTAAAACACATTTATTCAGCACATTTGGCGTCCGCAAGAAAATAAAGAAAGTCACGTATTTGTTATGCAAACCGTCACCTTTGAATTATTTAGCGAAACATTTTATTTGAGACGTTCAAGAAATTATTACAGTTCCGTATCTTTGAGTTTATTTACTTTACTTTTATTTGTTTATTTAGGTAGTATTTTTCATGATAATTATCGAGGAAATGGCGGAATACTCAAACGAGCGAAATAAGCTTATGCAAATAATTATATCTTTCATCTTTTTTTTGGCGATTCAGTTTCTTTTTACAGACTTTAATTTTTATTGATTTGTCAGTTTAATAATAGCAGTATAAGATAAATCAATTGATTGCCTCGTCTTTATTATTTAATTTTTTTCTATTAGTTTGTGGTCAAATACGAACACAATTTGAAGTTTTGGATACCTACCAGTTGAAGTCATTTTGGTCCTTATAATGGAAAATGTTTTCTAGCTCTTTAGTTTATCTATAAGACGTAGACTATAGGTACCTACTATTAGAAAAACTATAGTTAGTATAGTGATAGTTTAGTAATTGGTTTACCTTACAAATTATATACAGTAGTGGATATAATCAATCAGATTTATTAATATTCTAATCCCAAAGGTTAAATGCTAAAAAAACTTTAATCCGAATAAAAGGCCACACCACTTTAGTTTATAAGACAAAAGATCTAAAGCTACATTCACGCTACATTGTACAGTGAATGCAATTTAGAAGGACCAAGAAATAATTGTATATTTTCTTTAATTTTATATTTAAAACAGTTGAAGAATAGTTAAATATTATGCAGCCTAGAGTATAACTTAAAATGCATGCCTGTGATTATGTCTCAAACTTAGCAGCATGCTATTTAGACTGCAATATATAATGTTTTTAGAAGTAGAGAAAAAAAGGTAATTTTATGTTTTAATGTAATTCTGTTAACATACCATATTTAAGTAATGTGGGCTTTATTTACCATTGAAACTAGACCGTCTGTTACTATTTTTTTCTAATACCATAATTAGTATCTTGTACCCATATAAAATATAGGTACCTAGTCTATATTGCACAAGATCTTGCTAAACAGCACCCAACTCTTATTTACACTAGTGGTAGCAACACATTTTTTTAATAAATAGAGAAAAAAGCTCTTGATTGTCAAGAACACCTCTCTGCATATGATAATACCGCTGTGAAGTTGGCATCAGACAAAATGTATATCAAAAAAACACTTGCGCAAGTTATGTTGCTGACTTCAGAGCAAATAGTTGACACGAACTTTTATTCTATGTTAAAAGGGCACAATTGCACCTTAATCTAATTAGATTATCACTTAAATCCTATTTATATGACTATATCTAAACTAATCTTCTACACACTTCTACCACTAACCACTTCTACTTCTTGATATTTATTTTATATTCTTCTTTCTTCTTCTCCTTTCTGCTTTCTGTCGTCGGAACTGTATCTATGTGTGCACAAGTAAGATTTGTTGGTTTGTTACCTTTTTTATGCAACCGATTTACTTCTGTAGAATACAGATACATAATTCTTGCCGCCATATTTTTTCTATAGGTTTGTTAAGAGAATCTATTTTTATATTAGGGATGGAATATGTATTTTTTGAAAATAATAAAAAAAAACATGGAGGGTATAGCATTAAAGAAGTATCAAATCCAAGAGAAGTATAAAGAAAACAACTAGGTATATGACAAAATATTAGCCGGTATTGTGTATCTGTCTTCTATGGGTTATTACTGAATGGGTCACATTAGAGCTTATTATAAATCTATTAGATTGGCTTTCAGCTTGTAGTACTTTTATCTAATTTATAAGCATTAAAAAGGGATTAATGTATTAAAATTTATAAATTCCACCCAGTCATATCTACAACCACGATATCTAAACCACGTAATATTTAGATCTTAGTCCTCAGTCGATCTAAGTCAACTTCAAATGGCGAGTTTCTGGTTTTATCAAAATTTCTAAAACTCGCAAAACGCAAAAAGGCGAGAAAGGAGTTTAGTTGGTCTTATTCCAATTTCATAGTCATTACATGTATGAGCCTGTTATACTGAGTTATTTTACTACTCATGTTATTAATTTACGCCAGTTTAATGTTGCCTCACAAACGGTTTGAGATTACGATATGATGATTACGATTGTGCAGTAGGTACAATAATTGTAGTAGACTTAAAGTATCTACCGATACTTACAGTCAGTTAGTCCGGTTAAATAGTTATATGCCACTTTTTCCTATCACTTCAAAAAAAAGTACCACCAAATGCATAAAAACAGACCCAACCCAAAAAAACGAGCACTTTACACCATCGAAATAATTCACGATCGATTCCCGAATCGGTAATCGGTATCAAAAAGTCCCGATCGTACAAACCACGTTAATCGTTGGAGCCGCGCAAATACGTCGCGCCACGGACCGTGAAATTGGTGAATCGGTAAAACGGGATACGTGTTAATCTAACTTGTAACCTAGATTAATAAGTTCAGTATTGATAGGTTCTGTTAAAATAGTTCGTATTTTTTTTTGGTTCGGGTTTTCACTCTTAGACTTTTCTGGGCGAGTTTGTACCCAATTCTTTGAGGGACAATAGCGTGACACATTGCGAAATCATCATTAAGCATTTTATCGTATCAAAGAGAATTAAGCATTTATCACCATGCGGGTTGGTGATTTCACACTTTAGGCATAAGTAGTCCGAGTTTTCTCAAAATGTTTGCCTTCAAAAGGGATTGGTGTCCAAGATATACTTAAAAAATTCGCCTTTGTACTTTCCTGACCCGGAATTTAAGAGGTATTTTTAGCTCTTCTTCTTTTACTTCAAAACTTCTTAGATTACTGAATTACCATACATTATACGATTTTGATGGACCTTACAAAATTCATCAAGTAATTCATACAGTAAATTGGGTTAGCTACAGCCAAAATTTTCGCAAATTGAACAAGTAATCTCAAACGAACTTCCCCAATTCGTTACAAGCGACACAAACCTTCTGTCAAAATTTCCCAGACGAAGCAACGTGTGCAATTAAAATAATTTAATTGCTGAATTTCGTAATCAAAATAAATTACATTGCCATTGGATCATCAAAGAGTTTGATTACATAAAATTCAAATTTAATTGCATTCGTTTACATTTTATCTGAGGAGGGTACATAAAGTGTTACGACTGGCAGACGTGACTGAGTTTTTAACTTTATTATTATGTTGTACTTGCTTGTTATCCTTCAAGGTTTGGGGGATTCTTTGAGCAATTTTGGGGAACATTTTACTTTATAGCGGGTTAAAAATGGATCCAGATAATTAAATATATTATCCGTAAAGGTACCTACACGAAAGCATTTTAAATAAAAGTTCAGTGAGTTGATTCATCATTATCTGATCATTTGATTTCCAAAAAGATTTGCGCTGTACCTGCAATGTCTGTCAGATTATTCCACCACCTCGTTTTTGGCTGCCCAAAGCAGTGTTTACCTACAGGTACATCTACAGACCAGATACATCTGGTCTTTTGTCAATTTTTTCGCTCTATTAACAATTAGTTGATTAACTATGTCTAATTTATTTGTACGACGACGTACGAAATCTCGTTATGTTAGTAAGTTACTTAATGATTCTCAGTAGACGCTTAGCCATAATTGAGGCTTGTTATAGTTTAAAAAAATCCAAAAACACAGTTTCAATTATTTTAGTGATCTTAAAAATGTAAGTTTTTTATTCCAAACTTTAATGACACAATCTCCTCCCTACAAATAAAACGACATGGTTTACGCCAAAAACATTTTTCAGGCTGAAAATGAAAAAAAGGTAGGAGTATAGCCTGCCGTTGAGATTTATCTACGCACAGTCAGCACATTTCATGTGCTCGTTTACTTTTTGTTCAAAACAGGGTATGTTCTAACGGGCAATCCCATATTCTATCTATGTTTATGCATATACAACATGTAACGTAATTTACGCACACCCTCAAACACCCCAATTAGAATATTATGTTATAATCATAATAAATACACTGAATTTTTAATTTAACATGTATGCATGCATTGGTATTTACTAAATTAGTTATACTAATTCTTGGAGAACTTTTTGGTCATACTACTACGCACGCAAATATCGCGCCGCGCGCCGCTCGACTCGACACAACATGACGAAACTACGGAAAAAGCTGACAATACACGAAGTCTTATTACTTTGAGTTACAGTCTATTTGAATTTGTTTTCACTGTACAGGGTTAATATGACAATAATTTCCGTAGTTTTAATTATTTTTGGGATGAAAAATTACCTATATTAAAAATCATATAAATCGATTCAGTAAACGATTCTGAACAAACTAATTTCAGGGTGTGCGTTAATTAAGTTACATGTTGTATGTATCTATCTCATCAAGTACTCAATGACTACATGTTTAAAAAACCGTATAACTAATATTCAATTTGTTTATAACAATACAAATTGCAATGCCTCAGGTAACGTTCAGGCAAAGTTCTAAAAACATACCTGGTTAAAGATACCCAACATTTTATACCTAGGTACAAAAATTTAAGCAAAACCAGGTTATACTTGAAAGAAAATAATGCTTATTATTAGGCGTAATTTGTCTGTAAAACAATAGGACGGTTGTAATTCTATGATCTAATATAAATATGAACGAAATAAATTTTTTTCACAGAAAACAGATATTGTGAAACCCTGTTAAAATCACATTTTTTTTTCTTAGCCTGTATTGTCCCACCGCTGGGCCTTCGAATTTTGCCTCCACACCTCTCGATCTTTTAACTCCCACCAATCAGGGTTGTAGGTATCCAGGTCATCCCGCCATCTCTTCCGGGGCCTACCCCGCCTGCAATGGCGATCATAACAAGAAATCACCATAAATCTTTGAATTATCATGCAAAATGTGACGATTTCAGTAACACCATGGAAAACAAGAGACGGTCATAAATAAGTGCTACACTTAATTTTAATTTGTCAAATTGAGCGCGGCAGGCACTTGTTTTAATGAGCTCCAAATAATATATTTTGGAAGTACTGACATTATCATAATGGAAATTCATAGTGTAAGTAGAAACGGTTTAATAATTTATTAATACTAGGTACTACATACATACATACATAATATATTAATCAAGCTTGTGTTACTGGAAATGCTTTTTGTGCAATAAAAACTTGTTCCATTAAGAGACAGTTTTTCCCATTTGAAAGACAATTATAATAATTAAACTCTAGAAAAAAGTGTGTTAGCAAAAGCACAATAGGTATACTTAGGATACAAAGAAATGTAAACAAAACGAAAATACTCAGAAAAATGTAATGATATACAAAATATAGAGAGAGAAAGAGAGAAACAGAGATGTCATTACAAATTAAGATTTTCAATATCTATTTTTTACCTATTCGAAGACTAAAGTTAATAATTGCTTAACATAGCTCAAAATAATCCGCTTTCTCAGGCTACTGAAAACGAAGCTCCTATATATCTCTCTATTTACAATAAATAACCCCTAAATAAAATACACTAGTATTCCAAACTGATATAAGTACTCATCTACTCACTATTCTCAACGTTACTCTGTGAAGCACTGGAATACGAAATCAGGTATCAGTCCTTCTACTTAGATAATCGAACTAACTGGACACGCCATCGACCTGTCTTTCCCTCTGCCAAAGAGCGAGCGCCACTCATAATCATTTATCAAGTTTATTCTTGTATTTGTCAATTTTCTCGTGAGTATAGTTGACTAGGTCAAACATAAATTACTTTGATGGACTTTCATTTATGATTTTAATGTAAAAAATGTTTTTATTTTATTATTTACAGTGGCGAATTTTTGTCGCGCATTACAATACCTACCTAGCGGGTGGGCGGCTAAAGAAAACTGAACAAAAAATCTACTAAGTGTGAAAGCCTTTTAATTTTGTTGCGTTACCTAGCCCCGTGTCAATTGGCACTAATTGGCAAACTTTCGCATGGACACTCTTGCAATGGCGGTTCCAGTTGTTAAATGCTCTTAGTCCTTCCAACTATGTTTGACATATTAAATTCAACCCCCGTAAGTTATATTTTCGGGTAAAAATACGTTTTTTATTTCGATTTCGCGTTTCTGATGTGAATTGATTATTCTGTTTATTGGTTTCGTAGAAAGAATAAATAAAACATTGAGTTTGGTCAAGAAAGTCGAAAGTAGGTCACGGTTTTGTATTTCGCTTTGTAACATTGTAACCTGATTATGTAGGTGGGGAGGTGATATAGCAAAAATGTTAAATACATGAAAGGAGATGGCCAAATTTTCATAGAAAAAAAACCCAGAATCGACAGCAATGAAATGGTTACCAATAGGTTCTTTATGATAGACCTTTGATGGTGCCAAAAAATCCAGACTGAAATCCATGGGGTATAGGAGCTATTTCATATTATCGCAAAAATAGGTTATGTTGAATATATGTTGATTTTAAAGATTATTAACATCAAGGGACATAAAAAAGCAAGTAAACTAACATTATACAAGCCACTAGTAATAACTCCATAGTTTCAGAGTTGGCCTGGTGATTAAAAGGTCTTGTATTTAACCACTCCAGATACGATTAAGCACCGACCTTACCTACTTGGAGAGGTTTCGCAGTTACATGCAACCTTCACAACTGGCTATGAAATGTTTTTGGAGAAATTGTCTTTGAAAATCGGGCCATGTGACATTGTCAAATATAACAAATGACTTAGCAATGCAAAACGGTCCAATCACGAGTCTGCATTCAACTTCTAACGAACATCAAACAGTAAAAGTAAACTTTTTTGTGAACTAAAATCTTGATCGAAAAAACGTTATAAAAAGAGAACCCCATGGTTTTTAGATGATTTGAAATACTTTTTAAAATCCACAAATTATACTGAATCCAATCATACATATGAAGTTCCTGTCGACTCTGGGTGTTTTTTTGGCCATCTCCTTTACGGGTGATATTATCTACTAATATTACAAACGCGAAACTACTACTTACTGTTTATGGATGTTTCTTTAAAAAAGTTTTCACGCAAAAAATACTGGATGGATTTTGAAGAGACTTAGCAGTGTCATAGCTTATATACCAAAACAGCGTGATGGTTACTTTTTATTCCAGTGCTGTAGATAGGTAATTCCTTCGGGATGCGGGTGAAACCGTTGGCGTACCCAAGTAAATGTAGTTAAGGAATCAAGGCGACGCTAGTAGGAAGTTATTATTTCATTCCAAGTATTTTTGCAATTAACTAATGAGTACAGTATTTCAGTAGTTTATAAATAAGCAAGTGAACTCACGTTTATGTAAAGACCAAAAACATAACGCTATTTGTATATGTCACCGTAAGATTACAAACATCGTTAGATTACAATCTATCTCGAGAGATTGTAAACTGTCGAATTATTGTGAACTGTAACATCTGATTGCAATTTAACGCATTATTTTTCGCTATATTATAATCTATCGATGAGAAATTGTCAAATTGTCAACTGTCCGAAAGCTCTCCCTGATTGGTCAGTCTTTTTGTAAGATCGACCAATCACGACCAGCCGTTCTGTTACCATGGAGTTCCCGTAGAGTTAGGAATGAATTTGTGTTTGAAGACAAACTACCTAATTGTTTTGTTTTTTTTTTTTATAAAAGTTTCCAAAAAATTTTCCAATTTCATTAAAATAAAACTACTTTTACGGATTTTATCGCGGTCGGTTTTAAACGTCGGGATTAAATAATAATATAACCGCGATAAAATCCGTAAAAGTAGTTTTATTTAAATGTCTAATATTCTCGTAAGTGTCAGAAATCAATGTTTCGAATTTCAATTTGTGTTTGAAGAATAAATATTTCGTTACAATTTGTTCTCTCCATATGTCAGGAATATTAATTACATACTCGTACTAAATAATAAATCCTTGAAGAATTTTTGAAGAGCATTTATTTTATTTAACTGACACCTCTATTTCATTCCTAACTCTACGGGAACTCCATGGGAACAGAACGGATTATTGGTCGATCTTACAAAAAGACTGACCAATCAGGGAGAGCCTT
This sequence comes from Helicoverpa zea x Helicoverpa armigera, assembly GCA_033682625.1. NCBI lineage: Eukaryota > Metazoa > Arthropoda > Insecta > Lepidoptera > Noctuidae > Helicoverpa > Helicoverpa zea x Helicoverpa armigera. Next base: position 1,666,500 of record JAWIIS010000050.1, read on the forward strand.
CGGACAGTTGACAATTTGACAATTTCTCATCGATAGATTATAATATAGCGAAAAATAATACGTTAAATTGCAATCAGATGTTACGGTTCACAATAATTCGACAGTTTCCAATCTCTCGAGATAGATTGTAATCTAACGATGTTTGTAATCTTACGGTGACATATACACCGTAGCACAAAAAATATTATAAGTTTTTCTCCCACCAAAAGTTCAAGAAAAGTTTTTTGCCTTTTTTAATTTAACTTAGACTTTTATAGGTAAACTGAACTCGTTGTGGGGAAAACTTTCAAGGCTTTTACTTTACAGGTTTAACTATATTAAAAGGTCAAAACATGATCCGTTTAAAATATCTCGAAGGAGACAAAAAAATAGTTTACTTTCACAGCATGCTATTAAACCAAAAAACAATGCATTAGACCTACATAATGTTAGGTCTCGTCAAATATCTTTGCAGCTCAGAAATTGGATACAGTAGAATGTGATATGCAAAATAAAGATATGATAATAAATAAAAATATTTACTGTTCAAACGTTGTTAATAGGCTAGTTTCCTAAAAAATAATAATTAGTCCGTCTTGTAGATTGTCCAAAATTAAGCGATACGTATTTTTTCTTTTTTAAATTGGATCAGAACTTGTTAAGATATAGCGTGTTAAAGTTGAGTGTGACGTCACAAGTTGCTACAATTTTCAGGACACTGTGACGTAAAAGGCCCCCACTCCTAATTTTTGAAGCGTATTATCTTTGTCATTTTATGTTTAATTAAAAAAAGAAAAAATACGTATCCAATATTTTTTGATTATCTAAAAAGCGGACTAAATATTATTTCATTATTTCGACCCTGGACACTACCCTATTACAAATTATTATATACACTGTTTCGTAAACTGTGTAAGCCTGTGCCAAGTCAAAGTACATTAATTATTTGTTGTTTACGTAAATTTCTACTTTCATCTTATTTATTACGTTTTTATAATAAACTTCACAACTTCACATGCTCAGTTGCATTTGTAACCACCAAAACACTGTAATGTATACGAAAATACAATGTATCCGTTTTATCTCGGGTATCTTCATGAAAACTGTCCAGAATTTGAAATCCAGTCATGTATCGCTTGCACGGTTTGTTTAGGTATGCGGAAGACATGGCTGAAGCTAGTAACTTACTTATACTGGCTTGTGAAGGCAACAAAACTTGGAACAAATGTTAAAAATTGTAGGTAGTAGGTAGGTAGTTAAAGGTTTAAAGGATAAAGGTTTAAACAGTTTAGAACTCCAGTGTGTATACTTGAACCTAAGCTATAAATATAACTACACTATTATCTAAATAAATATAGGCTTTCGGAGAGCTTTTAGAACTTTCTAATGTAAAATAAAGATTCTGGAGATTAAACAAACTTATCTTTATCGTATGGTTTTAATATTTTCTAACAGTTGATAGTCAAATGATAATTTTTATACATATCTAGGTAATCACTAAAAGAAATATAGAGTGGAATTGATTAAATACAGCCCGAGAATAGATACTCGTTACTTATTCTGTTACAACTAAAATTATTACATTTGACGTCATTATTAACACGTTCAAACAAAAACATATTTAATGAAATTAAACAGCAATATGGTCGATCAAGGTCACTAAAACCATTCGTTTAATCAAAGAAAATATCTAACAATTTGTCATTATTGATGGTGGATTTACGTAGTATTTATGGTTTTTGTTAGTCTTTTCTACAATGAAAACTGAGTAAGACCTTTTACGATCACAAAATAGTATAGTTAAAAACACAATTATATTAAATTACTGCGTTGTAAGTATATGCTAACAAAAAGGGAATTATATGTTCGAAAAAACTCCAAAGATCCAATTGGTTACAAGAAAACCAGAAACTTGCAAAAAATATGCTAGACTTATCCAAAACACACTGTGTTATACAAGCTAGGAATAATTTTATTAGATAACGCATTCCAGGATGCAGGTAAGATTATAGTAAAATATAACGCTCAAAATTAGGCTAGAGATAAATTACAACAAATCCATCTTCATTCGTAAACCATTTGATAAAATTTTGAAATAAAACCAATACCCATTTTTTCCCATTTCTTCACCCCTAATTTTCTATTTTGATCACAGATGATGACAACCCCGTGGCTACTGTGAATGAAGCTAATCATCTGGCAACACTGCCGGAGGAAGAGGCAGTAGTCGCCATGATGGGGTTGCCAAGAGCTGGGGAGATCACCAGAGCTCAGCTCAGGATTAAAGAAAGCAAGGAGTTTAAAGTAAGTGATTTGCTTGAAGATTTAGATGGTGTTATATCGTATTAAAGATTATTGTAGCCAATAATTTTGCCAGTCCTGTTGTATTTATTTAATTACTCTTAAGACAGATTTTTTGATAATAATTGGATGCCGTTAAATAGATGATCATGACGATGAAATAGGTGACATGTTTGTTTCTTGATAAATTCTATTCATAGCCAATCGTTTCAATCTTGATGGGCATTGGGCTCCATCGAAAAAAATGTAAGCCAGTTGATGAGCCTTTATAAAATATGTGTACAAGCAATAATACTTGTGATTTCTTTAAAACTGAGTCTCACGACACACTTCAATTTGTTTTCATCAATTGTGTTACCAAGTAACTCGTAGCTATCTAGTTTTCAATGACTACAACAATTTTCTCTTTTGTTTCAGAATACAGTAGACAAACTAGTACAAAGAGCAAACGCATCAATTATAATAGGCACGTCTTCGTGGAAGGAACAGTTTTCGGAAGCGTTGACTGCTAGCTCTGGTATGTTTAGATACAGTATAACCTCAACCTGCGCAGAAGTGATTTATTAGCAAAGAACCAATCCCGAGTGACGGCTATGACGCGATGCGCTGCGGGCCAATCACCGCTTTACCCCGCGCCTCACTTCATACCACAAAAGGGACAAAATAAATCACTTTTGCGCAGGTGAAGGTCAGCGGTCAAGATTCGTGCCGATGATTATACAAGCAACGGCGAGAATAACCACCGTGGCCGAAAATTAGAATAGTCGAATAAATCGGGGAATATTTACATTATCATTGAACTCATGCCTGTTACCTATTGTATGTATAGCTGGTAATGTAATTGCTAAGAGTATAACTACTTACAACGCTTTATGTTATCAAAGAAGACGTCAGAATAATTGAATTATGCTTATATATGAGGTACTGGAAAAGTTAATGTTTGATTTAAACTTTACACACGTGAATACATAAATTACATTAGTTGGAAAACTTTGAGTCAAGAGTAAGAGATTATTATACATATTTAAAATTCAGTAAAGAAGTTAAGTTAGATCTACCACGTTTTGCTGTTATTCATGACGTTAATACATCAGCTCATTTTCGAATTAACCAAATTGCTTATTTGGTTTTAATGCCAGTAAGCTTAGGGTTTCCATAATTACCCAAGTATACTTTCAAGTATCTTAGACACCAAGGATTGAGTAAAGGTGATATAAAATATTTTTAGGAATCCCGCGCTTTAAAGCCTGAAATCGCCATCCTAACGCTCATTCCTTCTTTGCCCTGCACTGGGACGGTAAAAAGTCTGATGATAATGACACTTTTCTATATGTTTCTTTGCTTCATTAAGGTATCAGTAACCTAAAGATGGGTAATATTTGTAGGTTCTGATGACCCTGACGAGCCACCCTCGTGCTTCGACTACGTGCTGCACGTCGTCACCTTATTCTGGAAGATTGTGTTCGCCTTGATACCTCCAACGGGTAAGTCTTTTGGATCAAATTATATGAGAAGATTTAGCAGGAGTAGATACACAATAAGATTTTGAAAATACCGATTTTTTTTATGGTCAAAACTATGATTGCTGAAGTTAGTTTGAGTAGTTGTTATTTAAATCTATGCAAAAATTCAGCACCTTAGAAAATACATTCAACCAAAATGTGTATGCCAGTGTTGTACACATCTAGGGTCTACATTTGCTGAACCATGTGACTGTCAAAGACAAAAAACTGGTTCTGTACACCATACACCTGTAATTTTTCTTCCCCAAATTATAAACAAATGACAGTCTCACAAACTATCTTCTTCCCAACAGACATAGGCGGTGGCTACGTCTGCTTCGTAGTATCAATCGTTTGCATCGGCCTGGTGACAGCCGTCATAGGCGACGTGGCTTCTCACTTCGGCTGCACCCTTGGCATCAAGGACTCGGTCACAGCCATCGTGTTTGTCGCGTTGGGGACCAGCATACCTGGTGAGTTCTACCTTATGTAGAAGGATATAAGGTTTATTTTTGTGCAGCAGTAATTGAGGTGCTTATAACGTTCTTAAATTTTGGTGGGGTCTTTTAAGTCCGGTGTCAAAGCAGGATTTTGTCATCTCCCAACTATGTTGGAATCGACTTACAGTCTAACTGGCTGCAGCTAAGTACCAGTGTTCTACAAGGAGCGACTGCTTATCTGACCTCCTCAGCCCAGTTACCCGGGCAACCGCGCACCCCTTGGTAATACTGATTGTCAGACTTACCGGCTTCTAGTAAACGTAACAACTGCAAAAATATTCAATGACACAAATACATACCTGGTGAATTCTCCTTATGTAGAAGAACATAGAGTCTTTTTTTTCGCAAAGCCTCATGTGAGGTGCTCATGACGTTTTTAAATTTCGCCAGGGTTTTTTTAAGTCCTGTGTCAAAGGAGGATGTTGTTATTAAAGGTGCACTAACTAATTAGAAAATAAAAGTTGTATATAAAATGAAGGAGAGAAAAATAATAATTTTACGGTGGTGCGAAAGTTTTATTCTGAGCGACTTTGTTCACGGTTTTTAATTAAGTTTTAAAGCAAAAAAGTTTTATGAGTCTCCAGTTTTTTACTCGATGGTCTAAAGAAGTCTATTATATCATACATTTTGTAGTTTTCTTTTATAATGTAGAAAAATAAATATGTATCACTTTGTTCATAAACTAAAAACTATTCCAACATGAAAATGCTCCATACAACATTGTCCGATATTTAAAGCAAACATAATTTGCTAGATCCGCTTCCATACAATGTTTTCATGTTATCTACGAAAGGTAGCTTCGAGCTATACTTGTGTTCTTAGCTAACAAACCGCTTACGATGGCTCCACAAGTCTTCACTCCAATATTGGATCCAACAATGTTTGCCAAACTATTAGAACGTTGGGACTTTCGCCAACATTGGCCGTTCTATGACAAATTTCGTGGGGAAGCTTAAGGCGAGATTTCACCATTCATATTTTCATGTGTATTAGTGTGAAAAATGTTTCTTCTGGTCTACTCGCTCTAGAAAACTGTAACAAATTGCATAAAAACATTTCTAAAAAGTCCGTTAAATTACGACCTACGTGGATGAAAACATCCTAGTAGTGGACTTACGCGTAGGGACATTTTATTCGTGCACAATTTTGGTGGAACCTGAAAGTTTGCGTTTGCTCCACACGTTGTAGCAAATGTTGGCCCCAACAGCCTTTGGACGAAACTGCTTTGAAAAGAGTTTGTCGGAAAATCTTTGAGATTTTTATAAGCTGCTCTTTGAAGATTTCTACGTGTTTTCGCTTTGTTTGGTTTGAATGTTTCTTTTCTACAGAGACTTACGTTTCACGTGGTCTAATGGAAAAGTTAATTTATTTAAAACCGTATTTTGATAAGTACTTACAATTGCTTTCTTAAGAAATATTCTTTGGAATAAAATGGAGTTATATCTAGTGATAGAATTAATAAGAAATATCGCTTTGTCTAGAAGCAAATTATGTTGAAAAGGTTTCTGATTAAACAAAGGACTTGTTTATTGGGGAGTGATAAATATTTATGAAAGATGAGAATAATTGGCTCTCAAAATGTACTCACAGATAGACAAACAAAATATGTTTTATTATAAGCTTTACGATTTGTTTATTTAATATCCAGATTGAATGATCCTTGGGAATGATAATAAGTCAATTTTTGCATTATAATACTTCGTTCATAATTTAATTGAAACCTTTGAATAACCGTTAGTATGTTTTAGAAGACAAACAGTCATATCATCATTTGCCTAGCCTCTTAACAACTATGTTAGGATCGGCTTCCAGTTTAACGGGGTGCAGTTGAGTACCAGTACGCCAAGAACGTTTATAGAAAACATCACATCATATGCAATCAAAAACTCATACATCTCCATAAAACAGTAATTAATCTTATACAAAGAGAGATAAAATATAATCCTGACTATGACATAATAACAGGAGTAGGTACTCTGCAAGAATTTTGGCATCGTAGCCAGAATTCTCTAGAACAATCCTAGCGACATTATGAAGTACTAACATTATTTATGAGGTAATATAAGTAATTATGGTTTCATCTTGTGGTAGTCCTTGGTAGTCCATTTTCATTAATTCTTGGATATATGCCCATTATTCGAAGAAACTTGTCAGTGAATGATACGATAATGGAGAAATAAAATCTGTACAAGTAAAAAGGTATCGTGTGTTTGCAACATTGTATTCTCTGAATCTACAGAACCAAATTTTTTAATTCATTTACTAATAGAGATACGTTATTGATGAAGGCCATAGGGTAAATTATATTCGGTAAATTTAGAATAAAACTAAGGATTTAAGATTTTAGTGTAGTTGAGAAAATCGTAATAGTGTGGTTAGATAGTGCATGAAAGTTTATAGCGTTATCACGGAAAAAGGATTTAGCTGAAACTCGAACACACGTAAATAGGACACCACTATGAATACATGACATTTCTGATCTCCATAATATTACCTTATATACGATTTAAAGCCTCAACCGCAACAAACGACATTTTCTAGAAAAGACGGCCAGAAAAATTATCAAAGTGGACGAAGATATTGGCTCAAATTTAGTCATCCAAATAGAAAATGCAATTTTTATGTTTCGTATTATTTGCACCATAGAAAGCTGCATCCCATATCATCTTCTCCCGAATCTTCTCCCAACTATGTTTGGTTTGTACCAGTGTTTTACAAGGAGCAACTGAGTATCTGACCTCTTCAACCCAGTTACCGGGGCAACCCAATACCCCATGGTAAGACGGATGACAGACTTGGTTAGACTGAAAGCTGATCCCATATAGCTAATATTATTCTTCTAATTTCGTATTTTTTCTTCCTAGATACTTTCGCGAGTAAAGTAGCGGCCTGTCAAGATAAGTACGCGGATGCTTCAGTGGGCAATGTCACGGGGTCCAATGCTGTGAATGTGTTCCTAGGCATCGGGGTCGCTTGGACCCTGGCTGCTATCGTGCACTGGAGTAAAGGCGAGAGATTCTATATCGATCCTGGGAAGTAAGTATGAAGAATCAAAGGAACCATTGGTCACGTTATAAAAATATAATCCTCTTTCTGGCTCAGTTGATTGAAAATTAACTTGTAAAGCTTTTGTATCATAATTAGCACCAACTTTTGCAGGAGTTTAGTGCCAACAAGGGATACATATGATTTATTTCTTTTTTTAACTAAATGAGGACAAAAGCCTCCTCCTTTGGAGCCATTGGTAATGGTTAATGAAAATTAAATGTAAATAATTTTGTCCAATTTGAAAACAGTACCACCGAATACACCGAAATTTTTATCATTTTCTTCATCTTTAATCTTCACGAATCTAATCCTCATCTTCTCCAACAGCCTCGCCTTCAGCGTGACGATGTACTGCTCCGAAGCCTGCCTAGCCGTCTTAGTCCTCGTCCTCCGAAGACGGAAAAGCATCGGAGGGGAGCTCGGAGGCCCCAAGACTATCAAGATCCTCACCTCTATGTTCTTCTTCTCACTCTGGCTCATTTACCTCACCATGTCCAGCTTAGAAGCCTATGACGTCATCCAAGGCTTTTAAATGTCCAAATTCTGGTAAAATTCTTGGATTAACTACTGAAACTTTGGCCTGTTTCTTACGACCAGTTTGAGTTGGTGTATAAGAATTTGCTGTAGAAAGGTCGTAAGCGACATGGTAAGGTTTGCAATAGTCTAAATATGTACCGTTGTTAGCGTTTTCAGATGGCTGTTTTAGCAGCTGATGAATGGGTTTGATTCAATACAACGAAACCTTTTTTAGAACAAAACTACAGATTTTATTAGTAAGAAATTCTTCAGAATATTATAATTAATATTCTTTTTATTTTCTGGTATTAAAAACTTGCAATCAGCTGCATCTGAATTCGCTCCATGATCTTTGTGCTCAAATGACTTTAGACGTCTATCTTCCTTCTAGAACGATCTACTTCGATAATCTTGTAAAACACAGATAATAAACATTATAAAGTAGCCTTTGAGGCTGTGGTATATAGTAAATATATGGATAGATTTATCAGAGGAACGATTCTATGCATCATTATAGAGGTAATTTTGCTAGAAATTTGGATATTATGTGAGTATACGCCTGCATTGACCAGGCTTGCGTTTTAAAGTTAAACCACGTTAAACTATGCAATATGATTTTATTTTGCAAATATGGGTAAAAAAATATTTTCTTGTTTTGTATTCATTTTTTTAGCACAGATTTTAATAGGCATTCATTACCTGGTATCTGTAATGTACTGCAACTTTTGCGATAACGCGCTTAACATAAATAATAATCTGTTTTTATATAGATCTGAAACTTTTATGAATACAACGAATTTCCACACTTTTACTGAAATAATACAAACGTATTTGTAAAGAATATATAAAAAGAGTATTTTACATGCAAAACGCTTTCTTTGTCAATGCATGCGTGAAAAAGTTCACGTTAGGGGATTTTCCATGTAATTAAAATGTCAGACATCACCCGATTCTAATTAACGTAGTTAATTTGAAAGGTGATGACGTTTTAATAAAGTGAGCCAAGATTTTGTATACACGGGTTTATTTAGACATGCGATTAACTATATTAGACATTTGACGTTAGAGGTGTTACCTATTCGATTATAAATATCGATATATCGAGTATTCGATTATTCGATCATAACTTTTATTTGTGTCGTAAAAAAATCGTTTTGCTAACGAATGAAAGCCAATTTTTATTATGTAAATATTATATGTTAGTCATAGAGTTACTTTTGTGTGTATTTAGTGTGTTGCCGCTAGAAATCGTTTCGTTACTGTAAATATTTGCAAATACCCAAATTATAGTGATGTTCAGTTTAATCGCCGTGTGTTTGACATTGCTGTGATTAAAATAGTGTTGTGCCTATTCAAAATTATCGATAAAAGTTTGCGGTTTTGCTGCATCGCAACCACAAAACTAATATCGATAATGGTTGCCTTTTCAACATTCGTTTGAACGATTCACGTTATTTAGTAACTTTAATAAAGAACAGTAGTTAAAGTTAACGGTACACGTGCAATAGTGGTAATAAGTAGTTTAATTTATATTTCCAAATACATTAACTATGAAATGGAAATTATAATTTGAATAACTTCTTACATCCGCGGCTTCACACGTTTGACTTGTGATTTCGAAATGGTTATCATGAACTTTTGAATAAAATGTTTTTTATCGTCCCACTGCTGGACACAGGCCTCCTCTCACACAGAGAAGGATTGAGCGTTAATCACCACGCTTGCTCAATGCGGGTTGGTGAATATCTTTAATTGTAATAATCAAAATAATACAGCAAAATACGTAATTATAACTTTTCTAAAACAAAAGGAAGATAATAATTAGGTGCCCAAGCTTAATATTGTCGATAAAGCGCCCGAGTCATTCTGAAGATCGCTTTAAAAAGAGATTTAAAACTCCCATCTAAGTTCACGTTCCATAAAAGTTAGCTCGCTAGTTTTCTTACGTGACTCCATTCGGGTATAACACAAAGAAACTAGGTACTCTTTTCTTATTAAACGTACTTAGGTAGGTTATAAATATCCTTTCGAATCGGTTATACATTTTTAATATCTACATGTTAATTGAACATATAGAATATATATTTACCTATTCAATTTTAACTTAGCATTATTTTCTTATAAATAAAGAAATTGCAACTATGAATGAAAAAACTTATCCTCATCGCTATCAGCGAGGAACGAGCCCAAAAGGTTAGTAAAGTACCATCTAAATATAATATTATGTATTGAAATTACTATTGATAGGTACTAAATATAGAATCAAAACAACCTCAGCCTTGGTTTCATAAAATTAATATTATTCGACCCAATTACCAATTAGTCGATAAAACAATTCCATTTTCAAACATAAACTTATCGATAAAGCAAACCGCAGAGTTTTGTCCAATAAATTCAACGAATCATATTTATGCTAAATGCTTTTATCAATATTGATTGTTTCCATGGAGAATAGAATGACTAGCGGAGGTGCCATAACGGAAAATCTCCTTAGAAAGTAGAGCGTCAAAATGCGCGTGTGCGGGGGACGAGGAACGTTACTGTCTTCGCCCTTATACGACTTCTTTGGACCCGACCATTTTTTGTAATACCAAAATTCGTTGCCTCGTCTCAAAAAACCCGAAGGCCTCGTTAGTTCACTCGTAACTGATCGTTTTGGTCATGCCCACCGTACTGGCCCTAGAAGAAGGCGCCTGACCTACCTGCATTATGGCATCTCCGCTCTCTCCTTACTCCGTGATTATTTCGAGTATTCTAGTCGAATAATGGAGCAATGCAGTGTCGGTCGAATCAATCAGATAACTTTGTGGGTGTGCAGTGAATTCAACTGCTAATGGACGGAGTTTTGTTTCGTACTTTGTTGGACAAAAATGCTGCTTTTAATCGATTTTATTTTTATTTGATTATCAACATGTAGCATAGGTTTGGGAAATATTTAAAACTGGCAGTTGAACCTGCGGGAATGCATCTAGTCATAACAAAAAACACAAATTGATTAAAGTCGATAAAAATCCACATCACTATAGTCACAGCAAAGTCAAAATATAAAATAACATAACGTAGTATTTTAGATGATATTATGTAAATAATGTTATAATAAACTCAGATTTATTTAGCATTAGATAAAGCTTAGAGAAATATATTTATTAGAAGGACCTTGAGACAAGCGTGAATAATGAATTTTCTAGCACTAGACAATTTTTCATGTTTTGTCTCAATGTTTTTTGAAAAACGTAAGTAAAGTCAGTTGGCATGGCTAGTAAGCTACATCAGTTAAATAAATGCTTAAAGCGAAATACAAATAAATAATTGGAAATAATATCGAATTAAAATGAATTACTTTTACTAACCGATAATGATAATAATCGCTTTGAAAGCAATCGAATAGTAAAAACAAAAGAACAACTCGAATCAAAAATCGATTGAAATATTTATCGAGATCAGCAAAAAAGAAATCAACAAAATTAATATATATGAAGGTGTGAGCAAAATTAAACCTTAAAGTCATCAAAATAAGAAACACCATAATTTAAAAAGGTGCAAATAAATATATTATTTTAGAAGGCACCATTTACGAAATGAATCATAATTATATTTAAGTACTGCCATAATGATAAGCATTGATATTTATTTTTAGAGGGCTTGTGTTGAAAAAATATTATCGCTGTATTTAGAAAATGTATTTAGATTATAATATTTTTAATTTCTGTCTAAAATCTCCTTGAAATTATTTTGCTTCACTCGCTTCAAATCTTTCACTCTCTATGCTAAGTATAAAAAATCTTATATCGATTTGATACTCAAAATATTTCGAATTTTTAACAACCAATTTTTAACACCTATTTAAAAAATCTTACTATCTACAAATTATTCACATTCATTTAGGAAAGAAAAAATCTAGAAAGAACTAGTAAATTCTAGTTTAACAACCTTCATTGGCATCAAAAATTATACATTACATGTATCTATCGATATAAGAAAAACGAATCTAGTCGATGAATCGTACGCTTTAATACTTATCTATTACTATCTCTATCAACTTTGTTCAACCTCTAACGGCCGTTTCCATATCCTATCTATCTTTGGTTTTGGTTACTGCAGATAGAAATTTAACATTGGTTTGTATGGTTGTCTATCTCCAGTAGTCAAATGAATAGATAGATGGAATATGGGAACGGCCGTAAATATTTCTGCCTGACTTCGGACCAATATTTATTGTTTTCGATTTTTTTAACGTAGACCTTTTTCTACGCTTTTAGTAGATTTTCTAAAAATGTTCACGAAAACTTTTAGAACCTCGCCTTGTTTATCGCTTATAGCTTCATAATATTTCCTACTATCCGAAAATTTTAACCAAACATTTTGCTTTTAGCTCCACATTTCTTGGACGTACATTTTTACAATATTAGATTCTATAACTATTAGTATACCTACCAAAATTTTACCCAAACTATACCTACTATTTAAACTAATCCTAACCTTTTTCTGAAGCATCCAATTTTAACTAAAATGAATAAACTATCGCGTGGGGTAATGTCTTAAGCTGTATTTAAAATCGATAGACTTTCTACATGAATATTCAATAATAAGGTTCTAATATTAGATTGTCGATGGTACTGTTCCCATTGAAAGTGGCATGCTCGTGTCTATGGCATTTTAATATTGAAAAGGTTACTCGTAAAAAGGCTACAATCAGTTTGATTCATCACTAAAAAGGTTCAATTTCACCTTTTATTAGATAATGAATTTCCAAGTTAGATTGAATTTTGTTATCGTTAAGAGAGGAATGGTAAATTGATTAACGTATTTTTTATTCAAGGCTGTATCAAAAACACCTCTTTTTTTGAATAATATGGCTATTATTTCGGAGAAACAAAATTTCACAGACCACATTATTTTTTATGTATTTAATTAAAACGAATTTGCAGTACAAGTAAATAAAAGTTTCTTATCGCATCGATTTCCTTTCTAAATTGGCTTCGAAGTTTTCAGTTCCGTGCCGCGGGTACTTATTGAAGAAGAAGTTTGATTTTAATCACATCCCATAGACTACGCTTCGTTTGAGAACGCCACTTGAATATTCATTAGGACTTGCTCTTTATGGAGTATAGAAAATTTACTGACGGAATGCTTAATTATGTAGCTTTTTAACCGACTTCAAAAAAAGGATATCAATTTGGCCTGTATGTATGTTTGTGCGTGATTATCTAACATTCGGGTAAACCGATTTTAATGCAGTTTTCAGTATGTTATTGAGGTTGGTTTAATTTTTTTTTCAAAAACCTATGCGGAAACTGGCGATCATGGTATGAGCTGGTGTGTCGAAGGAATGAGTAACATGTTATGAGGAAAGTTTTGGGCATAAATGAGGATGAATATAAACAAAGTTTTTGACCAACGAAACGATTTAGGGAATCAACCAAAGAAAGTCAATACATCAAACAGGGTGATTTTTAATTGATTGATAATATTTTTCCCCCAGAATCTAATCTCAGAAATAATAATTTGTAAAGGTAGTCTAACTGTTCAAAACTTGCTGTACACGTACAAGTTTCGAGTTATTTTAATATTATTTGGCAAATAATTTACTATAAAGAATGAACGTAAAATAAACAGGATTGTGAAACCCAATAGGACAAAAATATACACAACACAGTAATATTATTTGTCACAAGTGATTATTCTGCTCGTTGGTAACTAAATGTGAAGTGAATTTCACCGCGTTCTGACTTAAATTAAACTGAAATGTGTGAACATATAAATACTGTTGACTTTGACTTTGATTCAATGTGACTTCATGTGTGTATGGAATTGTGGGTAAATGAAGTAGAAGATGTCGTGTGGGAGTTCTATTCAAAACTGATCGTTGGAAAAATTTACGAGGTTTTTATTTACACAGAATGAAGACGTATTTTGTGAAATGTGAACGTGTTACAAATGGGAGTTTGAAATTATTTTTTTTTGATGTGAAAATATTTTTTTTTCAAATATGTCCATTAACTTGCCTCAGTCTCTTTCTTTAGTCAATTTTCAATCTTATCACAATATTCGAAGGTCAATATTCGATTGGTAAAATTTGATAGATTTGTTTGTTCCTTAATTACATAGGTACCTTTCTCTACATATTTGTCAGTTTACTGTTGAGTACCTAAAGACAATTTTGGAACAACTGAAACCTGATAACCTGTTTTTTTTTTCATTATAAAATCGATGTAACACAAGTTTTGATGAGCAGATATGAATTAAAAAAAGCTAGAATTCAATCTATTTGGGACAGTACTATCGACATGAAATTTCGTATTTCTATCTAAATGTCGTTCGTGTTAGATTCCTTAAATTCTTGTATCGTAAAATAAGCTGTTTTGTTTTGTAGTTATATCGAACTGATAGTGTATATAATATATGATAATAGTTCATTATTAGAAGCGAATGTTTTATTTTATTTATTAGATTACGGGTAGCTAATGAGAGCGATATAATATTTGAAGGAAAAGGAAATAAATATAATATATTATTTGTTCGGTTACCTGGTTTTATCAGTGAAGAATCACTTGAAAATACATTTTTTCTGAGAGAAACTTGCCTTGTTTTAAATGTAATTTATATATTCATAAGACCGAGTTGATTTTCAAAAATCTTGTCAAAAACCAACGCTTCTCTGATATTGTTTTAATTTAAATTTTGATATGTCATTGACAACGGTTTCCGATGAGTATTCAGAATACCAATATTATTTACTTTATTTATGCCGTCCGTGGAATGAAACAAACCTTTTTAATTATATTTTTTAGTTTTATGTAAGAATTGAAGCGTAGCTTAAGTATTCATCATTGTAATGAATAACTGAGCTAAGAAATTAGTTTTGCAATTTTTACTTGTTTTGAGTATAATTTCAAATACCTCTGTTTTATTTTGAAGAATATTTATATAATAATTTCAAAATAGACAGGCTAATTTATCGAAATATACTCAACGAAAAATCGTTTGACGACTATGAATGATTCAAAAATTCCTTTATTGAATTATGAATGGCAGCCGAGGGTGCAAAATTGATTTCACATTTAAAATCAAATTCTATCGAGAAATTATTTACAGCGACGAGTAATTTGTTTTTGAATATTATTCATATACAGGATGTCATGATAAAATAAAATGATTTATTTACATTGTTCGAAATATTTGGAAGAAAGGTATATAATTATATGAATGGAGTAAAAACCCGAAGAAAGATGTGTATAAATAATAATAATATAGCATTGTAAAGTATGCCACAGTTTATGACAAAGTTCAAGTAGAGATAATATCTATTTACCCGTACATTAACTAATGTTTTCTTTTCATCTGTGAATTTTACTTTTATTTTTGTGATCCATTGCACCAGATTTTTCCATAGGTGCAGGCACTATTTAAAATTAAAGCAGAGTATTTATAAACAAATACATACCTGCGAAGTGAAAAATAAATGAAAATGTAATAAAATACAAAATTTCCACGTAAAAAACGAAAAAGTGTGATTCCTAGTTTTTATTATCTGCTTCATGTCATACAGACCAGGTGTCAAAATTGGTTATCAGATTTTAAAAAATCAGTGAAATTTTTAACGTATTTACTTGCAACTTTTTTATGTGGTGCAACTGGATTTTCTCTAAAGCTCGAAAATATTTGCATAAGTTTGATTTTGTCTTTGTTATCCTAAATAATGTATTATTTGTAATTTATGGTTCCTAAATAATAGTTACTGGCCTATTATGCTTTACTGGACCCGATGCGCTTTCGATCACGTTTAATACAGATTTTCAACACTCGTTTAAAGAAAAAACGTTCAAAATATTTCTGCAAGAAACCACTTTTTTGTTAATAAAAATGTTTTATATTTTTGCTATTGTTTAACATACATGTCCACTAACGAGAAAATTCTATTAGTTCTTTGGTAAAATTGGTAAAAAAAACTCACTATTCATGTTTTTTTTTTTTATTAAAATGCCTTTTTAATCAGCCTGTATAAACTTGTTCGACTGCGCATAAGAACTTCGTACTCGTATATGCGATTATTTTCTGACATGTTTATCTCTAGACTAAATTCAATCTCTCTAGCTACTTATAAATAGAATACTAAATGTGGATGTATTTTATTTCGTAGATGTCATGTGAATGTCATCATTTTTGTAAACATTTATGAAACAACCTGTATGCGTCTGTAACGAAAAAGTATAGAAAACAAGTGATTAACAAACTTTGAGATTACCAAATATTGAGTGTGCTTAGTAACGATAAATATTAAAAATATATGATCTCTTCGTTTTCCTTCTAGTCTAGTACTAACCCCTCTATAAAAGATCTATGGAGACGGAGTTTGAGGTAAAGCCAAAGTAAGGAAATGGTCACGACTCTTATTATTATTCAAAGACATTAAACATATACTAGAGTGTATTGTTTGAAGAAGACCATTTTTCATACTTTTAACAACAATTGTTTTTTTTTATCTAAAATAAAAAAAGCTTAAAGATCTTACAAATAGGAACATTATGTATGTATGGAAAATTGTTTTACAAAAAGTATGACATTCATAGTTAAATGTTAGATGTAACAGAGACAGCACGCCGACAGTCGTTACAGTTAATTATGTTATTTTGATAATAATTATTGTTAAATAAAGTGTTTGTTAAGTACTATGTGTGACTTTTATTTATTTTCTTCATCAGACTTTTAATAAGAATTAATTAATCCAGGGAGACCTAAGATGAAGACGGAAAATAACCATTGCAGATATACGACGGATTTCAATAACTTATCTTTCGGATGATTTAAAGGGAATATCAAAATTCTATCTCCAGTGAGCAAAACAACAGAGACATAAGTTATTGAAATCCACAGCTATAGAAAATAGCTTGAGAACAAGCTAATTAAAGAGTGTTAAAAAAGCAATGCGCTTATACACTACTAACACATTTGAGGAATATTGTAAAACTGCGACTCTTCATGTTACGTCTCCAAATTCTTCTTGCTATCGACTGAGTTGCAGGCGCCAAACAGGGCCTCTGAGATTAAATTGTCAAGCAACGACTGTTAGGGTGGGTAGCACCATTTAACTACAGCAATAACCAAACGATAACCAGCTGTGAAATTGCCGGCCATTGCTCAAATCGGCAATCTGACGGGCACTGTTCATACATTGGTCCACAGTAAACGAAAGCACGACAAAAAACGAATCGATATAAAAAGGCAAAAACCGAAAATCGATTTTTCGCCTGCCGACTGTCCGTTGTGGAATAAAATTGGAATCGAATAAAAAGTGCAAACAGACAATCGGAACCTAGGTATCGATATACTATGCAAGTATGGTAGGAGATGAGATTGCATCGTAAACTAAGAAGTATGAATTTTTCACATTTTCATGTTTTTCGGATGCTTGAATGTTAGTATGTTAGGTACTATAAATACGACTCCTAAAGCGAATAATTATAAGTCCGATTAAATTGACCGAAATGGGAATAACACAGAACTGGCTGATCATCTTTGTAAACACAATATCAGCGACGCTGTGAAGGCGTGAAAGAAACCTTGCGAACATAAGTAAAAAAAAACGAGTTATCAACTCGAGTAAGTAAGTATCAACAGTCAGAAGAAATACTTAACATCATATTCATATAATTATCTCAGTTTTATTTAGGGTCGAATCCGAAGGTCTTTTCCCATTACGTCATCTCACAAGCAAAGTTCTTTCCAGGCATAATTATTATCTTTCACATAATCCACCCTTGGTTTCTCTAGCCGAAACACAAATAAATAACAACCAAACCAGTCTATCCGTCTAAACACAATCCTATCTAAAATAACCACTAGAAACTGCATTATTCAACGTGTAATCTTATCAAGAGCTATGGCTGGATAGCCATTAATTCCTGATCAAAGTCGACAGATAACCAATATGGCGGCGGGATTGCAGACTTCCGAACCGCAGCATCTCCGGTTAGGCAGATGTTAAACAAGATTGTTGGGGCTATTGTAGGTCAATTGCCTGTCAGGTTAAAAAGCTGGTTAAATATAGGTATTGTTGGAGTTGGAGGAATTAGATATATTTAAGTAAGTATAAGATAAGTTTTAAATCTTTAAATCTAATCTTGAAAAATTAAATGAAATACATAAGTAGGTATCCATGAGTAAACTTTTATTAAACTGTTTGTTTTGCGCGGTTTCATCCGTGTTTTGAGGGTAGTGACCAGGTACTTCTTTCGCCAAGATTATGCCTATGACACGCTCAAATAAAATGGCTTTCCATTGATGAAGAATTTTCAAAATTTGTTCAGTAAATACAGATTAGATTACAACCTTACAATAAGTTAAACTCTTTCTTATATTACTATAGGTTGTGAACTATAGGCTCATTACATACATTAAGTCTACCTACATAACGTCCAACAAAACCGTCCAACAAAACCGTATGAACAAAAACATCCCCATAGAGATTTTTTCCTTTTTGGGAAGTCACATGGAGAACTTAAAGAAATATCTTTAAGTTATGTTACATTAACACCCAAGTTTATAGTTGTCGTTCCCAAATGATGGCGGGAATTATTTCGTCTCGTGTAGAGACGTAATTGATGGCACAACTTAATTTTACGCTCTGTTTTCTTCTCGTCCGGTATAAAAACATACGGAATTGTGCTCGTATTTTTTCGACGTTTATTAAGACATTTTTTGGTTTCGCGAAGTAATTACTTAATCCCTCTTTTGTTATTAAACGTTTTATCTTCTTACATAGAAATAGTATGACGAAAAAAAATTGTTGGCTAATAATTGTTTGTCGGAACCTTTTTATTAAGTAACTAAATAACCAATCCACAGAACATAGTATTTTTACGCTTTAGTTAATATTTAAAATCTGTCTTTTAAGATTTAAAAACTGTCCCCCTGATATTTAAATTGCTGAGGAACAAAAACGTAAGTAAATGAATATCCTCCTCATCTTTTTTTCTTTTTTATTGTTATAATTTAATATAATGCAATGTAAAGTAATCTAATCTAAAATGATTGTTATTTTCCAAATGAATGGTGTGTACGCCTTTAAGTGTCGTTTTTGCTCGGTATGGAGGATAGATGCTAACATAAATAAGTGAATTTGTAAAAATGTATTAGTACATAATAAATCTTACCTACTCCGTACTACCACCCACTCAAGAATCTAAAAAAAAAACTATTTTGATATTGAAAATTGAAGTTTCAAAACGCAATTACCTCCTCTATGTTTCCAAATGCACTGGAGGTAAACGGCTCAAATGCATTTTTAATTCGCTCAGCGCGCTTTGGGAAAAGTAAGCATTTCTTGGAAATAAATGTCGGCTCGTAAAAAATCGTGAAGAATCGCTCCAAGCTGTTCTTTAACAAAGACCAAATTAGTTCATGATTTTAAAACAACGTTGTATCTGAAATATGAAGGTTTTAATTTTAAGTCTTTTGAATCTGAAGGATATTTGAAGGCGTTTTGTACCTTTTCGCCTTATCGAGTGTTCTGCATTACTTAATCATGTTAAAACCCCTAGTGTCATTGGGTTGTTGTACATTCGTCATAAAGTAAATTCGTCACGAAAAAAAGTATGTGTAAATTTGCCACAATTCTAATTTATAGAATAAATTTCCAATATATTAATTTTGTTTATTGTAAATTCATCACATTGGTTTTATTTGCACCGATAGCACAAAAAATAAACAAGAAGTAGAATAAAATGTTATATATTTTTCAGAATCACATCAAGGTTATTGATTTACCTTACATTTACATAAAAACAATCACAGTTCTCGAGTGAACGATTTGCCTAAACCTTAACAATAATAAGATAAACAATAGAAAGACATTAAAACACAGCCATAAACATCTTTTTTTTAGTTTAACATAACATTTATAAAGAATCACAGTTCTCGACTTGCTGACTTGCCAACAACAATATAGATAAATATAATAACGTAACATCTACGTAAAAATCATAGTTCTCAAGTGGCTGGTATGCCCGTAACATTACGAATAATAAGAAAAACAGCTAAAGTCTGTCATTAACCTAAAAACAACATAAAAATCACAGTTCTGAGTGGCTGACTTGCCTATAACAATACAAAAATAATAAGACTTATAAGTATATAAACTATGTAAAAAAATTAAATGTTACATCTTTTTAAAATGCTGCAAAACAGAAAGTTTTTTAAGAACTTCAGCCAAAGACATTTTATCGTAATTGTCCAAAATAGTTTTCAATTCTTTATCATAGGCTATGGATCGACGTGTTCTCATCTTTAAGGATATATCAAATTTGAAATTCTTTAATTTAAATTAATAGTGAATAAAATAGCAACCGTAATGAATAAAAACGTATAAAATTATTTGTATTTTTCTGACTTTCTAGTATTCATTTCTCTGAATCTCGTTATATATTTTTTCTCCAGTTTTTGTAATGATGTTGTAGAGAGACATTTTAATATGCAGGATGTATTAATTATTTACAATAAAAAAAACCGCTTTGATACCTACTAAAATAAAGCATGACTAAACTTCTAAGTCTATTGATATAATCGTCTAATACTATTGTAGTGGGTCACCATTTTTTGTGTTAGTGACAGTTGCACCTGTCATGTATCATATGTCATCGTACTATATACATATATGCTTTTGACAGATACTGTTAGAAAGGGATGTATGCAGAGAACGAGTGAGCACGATGCGACAGCGCGTGCAGGAGTATATAATTTCGAACTGAAACTCAAATTTATTAAATTTATTAATTTATATATCGAGCCCTAAAATCTTGCTTGCTATCGCTACTGAAGAAAAAAAAATGTGAATTGAGGATTTGTGACAAATTTACAATAACCCTTATGAAACTATAACGAGTTTACACATATTTTTTATACATGTGACGAATTTACTTTCAATGTATGGATTTTTCAGAATATGGCGAATTTACTTTGTGACGAATGTACAATAACCCGTGTCATTGTTAGCTAATATCTGACCGAAAGCCTCTGATGTGGAATTGTAACAACAACTGATACTGAGTAGCATTTGGGGACGCCGGCTTTACTTGCCCTCCTAGACACAGGAACACCGCCAATTTTCAGAATCTAAGCAACGATCTTTATGAATTTTGAATTAATCTATTAATCCTTGCAGTAGTAGTTTTATTTATGAAGTCATTAGTAGAGAGAAGCTACATCATCACCGGGTGACATACTTAAGCTATCTTTCACTCGGGTATGAGAAATAGTTTCACTGGGACGCTTGTAAAATATCATGAAATCAGTGACTTGTTCTATCGTGAACTGTTATTTAAACCAAACATTATTATATTCAAAGATAGTATTAAATTCTCAATTTTCACGAGAAATGATTGCAACTGTTTCTCGTTATTGTAGATTTGTAGTTTTATTCGCGGTTTGTTCGGCTAACCGGAGGAATGCATCTTCTTGCGGTGTAGCTTGGCGAAGTTGGAGTAATGTATAAGAGACAGCGACTTTATTTATTACTAAATTACTACTTATAATATTAAAAATTAATACTTTGAATAAAAGAAACCTTCAAAAGAGAGGGCGCTAGTGGCCCACAGTAAACATCGACTCCGTATATAAATATTTCAAAAAAATAGTAATTGTGCATATAGAAATTTAAATTAAGTGTAATTGTATAAATAAAGTGACAGTCAACTCTAAAAAACGTTATCTCAACAAAACTTAAGTGCTAAGTGCTAATATCAACAACTTTAAGGTGCAGTGGATACTTAAAAGTAATTACTCAAATAAATTACTTACCCGGACCTAACGAAAGTGCTTAACCAATTTAACAAAGCAATATCATCTACAACTGCAGGTACAGTAACCAAATGTTACTAAAAAGTCAATAATTACAAAATAAGCTAAAAATAAAATCGTTAATTTTCAATAATTTAAAAAAAGCTGATTCATAGACACAATAAACATTATTAGTGACATCTAGCGACAAACATTAATACTACGTACATAACCATGAGCGAAAGCAGTAACGTCACTGTGAGGCGCGGGCGAGTCCATTCCATGTCGGACATCGATGATAGCTTCGCTGATCAAACACTAGAGGGCACCACATATAGTATACCTGATTTATCAGACGATGACGATGATTTGGTTACTAAATTGAAGAAAAACATTCATGACCTCACAATTCAACTTAATAGTGCAAATGGAAAAATTGATTCGTTAAGCCTTGAAATTGATAAACTTAAGAAAGAAAACGAAAATCTGATTTTGAAAAACTCCCTTAACGAACAAATAACATCTACTCCAATACAATCTCCTACTACGTCGCCAAAAAAAAGGAGGAAGAAAACCCCTAAACAGGCAGAATGTGTGAATAAGCAAACGCAGACTGATATAGATTTGAACAAAAAAGATGATGAGCAAAAAATCACTGCTTCGCAGTCCACAACAAAGATGGCGCCACAACCTGCTAAAGAACAAAATATATTGCAAAATAGAAAAATCAACAGAGATAAATTGAGAAATAAGCTATGTATCTTAAGCACTAACAAAACGAACAAAAATATCTTAACACTAGCAAACGAATATTTTACAGAAAACTATCAAATTTGTCACTACCTAACACCAAACGTTGGTATTATCCATCTTCTGCGGAATATAGAGACACAACTCCAAGATTATACAAAGAAAGATTTCTGTGTAATAATGATCGGAGAGGAAGATTTCCAAAGCACTGAGTGTTACTTTGATATAATAACATTAATGAGAAACAAATTGCAGAATTTAAAGAACACAAATATAATTATCGCCTTACCAACATTCAAGTTCAATGATAACTATAACATTTTATACAATTCGAGACTGGAAACTTTTAACAACATGTTATATTTAGATAATTTTACGCATCAATACTCATATATCCTGGATTCTAATCTGAATTTAAGTTACCACCCTTCTGCATACACAAGGTCAGGAGCCTTAAAAGACAGCACCATGGAAATTATTTTTGAGGACTTATACAATCTCCAATTGGAGATTATAGAAGAAAATGAGCTCAACAAAATAAACGAACCAAAAGAACAGTTTTTTCTCCAGTAAATTTATCAATATATTACACCAAAATATAGCTGGTTTAATAAACAAATCGAATGCCCTTGCTGTCTGCTTAGACGAATTATCTGATAAAAATATTAATGTGGATGTCATATGTATTACTGAACACTTCATCATGAGGGGACACGAAAATCAACTATGTGTGCCAAATTACAGTTTAGCTGCATGTTACAGTAGACCGGAAAAGAAGAGAGGAGGAGCATGTATAATTGTTAATAACTGTCACCAGTGGAGGGAAATACCTCAAATATCAAAACTTTCTTCACCAGGAATCTTCGAGTGTTGCGCGGTCGAGCTCATTAACTATAAAATTATAGTCGTATGTATACATAGAGTTCCAAATGTAAGGAATTTAAATGATTGTTTTGAAAAACTAGAAAATTTACTCACACTGATAACTAACAGACGTTTTAAAAATGTTGTAATTGCAGGCGATTTCAATATTGATATTTTGAAACCGAGTAATATTACGTCTACCCTTGAGTATCTCTTGTTAAATTATAACTTAAAACTTGCTCTTAAACAGCCAACTAGAATGGCTAGCAGGACATGCATAGATAATTTTGCGCATAATTTTAAGAAGGGTTGTAAAACGGACGTATTAGAGTTTGCATTATCAGACCATACAGCACAGCTGCTTCAATGTCCATTTCCTAATGTATTCCATATAAAATCCTGGTATATAACTCGAAGAGATTACAACAGTGAGAACATACTTAAATTTAAAAATAGCATAAAAAATCTAACATTTTCGGAGATATATCTTACTGATGACCCTAACGTAGCTTATGATGAATTTATCATTACATTTAAACTATTTTATGATTTATGTTTTCCCTATAAAAAAATTAAAATAAACATAATTAAAAAACCAAAATGGTTGTCACAGGGCGTTAAATTATGCAGTAGAAAAAAAAGGTATCTGCTATGGCAATCAAGACTAAAACCTAGCTATGAAAATAAAAAGAAGTTTACCACTTATTCTAAACTATATAATAAAATAATTTACTTAACACAAAAAGCACAAAATAACTATAAAATACAGCAATCCAAAAATAAATCAAAGACTACATGGCAAGTAATTAATCAGACAAAATACAACATCCCTAAACAACGCATTGAGAAACTAAAAGTAGGTAACCAAATTTTACATGAACCATTAGATATAGCTAATGCTTTTAATGACTTTTTCGTTGACAAAATACGCCCAAAAATAGGCGCTGATTGTAATCCGAAAGTATGCATGTCATCCTCACAAAATTCTATGTTTTTAGCCCCTAGCACGCCACAAGACATGTATAAAATAATAATGGCATTAAAAAACACTAGTAGCGTAGGCAATGATGGTATTACCACACAAATATTAAAATCGGTTTCAGCTGAGATATGCGGGCATCTCAGTCACATACTCAACCTTATCATTCTTGCGGGCGTATATCCAGATGGCTTAAAAACTTCAATAATTAAACCTCTATTTAAAAAAGAAGACAAGGAATTGATGGAGTATTATAGACCAATATCACTTATACCGGTTATATCAAAGATATTTGAAAAATACATTTATAAAGAATTGTATAATTACATGGAGAAATACGATATACTTTGTGAAGAACAAAAAGGATTCAGACATCACCGAACCATTAACATGGCAATCTTTGACTTTTTGAATAATATTATTAGTAACATGGATAGACGTAACCCTATTTGTGCTTTATTCTGCGACATGACTCAGGCTTTCGATTATGTCCATTATAATACGCTACTCAATAAATTAGAAAATTATGGTATTAGAGGTAATGTGCTCAAACTTATTAAGTCATATTTAGAAAACAGAACACAAATTACTGAGGTTAGCCGCAATAATGTCGTCAATAAGCATGAAGAGATAGTCAGATCAAGTGAACGTAAAATTTCATTCGGCGTACCACAGGGAAGCGTTATGGGACCATTTTTGTTCATACTATATGTGAATGACATGCCGTTATCCCTTGAACAACCCATAACAATGTTTGCAGATGATAGCACAGTAACGATCCCTTGTAAAAGCATAAACACATACGAAAATGATATTAACAACACACTTGACTCAATAATTAGATGGTTGGACAAAAATAATTTAAATATAAATTTAAGTAAGACAAAGGTAATGCACTTTAGACAGCGAACTCCTGGAGGAAGTACTTTACACATACATTACAAAAACAATAATATTGAGGAAGCGGGTGATACAAAATTTTTAGGACTGCAAATAGATTTTAGTTTGAATTGGAAGGCACATGTCGATATGTTGTGTAAAAAACTGAGCTCTTCCGCCTTTGTTTTGTATAGATTGTCCTCCATAGTGAATGATAAAGCGCTACTTACGGCTTACTATGGAATAGTTGAGTCCCATTTACGGTACGGAGTCATTTTCTGGGGGAACTCGACTGATCGAGACATAGCTTTTAAGGCTCAGAAAAGGTGCGTTAGATCCATGTTTAAGCTCAAAAGTACAGACAGTTGTGTGCCCTATTTTAAGCAATACAAAATCCTGACACTTCCATGTATCTATATCTTCGAAGTAGCTATGTTTGTTAAACAAAATCCGTCTCGTTTCCAACGTCTAGCTGATGTATGTCCGAGAAATAGACGAGACAATAGCAAATTATGCATTGTGTCGTGTCAAACGAGTCTGAAGCGCAACAGTATCTATTGCATGGCCCCAATAATATACAATAAGTTACCAAATGCCTGGAAAGACTTAAGCACACCACTGTTTAAGAGAAAGTTACGCCAATTTTTAAATGATAAAATTTATTATACTATATCAGATTTCTTAGCAGAAAAATTATAATTTATATGTATAAATGTTTAATTGTAAAATTAGTAGTAAGTTAATTGATCTCATATAATATTGTGATTATAAATAATAGATTAATAGTAGGTAATAATGTTTGCATGCCGAATGGTAAAATATGGCTGAACTTTATAATTATAAGAACTTTTGTATACCCATATTTGCAAAATAAAATATTCTATTCTATTCTATTCTATTCTAAAAATGTGAGCATTACAGTTTAATCTGAATGGATTGGATTTTAAAGCCATTAGGTACCCGATTTGAAGAAAATGACGGGCAGTGCGTGGATGCGGGCTGCCGCAGACCTATGGTTGGCGCTCATTAGAGTTCATTACAATCCTCAACTGAATGCAGCCCCCTTCACCTGTAATTAGGCTGTTAGAGTGATGGTGGGATTAATTTCTACCTAAGATTTCTCGAGAAAAATAATAGCTGAGGATGGCAGAGCGCTGAGTCTGTTTGGGCATATAAATCGCTTTTTCTTGTAGTTTACACCATACAACGCCATTCCTCAGTAGAAGTCACAACTCAAGTGTATACAAGCCACAACTTAGGTCTGGAAGCTACTGATTTGTTGCTCTCAGCGATAATCAACTCGACTCACACAGTGCTCAGTATGTTTGAGCATGTTTGAGCTATGTTCTACTTATATTTGAGCTATTTTTTCTACAAATATGTACGTCTCAATTATTTTTAATCGCTTTTTCTTGTAGTTTACACCATACGACGCCATACCTCAGTAGAAGTCACAACTCAAGTGTATACAAGCCACAACTTAGGTCTGGAAGCTGCTGATTTGTTGCTCTCAGCGATAATCAACTCGACTCACACAGCGCTCAGTATGTTTGAGCATGTTTGAGCTTTGTTCTGTTAGTGTGCACATGTTTGAGTATAAGTTTGGTAAATTAAGTTAGCTCGATTTGAATGTGTTGAAGTTTGCTGTGTGGTGGGTTGCCGATTTTGTTAATTAAAGGTATTTAGTTAGAGAGTATGGGTAATAATTTAATCAGAGATTAAATCTAAATATGTCATTCAAATTTTAAAAGTACTTTTTGATAATCGAAAGTGATTGAGACTAGCGAGAAGAAGAAAGTTTATTAAACGGATTTTAGTAAAACAAAAAATATTGGTTAGCCGATTTCGATTAGATTTGCTGATGGCATAGGCAAAAATCTGACAGCAAATTTTTATAGATTACTTTTTTTCATGATGATAAAAATTTTGTCTAGGTACTTTTAAATACACAAAGTGACTTTCCCAAGCCATAAAATCAAACACGAGTATCAGTGACTTACATTATAGATTACGTGAACATCAGTACGTTCGTGATAGGTCTAAAGATAGTTCCATTTTCTGAGAAATTTCTTATTGAGGTCGAATAGAATTGGTCAACAGTCGTCGTCCATACTTGCAATAATTCAAACAATATCGATTTTTAAGTATTTGCCTAGTTATTTATTTAGATACCCCTGGCTTTTGAAGTTGGGTTGATATGCACCGGCAGTATAAATAGCATGCACTTTGGAAGACTTTTAATGAAAAGATTACTTACTACTAGGTATGTAAAGTTTGCAATAAAAATTATCCACTTAGGGAAAAGTAGTGGGAAATGCTTCAGTTTTACGTGCACTGATTGCAGTTTGTCAATTATTGCATTTTTATAGTCATCAAAAAATCTAGAAAGTAATTTTAACAGCAATGTTAATACGAATCTTGCCAGTGTCAAATAAAAAATCTTGCAGTAGTAAGTCTCAACTCAACTAAACATTATCTACAAATTGAAGTCATCAGGAAAATTGTGTGTCTGGCAGAATCAAGATCTTAGCAATCAGCGCAGACAACACTTCAGCAGTTTTCAAGTTGCTGAAATCTTTAGACATCATTATATAGTAGATCTAGCCTACCCAACTACCCAATCTTACTTTCTACTAATATTACAAATGCGAAAGTTTGCAGGTAGGTTATGTATGTTTCTGTTTTCCCAAAAAATACTGGATGGATATTGATGAAACTTGGAAGTAAAGTAGCGTAGTATATACAAGCTATTTTTTACCGTCTGCAAAGTAATTCCATGCAGGTGAAACCACTGGTTAAAACCATTAAGCAAATATTGCAAACTAAATATTTTTTACACTCACAAGAATTTGGTACAAATATTATTCTGATAAAATTGCCATGAAACGGAAAGCTTACAAATCTAATCGGATATGTTCACAATACAAAGATATTTTGTAGGATATTTTCTGTGTCAAGTGACAATCGGGTAAAGCGTTGTCAGAGTTTCGTAGGTAAGCCTACTAGTGGGGTACTAGCCCGGGAATATAGGACGGGATTTATGCGAAACATGAGAGAAATATGAGAGACTTTGACTGATAAATGGTGAGAGTGACGAATGTTGGTCATTTTGTGGGATTTTGTTGCCTGCATAGTCAATGGCTAGAACTAATATTAATTTTAGAATAATCGATAAGTGACTCATAGCGTTTGCTTGAAGGTTGTTATTAAAAAAATACTCTTTCTAATTAACTTTCGAATGTCGAAAGTACGTAGTAGGTATATGGAGAGTACACAATAGCTTTTTCATTCAATACAAATTATAAGAATGGGAACATTTAGTTTGGTATTATCGCTAAATACATTTCTCGAAATTCTATCAGAAACATTAAAACTTGCCTAGCTAAATGTCACACATAGGATATACGGGACATAAAACAGTTAAGGAATGGGGCATCCCGGGAATCCGGGACTCGCTAACCGCCGCGAGGGTCACGTTACACTTCGAGGTCCGTAACAAGCGAAGCCCATAAATTGGAATTTAGTGCGGGACCAATTCCGTGGCGTCTTTTTATTTGGGATTTTTTTTTTCAACCCTTTTGATAATAACGCCGGGATTTTTCTGCGTATCTGTTACTTGATTGTTGTTTATTTTTATGGGATTTTTACTAGGGCTGTTTAAAAATGTTTTTAAAACGGTGCGTAATTCAGTAGATAATTATAATTTTCTAACAATTCATTAACTTTGAGCATCCTGTTGAGGTTATAGCCTGATGACGAAATAAAACATGACTTAAAACGAAATCAAATATTTAGTCCTTTATTTTACCTTCATTAGCTCTTGGGGCAGTATTGACCCATTTTGATAAAAAAGATAATTTCCAAACAAACAAAATCAAGAAATTGTTTGCCCTCGATTCAATTTTTTATCAATATTTCTTTTCGACCAGCTACATTCTGCCAAATGAACTGGCCGAAAACTGGTGGAATATTTCAAAAGAATTGCACGTTTTTGGTCGATTCACGGAGGAAGAAACGACAGCAGAGATGCTATAAGAAAGGTAGGTTAGGCGCCTTCTTGTAGGTCAAATAGCCGTAATCAGTTACTATAACCAACGAAGCGTTCGAGTTTTTTATTTACTCAAAACTAATCCGTCAGAGATTGGTTTTGGTTTAATGGTGATTTTATTTTAAAAATTATGCGCGGTTTCGGTAGAAGGCATGTAAGATCAGAGCTTGTAATGTTCCCCGTCCCCCGAACACCTGCTTTTTGGCGCGCTACTTTCTTAGTAGATTTTGCGTTATGACATCTCCGCTAGTAATTTTGTTCTCCATGGGTGGAATCGTAACGTTTTTACTCAAAGTTCTCGATTGGAAACTCGTATTTGAAGAGTATTGAGCGCATCCAATCTCGCCCTTTGGTGTTTTTGTGAGACAAAATACGTTTTGCACTTTTTTTAATTACTGAAAAGGCTAGCGGTGTGTTGATTCTGTCACTGGAAACTAGACTGTTTTTTTTTTTGGCAGTTTTGTTCACAAAAATACTGATAAAATGACTTATATAACATGCCATTATTTTGATTCCTGTATGCTCCAAGCAATGATTGCACTTGGTCACGAAAGTTAGCTGCGTGGGACATCGGGGCACAGTTTGTCGCCCGCGTAGTGTTCGGTTATATCGCGTTTCCAAGAGAATTCTTCAAAAGTCCGGGATAATAACTCTCTGTACCAAATTTTATTAAAATCGGTTTTAGATGTGAAAGCATAACAGACAGACAGAGTTACTTTCGCATTTATAATATTAGTAGGGATGACATTACTACATTGGTAGGGGTAAATAATTTAGAGCATTTCCCTATCTCTCCGCATCGCTGCGTTCAGCAAAACAGTGAAATGTTAACATTTATTTTGCCGTCAATTTCCTTATCAACTTGTTTAAGTTAATAATCCTCTAAATCTCCAAGACTTTCCCTATTAACTGAATAATGATTTTTTGTGTATTTTTCTTTGAGAAACTTTGGGAAGGATAATGTATTTATAATCTTGTTGTTTAAATAATGGAAACACGGATAGCTTCTGTTCTTGAATGTTGAAGTTTTAAATCAATTGGCAATTAGCTGAGATTTATGAATGTATTTTTATACCTATCACAATTTTAAGTTTTTCATCGTGTTCGTAGCTGTGGCCCTGAATGATTATCTGCCAAAAATCAAAGTAAATCTGAATGATCAAGTGTTTTTAGATTAGTGACTGCCTCTGCACTCAATTACTTGGTAACATAATAGTTTTGACGGAGCTTCTGGGTTGTCATTCTGGAATAAGCAACATGATTTCCGAGATAATAATAGAGGAATATTGGCATCGTATTTATAATTTTCCAATTTTCCACCGCGGTGGTTGTTTTCGAAGCCAGCTGCTCAGGAAATATGTTAGTTAAGTAGTAAACAGAACTCAAGACTGTGTGTGATCCGTTGTGAATGTGTCAGACTGAACTGATCCTACACGCAGTTTACTTATCAACTTCTGATCTATCAACTAAAAACACTTTATTATTAAGTCCCCTACAAGAAAACCAATTACCAAACTTCACCCACATTATTTTAACTAAATTAATTCATAATAAAAAAACAAAGAACGCTCGACCGTGACCGTCAGCAGCCGCAGCGATGATTAACGAGCACCCACGGAAGAAGGAAAGACAGCGGAGATGCTATTAGAAACGTAGGTGCCTTCTTGCAGGTCAAGTGG
Organism: Helicoverpa zea x Helicoverpa armigera; assembly: GCA_033682625.1. Taxonomy (NCBI): domain Eukaryota; kingdom Metazoa; phylum Arthropoda; class Insecta; order Lepidoptera; family Noctuidae; genus Helicoverpa; species Helicoverpa zea x Helicoverpa armigera. The sequence goes on from JAWIIS010000050.1 coordinate 1,697,318, forward strand.
CCATATAAGTAACTAGAACTAACGAAGTATTCGGGTTCCTTGGCTAGACCAAAATCTAGACCAATCTTTGACAGATTGGTTTAGATTTGACATAGATTGGCGATTTTATTTTGAAAATATGGCGAGTTCCACTGATAGCATGTAAACGCGGAGCTAATATCGTTCCTCGTCCCCTGAACACCTGCTTTTTGACGCGCTACTTCTTAGGAGATTTTGCGTTATGACATCTCCGCTAGTCATTTTGTTCTACGTGCAAACTCCGATGTTTGTTTTTAACAAAACTTCCGATAGATGGCGCTGGCAGGTCAGACAGACAATGATGTATTGATGTAGTCTGTATGGCCTTGATTAAGTTTTCAATGGAGTTTAGAAATAAGTGTTTTTATCGGTGATCGACAAGGGTGCTAAGTTTGAGAACTATTTTTTGGGATTTTGTTAAAAATAATTGCAACACATATAAAAGAAAGTCCTTCTAAAGGATGTTCTAATCTATTTATGAAAAACTCCAAAGCTACTGCGCGGATTTTAGTATGGTTTAACCAACAGATAGGGTGATTCGTGTAGAAAGTTTTCATATCATTATGTATAACCGAATACACCCCTTTTTTACGTCGCCAAAAATCATCAAATCCCGCTGTGAGATAGCAGCGGTGAGGGAGTGTCAGATTCTTACTGACTAAACCGTAAAAACCGTGGTGTTCCGTCGTAGGCCTTTTATGTACCAGGGCCGCGGTAACTCTTTCTGAAGAATCCCGCAGCCCCGACCGAATATACCTACTACTGGCATAGCCGAAGTGGGGTTGTTGTGGGGTATATATGAAATGCAAAAAGTAGTAGTGGAAAAACAAAAACTGAAAATGAAAAACATAAGTCCTCAATAAAAATGTGCCCTTAAAAAATCTCATACCTTTTTGAGAACGACTGTCGTGTCCAATTTCACATTTAGAATCAATTTGCAGCAGATAATGTTCAATGTGGATCATTTAAATAGCCCTTTCATGTCAAGCTATGTCTATTTAAATTAGCAGAATAATCACCCTAGAGTTTGCTGAAAAAGACATTTCAGAAATAAGCCTGGTTCATACATAATTCAATTATAGTCTGTCTGGACTTTGCAAATGACCTTGACCTATTATTTTATTTCGATGTCTTTTTCAAGGTTACCTTCAAAAATATTCTTTCTAATATCATAAGAACGCTATCACGCGAAGCTGACTGCATCAAGTATGATTAATATTTATATAGGTACCTAACTCTTTTCTTACAGGAGGTTACACAAATATATGTAATACTATCCTTACTAATAAGATGATGTGGAAACATTTTGTTTCTTTGTACTTGAAAGGTTCGGAAACAACTGAAATACTGAACCGATTTTTTTTTTTTTTTCAGTGTTGGTAAGCTCCATTATACTCGAATAAAATAGATTATATTTTTTCCGGGTGGTTGTCTTAAAAAGTTAAAAAAAAAACTCTTTTTCGGAGATTTTTTTGAACCAACTTACCAAAAAAGAGGAGTGTATTTATCACTTTCAGTTATATTTTAGGTGTCAAAGTTGTATAGAAATGGCTACAGTGATTTGTTTGTCACATTTTCCCACTTAATTTTAACTAGGACCCCTCGGGGCATAAAACCTAATTATTTTCCACAAAAATGTGACTCACACTGCCGGAGAACCAAAATTGCTCTCACAATGAAGTGCTTACTGCGAAAAACTTAATTTGCATTTTATACAAAATGGTTCATCCCCGGTTTTGTGTGATTATCCCATTAGTGAAGGGGTGGTTGCCCCCACACTTTCATTCGACAACGATTTATGCGCATTCAGTTGACAAAATCTGCGATATAATTTTTTTGAAGAGATTTTTTTACTACTGACGTTTCTAAAATGGCTTTGATTTCACCCGTGTCCCGAAATAACAGCTTTCCGTAGTCGGATACAGACAAAAATAATCCAACGTCCTTCTCACAAGTCTAAGCTACCTCCCCTTCAATTTTCAGCTAAAATGGTTCAGCCCTTCTTGAGTTATAAGAAGTGTAAGTAACACGACTTTCTTTTATTGATATAGGGGCCTTGCCAACATGAATTGGAACACATCTTACCTACTTTAACATAAACAGGAACACTATATTATGTATATCTTACTAAAATATTTATACATACAACTTTACATCTTTTGAATTAATTTAAATTTTGTACCAATACTTTAGTATTGCTCTCTTGACGGCTCCAGTTTTATGAGCTACGCCGTAGCGCTACGAGAGTGCTACGCCGGCTACGATGCTACGAATGTGTAAGGTTTATTAAATTTTGTGAAGCTCAAAGCTTTACTGAACTGAACTTTAACGTGTTTGCCTTTTGGGATTTTGGGAAAAGTAAAATGTTTACTAAAATAAGGACATAAACCTTTTCGTCTTCGCAGTGAACCCAGGTTTTTAGAGTATTTTTAAAAGTTATTTTGAATGTTGATGAGTAGTAAAAAACGCAATAATTGCGCAAAGTGTCAAGATTTTTTTTGTGTAAAACAAGTGCATCTACAGCAAAAAACATTAAATCACAAACTTTGATAACCAATTACTTATGTAAGAAGAAATGGCACAGTTCATATATTTTTTCATAACGAAATGACTTCAACTAATACATGTTGATATTATAACACCAAAATGCATCATTTAACCACTAATTACAACACATTAATTAACCAGCATCATTATTTCAATTTACCTCAAAAACGCTCAAATAATCATCCGCGGATCACGAGCAGACTTCAAAAGCCCATTGTTCGGAAGTCGATCTCTCAATAAGCCACTAATTTACGGACTTCACGCAAAGAACAAAGACTTTCAATTCAATTCAATTATTCGATTAATGGGCAAAGTTTGCTATCGACCGAGATTATCGCAGAGAAGACAATAGGAAAGTTCTATAATTAAAATTAAATAAATTAAATATATTAAATATATACCAAAATTAAATATTTAATTTTGGTATATATTTAATATATTTAATTTTGGTTTTGAGGTGTTAATATGGGGTACGTACGGGTAGTCGGAAGCCAGTAAGTCTGACACCAGTCTAACCAAGGGGTATTGGGTTGCCCGTTAAATACGGCTAAAAAAAACGTACCATTTTTTTGTTGATTTGGGTTGAGAATCATTAGCATAATAACGTTCTTGAATATTGCACAAATGCAAATCAACACCTTGTATTATAAAATCGGCAACATTTTTACGACGAAGCAACTTGTCATCAATAACATATTACATCCTATCATGACACTCATTAGCTAAAAGGTGTTCTTTATCATTCACAAATCTTCCGTAATTTCCAAGTAATTAATATTTCCATAAGATAAGCTATTCCTAGTCCTAACTGAAATAAGATCTGCCATAGATAGTGATGACGTATTTAACTGATAATAAAGGTACTTTATTTTATCTATTAGATATATACAGTATCTCATCATCTACCATCTTTCTATATTTTATCTATTATAGATGTATCATCAGTATCTGATCATCTAACTTCTTTTCGAGATTAGGATTTATCTATATCAATATAGTCAAAAAATAAAACACCATCGGTTTGTCTGTAAAAAGGTATTTTTATTCTAACTAGTTTAAAACAAGGATAACTTTCATAAATATAAATGTATCACTGCCAAAATTCGTTAAGCCATTTTCATGTGAAGAAGTTACAAATATACTCATACTCACATATATTTGCCATTATCGCAAATAATAGGTAATGTCATCCTAGCCGATTGTAAATCGGTCACGGCAGTTGTTCTCACAAGGAGATCAGCCAGCTGCACAGGACATATTTTAGTGCACAAGCATTTGCGCAGACACACTCTCACACTTCACTCTCATATTTACCAATATTATCACAAGCAAAGCTGAGGGTAAAAACTAGTATACGCTTATTTAAAAACTAAAAGATTTTTTCAACTTAGTCAGTGTCAACATGCCTAAATGTTTGGACATGTTGTCTGTTCTAACACTAGTGTTATTATGTGGATTTGCTCACGGTCTGTTCAGGGTAGACCCCCTAGTGAATACTAAGGGAGGCCTCATATGAGGTCTGCGGTCTGAAAATGGGTACGCCATGTTTTTGGGGATCCCTTACGCTGTGGTGAATAAGGATAATCCTTTTGGGGTAAGAGATTTTTGATTATTTTCGTGATTGGCATTAAATTAATATTCTCAATTTTTTTTTTGAACTACACAATTTTTAATTCCTATATTTGTAGATATTTACTACATAATACACCATCTAACAATTAAAATTTTATCTTGGAACGCAAAAAAGTAATCACATTAGAAATATAATCACATTTTCGGCTTGGAGATTGGCGTCAGCAAGTCCCTAGCGACCAAAAGTTCAACGTAAAAAGAAGAAAACATTTTTTTATGCATAAGTAAATTTCCAAATTAGATTTCGGGCAAAATAATATTATAACAGAAAATCAACATAATTCTTCTCACTTCCATATTTCTTCGTCAGACGTCATCCCTTTTGTAAGATTCTATCCAGTTAACCCAGTCATATCGTCTTTCCACCTATCTATTGTATCTTTGGGCATTCCCTTCCTTAATTCACCAGCACGATCAATAACAATTCGATCATTTACGCACATTGATAAGACTTTGAAGAATAAGCCAAGTGATAAAAATCTTCGGATCAGATTAGGTTTTTCCTCCTAATTGTTTACCCAATAATATTTCACAATATTTTTCTTTTCAGCCTTCAGCACCTCATCAAGGATTTGATGATGTCTTCGACGCGTATGAGTCAAATATCTGTCCTCAACTTAGAAATGGTGTTCCAGCCGGTACCTTGGATTGTCTCACCTTAAATGTCTACGTGCCAAGTGCAGCCACAACCCAAACCCCCTTCCCAGTCATGGTATGGATCCACGGAGGTGGCTTCATCGGAGGAAGCTCAAGCCGAGATAGCGGACCAGATTTCCTACTCCGAAATGACGTCATCGTTGTAGCAATCAACTATAGAGTTGGAGCTTATGGCTTCATGTGTTTAGATATGCCAGAAGTATCTGGAAACCAAGGTCTTAAAGATCAAGTATTAGGTCTAAGATGGATCAAAGAGAATATAGAAGCTTTTGGAGGTGATGCTAATCAGATTACGGTGTTTGGTGAAAGCGCTGGTGGGATGTCTATCAATCTTCATCTGCTGTCTAATTATGAAAGTCTATTCCATCGAGCGATTATTCAGAGTGGACCGGCTGTCAGTCCTTGGGTTTCAAGGGATGTGAATAACACAATACCTCTCAGTTTGGCTGAAGCATTGGAGTATAATGCTGAAAGTGTAGCTGATGCTATAGATTACCTTTCAACAATTGACCCACATACACTAGTAAAAACAGCAGCTGAACTGAAATTAACTGAAACTGATGAAGCCGATAATCCTCTAACTTTACCTTGCATTGAAACTTATACTGAAGGTGTTGAACATTTTATGACACAGCACCCTAAGAACATTAAATCAGATAAAGTTGCAAAAACTCCTATAATTATTGGTCACAACAATAATGAAATGCCATTTGAATATGCTCTTCAGAAAGATGAGTTTTTCGACAACTATGACTTTACTTATTTACTGAACCAAGAATTTGAGTTCGGTGAGGATTTAGAAGATGCTCTTAAAGATATCAGACATTTTTACATTGGAGATGAGAAGACTAGCGTATATTTGCAAGACCTGATCATTGACTTTGCATCAGACTTCGTTTTCAACCATCCAACGCAAAGAATGGCAGAAAGATTTTTGGAACTTGGTGCTAAAACTGTTTATCGATACATTTTCTCATATAGTGGTGGAAGAAACTTACTGAAATGGGCTTATAACTTGGACGTACAAGGGGCTGTCCATGCTGATGAACTTGGCTATTTGTTCGATATGGTAATGTTAAAAGGTGATATTACACCTGAGGATCAATTGATGATTGACAGATTAACTACTCTTTGGACCAACTTCGCTAAATATGGGTAAGAATCAGTTCTTTAAATTAAGATGTAAACCTAATAGTTTTATTATGATAGATTATCAATCCAATAAAACATTGCTTAATGTTACTCATATATTATGAAATATGCGTATGTAATTAAGAGAAAATTATTGAAGAATTAATGTTTCCTACTTTTGATTCAGTGCATTTTTGGAAGTTGTCACAAAGTAAAAAAATATCGGAGTCGTTATTCGGATATTGATTTTGATTTATGATAATTTTATTCAAATCAAATCAAATCAATCAAATCAAATCATTTATTTCATGTAGGCCTTTACAAGCACTTATGAACGTCAAAATTATAAATAAGTTTGATTCTAGTTGCCCATTCCAAAAGTAGCTTCCTATGGAGAAGAACGGGCAAGAAACTCCATGGTTACTCTTTTTAAAAACATAATAGGTGTTACAATTTGTATGTATTGATACATACGATAATAACATGAAAAAGAAATGTTTACAATATTTTTTGGGTTGACTTTGAGAAAGTTATACAGTGCAAGTTGAACTAATAAGTTATTAGAGAAAAATTTTATACAAACTATTTTAAGAAGTTAATAAATTAAACAAACCAAGTTATATAAAGCAAAATAAAAAAGAAATAATAATAATAACAACATGATAAGAGCAAGAACATTAATGAGGACAGAGATATTCCTAGACAGCCTGCCAGTCGCCAGGGAAGCCACTTGTGCAATATAGGACTAACGCCATACATCCTTGTCGTCAATATAGTCTTTGATTTTATAGTATGCTCTCTTAATAAGAGTAGACTTGACGATATTTGTAGTCTTATTTTATTATCTGTGCACGTATTCAAGATTAGTTTAGGTTAGTACGTAAACTCTTTAAATAGAGGATTACTCTTATTTATCTAGAATGTAGATCATCATCAGCTGATTGATAACGAGACCACATCGCCTCTTGCATGAATGATAAGCATTTATCGATATCCGATAAGATTATAATAATATGACTCAATGAATGACATATTTTAAACTTCATTATTGACTATGAAATATTAAACATCAATAGTTTGACTGTTCTGTAAAATAAAGGCTTTTTATGCTATAAGTCTGTAAAATAGGGAAAATAACAATGTAAAACAACAGCATGTCGATTCTATAAAATATCACAACTCACTTCGACATCACTCTCACTTCGACTTCGATCTAAAGGTAGAATTCCGTGGACGCGACAATAGTCAACCTATGAAAATGTATGGCACCGTTGTCGAGGCCCGTGACAGTCGCGCGCGGCCGACGAATTTCGTAAGCTGCTCGCGGCATTGTCAAAAATTTAATTCTGGTTTTACTAAAATTCTATAGATGTTATTAAGCGCTAGACCATGTTGAGAAGCGTACGGCCGCGAGCGGCTCACGAAATTCGTCGTCCGCGCGCGACTGTCGCAGCCCTCGGCAGCGGTGCCATACATTTTCATAGGTTGACTTTTGCCGCGCGCGGCTGCGACAATCGCGACCCACGGAATTCTACCTTAAAGTTTCGTGATTGACATTGTCAAACTACACTAGCGCTACACTATCGAGCGTGTTGACAAGTTGAACTAAATCAAAGTCGAGATTTTGACAGATCTGTCAAAATCTGTCTATCTATAGGGGAGGTAGGGGAGAGATGGGCAGTTGGGAGACATGATCAAATCAGAATAAAAGGGAGGTCCTTTTATTCTGATTTCTGATCATAGTTTTGTTTTTTTTTATTGGGTAGTTTACGTTACCGACTGGTAACGGTGTTCATCCATAGACTATCTGTCATTTCTGTGAGTTGTCAAGAACAAACACTCGTAAAAGTACTTAAATATTTTGTTGCGGTTTCGGATCGTTATAAAGAGAAAACTAATGAAAGGTATGTGTATTTTCTATTATTAATTATTGATTGTCAAAATCTCCAGTTACAATTATAGTAAGTCGATGCAATCCACACCTATTATACCTTTAGAAGAGAGTACTACAGCAATAGTTAATGGGCCCCACGTTTTTGTTTTAGTCTAATATGACCGGGACCACCTACGTAGGTTGACAGGTAAGTAACTATTTTTTATTTTCTAGTTTTCAGTGCACATAAGATAAAACCGTTTAACTTAAAAGTTTTTTTACCGATTTTTTTTTCATAAACTAAGTCAAAAGTGTCCAATGCTCCCTATGGTAGGGAGGCTTGGACATTCCATGTAATGTATAATTTGTAAATTTTTGCTCTTCTTCGTCAGTGAAAATTTGTGAGGTTATAAATCTGCGCGAAAAATCCTTTATAGAATCTTGTTTCAGGTACCGTTGCCAACTTGATTTAGAGACTATTATATTTAAAATAGTGTTTAAATAAAGTTCTAAGTGTTTTAAAGTGATTAAGTGCCTACCTTTAACGATGGCTAGAATGTTTTTGCTTAAATCTTTATTAGAAGAAGCTCATGCTTTAGATAATTTAGAAAAGCGTCAACAATCTGCTAGAATTCGTAGTTTATCTTTATTAACTCGCGATGATGACTATGTGAGCATATATAGATTGTCAAAGGAGCTAATTGACCAACTGGAGTCTGATTTACTGCCCCTGATAACTGAGCCCACAAAACGTCGAGGCAAAGGACTTACAACTCGTGTAAAAGTAAGTATTGACACAGTTTATAGTTGAAAAATTGTAATCAAGCACACAATAATAAGAAAAACACTTAGTTCTTAATAAGGAGTATTCCCTTTATGTGGTTTCCCCGCCAGCTGATATGTTTTCAAAAGACTCTGTACTTCAGTTATAATATTGGTATTCTCTTAAGCATGAAAATAACCAAATTGGTCTCAATTTTGTTTTCACTAAATCCAGATAAAGTAGGTATTACATTTTTTATTGATTTATTGTTTCACAGATACTATGTACTTTATCATTCTTGGCTAGTGGCAGTTACCAGAAGGTTATTAAAGAGGGCATCAGAACTTATTTATCGCAACCGTCTGCATCTCGTTGCATAAATGAAGTAGTGGAAGCTCTGAACAATCCGGCCGTAGTAAAAAAATATATAAGGTTTCCTCAAAATCAGCAAGAAAGGCAAATTGGCGCTGTCAGTATTTTTTTTCGTAGGGTAAGCATAGATTATATTCACAGCACGAATTTAGAGATTTCTGTTTATTTTATACTTAAAAGCTGCCTCAAATTCCTTACAATAACAAATTATAACTAAAACATCATATTTAGCTAAAATTCTGTGTCAAAACTGATAAAATTAAAAACTGATTAATCTCGGTTGACATTTTGTCGAGTGGGGAAGTCACTAGCACAGCATTGGTCGATGTCGAGCTCACTTCACTTCGCAAGTGATTAGGTGATGTTTACAGAATGCAAAATCAAGGTCGTTCTGAATCGAATGCGAAGTGAGAGTGAATAGCGAAGTGAAATGCGAGTTGTTGTTCGAATTTTATAGAATCGACGTGCAGGCAGGCCTTGGCCCTGTTGGGCCCCGCTGGGGTTGCTGACAGTATTCTACTTGTGTAGCCCTTTCATTTGATACCCATATTGAGGGGGCTGTGCCATTTTGTGCCGGCGGCCATATTGGATTTAATTAAAGGTGTATACAAAATTTCAGACCAATCGGTTGACAGGAAGAGGGTGAAATTTGAATTACTAAATTTGATCCAAGAATAAATAATAAAACAAACGGGGTGAGCTAAATAAAACCGTTTAAATATCTCGTAATGTTGAAACTGAGTGTAATTTTTAGGAAAGCTCTTTCATTATATCTAGCCGAATATAAGAAATGGCAATAAAAGTTGATAATGATCTGTAAAATCTGACTTTTTATGCAAGAAATTGTGAAAAAGTGCCCATCCCTCCCCTACCTCCCCTAAAGTATGAAATGACATTACGAATCGAAGTGAAATGCGAGTTGTTAGTTAGTTAGTTAGTTACAGCCTATTTATCGTCCCACTGCTGGGCACAGGCCTCCTCTCACACAGAGAATGCGAGTTGTTGATCGAGTTTTATAGAATCGCAGTACAGAACTCCAACAATCTATGTGTGTATTAGAAGCCTAAATTACGATGACAAAAAATGCCTCTATGAAAACGGAATTCAAAAACTAGCTATGTCTTCTCATACTCTTTTAAGTTTTCTGAACATCATTAAATTGTCATATTTAATAATATTCAGATACCAATAGCCATATATTTTTTGTTTTCAGAAACCCAACACCAGAAACATCAGACCTTCTCCCAGAGAAATGGCTGCCCATCACGAAGACCACACAGCCGTTCCTTGACATGGACGCTCATGTCACCATGGGAGCCAGACCTTTCCGTGAAGCCATGGCTTTTTGGGATGTCTTCTATAAGCTGCATAGGAAGCAGCATAAGTATTATCAAGACCCTGAAGAGAAGAAATGAAAGAAATATAAATACGTAGGTCATTTTAATTGTAATGAATTACCTTAATTGATAAGTGAGGCAAAGTTGAGAATAATTTCATTATGTAAAGATATTTGTTAATTTTAATAAACTGATTGTGTGATTTTAAATAAAAGTTTTTTAGTAAAATTATATGGTATTCAAAAACCCAACACCAAACCAAACATCAGACCTTCACCCAGAGAAATGGCTGCCCATCACGAAGACCACACAACCGTTCCTTGACATGGACGCTCATGTCACCATGGGAGCCAGACCTTTTCGTGAAGCCATGGCTTTTTGGGATGTCTTCTATAAGTTGCATAGAAAGCAACATAAGTATTATCAGGATCCTGAAGAATAACATTGAAATACTAGATAACAATAATTGTAATTAATGATTTGTAATACATCTTCATTGGTATGTAAAGCGGAGTCAAGAAGAATTTCGTTTTTAAGGATATTTGTTAATGTTATAAAGTATTTCAGTGTTTTTAAATTGAATCTTTTATATGAAATACATGTGAATGAGAACTAGTGCCAATAAATATGACAGTATAAAAATGAGTTGTTTACTATGAAAGAAGTCTTTTTTTTACTCTGAACTGGCATATTGAATTCTATACATATCCTTCACACATAAAAACATATAAAACCTAAACCTAGCCTCATCTTCGTCATCCTCCGAGCCTTTTCCCAACTATGCCCAACTATGTTGAGGTCGGCTTCCAGTCTAACCGGATGTAGCTGAGTACCAGTGCTTTACAAGGAGCGACTGCCCTATCTGACGCCCTCAACCCAGTTACCCGGGCAACCCAATACCCCTTGGTTAGACTGGTGTCAGACTTCTGAGTACTCGTAACGACTGCCAATGATGTTCTATGACAGCCTTAGCCAATCTACACCTTGCCTAATCTGACAAAAATTCCGTAAGCTTACGCATTTTTTTCAAGCACTTTCTCTTAATTAAGAAGTTCAGCCATATCCGCTATTTTGCTTCATTTCATTCATATAAATATAAACCGATAAGAAAATAATCGAAGGACAGAAAATAATAAGCGAATGACGTCACAAATAGCACAATGCTGTATTCGTGCTATTTGCTTTGCGTGACCAGAATTTGGTTTATTTACGACACAAAATTGTGTTCCGGGTTTGTGATTTTCTTAGATTGCGTCAATCTATAAAAGTAAATATGAGGAAAATACGAAAATAACTAATAAACAGGTAAAACGTCAAAATTTCAGAAAAAAATACGGTCAAGTGCAAGGCCAACACGGTTTCAATATTAATTTCATTCTGTTTGGCACTTTGACCACAGATTACAGCATATATGTATATAAGTACCATTAGCATATAAGCGGACAGACAAAACGGACAAAAAGGTATTCTACCGAGGTGGCTTTATTTCTCAGAGGCATGACACCCTCAAAAATATGTACATAAACAAAATAAAAACTACCGAGGTATAAATCGACCTTGCAAACAATGAAAAAAGGCCGTTCTCCAAAACTAGACCAATCATTGCAATAAGAAAAACTTATCTACAACACTAAAAAAATATTGTTTCTTAAACTTTTATTACGCAGATTTGAAGTACATACCTAACTTATAGTTTAAACGGCGATTTTCCCAAACTACCCTTTTAAACTGTTAGTCTATTCGGCATCTGATAAATGCTTACATGGGCGTAAGTGCTTGTGTTCACGTAAATCTTAGCGGTGTCACTCGGCGCCTTGGATGCATGGTGGTAAGCTGTTGTTATGGTAGATCAGATTTTGGAGTTAATTTGTAATGAAAGTAGTTTTCAAAAAAAGCTTGGCAGCAACTTTAGGTATGTATTTAGTATTTATTATGCACTATCTGTTTTCAAACACTTCCACCCGAGTCCCAGAGGAACTTCAACTTCAACTTTGAAAAATGTTTACTCTTTACTACAAGGTATGAAGAATCTGAATGAAATACCTTTCTTTTAGAAATAGGTGAGTATACCGATAAAGAGAGGTCCACGTGCTTGGATGTATCGATCACGAAATCCAAGAATCCGGGCTGCTTTGTGAAAGTTTTCCGACCCAGAAGCCGAAATCAGTATTTACCCCATGATTAGATGTTGTACTATGTGACTAATATACCAATTAAGCAACACTAAAAAAACACCTAACAAATCATCCTAATCCACTTACCCGATAAAACAACATTTCACCTCAACATTTCCACACACGAAATCTAATTATACAAAGCTAGAAAAACACTCTCTAGGCAGTAACGTACTTACACACGGCTGTATGCTCCGAGCTCCGGAAATGATGCCACTGGCGCTCCCAACCCATCTGCCATGAACGTTTTCCACTGGCCACCAGGGTGGAACTTGGAGATAAGGGTTTGTGAAAATTATTATTATTTTTATTTCGAACCATGGGTACTTCTTATAATACTTTAAGACAGCTACAAACAGTTTTAACCGTATGCAACTGGGGACTAGTGTTACATGGAGCTGCTGCTTATCTGACCTGGTCAACTCGATACTCCTTGGTGAGACTGGTTGCCGAATTTTCTAGCTTGTGACCACCTGTAACGACCGCCAATATGAGAAGAGAGGAGAAAATAGTGACAATAAGGTAGCTCATCTACGGGCTGACCGCGCCAAGCGATGCTTAACCTTAAGATTTATCATTTTAAGGCTGACTTAAGCACGAGACTGATCCTCTATACCAAATCCATTTAGGTTTTAACATCTTTTTCTTCTTATTGAGTGAACTGCAGGTTTAATCACCTACTAAGCCCTGGTGTCAGATTTTTAAATCCGCGTAGCGGCTTTTTACGTGGAATTTTACCATAAGACTGAACAACAAAACAAGCCTAACATTCTCACCTTTATATTTCAGGATCAAAAGAATATCATGTATCCCGTATCGAATAATAAGGATGGCTTTAAGGTGGTAACTCGATATATCGATATCTCGCATAACCCACCCTAATCCGTATCTGCTACATATCTATTTATCGATTCCCGGCTAGCAATCTGATATATTAGCGCTTACATTCTCTCGCAGAATTATCGCCATTCAGCTGCCATTGTATCGATTTAATCGATTTCGAAACATCGCTTTAAACAAACTGTGTTGTCACTTTATTGAAAATGTAATAAAGGTTTTTTTTCGGACAGTTTACTATGGCTGTTACCAGTGTTTTGTAGTAGTGTTGGGCTTAAGTGAAAGTACTGGCGTGATAAAAACTAATAGGCAGATATCACAGTGTCGATAAATATGCCTTATTTTGTCAGAAATAAACCTTCTCTGGTATATTATAATACAGTTAGTTCGGAAGATGGCTGTATGCTGTATGTATGATATTAATTTATCCTGATAGCCAATTGTTACAATGTACTGACTGACCCATAATGCCTGTCAAAGATGTCCAAACAAATGACCGTCGGAACCTAAAAATTTTTACGTGCACTATAAAGTACCAATGCTCACGGTAATATAGATAGATGGTCACCCATCCACGAAACAACAGCGCCAACCATTGCTTTACCTTCGATCGCAATTTTACCCAGCTCTTTCACTATATCCCTAGAGATATGAAATACTGCAGTCGAAGAACCCTCAACTCGTTAGTTATAAATTATACTTTTTGCTTTTTTTGCAAAATAAAAATAAGGGTTTTTACGCCAGTAACAGTTGCTAAGGTTTCTGGAAAGTTTCAAGTGGTAAGAACTACGGTGGAGGTTTGTTTCAAGATTGTTTTGTGTTTTCATTTTTAGGTCTAATATAGAAACATTTTTTATGAATTTTAGCAATGTTCAGTGACTATTTAATTTGCTATGCTATTCAAAGGTATTTTAAAAGTTTTTTTTTTATATTTAGCTGTTTAGCTAAATACATTTGTATACACTTTACGAATTTAACTCTCTTTTTGTAAGCTCTGGACTTAGCCTACCACACACTGCACACACTGCAGACTAAACAGTCGGCCGACAGTTGACCTGATAGTAAGCAAAGTTTTTTTATAGAAACACTCCAATCCAATCAAAGTTTACAGTCATTGTGATGATGGTTAGTCGTTGCAATGCTTATTTATTATTTTAATGCATTTCCATACTGATTTATGAGCCCGAAAATGTGCTCTTATCACAATAAATAACTTATAGGATGAGAATTTATTTTTTATTCATCCAAAGGAGTATTTCAAAGTATAGATAAGAATACTCTAATAATATTAATGATAGCTCAGCTGCATCATACAATTATCAAAGCACTAGTAGTTTTAATTGGTCTGTTTTAGGCAATTAATTTGAAATGTTTTGCGAAACTTCTGCGGAGTTTCACAGGGTAATCTAATAAGTGTCGGCACCAGCCCCTTGAGTTATAGTTTTAATCCAATCGTTGTAACCGCTACAGCGGTTTTGGTTACATGTATCTATTTATATTTTCAGCTAAGTCACAAAATATATGACCCATATTCAAGTCATCGAAAATTGTTTTAGAAAAGGGTGATTTAACGTCATTTCTGTCAAAAGTGCGAACTAACTGAAAAACATATAGTATAGTAACGCTCATTGTCTATGTTTTGAAAATGGTTCTTGTTTATCGATATGTTTCTGCTGTTTACGATGATAGACTGTCTTATGGTAACGGTTTTACCAACGTTCCATTGGAACTACTTCAAGTGCTTGTTTTTTTTTTCAAAAAGCGGTGCAGTAGTTTCCGTGCTTAGCGCGTTCAAGCAAACAAATAATCAATTTTGTGATGAACTAATTTCACCTAAGTAGTTCTTGCAATTGATTATTATTGAGCATGTATGTGCACACACATAGGTAGGTACCCAAGATGATACCAATTAGATACGAAGTAAATACCAATATTTTTGTTACTCACGAAAAGCATCTCTGCGCTTGAAAAGAGGATTCGAGCCACAATGAAGGAAGTTTGCTTAACTTTCAAAACCCAGACAAACTTTTGCTTTTTATGAGCATTATATTTTCATTTTCATTCGCTTTTCATATTGTATAAACATAAGTTATTATTCAGTTTATTTTTATTATCACGGAAATAAACAAATTTTTAGGAGGATTTAGAAGTTTTGTTCTACTGTTCCCCTAAAATCACATTTAGAAGCTTGTAGCTAAGTAATTTAAGTAATAGCTGTACTGTAGGGTCGATCATAAAGCTAACCAACATTTGGATCGGCGGCCATCTTGACATGACAAGTTGCTCCGTGTTTCAGAAGTCACGTTACCACCACCACACCAGTTAAAATCTTTGGTATTCGTTACAGGTAGTCATAAGCCAGAATATCAGACAACCAGTCTTAGAAAAAGGTGTCGAGTTGTCCAGAGCAGACAGGCATTCGCTGCATGTAAAACACTTGTACTCAGCTGCATCTGGTTAGACTGGAATCCGACCACGACATAGTTAGGCAGAGGCTAGCCAGATGATTTGCAAAGCCTTTGATATACATTACCCTCGTAAGACACACCAATATCATAATCATCCTCTTGCCCTTATCCCAATTTTATTTGGGGTCGGCGCAGCATGTTTTCTTCTTCCATACTCTTCTATCTGCCGTCATCTCCCAAGTAACATTCTTTCTGACCATATCGACTTTCACACAATCCATTCATTATATCTTCATAATATACACCAATAATAGAGAAAAAAGCTAAAAAACAGATAATTTAATTTGGTAAATATAAGAGCTGTTCACAACAGGAGTTTGGTTCGCAGCGTTAATTTATAGGCTGAAGTGCCTCTCCAACTGCAGCGCTCAACAACATGGAATGTTCTGGAGAGCTTTTTGTTATTACTTACTAGTTTTTCGCGAATCTGAGTGTTTTATTCTGTTTTCGGAAAAGCTGAGGAGAAAATGTTGTTTCGAAATTGGGTTACGATTAGTGTATTTCTCTAGTAATTTGTCTGTACTTCTATCTATACTTATGGCCGGTTTCACCAGGTGTTGATAAAGTCTCTGATAGTTTATTATGAACTTATCTGAAAGATATACATATCTCTAGAAGTTATAGTCAGCCTTTATTTGGCAGATTCCATTAACTAACTGACACTTTATCGGTAACCAGTGAAACTGGGCCTTACCTAATGTTAAGTGTTTATTTGTTTACTAAAATGCACTAGTCTAAGGAACTAATAAACTGTAATTAAAATAATATTTCAGTATCAGATGTCCCCTTTTTAAAGAAAGGCTTATTTTTATACGAAATTAGTTTACATAAGCAGTTTTCCGATAGTGATGAAAATACCTAAGATTATTTTCATTTTCTTTGAATGCACGTTTCACGTGGTATAACAGAATAAATTTAATTAAGTAAACTTACCTATTCCTCGCAAATATAGGTCACATTTATTTAACGCCCACCAATGAAACTTTGTCTCCGTACAAACAGGAGAGTTTCCTCAAATTACTTGTATAACAAAATATATCGTGTGGCACGCGCTACCAAGACAAATCGACACCTCATTTGTCAATATCTGTCCAGCAATTCCAACATAGCTGATGTCATACATACATACATAGAACGTACACAAAATGTATTGTATGTGTGGCTTTTGATATTTATTTTTCTTTAAGTTTATGTGCAATGTTTTATGTAAGGATAGTTTTTTCAAACTTTTTAAGATGTAGGTACCTAACTATTTTAGATTTATACGCAAGAAAGATAGAACAAAAAAAAATTAGATAAACAGAGAAGTTTCGCATTTTCAAAACAGCCAATGAGGACCTGGTACTAGAAATATTTTAATTTCTACGTTTAAAACCCTCTAGTTACATTGTTATGCAGGTTTAAGCTTACAAAGACACATAGGGATATAGGGACAGAAAAAGTGACTTTGTGGTAGGTATACTTACTATGTAGTGAAGAAACCCAGTGCATTCATTGTAGACCTATCCGTGGCAATAGGCAAGCAATATGGCACAAACAAGCAGCTAATTGCGTTTGCTCAACTTGTTTTGAAAATAAAAACCGTAAACTTGGACCGCGGGGGTATTGTGAAAGTTTGTTTATTGTCATACAATTTATTGATCATTTCCTTGGTGGATGAGCAGTTACTTTGGGGGAAATAATTTAGAAATCCTGTAATTTACACTACTTCTTAAATAGCTTTGCCGTTGTAAAGTTGTTTAAGTACTATAGTTTGCCTAATTATTTTGGTCAACTCTCATGACCGTGATTGACGGACGAAGGTTAATTTTGATATCCTTGATGGCTTAAAAATATTATTGAACCCGCTAAATTACATTGCTGATAAGGAACTCATATCAGACGAAACATAGTTCTAGTTTTGTATAAATATTTATAAAGTTATCAGTTATTTTTCAAAATGCAATACTGCATCAACATTGGTTTCGAAAAAACATTGACAAAACGCAGCGATGCATTTTTATGTTTTGTAAACAAAAACGAACTAACCGTCAAATCGAGACCGCATAGAAATGGATAGGGTGACCATCATTTAGCTAAAAAACTACTGGACGGATGTTCATGCTATTTTCATCTATAGATAGAGTGTCAGAATGATTCATGAGGAAGGTTTATGCGCCTTTGAAGTCTGTTTTTTTCTTATAAACCACAATACAAGATTCCTATAACAATTAAATCATACCACAGGGTGCATTGTCTCATTCAAATGCCAGCTCAGTACGAAAAGCCCTACCTACTCTAAAGGTACTTATATTCTATAGTTTGTTCGCTTGAACACGCTCAACTCGGGAACTACTGGTTCAATAAGATTTCTTTTTCAGTGAGCCCATTTATTGCAGTTTTATTGTTTATCAGGGTGCGCCAAATAATTTCTACGGGACACGAGTGAAACCACTGGCAGAATATAGTGCAAAATATAAGTAGAAAAGGAAGGTAACTCTCACAATAAGACATTGAAATCGCAAGGAAAGCGTTACCGTGGCATTTGAAAGCGAACCGCTATTGCTTTCCATTCAGCTATTGTTGCGAATACAAGACGACCGCTTAAGCTTTGCGTTATAGTGTAACTGGAGCTTTATGTCTAGCTGTACCTGGATGAATTGAATATTATAGACATATGTTTTCGAGATAAAAAATGTTAAGTTTTGTATTGTAAAAATAGAAATAGCTGCGGCTCTGGTTGTCATTCTAGTGAATTTAGGAGGTTTAAGGCTACAATTAATACACACAATATATATTTTTTATGATTTTTGAAAAGCTTAAAAGCTTATTATCTCTATCTTGGTGAAAATCCACTTCAAAACTGCACATCATCTTCCTCCCGCTCTTGCCCCAATTTTATTTAAGATCAGTGCAGCGTGTTTTCTCCTTATATACTCTTCTATCTGCCGTCATCTACTTAACAAGTAACATTCTTTCTAACCATATAAACACAGTAAACTTCAAAACTGCACAGATTTGATGTTACGCCTATGCTATAAATAGGACCAAATCAGTTTTTTTTATTGAATTATTATTTATATAATGTCCATTTATTTATCAAAATAGCTGCCACCCTACACTCACAGAATAAAAAAACTCTCTGAATACAGATACTGCAACAGCTTTCAGGTCAGTGAAAGGGGATGAAAAAAGTCGTTTTGAGTCGACCACTAGTGCGAATACATTATGTTAACAGGTCAGAGGCGGGTCGCGGGGTGCTTGTTTTGTGGGTGAACTTAAAAAAGGTGATACATAAAATAAAAACGTTTAATGATAACTGACTTATATTTAAAGTTCTTGGTGAGAAATAAACTAAGTTCAGTAAAATTGTATATGTATTCCAAGCTTTTCCTTAGGTACTAATATTTAAAATGTGACAGTGCCTAGGTCAGTCTGTGATATGATACTGTCAAGCAAAAAGTGTTGAATCGATTTATATCAAGGTACACACTGATAGCCTAAAACCGGTAAAGGGTTATAGGCTACCTTTATCCGGTTGTGAAAAGTAGTTACCTCGTAACTTTACCCACAGTTAGAATTAATAACAAACCATAACTCTATCAATGTATCAACCTCCCGAGTCTTTTTCCAACTATATTGGGGTCTGCTGCCAGGCTAACCCTATCCGTGTATATTAACAGCAAAAGGATAACAGATGTCGCTCCAATATCCGTCCAAAATAATATACAGTATGCTCCAAAAAATATTATTAAGCTGTACAAAAAGTGATAAATCTTTCGAATAAAGTCCCGGGCCGTTGTTTCTGGCCGATTTTCGTAAGGATTATCCATAATCCTATGAACGAACACCTGGTCCCTATCGTGGTTTGCTGAAAAATGTGGCCAAGTGCGAGTTGGATTTGCAAAGGTTCTGAACTTTGGAAAAAATATATTGAAAAGTTAAGTTACTCCTTGTTAAAAAGGCATGCAATAACAGTGCATGTAATAAACAATTTACCTAATAAATAATATTATCAGGATTCAAACGTCAAACTCAATCTAAAACGATGAGACAGCATAAAATTTTAAATGACCCACTGATACTTTGAATCTACTATTGATTAAGACCCAGATTAACCTATCGACCGACTAAAGATGATAAACAGTTTGTAGAGGGTCCAAGTGTAAATTTCGAAGGGGAATTTTGGCTTTAGGATCGTACCTAATTTTATTTTTAAACAAAAAACGGTTCACGAGGGTTTTTTATCAGTGCGGTTCGGAACCCTAAAAAAAGACACCCTTAAAAGATAACGTCCCTGTTTGAGGATCCCGGGAAACGTTTGGGATTGTAAGCACGCTTATACTTTGTTTGATGTGCATTTTTTTATCCCACTTTATTATATATTTTTTGTTTAACAATGACGCTTTCAGCAACAATTTTGGTGGAATAGAATATGATGATTTATTTATTTTACAGCTACCTACATCATTTTAAATAACTCCAAACTACTTAAAACTATTTATTTCGCACTTTACTTAAGTGTGCTAAAGATAGAACAATGTTTGAACAGTGTTCAAAATTGAGTGGCTCTTCAGTAGGTACCGTATTTTGAATATAAAGCGTAAAGTTCAAATAACCGAAGTTGTAGCTCGTACATATACGATAGGTAGTGTCTTGTGAGGAGCCAAAAAAAGGCAGTAAAGTTATTTGAAAAGAACTTTATGGATATTCTTAGTGGTCTCATAATAGTGACTTCTGGAGTACCCATGACAGAAAATTTAAAATTATGAGTCGTGTATAAGTTTGATATTTCTAAGCCAAGAAAATATGATCTAACTTCTAAACTACTTAAGAGAAAATCCAGGTGAAATCCACCTCAGTAATCTTAATTAATTGTTATTCTACCCCTTGCCTTTAAACTTTGAACCCAAAACCCCTTCATTGCTAACTAGCTGCTGCCCACGATTTGACCCTATGCTGTATCTATTTATATATAGATAATTTGTTGTCATAAAAGCTTTTTTGCGTTATTTAAGTAATAAATAAATTATATAGAACTAGCTTCCGCCCGCTTAGAGTTCGGTTATATCGCGTTTCCAAGAGAATTTTTCAAAATTCTGGAATAAAAACTATCCTATATTCTTTCTCAAGGTCAGCTCTATCTCTGTACCAAATTTCAATTCAGTGGTTTAGATGTGAAATCGTAACAGACAGAATTACTTTTGTTTTTATAGTATTAGTAGGGATTAAAAAAATATATATATTTGTCTACACTAAGTTTCACCAATCTCACAATTTTTGGTATACCTATCAGCTATAACCAAAACATATGAAATCTTGAACCATTTACGAAATTGGGATACATTTCCAACGAATTTGTTCGTACAATAAAAAAATCTTTAAGTAAATTAAGACGGACTCCATTCATGATGGAAACCTATTCATTGAAAAGAAAGACATTCTATAAATATCTAAAAAGGCAGATCTGAAAAAGCACAAAGCGTATAGGCCTCCACTAATGGAAACGAAATTGCGAACAAACTGTTTGCTGAAAGTTCACCTGAAAGCCTGAAACGGCCTTTTTCAGTTATAAATAAAGATAGAATAGCTTGTAGTTTATTTTGCCTAAGTGTCTTTGAGTTGATGTTGAAATTTGGGAGAGAAATTGAGTGTTTGAAATTATGATTGCGGATATAAAAAGGAATAGCATTATAAGTTAAAATATATTATTATCATAGCATACTAGGCTCTACTATGCCATATTACAATTAAACACGCTTTAAAAAACACGCCTAATAAATAAATTACTAAAGCTGTGTTGGAACAATAATCCCTCGCTGCGCGGACTGTTTAACCATCGCAAGCAGTTGTCAAACCAACCAGTTATTAGCGAAGCATGGTCTAATGGCAATGTTGACCGTTGCAGTCGACAAGTCGGCTAAACGACGTATAAACGTGTTATTAAATTACCTTATTCAGTTAAAGAGCTAGCTGTTTCATTTAACAGCCATTTCAACCAGTACCCTACTACATATCAACATAACATATGTATCAAGCAAGCATATGATGCAATGACATATCAGTTCTTAGAAGCGTTTCGTAAATATGGCGTTATCTGTCTTCAAGGATGGCAGCACTCGGATCGATAAGCCTGAGTCATAGCCGATCAATCATTGTCGCCTTGAACACTGCTCCAAATTATTGACACCTTGTAAAGTCATTTCTCGAATATTAATAACTGTGATTTTTTAGGATAAACTTATGAAAAATTTTTTTAGGTCGTGCCTGGTTTTGAAAGAGCAAATTTTTTTGGTGTTCCTCGAGTTTTCCAAGAGGCCCACCAACACTACTACAGTGTGATATATTAGACATGTAAAGCCGGCCATAATATGTTAGGGAAAAGGCTAGGCTGATGATGTATCCCGTAGCTTTTGTGGCATATTTATTAGAACTCATAAGTTTTTATAGATTTTCATTTAAATGGATTTAAAGTCGAAATAGTAATAGCCAGAATAAAATATTTATTATTTCAACAAGTTATAAAACACACTTTTAACTCAGAATAAATTTTATTTAACGCATTTAAAAACCATACACTAAATATTAATTCTACATCTTCATTTGAATTTAGCCTTACAGCTCATATAGTAAAAACATTTTCTTCATCTTCAGATCAGACCTGGTACTTTCCATACAATTTGTAGAATAGGTCCCAGAAAGCCATCCTCTCATGGTACGGCCTGGCTCCCAGAGACAAGTCTTGGTTTATGTCTAGATAAGGCTGGTTTGTCTTTGTCACTGGCTCCCATTTGACTGGTAGCAGTTCTGATGTCTCTGGTGTTGGGTTCCTGTGAATAAATATAAAAATACATTAACCCTTTATTTGATAAAGTCCGGTTTGAGAATATCGGGATGAGTTGGTCCAAGAAATATAGTAAATATCTAACACTTTACATGTAGAATAGAATAGAATCATTATTTTAGACATGTGTATACATTTTTATGGCAAATAAATGATTCTGTTCTATTCTCTATATGTATAGCGTGTACCACTGAATATAAGCCCATTTTTTTGTGTATAAACGAAAAATAACCAATTAACGATACATAAAAACTGTCTTCTTATAAAGGGGATAAAAAGTTTACCTTTTATTGAACTAAGAATTTAACTAAGAAATTATTTTTACATTTTCTGTGTGCAATGTGTACCTATGTATGCCTCCAAACTGAGAGGTCATTGCGCCTTATCGATTGCGGGCTCTTGATTTTGACATTATCTCAAAACCATCGACAAAGAGATCAGTTCCAAGGCTAAATATTTCATTGATAATATTGTTTGTCTGCATTATTCCTATATATTGAATTCCTTCATAAACTAAAGAACTTTTATATTCTAACTAAGGCAAAAAACCTTTATATAAAAATATCTTTGCCTAAGCTTATAAAGTATTCAACTCACCCAAACTTAGCGAAGTTTGTCCAAATGGCAGTCATCCTATCAATGACAATCTGGTCTTCAGGAGTCACTTCTTCAAAGTATTCGTAATCAAACAAGTAACCAAGTTCATCAGCATGAGCAGCTCCCGTCGAAGTCAAGTTAAGTGCCAACTTCATAATATTTCTACCTCCACTGTACGAGAATACGTAACGGTATACATTGGTAGCACCATTCTGCAAAAGCTGGTCTACTACTCTTTGACTTGGGTACCCAAAATGAAAATCTGCTGCAAAGTCTGCAATATCCAACTTTACATCTTCAGAAATCTTTTCTCCTCCAATATAAAAGTGCTTGACCACATCATTAGCTTCTTCAGCATCATCACCAAAATTAAATTCTAAGCTTAAATGGTCTCCAAAATCAAAAGTTTTGTAATAATCTTCAGTTGATAATTCTGCTGCCGGAGCGGCCTCATTGTCATTGTAACCAATGATGACTGGGGTATTCTTCAACTTCGGTGATACAATGTTCCTTGGGTGTTCCGTTATGAAATGATCAACGCCTTCAAATTCAGTTTCAATACAAGGCACTGTTAGAATATTGTTTCCTTGGAAAGAGAAGCCTTTGTTCAAATCATTGGCAGCTTTGATCAACGTGTGTGCATCAATGGTCGCAAGATATTCAAGAGCTTCACTAACATCTGTTGTATTAAAATCTAATTCTTCAGCTAGTTTAATAGGTAATTCGTTCTGATGCTCTCCTGCCCAAATATGAGTATAAGCTGGTCCACTCTGTATGATCGCTCTTTGGAACAACTTTTCATAAGACGACAGCAGATGAAGGTTCACGGACATACCACCAGCACTTTCACCAAAAATGGTAATTTCTTTAGGATTTCCACCGAAAGCTTCAATATTCTCATTGATCCATCTCAGAGCAAGAACCTGGTCTTTGAGTCCTTGGTTTCCAGGAACATCTGGGTGATCCAAGCACATGAAGCCGTAGGCTCCAAGTCTGTAGTTGATTCCTACGACAATGACGTCATTTCTCACTAAGAACTTTGGAGAACTGCCGCTATTATCAGCGCTACCTCTGGAGAATTGTCCTCCATGTATCCATACCATGACTGGTAAGAGGTTTTTGGTAGTAGCAACACTTGGAACGTAGATGTTCAAGGTGAGGCAGTCAAGAGTACCCACGGCGACATTGTTGTTAACTTGAGGGCAAACGTTTGACTCGTAAGCTTCGAAGACACTGTCAAAACCAGGATGTGGCATTGAAGCCTGAAATTATAATTTATAATAGTGGTTTAAATCAAGATAACATGGTTCTTTAAACTTAAATATTCGGAGATGATATAATAATATTATTAATACTCCACTGAAAAAACCCTTATTATTTCCAAGCCTTGGTCACAAGTCAGACAAACACACTATGACTATCATTAAATTAATAAAAACTTACCCCAAAAGGATTATTTTCATCAACCACAGCGTACGGTACACCCAAAAATTGCGCATAGCCCTCACTAGACAGGAGACCTCTAATCAGACCCCCTTTGATGGAAACCAGGGGGTCTACTCGATAAAGTCCGTGAACTAGACCACATAATGACACTAAAAGTACCACAGCCTTCATGTCGAAGCTCTGTGACATAACTATGCAGAATAAGGTTTTTTGAGACAAAAAAACCCAGATATTGCAAGAGTTAAGATAAGAGATAAAACAGCATCTTGAAGATCAATATAATAGTGATAAGTAATGTTGTAATCATGCTTGTTGCTGCTACTGAGAACATGAATGTATCTGTGGTCGAAAATTCTAGAGTATTAAAGATGTCTTCGGCTGTATTCATACTTTGTTCTACTTAAATGAGAAACATGTTGCACATGCAATAAAACCAATTTATTGTAACTTAATGGTTTAATTGTACATTTTCTTTCGGTTCTTAATGAGGATGCTGATATGATGTTATTTAACAATTTACCATTTTTGATGTTTTCCATATAATTTGTAGAACAGATCCCAGAATGCCATTCTGCTGTGGTCAGGTCTGCTGCTGAGTGTGAACTCGGAATCCATGTTTAAGTACGGCTGAGTAGTCTTCGTTATAGGAGTCCATGTGAACGGAATTAGTTCTGAAGGGGCTGGGGTAGGATTTCTGAAATCCGAAAAATATTTGGTTATATACTTATGAAACCACAAGCATGCAGAATAATGAATCGATTTAAAAAGTAAAGATAAAAAAGTAATCCTTCTAAATAATTCAAGATAGTTCTTTGCAAATTGGGTCAAAAGCATAATAATTATAGTGTTACGTCATGAGTTGTAATAGTTTTAGATCCGAAATTGATGTTTCTACAAGTATGTACTCACCCATATTTAGCAAAGTTGGTCCAAAGCAAGGTCAATTTAGCCTTCATCGGAGACTGGTTGACTGCAAGTTGTTCTTCCTCAGTCATATCAACCCACCAGTTTACATCAAATAAGTATGATAGCTCATCTCCATGGCTTGCATTCTCATAAGAATAAACGTATCTGTATACTTTTTCAGCATCACTTTCAAGCAGTTGCTCAGCCATTCTCTTCGTTGAGTGACCAAAAATAAGGTCAGTTCCTAAATCTATAAGTTCATTGGAAACATTCTTACTAATTTTCTCGTCACCAATATAGAACTGCTTTACTTCATTTATAGCAGTTTCCATTTCATCTCCGATATAGAATCCTAATGTAAATAAAGTTTTTAGGTCGTAAGATTCGAAAAACGCTGCATCTTGATAGCCATATTGGAAGTGAAATTCTCTTCTGGTATGCCCAATAATGATTGGTGTTTTACGAGCTTTGCTAGCTTTCACGTTCATTGGATGCTCAGTTATAAAATGGTCGACTCCTTCAAATACTTTCTCGACACAAGGTTTGGTAAGAGGTTGATCAGTACCTGAACCACTAGTGATTTTCAAACCATCAGCTCTTATAACTAAAAGATGTGGGTCAACAGTAGAAAGATAACGTAGAGCATCATCCACATCCAATGTAAAGTAACCAAGTTCTTCCGCAAGAATCGAAGGTATGGTATCATTTGATTTTACCATCATCCAATAACTTAAAGCAGGGCCACTTTGTATAATTGCTTGATTAAAAAGCTTTTCATTTTGTGAAAATAGATGTAGGTTCACTGACATACCACCAGCGCTCTCACCGAAAATTGTGATCTTTTGATCATTACCTCCAAAAGCAGCAATGTTATCTCTGATCCATCTTAAGGCTAATGTTTGATCTTTAAGTCCTTGGTTGCCAGGAACTTCAGGTGTATCTAGACACAGGAAGCCGTAAACACCTACTCTGTAGTTTATAGCTACTACAATGACGTCATGCTTGAGAAGAGAGACTGGATCAGAAGCTTCTGCTGTGTTACTTCCACTAACCCAAGCACCGCCATATATCCATACCATTACTGGCAGAGGGTTCCGTGAATCAGCAGTGTTTGGCACATATATGTCTAAGGTTAGACAGTCGAGGGTACCGATAGGAACCCCTTGTCGAACTTGGGGACATATTTTTGACTCGGTAGCTTCAAATATATTTTCAAAGACTGGATATGGCAGTGATTTCTAGGAAAAAAAATATTTTGTTGATGATATGATTACTTAGATAAAATATTATACAATGTATATAGTGATATTAAACTAAGAGTAACTAACACACTTACCCCAAAAGGATTGTTTGCATCAACCAAACCATAAGGCACGCCTAAAAATTTGGCGTAACCATCGCCAGACAGTCCTCTTATCAGTCCCGTCCTTGTAGAAACCAGGGGATCAATTCTGTACACTCCTTGAACTAAACCACACAGTGAAAAAAATAATAGCACAGCCCACATGTCAAAACAATATGAATTTACAATTCCAAGTGGAAATGAAACACTTAGACCCGATACTATATAAACAATGCCAGTTGTAGATAAAGCATCTCAAGAAGTATTATCGAACAATTTGAGTTTTATCAATGTATTTCCATCGAATGATTTCGGTATCGGATGTGGGTTCCACAGCAGAGAAACCAGTGACGTCTATATTGTAAACAAGTTAAAGATTAAAATGCCCATCCCTATTATTTTATTTTCTAATGTTATCACTATTTAACAACATTTGTTATATTTATGTATGCCAGTATATAGACCCATTTTCTTCAAATTAGGCGTACTTTCACAAATAAAATCAAGACATTTTATTGCATATACAAGTGATGTATTTATTTGATGATGGCTCAAAACATGTCTGTCCTTGGTTGTATTTTGTATCAGTATATTAGTACCACATCTGGTACTTTCCATAGAGTTTATAGAACAAGTCCCAGAAAGCCATTCTGCTGTGGTCAGGTCTGCTGCTGAGGGTATATTCGGAATCCATATCTAAATACGGCTGAGTAGTCTCCGTTATTGGAGGCCATATGAATGGCACTAGCTCTGTAGGTTCAGGAGTTGGGTTTCTGTAAATAGAACAACTTATTAAATTATATTTTACATATGTATGTTTCAATATTTTACATAACATCATCATATTTTACATGTCATCGGGACAAGGAATGAAATCAAGCGTGAAGCACATTTCTACTTTAATTGTAGTTGTTTTTTATGGATACTCACCCGTATTTAGCAAAGTTAGTCCAAAGCAGAGTTAGCCGGGCTCTCATTGGAGATTGCATGAGCAAGATTTTTTCTTCCTCTGATGCTTGATTGAACCGGAGACCTTGATCAAATAGAAAAGCCAGCTCATCTGCATGACTAGCATTCTCATACGAGTAAACATATCTAAATACATTTTTGGCTCCACTTTCGAGCAGTTGGTTAGCCATCCTCTGGGTTGAGTGACCAAAGATGAGATCGGTTCCCAACTGTATAAGCTCTTCCTTACTGAATTTCTCGTCACCAAAAAAGAAATGTTTAACTGTGTTTAAAGCATCTTCCATCTCGTCCTTTACATAGAAGCCCATTTCAAAAAGCGGTTTTAAATCAAAAGAATCAAAAAATTCTTGGTCTCGTGAAGCATATTGAAAATGAAATTCTCGTCTGGTATGTCCTATTATTATCGGCATTTGGTGTGCTTTACTAGAATTTAAATTCATTGGATGTTCAGTAATAAAATGATCGACTCCGTCGAACGGTTTCTCAACACAAGGCTTAGTCAGTGGTTGGTCATTGCCTGCAGAACTAGTAATTCCCAGTTCAAAAGCTTTTAAAACCAACAAATGTGGGTCAATGGTAGAAATGAATCGCAGAGCGTCTTTTATATTTGCAGTTCTGAACCCAAATTCTTCAGCAAGTATCACAGGTATCTTGTCATTAGATTTCACCATCATCCAATAACTTAAAGCTGGACCGCTTTGTATAATTGCTTTATCGAAAAGTTTTTCATTTAGTGAATATAAATGCATGTTTACAGACATACCACCAGCACTTTCTCCGAAAAGTGTTATGTTGCTATCATCACCACCAAAGGCTGCAATATTATTCTTGATCCATCTCAGAGCTAGTGTTTGGTCTTTCAGTCCTTGGTTACCGGGCAGTTCAGGAATGTCCAAACACAGGAAACCATACAGACCTACCCTGTAGTTTATAGCTACAATAATAACACCATGATTCAGCAGAGTTACAGGGTCAGTTGCTTGTGTGGTGCTTGTACCAACAACCCAGGCGCCACCATGAATCCAAACCATTACAGGTAAAGGTTTACCTGAGTTATCAGTGTTTGGTACGTAAATGTCCAAGTTAAGGCAGTCAATGCTGCCCGTTGGGACGCCTTGTCTTATCTGGGGACATTGTCTTGTTGTTGTTGCATGAAAGACCTGTTCAAACCCTGGATGTGGCACTGATGGCTGGAATGAAGAAAGCCATATTGTAATTTTAGATAATTATGAAAGACGGTCACCTAAAATATACCAAAACCACGCACTAAACTGAAACTTAAATAAAATACGGATGTCAGATGCTCACCCCAAAAGGATTATTTTCATCGACCACAGCATAAGGTATGCCTAAGAATCTGGTGAACCCATCACTAGAGGTTCCTTGAATAGTGCCCAACTTCGTAGTCACAAGTGTATCTGCTCTGCACAATCCTTGCACTACGCCACATATCACGACCAACAGTAACACCAACCTCATGTCAAAACTGTATGACATTTTGATGTCAAGTGTAAATGGATTCGTCAAAAACTGCGCTATTTAACGAATCAGGATAATTGATAAAAAATCTGACGGTGTATAGACTGTATTTTTAATCAATTCATTGCAATCAAAAACATTATCTGATGACTTATGTGTACATAGTATACTGTTTATTTATATTTTGAATCTGTTGTTCCGGGCGGTTCTAGACTTTGATAAAGTATAAGTTATAGATATTAGTTTTATTCCAAGATCATTATGATCTTGCACTCACTATCATCATGTACCAGCTCATTCTCAACCATGAAGGAAACATAAAATCTCCTAAGAAGGTAGCTTCGCCAAAATGCGGGTGTTCGGGGGACGAAGAACTTTACTGGCTAAACCCTCACATGCTCCTTCTTTGGAACCTTCGCTCATCTTTCCGAATTTCCAACTGTTATTCTTATACCACCTAAGTATATCTACGAGTATTTGAATCTGTAAAACAACTACCTACTTGAACACTCATCTCGAAGTACCTACGTAAATAAGTTTCAAGTGGATCTTAAGTACCATGGTGATAGAGAGGAAATAACCCCAACTTATTTTTGTCATTGCCGAGTACTATTTTTTCTTATTATTGATCTAGGGTTTATAATTAAATGAGTATTTCAACAGGTAAATAAAAAAAACTGGATCAGATAAATGCAAGATTCAAGGTTCAAACTTTTTTTTTTTATTTACCTGTTGAAATGTGAACCTGTTGAACCCCGCTGTGGGTTAGCAGCGGTGAGGGAGTGTCAGACTCTAACTGACTAAAAACCGTCGTGTTCCGTCATTGGCCTTTTATGTACCAGGGCCGCGGTATCTCTTTCGAACAACCCGCAGCCCTTCAAGGTTCGATCTTGGATTCAAAATTCAACTCTCATCGTGGAACCGGAAAATATCAATCAAAATAAATACTAATTAACAATCATTAAGATTAATTTACAAGATAATCCATATATTTGCGTATTGATTTAACATATTATTATCAGGGCAATAAGATTTAATAATATATCGATTCGATCTTGATTGATTAACGAATCGTGCTAGAAATTCGCTAGTCATTATTTACAATACGAATAGTAAAGACGGATTACATGTCATGCAACGGTGTCTAGTGCCCCACGTGAAGCATGTGGTATATGCTATGGGCAAGATCGATCAAAACATATCTATAAAACTGAAAATAGGTCATAAAACATACAAAAGCAATGTATACTTGTGTCGTCTATTTACGTCAATTTACGAACAATGTACCCAGTAAAGAGCCTTGCGGAATACCTTATTGTGTAGTCAGTTTTACAGTGTCTTACTATGTTAATGTTACGTCGTTGATCTATGATATACGAATGAGTCTTTTGTATGCTCGTTCTTATTCAGCATGCGTTAAACATATACCGACATCATGATGGATCAAATCAAAAGCTTTAGACAAATCAGGAATTGTGCAGATTGCATTTTAATAGTACAAACTATTCATAAAAAGTAATAATGCAGTATTTTGTGGCGTGTTTTTTTTTCAAAATACAGTATATTATATATTTTACTAAATAGTCAAAATATCTTATAATATAGAATTATAAAAACGGGTTTTAACCACTTCCTTGGAAGTCTTTTTGATACATAGCTATCAATACCACATCTGGTACTTTCCATAGAGTTTATAGAACAGGTCCCAGAATGCCATTCTGCTGTGATCAGGTCTGCTGCTGAGAGTGAACTCGGCATCCATGTTTAAGTACGGCTGAGTAGTCTTGGTTATAGGATTCCATGTAAACGGTACTAATTCTGTAGGTATTGGAGTTGGGTTACTGAAAAACAAAAAGTTTAAACAACTTAGAAAATATATTTTTGCTTACCTCAAGGCAAACCTTAAAGCTGAGAATCATTCTTTCATAAAGTAAAGGTCTTACTTAAATCAATATAAGTTATTCTTCAGATACTCACCCGTACTTAGCAAAGTTAGTCCAAAGCAAAGTTAGTCGAGCTCTCATCGGAGATTGCATGAGTGCAAGTTTTTCTTCCTCTGATGATTCAAAGAAACGTCTAGTCTGATCGAATATATACGGGAGCTCATCTGCATGGCTAGCATTCTCATACGAGTAAACAAATCTGTATACATTTTCGGCTCCACTTTCAAGTAGTTGGGTAGCCATCCTCTGCGTCGAGTGCCCGAAAACAAGATCAGTTCCCAACTGTATAAGTTCTTCCTTACTAATTTTCTCGTCACCAAAATAGAAATGTTTAACTGTATTCAAAGCATCTTCCATCTCATTTTCTACATAGAATCCCAGTTCAAAAAGAGTTTTTAAATCGAAAGCATCAAAGAATTCTTCATCACGAGTGTCATATTGGAAGTGAAATTCTCGCCTGGTATGTCCAATTATTATGGGCATTTGGCGAACTTTACTAGAATTTAAATTCATTGGATGTTCAGTAATAAAATTATCGACTCCTTCAAATTCTTTCTCCACACATGGCTTGGTCAGAGGTTGGTTATTATCTGCAGAACTAGTTATCTTTAGTTCAAAAGCTTTTGCAACTAATTGATGTGGATCAACAGTAGAAATAAAACGCAGAGCTTCTTTCAAATTCGTAGTTTTTAGCCCAAATTCTGCCGCAAGTATTAACGGTATCGTATCATTAGATTTCACCATCATCCAATAACTTAAAGCTGGACCGCTTTGTATAATTGCTTTATCGAAAAGCTTTTCATTTAGAGAATATAAATGCATGTTGACTGACATGCCTCCAGCACTATCCCCAAAAAGCGTGATATTATTCTCATCGCCACCAAAGGCTGCAATATTATTCTTGATCCATCTCAGAGCTAGTGTTTGGTCTTTCAGCCCTTGATTACCAGGAACTTCAGGTATGTCCAAGCAAAGAAACCCGTACAGACCAACTCTATAGTTTATAGAGACTATAATAACATCATGTTTGAGAAGAGAGACTGGGTCTCTTGCTTGTGTTGAGCTGCTGAGTGATATCCAAGCTCCGCCGTGTGTCATAGGCTTCTGTGAATTAGCTGTGTTTGGTACGTAGATATCTAAAGTGAGGCAGTCGAAGCTACCCGTTGGGACTCCTTGAAACAACTGCGGGCATTCTTTTGTTTCATTTGCATGGAAGATCTGCTTGAATCCTGGATGTGGTACTGATGGCTGGAATCAAGAATGCATTTTTTAAAATTATAATCTAATATAGTGTACTGTAAAGTCTGTGCTTTAGTATGCACATTTATAGTATGGCTCAGGTCCCATTTTATATGGGCCCACGCTTACTTGACGAACAAACCATCACTGCGAAAATAGATAAGGTAACGCCTAATTCAAACAAAATGAAAAAATTCAAAAACTTACCCCAAAAGGATTATTTTCATCAACCAAGCCGTAAGGTATACCCAAGAATCTGGTGAACCCATCACCAGAGGTTCCTTTAATAGTTCCCAACTTAGTAGACACAAGAGTATCTGTTCTGCAGAATCCTTGCACTATGCCACATATCGTGATCAACAGTAACACCAACCTCATGTCGAAACTTATTGGAATACAAATTCAAATGTGAATGATTTGGCAAGAAACCTTTATATATATCAGGTAAATAAGGAATCAGGATATGTAACTGATAGAAATCTTATGGTGTAATACTTCACTGTATTTTTATAATCAAGTTTATAATCGGTTGATATCGAATCAAAATGTGTTATCTGATTTGTGATTAATGTTAAGATTCTGGTGACGTTTGTTATGAACAAATAACAGTTCATCTAAAATACTGTATACGTTTACATTTTACTATATACTAGCTTCTACAAGCGGTTTCACCCCCTTCCTGTGGGGATTTCAGCACGAATCCAAATGAAAAGAAACCTCTAGTCTTCCTCTTTAAGTTGGCTATCTAACACTGAAAGAAATTTTTAAATCGGTCCAGTAGTTCCTGAGATTAGCGCGTTCAAACAAACAAACAAACAAACTCTTCAGCTTTATAATGTTGGTATAGATTTGTGCCATATACACGCGCAACCGAATTCTCTAGTTTGAAAGCCCAAATCCGGGACATTCCTAAACTACCTCAAACGTTTCATAAATCATATTTAACTAATGAAATACAATAACCGACGCTCGGACATTTGTTAGGCACTTAGAGAATCTAACCAACTGGAGACGCTATTGCAATCACCTTCGCCATAGGTACGAGATATGCCGCTGATACTCCCATCAAAGTCAAATTAGAGACAAAGTTTCTTTTCTCATATAGACCTAGTGGGAAACGGCTGGGCAGATGATGATAGATCTATCACAGGATCACACGAAACAATGCAATTACAAGATGTAGTTTAAGTTCATGCTTCTATTTTGACAATTTTCAGCTTTTACTTTTTACTGCATTACATCATCACCCCACGCGTAAATTGGCAGACATTTTCGCATAGAGATCTGCCCTCATGGCGGTTCCAGTTCGTTAAGTGATCTAAGGTTATGTATGATTAATGTACGTAATAACGTGCGAATGCGCATGCAATGTCGCTATTAAGTGCACGCGTACTTAATACTGTAAATATGGTTTACGTTGATTAAATTGCTTTATCTGTTTGTTTTAATACGATTTGTGGACTTAGGGGGGCGGAATATATTTTTAGTAGGAGTAATAGTTATTTGTTATACAAGAGTGCAAAGTTGCTTTTTAACCGCGGGCTCAATTTTGATGACCGAGCAAGCGAAGGATTCTAAAATTGAAACACGAGCGTAGCGAGTGTTTCAATAATTAGAATCCTGAGCGATAGCGAGGGAATCAAAAGAGCACAAGGTGAAAAATCTTTGCACTCGAGTGCAACACGTAACTTTTCATCCCAACTCATCGAGGAAATTACTAAATGCAAAAAAAGAAAATGGCGCGCACATACGAGTATCAAATTAAAAAGATGTACCTACCTATTAAAGTTCATATACCTATTTGAAAACTCACTTAAAAAATGAAACGACGTTAAAAATCTGTATAAAAACAATAATAAAAAATACTTAATTAATTTAATAATTATTTTAAGCAGTATTTTATTTGTTTAATATGTATTTGTTTGAAAAGTCTTATCAAGATTGTCACAAATGGAGTATTGCACACGATGTTCTAAATTCAATTCACTTTGCCGCTCTAGAGGATAAAAACGACTTTTGCGCTCAGATATCAAAGGGTAAAACTACTCTTTCCGAGATGGTGGGATGAAAAAGTTATTATCTTGCTTGTGTATGTTGTCATAAAAAGTTTGTCAGATTTATGGCCAATTTTATCGGTAACTGATAAATTATTTGACAGCTAAACGGCAATTTTTGGTTCTACAGGTCTCGGTTAGCAATACATAGGCAGAAATATATAAACAGCATTTATCTGACAGATAGCATTAACTATAGGACTACTAACCGACACTTATAACCAGTGAAACCGGGCCTGAAACTGGTAAGTTGTGAAAGCGATGTACCTACCTATAGATACTAAAATTAAATAATAAAGTAAATAAATAATGAAATTAGGTAAACCAGATATAAATGCATTTGAAAAACCAATTTTATTTAAAAACCCATCCCGCAGTAACTTACCTCTGTATTGTATAAGGATGTGCTTTCATTAAAACCGGACATTATATTTTACGGTGTTGGAAAACCGGATAACCGGGCCTGTATTGTTGTGTATAGGCCGCAAATTGTGTGTACCAATTTAATTTGAGTAATTATTTTTACAAAAGGGTTGAAGGATCGTGTTACACGCAGCTTAATGTAAGAATGGAGAAAATTAGATTTTCCAGAATGTATGAATGAATTCCATGAAATGTATAACGTCGGAAAGAATATATTTTATTTAAATAATGGTATTTTCCTCTTATCTAACAAAAAATCAAGACGTCATGTTTACCGATACTTGATGCAAAAGTTTATGACTTTGTTTCATCGGAAAGCTATTTTACTTAATAAATTAACCGTCGGCGTCGTACCACACAAACTTTTAAACGTCTATTGAACACTTGTCTAAAAAAAATACAAATTATAACGTTGAGTTAAGGTTCGTTTTGCTGCTATTTACTTTTTTAGACCAGTGTTCAACAGATGTTTAAGTTTTTGTAGTAAGGCTGTCTATGTTTACCAGTCTCGCAATTTTTTTTGTCGTCACTATGAAATGTGGAATAAAATAAATATTTTCTCCTATACGACAAACGCGATTTTTGACTCATTTTACTGATAATGCTACGGAAACTTTCGTGCGCGAGTTCAACTCGGCAACTTGAAAGATTTTTTTACAACAGTTTATAGTTAGATATACGGAACCTACAATTTACCAATTTCAAAACTCAAATCTCTCACAATCTCACAATTTGACTTTTGTTTCTAACGAGCTATATTACACAGCGATATGGCACGGACGCCTGCGGTGACAATAGATGCCTCATTACCGCTAAGACAGACGACACTAATGATCTGCTTAACACTAGCTATTTACTGTGGTTTTGCTCCTATACGTAAGTAATTAATTTAAGCTGAGAGCAAATTAAGTTCTGTCGAAATAAGTTAGTTGGCTGTTTTTTCATTTTGAATCAAACACCGTTTTTTTCCCCTTAATTTGATAAGAGATGAAGAAAACACAGACGTAGATAATATTATGAAGCTTTGTTTAAATGTGCTAATCATCATCCTCCGAGCCTTTTCCCTGCTAGTATCAGGACTTATTAACAGCTAATGTGAAAAATATTGAGATATCTACCAAATATTTACCTACAGGTAATTTCAAAAAAGCTTTGGCATTACAGAGCTCACTAGTATTCAAAATGTGTATCAAATTAATTAAACAAAGCACCAACTATTAAATTGTGCTAAATTCAAAGGGGCGAGTTAGTTTTCTGTGAGTTCTTGAATAAAACGTGTAAACTTTCCAGAAATGAGACAATATTATGCCTAAAAACAAAATATTTCAAGACAAGAAAATATCAGTGCTTTTGTCGTTAAAGAACTTAACAGAACTAGTGGAAACTGCATCTGTTGTGCACGGAAACAATGGAATTCTCGTCAAGATGCGCTTAGCAATGCGCTCGCAAACTGCATTATGTAGTACTTATAGAACTTTTAGTGGTTGCAGAATTAAATGTAAAATGTAAATAACTGGGGTATTTTCATAAATGTGGGTAAATAACTGTAGTGTTTTTGTTTGCTGTAGATTTGTCATAGTTGTTGGGTTTGATACTATGACGTACTACCTATAATATGTCCTACGTAGTTGGCTAATCTCCTTATATGGGAACAGCCGCCGTAGCCGATAATCGGCTAGGAGGACATCATCATCATCAGTACGACATAGTCGTTCTAGGGTCAAATTTAGGGTATTTTACTTTAAAAGATCTCGCTAAGAACAAAGAATTTCCCACAAACTTATCGGATTGCGTAAATCATGTCGCATTGGCGTCATAAACTTATTACACTCAAAAAAGTGAATAAAATCTCGATGTAAAATAATTATACCTATAACTTAAAAAAGAACTGGGGGTCAATTACCAAAACCAGTAGTCTTGTCCAACAAAGCGATAGAACAAAGAATCTCACACAAAGGAGTCTCGTGTCGCGTAAATCATGTCGGACCATTGATGTCGCATTGGCGTCGTAATTTATCGCTCGCTTACGGAATATACCTCGTTAGTAATGGTGCTGGGAATTAATTAATTTATTAAGGAAAGTATTTATTGTAGATATTTTTGGAGTACCTACTAAAAACCAGTCTTACTAAGTTGAGGAGTTCAGATAGGCAGTCGCTGGTTGTAAAACACTGATACAGCTGCTGATTACGATGGAAGCCGACCCCAACGTAGTTGAGAAAAGGCTAGCCAGCTGGATGATAAAAATACTACATCATAGTAGATAGCTTTTCTGTAGTAGTAATTGAGTTTTGAGTGAATTAACTAATTACGTTGCTACGTAGGTAGGTTTCTCTATCGCTACGTTATATTCTCAGAGTAAAATAACTGTAGAAATTAAAATATACTAGGCTGATAGACGTTAAAAAACACGTCACAATATAATAGTTACCTTAATTGAAGTCCATTATTTAGTAATTCGATTCATTCATTTGATAGTGCTATTCAAATCTGTCGACGCGGCGCCATCACGGTTCATTGTCGACTTTTATTCAATTACCTGGCTTGATTTCTATCCTGATTGCAAACCTAGTTTTTTAGCTAAATAAAAAAGTAGAAGAATAGTAATTTCTCTATAAGTTAAATTAGTTACTATCTGTTTCAAAGGCAATAAACATGTAATTCAGACACCAGTCTAGTTCTATGTTTAATGAAACTTGTACAACCAAATACATTTATTTTGATTATGAGAAATAAATAATTATTGATTGATTGAATATAATTACATCTTTTTGAGCCGTTCCGACATAATGAGAGAACTATTTTCCGCAGCCGGATAGGTAGTAGCTGAGCAGTCAACGTTCGCATACAGACAGAAGTTATTTTCACATTTATTCATAGTCCACCGTGCAGTAGGAATTTTGTTTTTTAACCAGTAATCGATTAGTAAACAGTTAAGATTAAAAAGCACTTAAATATTGCACAATCTTGCCCAATTAGGTACTTACTATTTTTTAAGTTGATCGCAATTTAGGTAATTAAGTAACCTATTTGGTATCGAGATCGATTTGTGGACCTGATATAAATGATGATTTTGGAAAACTACATATTATCAGCATGTACCTAATGGATAAATCTGCGAGTCAGTTTAGATTAAAAAAAAATATGTCGCAAAACATTATACATACAATCGTACGCCTTAGCATTATAAAAAAAAATACCAGATTGCTAAAACCACGTATCTATCTCATAATAATTTTCTAGGAACGATTAAGGCCACCGACAGATCATTAGTATAAAATACTAAAGATAAAAATTAGTTATTGTAAGACCGATTTACTAATTGTCCCTTTTGAATAGAAGTTACAAATCTAATTGAGCGAATAATTGACTTAAACTGATAGCCACTAAGGGTAAGGTAACTTTGCCTATTAAAATTGTTTCCTAACTACCTACAGTGAAATCGTACTCGAAACTCATTATTCAATTTTTAATCTTAATATGCTTAATGGTATGTAATAAATCCTCCTCAATCCAGCTACCCCGTGAACCCGATATTCCTTACAAAGACTGGTAGTCAGACTTTCTGACTTCTTACTACACATAACGACTGCCAAAGATGTTCAAATAACAGCCGGGACCAACCAATCTGACGTGCCTGTCAAAACACGGAGGAATTCGTCACCCATCCACGGGCCGAGCGCGCCAAGCTTCGCTTAACTTTATCGATCTACCCGTAGGTACGGCTATTAAGCACGAGTTAGGAAATCGCATCAGTCCTAACTACTAAGGATCCTCCTACAATTATAATACCTACAAAGTACCTACACGAAGACACCAAAACTTTTGGCTAATACCTCAAAGTTCAAACTACTTCAAGTACCAACCCAATAAATCGAGGTTTTGATCAAATATTGGACCAGCAGAGGTCAAGGGAAGACCCTAAACTTTAGATTGGTTATCAAACTGTGTCCGCGTGTGTAATCCTCTTATGAATTCGAGTTAGGCCAATTTTGACTGCGAAGTAGTTACGTAAATTGGTTAAGGTGACTTTTGATTGGCAGATGTCGTTTTAAGACTTCTGTGCCGAAAAACTGAGAGGGTTTTTTTTTACCAGTTGCCTCATGCATACGCTGTCGTATTTTCCTTTTTAGACGAAGTCTTTAGTTATCTAATCAAAACACAATTTTTTAACTTATTGTAGATAATATCTAAGTTAAGATACGTTTGGTTCTATTAAGTTAACATCGGTCATTAAATTTCATCCTCGTTCTTTCGAACAACTCACTTGGCCTTGGTTCTAGTACCTAACAGTAACGTTACATAGATATACCTTTCACGTAGGTATGTATGTTCGTCTCCCTTTTACCACTTCCAACTGAAGCGCCCAACGCACATCCCATTACGAGACAGGAGATAAGCGGTCATTTAATTAACTCAATAACAAACTAATAATTAACACAACCCAGCTAATTTACTCCGCACAATCAGTGTAGTTTTGTCCAACAACCAATGTGGTTATGGACGATAGACTAGTGTGCCAGTTATTAACTTATATTAAATTCTTAAGTTAAAAATAGTGAGTGTTAAACTTTAATATAAAAAATATTTTTCGCAAAAACGAAGTTTCTGTTATTCACTAACTTAAATTAATTCTTTAATTATAAATAGTGAGTGTTGAAATAAAATTAAAAAAAACGCAAAAACGGGAAAATATTTAAAAATAGAACTACGAGTTTGGAATGATGGCTGGCTGAAAATAAATAACTGAAAAACTTTCAAGTGCATATTGAAGAAGAACAATTTAATACCAACCAGTGTTAACGTAACTCTAGTGAATAAACTCTTTTTGTGAAGAACAGTGAGTGTGGTAAAATGGATCCTGAAAGGCAGCCCTTACTAGCTTACTCATCGGAAGCAAGATGTAGAAGATTTGGGTAAGTACTCAAAATACGAAAAAATCCTGTTATAATTATGTAGTTTGACTGTTCAAAATATTTAAAAGGAACGTTGTGTCTTAGGAAAAATCTGTTTTAGGTGGATACAAAATTTGACCTTCACGAGCATTAACTGAAGTTAACTTAAGTTCACACGCCTTTTTTATTGTATGGAATTATTAGACGAGCCCCAGAGTTTTTCTTTTTCTGAACGACGAATTTTTCTGAAACCCACATTTGTTCCTTCTGCAGCCCTTTGTGTAACTGTGTTTCTACCAGGGCCCAGTTACCCGGTAGCCTTACTATACTTGGCTACAAAAAATATTTCTACGATGCATTTTTATACCTACCACTTTTGTGAAAATATAAAACATTTCCGAAAAGGTATCTTACATGACACCCAATTACATTTTGACCTGAAATTAACCTTACATGTTTATTGTAAATTCGAGATAAAACTACGTTAATTCGCGTAAACTAGAAGTTTTCGAAACTAATTGTATGTTTATCTGTAAAGTTGTGACTTTTCTGTTGTGGGTCACAAATAACGTGATTTTAGTTGCTAGGTCCTTTATCTGGATGTACTAACTAAATTTTATTAATAGGTACAAGTATACTAATGACTATATCCCAGGGGTTTTAAAAAAGGAAATAGTTAACAATAAACATTTTAGTTATAAATAAACACGAACTGAATATTTGTATTTGGGGATACTGGCAAAACCTGCTATGTATAGTGTATTAGAAAAATAGTGGCTCGTTCACACCTTTATTTAAATCAATACCATGGACGAAGTAAATTATTTAAATTTAAACAATACTATTTCTAAACTAAAACTTAACTTCAATCAGTAAAAAATCCAGCTCATAAAATTGACTTGCTAGATACAAAACGCGGCCGCGGCAAAACCAATGTGTATTTTAGCCAGCAAAATTCTGAAACTCTTCCGCCACACCTTCATCGAGAGACGGTTTTTGATGATTTCTCAGCTACCAAAAGAGCTCACAAAGTACCTTTAACATCAAACAAAAAAATGCTAACATTTACCTTCACATTACAGACCACTAACCCCCGAAGAAGTCAACACAGCCCGTCAAGAGATCACCTGGCGTCGAACCCGATTCTTCCTCGTGCTAATGTTCTGGGCGCTCATAGCGATGTTCCTCTCCATCATCACGTGTATCCTGGTGTCAGCGCCCAGGTGCAACTCCTACGATGCCGCGGGAGACTTGCCTAGCGTGCCGCCGGTGCACATGACCTTTGCACCTCTCATTTATAAGATGAATGATGATAGAGTTTATACTATGCAGGCATGAAGTGTTTTTTTAAGGTAACTTTTTGTAATTTTTTGCCTAAAGAATATTTAGGTAAGAGGCATAATGATGTCGAAATTTATAAGCATGTGATATATCTACTATAACATCATTATAAAAATGTAATGTCTAAACTCATTAACCGATTTCAAAAAACGGAGTTGCTCAGTTTGACATGTTTGTATGTAGGTATGTGCGTATGCGCGCTGAATGGATTTTGATGCGGTTTTCAGCGTAGTAATTGACTTTGACTTTAGATTTACTTAGTAGGTTCTAGGTGTATTTTTGAAGTCGGTTTTTTTTTGGAAAAAGTTTTTTTGACATTTATTCTGAACTAAGTAAATGTTTTGGCTCAAATGGTTGTTCTAACTTGACTTGATTGGTTACACAATTAGTGATATGTTATAATAATTATTGATAATACCTAATTATTTTTGTCTTGGTGCGCCTTGAAAAGTTTATCAATTATGTATATTTTAATAAGCGGAAGGTCAAGGTATTATATGAAAATGTATAAAAATAACTGGTTATCTATCATGTTCCTTCTTTGTGATAAAATATAAATCTGTTTTACATAATAATATATGACGTCAGACGAACGTCATATAGGCAATAATAGGCATGTCATTTATGAAGGAATAGGCCTCATCGAAAAATTATATAAATTTTATTCATTGGTGTTAACATTCTGTAACCATTTTTTTATTATTAAATAATTTAAATTGAATAAATGAATGGAAAGTTTTGGTTACCTACATCAATAAATTAAATTAATGTGTTACCTATGTAAAGTTAAAATTTTTGTATATTATTAATAATTTAGGGATCGGTATTTATGTAAATATTGCACGTGATCTAGCGGACACACACTTTGTTGTAGTTTAATTAAAATAATATAAGACTGATATATAAAATTGCAAAATAAAACAATATAAATACAATAAAGATTTCTTTTATTATCACAAACCAGGTTTGTATAAAATTGCATTGGTATTTTACATCATAAAACTTTCCAGTTAGTCACACAAAACTTTGCAATAAATATCTAAGTACACATATTTAACGTAAAATGTTAGTAATAACAATCAAATCCTCCGAGCCTTACTACGTTAGGGTCGGCTTCCAGTCTAACCGGATTCAGCTGAGTACCAGTGCTTTACAAGAAGCGACTGCCTATCTGACCTCCTCAACCCAGTTACCCGGGTAACCCGATACCCCTTGTATAACAATCAAATCTTTTATAAAAATATATCTTGGTTTTAGTTTTTATTTGAACTAAGCATCTTACGTATTACACTGACCTATATATGCCCTTGACAGGCATGATTACAAGATCATTTTACGAGCACTACAATACACGTATTTTAATGAAGATAGTTTTTGCAGTACACAGAATGTTACGAAAAAATGAATTGGGGTTTATCTATCAAAATACGCAGCATACACTTACATATTCTAGGCAGTATTTTTGTAACACTTTTTTTTAACGACGTCAAAAATCATCAAATGACCTCTCCCGCTGTGGGTTAGCAGCGGTGAGGGAGTGTCAGACTCTTACTGACTAAAAACCGTCGTGTTCCGTAGTAGGCCTTTTATGTACCAGGGCCGCGGTAACTCTTTCGAACAATCCCGTAGCCCCGGCAGATTTTTGTAACAACTTGTATGTATAATGTGGTGAAAATATATGATTAATGATTATGAACAAAATTAATAACTAGATCTCCTCGGTAATACTGAGAATGTATAGTTTTATTTGAAAAATAACACATTATAATTAAATGAGTCAATGTTTTTTGTAGATAAAAATCATTAGCACAATAAATTACAGTTAGTTTATAACACAATATAAATTAAT
Organism: Helicoverpa zea x Helicoverpa armigera; assembly: GCA_033682625.1. Lineage (NCBI taxonomy): Eukaryota > Metazoa > Arthropoda > Insecta > Lepidoptera > Noctuidae > Helicoverpa > Helicoverpa zea x Helicoverpa armigera. The sequence goes on from JAWIIS010000050.1 coordinate 1,740,433, forward strand.
ATAAGTACGTATACAGTAAGACCGCTTTTGAATCAAGTTATCAAATTGCATTTATTTTTTCTAGAATTACAGATTACTCATGGAACTAGGCAAAGAGATAGTCCCAGTTTATTACATCAGGTGGATGATAATAAATTAAATGTAAAAGTAATAAATGCCCGTGATAAATGAAGCTGTTTTAACTTATAAGAAATCATATTCAAACTAAGGAAAACGAGTTTATGTTAAAGTGATTCATAACTTACTTAAAACTCCACTTGAGAAGGTACTTAATTAAAGGTAAAAAAGACTGCTTAAAAATGTGATAAAATTGACAAAGTGAATGTTATTATTGTATCTACATAGAATTTTGTAACTTACTTTTAATTCGAGTTTTTAAATAACAACATTTTAAGTATTTCTAGCTTTAGTTAAATTCCTTCTCAAAATGGAATATATATACCTACTTACATCAAAACATCAATATACTTTTTATATACAGTAATGAAGACCAAATATTCTATAAATATTTCAATACTCAATCATGTTACAAAATGTTGTCTTAAGGGTTTTAGGTTTATCGATTAATTATATAATCAAACTAAACTATCGAAACATTTAGAATACAGCCTGTACACATCAACACTGCCGGGCCACGTCAGACTTTTTGTAGGACAGATAAATCGGAGCGATTTTTTGTAGGACTGTCTGACACTAAGATTTTCTGACCGACTTGTAGAACGTGTGCACTATATTGCAATCGAGAGCACGTAAATATCGGTCCTGCGCCTGATCTCTCTACGATCGTGTCGGATTGCCGTCCCATCGGGTTATGAGAGTGAAGGAATAGTGAGTGCACCTGTGTCTGCGCAAATGCTCGTGCACTATAATATGTCCTGCGCAGCTGGCTAATCTCCTTAAATGCGAACAGCCGCCGTAGCCTATAATCGGCTAGGAGGACATCATTGCAATCGATGTGTTATATTTATAGTTTTATTTTCCTACAAAAAATCGGTCACCGATTTATCGGACGCGGGTGGGAAGCCTGATATAGAATACCTACATTAGTATAAAAAAGAGATATTTCAACAAAACATCGATGGGTCAAGTGATCAATCGGCATAGAGAATCGGGTATAGAGTATAGAGCGTACAGTTGTGTTTCCTCACATTTACACTGGTTGCATTGTTTAGCTAGTGCTGTTAATTCGCTGAGAGCATCGTCGAGTATGTTGCGACGTTTGGGATACCTGAAAAGAGAGATTTCAATTAATAAAATATCGATATATAAACGTAAATTGATGGGACAAATACTTTACTCATTTAAACAATTAATCGAAATATAGGCAAGTGAATATTCCGTAAATTATTCAATATTCCGTATTTTTGTATGTGATATGGCAAACCACAACTTACTATACTTCTTATATACATCTTTTTTTTTTTTTTTTTTTTTTTTTTTCTTCCGACGCCAAAAATCATCAAATGACCCCTCCCGCTGTGGGTTAGCAGCGGTGAGGGAGTGTCAGACTCTTACTGACTAAAAACCGTCGTGTTCCGTCATAGGCCTTTTATGTACCAGGGCCGCGGTATCTCTTTCGAACAACCCGCAGCCCCGGCAGGCCTTGGCCCTGCTGGGCCCCGCTGGGGTTGCTGACATCTCTTTGAGGAGCGCGTGGAACAACGCGCGCCGTCGACACGGGTCTGTCGTCTAAGTAGACAGAGGGACGATGAGCCACCCGAACTCACCGCCCACAGACCCACGCCTACGGTGGCCGGGAGTCATCTCGCGACACCCGGCGCCCATGGTGTCTACCTGGTCCAGCGCGGCAGCCGGGATGAGAGGTGCGAACTCTCTGGCGTTCCGCCTCCTCCTTCTCGAGCATGACCGCTTCGCAGAAGGAGGCGACGGCATCCCATTCCCTCTCGCCCCGGACCATGGCCTGAACCAGGGCCGGACGCGAGAGGTCGCCGCCGCCCAAAGCCTCGACGAGGACCCGGCGGTGCCCTTCCCATGCGGGGCACACCTGGACTGTGTGGTCCACCGTGTCCTCGGGGCTGTCCGCACAATGGTGACACCCGGGCGCCTCCTCACGACCGATGCGGTGCAGGTACCTCCCGAAACAACCGTGTCCGGTGAGGACCTGCGTCATGCGGTACGTGAGGGCGCCGTGACTCCTCCCGAGCCACTCCTCAAAGAGGGGACTTACCGCCACGATGGTGGCGTGCCCTGCACTGGGTTGCGACAGTCGCTCCCTCCAGGCCACCATGAGATCGCGCCGGAGCTCCGCCCGCTGCGCGACAACTTGCCGCGGCAACGGGGTTTCCCCCCGGCGCTGAGCCTCCTCGCGCCAATCGTACAGGCGCAAGAAGACCCTCGCCTCTCTTATATACATCTTGAATGGTAAAACTCAGTCTTCGTTTGCTGAATGTAATTGGCTATTAATTCACTTCGATACGAAGCAAATTAAATTGTAATAAGTAGATTTTTATAAATGATTTTTACATTCTTTTTTTTTTATTTAACTTAGCATAAGTATTACCCAGATGTAATAAGTTAAGGACCAATACAAATCACGAGAAACAACTAGTTACATATTGAACTCCTTATCAATACATTCATTGAACTTAAACCCTACAACTTTGCAAACGATATGCACAACTAACTATACATATATATATATACATGTATATAATTATATATATGGAAATAGCTTTATCTTATCAGTCCGTTTGTTTATTGAACCCGTGACTTGAGTATTGTGCTTATAATTAGCAAGTTTATTTATAAAGGGCTGTTAAGATATCAGGGTTTTTATGCTACGGGACCTTTCCGTTCGAGAATGAGACTAGACTTATCTTGCTACTCAGTAAATAGATTTTGTAGGACAAATAGGCAGTTGTATCGATTACCCCGTTGTATAGTTCTGGCCTAAATCACTTTGTTAAGAGTTTTTAGGTAAGAAAATAGCTCTCAATTAGGTAGTTTGTGTTGTGTGCTGTTTTACGAAAACTTACGTAAATGTTGTTCAAGCAGCCGATCCCTTTTAGATCATGTCGGATTGCCGTTCTATGTAGGTACCTACTATGAGCGTAAGGGAATACAGAGTACCCTATTTCTGCGCAAACGCTTGTGCGCTATAATATCTTCTGCGCAAGCAAAACACTTCTGAATATTTTTCTCGTTTCACTACTTATATAAACGTTGTATATCAAAATAACATATGGGCTGCCACACCGCCACCTACAAGACAAGGGAAAAACTACCACAAAATTTTAGTTTCCCGCCAGACTTACACCAATTTTCTGCGCCTTTGACTCTGTTTTACATACCCTTAAAGAGTAATCTCTCCTTTTGACACAGATAAAAACTAGACAGATAAAATACTCACATTTCAGTAACAGTGGCAAACGCATGTGCGATCTCGTCGGCGTCTAGCGGCGCGGTGAGCGAGGCGGCCAGCAGCCGCACGCAGGCCGCCTCGCACGACAGTGCTAGCACGTTAACGCGGACGCGGCACAGCACGGGCTGTAGGCCTAGTGATACTAGTATTGATGTCATTTGGGTGTTTATCTGTGGGAAGAGAGGAGTAATAAGTTTTGGATTATTAAGGCCAAAGTTGACAACAACACAGACGTCATTTTACTTGAAAAACTACACAGTTGTTGAATGAAAAACGGACGAAATGTTGAGGGAGAAGCTTATAAGAAACTAAAGTGTTCCTAATATTATTTACCTATGACAAAAGGTGGATTCTATTTATGGATTTTCTTCAACCTTAATGTATATGGGAAAAAACTGTCAACGTTACTACGTGCAATTTTAATCCTTGACCAAAAATTTTGTAAACAAAAAAAGGAAGTAGGTATTTTTTTTTCTTATTTTTTTTTTCAATTCAGGGACAACAAATATGCAGAACTCCTTAAAAACTTTAGAATGTTTTAATCACCGACTTACTTGCAACTTCTTCAAATTAATATTATTTACTAACCTGATTCTCACAATGCCTCTTGGAGTTCTTAGTCATCCGATCGCTGGCTGTGATGAAGGTGACAGATATGCAGGTACCATTGTTCGACTTCTCGCTCTCAGTCCAACTCAACGTGCGGTATTGACCTGCTAATGGTTTGAATATATTTATTAGACTAATAAACTACAGGAGAACTACAAGGGAAATATCGATATTGATACAGCAATTTATCCAAAGCGGTTGGTGCCCAAAGCCATGAGCAAAAGGCTAGTTCATAAATAAGAAAATAGGTCTAGAAGGTTCTTTCGTGCTCGAGTGTAACAATGTATAAAAATACCCCTTCCAGTTTCTTCCATATTTTTTTTATATGACGCGTAGATACTGTAATAAAATAAAACAAAAATGTAAGTCAATGAAAAACTTACCATCAGGAGTTTTTATAGGATCTTGAGGGCTAAGTAACTTTTGTTTTATAAAGTCTAAGACATCGATGTATGGCACTTTGTGTTCTCTTAAACTGTAACAAATAGAAAGGTTTTTATTTAGTCAATATTTTACATTAATCGGGCAGTATCAACATTATTTATGTTTAGAAAGTACTCGAATTCCTCGCGACCTAGCAATGGCAGCTGAATTGCTAAATAATCGGTACAGATACTGACGGTGTAAGGACGAAGTAAGGCCTAAGTTAGCAAACTGGATGCGAACGGAAAGCGGCGAGGCGCGAAGACACCAGTCAGTTACTTTTGAAGTGGCGTATAGGTGACGTTGTGCGGCACTGCGCAGCGTGCATCTGTAAAATTGCTTCAGACAGCGTGCGTCTTATTTAATCCACGTAAGACGCACCCTTACACCCCATCTCCGCTACCCACTGATACCTAGCGATCTTTGAAGACGACAATAAGTTTGCGGACATCTTTACCTTACACCATCCCAATAAGCCAGTCTGGCGGTAGCATCATCTTGCAGTAACACTATAGCGGGTCGGGCCAGGTCGTGGGCGTCATTCTCGACACCCGGTAATACCTAGAAGTGGTTTCTACACACGTGCAATCTTCAAATAGTTTGAAGACCTACCTTACGCCGTCCCAGTAGGCCAGTCGAGCAGTAGCATCGTCTTGCAGTAACACTATAGCGGGTCGCGCCAGGTCGTGGGCGTCATTCTCGACACCCGGTAATACCTAGAAGTGGTTTCTACACACGTGCAATCTTCAAATAGTTTGAAGACCTACCTTACGCCGTCCCAGTAGGCCAGTCGAGCAGTAGCATCGTCTTGCAGTAACACTATAGCGGGTCGCGCCAGGTCGTGGGCGTCATTCTCGACACCCGGTAATACCTAGAAGTGGTTTCTACACACGTGCAATCTTCAAATAGTTTGAAGACCTACCTTACGCCGTCCCAGTAGGCCAGTCGAGCAGTAGCATCGTCTTGCAGTAACACTATAGCGGGTCGCGCCAGGTCGTGGGCGTCATTCTCGACACCCGGTAATACCTAGAAGTGGTTTCTACACACGTGCAATCTTCAAATAGTTTGAAGACCTACCTTACGCCGTCCCAGTAGGCCAGTCGAGCAGTAGCATCGTCTTGCAGTAACACTATAGCGGGTCGCGCCAGGTCGTGGGCGTCGGCGCTGGCGGCAGCGAGGCCAGCAGCCTATAGGTCCCGAGCGAGTGTCTAATACACCTCCTAGCACCAGCTACATACTAATACCTAGCGATCTTTGAAGACGACAATAAGTTTGCGGACATCTTTACCTTACACCATCCCAATAAGCCAGTCTGGCGGTAGCATCATCTTGCAGTAACACTATAGCGGGTCGGGCCAGGTCGTGGGCGTCATTCTCGACACCCGGTAATACCTAGAAGTGGTTTCTACACACGTGCAATCTTCAAATAGTTTGAAGACCTACCTTACGCCGTCCCAGTAGGCCAGTCGAGCAGTAGCATCATCTTGCAGCAACACTATAGCAGGTCGAGCTAGGTTTTGCGCGTCACCCTCTATACCCGGTGATACCTAGAATTGGTTTCTTTGGACTAGTGCAAGTTTTCGTGGCGACAAGACTCATGCAATCTTCAAAAAGTTGGGGGGGGGGGAGCGCGGGGGAAACTGTACCTTACGCCATCCCAGTAGGCCAGTCGAGCGGTAGCATCGTCTTGCAGTAACACTATAGCGGGTCGGGCCAGGCGGCTGAAAGACCAGCGGCCCAGAGACCCCGAGCGAGTGTCTTATGTCTTATACACCTCCTCACCTCCACTACCCACTGATACCTAGTGATCTTCTGAGACGACAAAAAGCTTGGGGGGAGGGGAAGGGGGAACTATACCTTACGCCGTCCCAGTAGGCCAGTCGAGCAGTAGCATCGTCTTGCAGTAACACTATAGCGGGTCGGGCCAGGTCATGTGCGTCTGCGCTGGCGGCGGGCCATGCGGCGGCGGAAAGGCCAGCGGCCCATAGGTCTCGGGCGAGAGCGGCGCGGCGGGCGGCGGCTTGTCCGTCCCGCCCGCTGCCTGCCGTGCCCCATACGCAGACGCAGGTTAGACGGGACTGCGGAAATGAAAGGGTGTATTAAATATGAATATATAGGTGGTGAAGTCGTGGTGGCCTGGTTGGTAAAGAGCCAACCTCTCAAGTATGAGGGCGTGGGTTCGATTCCAGGTCAGGCAAATACTTGTTTTTACACTACAAGGATTTAAATGTTTTTTTTTACTGTTTTCAAAATTATTAAAAGTTTTTCAAAGGTTTAAAGATAAACATCTATTTAGTATCAACAAAAAAATGTTAAGAACAGATATCCTTTTCAATTATGATTCAGAATTTACAAAATTATACAAAGAAAAAACTGTCTTTATCATTATATATTTACAACAAAACTTTTTAAAATATAACATGGGTACCTCTACACTCGGAGAAGAAGAAGCAATCATCTCAGGTTCCATCTTCTTCAAAATGGCGGCCATTCTCTCCAAAGACATGGAGAACCCTACTGAACTGGACTTCAGTTCTGCACTATCATGGTCTTCTGTTCTCGCTACCTTCCAGAACTCTGATACTAAAGCATCGTACCTGGAAACAATTTGTATGTTTTACAAGCTTCCAGAAGTGGTTTCACCCGTGTCCATGGTAACTGTTCTGCGATAAAGCTACTACTTCATTCATCGATAAATGAGCTATATAACACTGAATGATTTTTCAAATCAGTAAAGTTGGTTATGAGACTAGGTATCACGGTCCACATTCAATTAGAAAAATTCTTCAGCTTCAGATAATACGAACATAAAATTAAAGTCGAAGTTAGCCGATAGTATTGACAACATATAAAAAATTCTGTGTCCTCAGACTTGTAAAAACATGAATTAAGAGTTTGCTAGACAAAATTACATCCTATTTAATATAGAAAAAGCTGAATTCTATCATAGCAAACACCCCTCTTATTTTATTGAAAAGTACCTTACAGGTGAAGCATATAAAGTCTACTCTACTTTACTTGTCAGAAACCTTTAGGTATTATAGAAAACTAACACACCAGATAATGGTGATTTAAACCTTCAACCCTTAAAATCTTACCTGCCACCAGCAGCAATCAAATCACCAGCTCGATGTTTAGCAGTAGGCTTATGATCAGTATTCCTTATCACTGATATCTGCCAGAATATGCCGCAGTGTTGTGTCGCGTTGTAAGCTAGGAACGGGGCGACTGTTATTGGGCACTGGAATGAATTGAAGGTTTTGTTTAATACCAGATCCCTCGCACGGTTTTACCCGCGTCTCGAATCTTGTACTTTGCACACTGACTTAGATATAGTTATTGGCAAGAATCTTGAGCTCTGACCTTGACCTGCGCAGAAGTAATTTATTGGGTCCCTTTTGTGGTATGACGTGAGGCGCGGGAGCGGGCTAAAGCGGTGATTGGCCCGCAGTGCATCGCGTCATAGCCGTCACTCGGGATTGGTACTTCTGCGCAGATGTAGGTCAGAGCTCAAGTTTCGTGCCGATAACTATAGAAAGTAGTTTATATGTAATTCTGATGTATAACCTAATTTACTGAAAAGTTTCATCAAAACACATCCAATAGTTTTTGCGTCCAATGGACAAACATCCATACAATCTTTTGAATTGTAAACCTAGATCTAAGAATCAATGTAAGTACAGTTGTTTGTTCCTCCCTAACATACTATAAAAAAACTATAAGAGTGACAGTTGCACTAGGCAAACTGTTTACAAAGATACATAGTAAACGTCACGATTGGTCACACCGAAGAAATTGGTCACACAAGAAGCGACTGCCTATCTGACCTCCTCGACCTAGTTAACCGGGCAACCCAATGCCTCTAAGTTAGACTAGTTGTCAGACAGACTTGCTAGCTTCTGACAATGTTCTTTACCCACTAGGGCACAACGACGTTACTTACTTCACTTTGTAGTAAAATAAACACCATTAAAGTACCAACCTCACAACCCAAAGCCTTAGTATTCCTATAAACGGCTTCCAAGTCATGTACCGCTTGAGCCACCACCTTGCTCAACTTAGCTTGCTTCACAAACGGCGTGACGAGTTCGCGAACTTCGTGTACCGGGACATCGGCTTCCATTAGACGGAGGAGATTCGACACGTCACGATTGGTCACACAGAGGAAATTGGTCACACAAGGAGCAACTGTCTATCTGACCTCCTCAACCCAGTTACCCGGGCAACGCAATAGGTTAAATGAATAAAAATAACATAAAAAAGGACCTACCTCACAGCCCAAAGCCTTAGTATTCCTATAAACGGCTTCCAAGTCATGTACCGCTTGCGCCACCACCTTGCTCAACTTAGCTTGCTTCACAAACGGTGTGACGAGTTCGCGAACTTCGTGTACTGGGACATCCGCCTCCATTAGACGGAGGAGATTTGACACGTCACGATTGGTCACACAAGGAGCGACTGCCTATCTGACCTCCTCAACCCAGTTACCCGGGCAACCCAATAGGTTAAATGAATAAAAAAACATGAAAAGTACCAACCTCACACCCCAAAGCCTTAGCATTCCTATAAACGGCTTCCAAGTCATGTACCGCTTGAGCCACCACCTTGCTCAACTTAGCTTGCTTCACAAACGGTGTGACGAGTTCGCGAACTTCGTGCACCGGGACATCCGCCTCCATTAGACGGAGGAGATTCGACACGTCACGATTGGTCACACAGAGGAAATTGGTCACACAAGGAGCGGTGGCCTATCTGACCTTCTCAACCCAGTTACCCGGGAAACCCAATAGGTTAAATGAATAAAAAAAACATGAAAAGGTACCAACCTCACATCCCAAAGCCTTAGTATTCCTATAAACGGCCTCCAAGTCATGTACCGCTTGAGCCACCACCTTGCTCAACTTAGCTTGCTTCACAAACGGCGTGACGAGTTCGCGAACTTCGTGTACTGGGACATCTGCCTCCATTAGACGAAGGAGATTCGACACGTCACGATTCGTCACACACAGGGAGGTTAGGTGGGTTTGTAGTTGAAGACTTGTTATGCGTCCTGAGGGAAAAATATACCAAAATTATAATTTGCACAGAAACAGATCTTGATACTAGCTTCAAATATTTTTTTCGATACCTAATTATTTCCGTTTATTCATTAAAATGCATCATGAAAAAAATAATAGGTGGCCACCGACATCGGATACTTACCGATGTAGTTATTATGATTAGAAAATGTTATACAGCATCCAGACAAAAACAGTCCCATCCATGTTCGTCGTTAGGTTACATAGAGGTTTGTTAGATATTATACGACAAGAATAGTAAATAAAATATAATGTACGAATGGAAAAGTGATCGACTTGATCACATAATATATAACTGTCACTGTAATCCCAATGGGAGTGACCACCGGGACTATATAACTTTCATATTTTCACAATGTGGCTTTTAGTAACCGATTGTATACAAACAAACAAGTTTATAGAGTGCTGGTGGGGCTGCCGCGCCTTTGTAGCGCATCGGGGATGTTTGCAGATTCACAAATAGACTGTTTTTGCAACAATGCGTAAGAGGTGCGTATCCCTGGTGAACAGAGTTCGGGCCAGCTTCAACGGTATTCTCAGCATGATAGCAAGCAGGCTTGACTGTGTACTTGCGTCACTGCTGTGAAATTTTTCACGGGCTGCATAAATGTTATTATATTCTATAGCTACTTACCGAAGCACACATCGACGAGTACGGGGTACATGTCTGAGTGCTTGTCCAGCGGCACCCCGCACGACAGCAGCAGTGTTCGCAGCAGCTCCGTGTGGTTCAACTGTAGCGACACTTTGTATACAACAAGTGTACTTACCGAAGCACACATCGACGAGTACGGGGTACATGTCTGAGTGCTTGTCCAGCGGCACCCCGCACGACAGCAGCAGTGTTCGCAGCAGCTCCGTGTGGTTCAACTGTAGCGACACTTTGTATACAACAAGTGTACTTACCGAAGCACACATCGACGAGTACGGGGTACATGTCTGAGTGCTTGTCCAGCGGCACCCCGCACGACAGCAGCAGTGTTCGCAGCAGCTCCGTGTGGTTCAACTGTAGCGACACTTTGTATACAACAAGTGTACTTACCGAAGCACACATCGACGAGTACGGGGTACATGTCTGAGTGCTTGTCCAGCGGCACCCCGCACGACAGCAGCAGTGTTCGCAGCAGCTCCGTGTGGTTCAACTGTAGCGACACTTTGTATACAACAAGTGTACTTACCGAAGCACACATCGACGAGTACGGGGTACATGTCTGAGTGCTTGTCCAGCGGCACCCCGCACGACAGCAGCAGTGTTCGCAGCAGCTCCGTGTGGTTCAACTGTAGCGACACTTTGTATACAACAAGTGTACTTACCGAAGCACACATCGACGAGTACGGGGTACATGTCTGAGTGCTTGTCCAGCGGCACCCCGCACGACAGCAGCAGTGTTCGCAGCAGCTCCGTGTGGTTCAACTGTAGCGACACTTTGTATACAACAAGTGTACTTACCGAAGCACACATCGACGAGTACGGGGTACATGTCTGAGTGCTTGTCCAGCGGCACCCCGCACGACAGCAGCAGTGTTCGCAGCAGCTCCGTGTGGTTCAACTGTAGCGACACTTTGTATACAACAAGTGTACTTACCGAAGCACACATCGACGAGTACGGGGTACATGTCTGAGTGCTTGTCCAGCGGCACCCCGCACGACAGCAGCAGTGTTCGCAGCAGCTCCGTGTGGTTCAACTGTAGCGACACTTTGAGGCCACTTTCTGTTGCCGCTCTGCTTGCTACTATTAGGAGCTCAGAGTCTGGCCAGAGGGAATCTGGAAATACAGACATTAGTTAGAAGAAAAGGTTTTTTTTCAAATCTGCGGATCAACTGTAGTTCCACATGGGACTGGATAAAGTGTGCATCAAATCCGAATCATCATATATTCCGTCGAAGTATATAGGTAGAGAGTTGCTACCTAATTGCTACCGGCTATATACCATTACTTGCTGCTAATTGCTACCCTTGTGCGAATATACTTTTACTCATATATACCTACCCTTGAAATTCATATAGTACGGAGTTGACACCTAATTGCTACTCTATTGATTTTAAAGACATTCAGCCACTAAAGGTGACAGCGATTTTAATGCACACCGGACAAAATATTAATGAAAGATTGTTTCTAAAAGGAATTTGGCAACAAGTCAAGTTAGGCTTTATGCCAATATTGAGGCAATACATACCTTTATAAGACCCACAGCTAAATGGGAGTACTTATGTATTTGTATAATGTACAAATAAAATGAAACTCACCAGTCCTAGGAGAAACGATATCGAAGGCGCACTCTATAATCTCCCTCGGGTGGAAACCTTTCACATGCTTCTCTCTGAACACCCGGTCTACCACGTAACGACGCATGTATTTCGTGCCGTTGTATGCTGTATGCCTGTTAAGTAAAATTAGAACAATAACACATATACACATAGAGGGAATGCTGGAAGAGATTTCTTCAGAAAAAAGCAGTGCCTTGATTTTTCTAGTAATTTTTTTATAACTGTGTGCTATCAACCATTGACATTTATAACCCACTATAAGCAAATTTTCGTAAAGACAATCATAGACAATAAGGTCGAAATTCAGCTTGCACTTGTTGCCTTTATTTTTTACACAGTGGGACATACATGTCATTAGTTGAGAGTGCATAAACTGTTAAATAAATACACAAATAAGATGGTTTCAGAGCAGCGATTCGGGCACAATAATTCATGACAGCAAAAGGCTTGGTGAAAAGTGAAAAGAAAACTATTTTTCACCTGGTACATTTGGCGGAGCATAGAGAGGAGCATCCATCACTATCGAGCAATTATAGACATTAGCGTTATTGAAATAGAATCTTAAATCAATTGACGAACTTTCGCAAGTAGTCGCTTCAATTCTCCTATGTTAAGATAGAGGACAATTCTGAGCTCCTGAATTCTGAGGCAACCTATCCAACCACTGCCTTACCTTGCAAAAGGCAGCCTCAGGTCATGAGGCAGATGCACAACGGAGCCAGATGCCGTCATGACCTTCACGGCATTCGGGTACTGGTCCCACGCAGCTGCTCGGGGTATCAGCAGTGGTGGGGAGAATTCTAAAGCACCTACATCTAATAACTGCCTCACCTTGCAAAAGGCAGCCTCAAATCATGAGGCAGGTGGACCACGGAGCCAGATGCCGTCATGACCTTCACGGCATTCGGATACTGGTCCCACGCAGCTGCTCGAGGTATCAGCAGTGGTGGGGAGAATTCTGAAGCACCGTGGCTGCGGAACACCTGTAGGTAAAGATGTTATAAATAAATATTATTAGGAAAAATATTCTCTGTTAAAAATAAGACAGTATGTAAATGACTCTCTTTTAAGAGAGTGGGATTGGGTGCCTTCTTTTGGAACTTGGTTTAGCATGAGGGTGGATACATACTTTTGGATCTTCTTGAAGCGCTCTCGTATTTATTAGGGATTGATGGACAAGAACCAGGAGGCAAAAAAAAAAACATAGCAGAAGTTTTTTTTTTATCAGATCGTATAAAATAAATCAATATTTCAAAAGCAGCTCTCGTTACAAATCTATGTAATACACAATATTGACCGACTTTGTTTATGTTTATTCATCGTACATTCTAGAGGCATTGAGAACTACTATCATGACTCGCAAAATAGGACTATCAGCTTAATTACTATAGTATATACTAATTAAAACAGTATCTATTCTAGTACTCATATCAATATTCTAACACATGATACAGACAATTGTAATTATTATATTTCAGAGAAACATAAACACAAGATTTTGTTTTGACTATGTATTTGTATTCTTATCAGTAGTATTAGGTCTAATTTTTTTATCACGAATTTGAAAATAATTATAAAGCAAGAGCATTTATGTATACTTATATTAATACTAAGACAAATTTATCAAATAATCTCTTTTGTTTGTCTTCTAATTACATAGTGAGTACAGATAAACATTACAAACAATAAAATTGTACAATTACAAAAAGAATCGACGAGGATGGGATTCGAACCCACGCGTGCAGAGCACATTGGATTAGCAGTCCAACGCCTTAACCACTCGGCCACCTCGTCGCATGGCACAAGCAGCCTAATTAAGTGCTACTATTGACACTTGCATTTTACAGTGCAATGAAAATAAACTAGACATTGTTTGAATGTATAATATTTTCAAAAACACATGTTGTTATGCTGTTTACAATGAAATTTAAGTAAAACGGATGTATTAGAGAGTAGGGAATATTCTAGAAAATCTTGCATATTGTTGATGAAGAATCAAAGGGGGGTCAAAATTTAGAATTTTTTGGTGTTTGCGTTTATGAGAATAGACAACACAGATGTATTATGAATGTGGAAAATCCTAAATAGCTGTTAGAAGTGCAGTAGGTACAAACTCATCAAATAACTTGAGGTTGGCTATTTTTAAATTAGCTGCAGTCAATATGTGTAAACAAAATATAATGTTTTAACAGCCAACTGTGCAGTTATTGCAAACAACTTTATCGTTTGGAATCATTTGACGACTCGCGCATGCAAAGTAGCGTTTTTCACTTACATTTTGATAAGCTGGTGACCAACTTCGGAGCGGTAAAATTACTTGACGAATTGATTTGAAACATACCTTGATGACGTCATCTTTAATCTTCAGCAGCAGTTCATTAGGCTTGGTCCTCATATCGTTGTGGTAGGTATAGTCTTCAGCCCGGGACGGCACCTGCTGCAGACAGGCGGCTACCAGGCGCCCATAGCCTCGAGCAGCTCTGTCGCTGAGCGCGTGTGCGAGTAGGCCTGCTAGGGCTCCCTCGGGCACGGCGCGGGGAACGTGGGAACTGCCTAGTAGTTCGGCGCATGTTGGACGAAGGCTGGGCTCATGGTTTAGAAGCCATCTGGAAGGGGATAATGGGCGTGTTTATGTCTGGTCTGCTTATTTTTGTTAAGAACTTCTGCCCCATTTCTTAGTGCCCTCTTCTAACACTATAAGGACAAACCACACGCTAGGCACCGATGGCACGTATTTTGGATTAACAATCAGTTCTGTTTAGCTTTTGTATGGTGCATACATGACTAGAATAGTCTTCTTATCACGTCAAACCACTGTAAATAGTTTTGAATGTGACACTGTTAATTGTTTCATGGACAAAACATTGAGTCTCTAGTAATATAATATGGATTACATTATGTGAAAATCTCATATACCTAAGTAAAAAGCCAGCCAGCCAGTAAGTTCTAAAAATCTTATAAGTTCAGCCAGACCTTATAAATTTTGTTTTTCTTAATTTCACTGAAAATGAATTTACCATACAAAAACCATTTATTTGAAGTTCCACAAAAAAAAAAACATACCTAATTACATGAATCTGTCTCGCATTATCCTCCTTCTCAAACCCCTTAGGCATGATAATATCCTTGCTCCTCAGATTAGAGAGTACCATCATTCTTTCCATCCCCGTATCCAGTGTGGGATGGAACATCTCGAAGAGTATGATGCCTAGGGAGTAGATGTCCACTTTCTGGTTGTAGATGACCTTGGAACTTGATTGGAGTAACTCTGGTGCTACGTAGAGAGCTGTGCCGATCTGAAAAAAGGGGGTATTTGGAATTAACGTATGTACATAAATATGGTGGATTTAGTAGGTAATGTAATTTTAATTTTCCATATATTTTTATGTAAATAAGATCGTACCTGTCCTGTTAGAGAGCCGCCTATTTCTTCTTGCTTAGCCTTTTCTGAAACACAATAGATACAATATTTACTACCATCGCTGCAATACATTCAAAAAGTTTAATGTATAAAACAAATTGAGAGAATCAAACAATTAAAACTATCGTATCTTCTTTTTAAGTTTAAATCTATTTTTTAACTAGTATCACTAGCAGTTTCTAGCACATTGCTTAGGAACTACTCAGTGCAATCGGATAAAGGTACATAGGGTAATTTCTTCACTGCATGAGCTGTCTAAAACTTAAGTAATTTTTCAGATCAGTTCTTGAGATTAGTACAATTGAATTGGTTTTTATAAACCTAACACCCGTACCTGTACCCATGTTTGCAAATAATAAATGACTTTGACTTTGAATAAAAAACACTCAGCTTAATATTATGAGTATAGATTTAAATCTTACCATCAACAGGCAATGCGGTAAACGCTTTGGTAGCGAGTCCAAAATCTCCGATCTTCACATGATCATTGGAATCCAAGAAAATATTCACTGGCTTCAGGTCTCTGTGGATCATACCTCTTTGATGCACGTGGGCTAGGCCTTCTACAATCTCCCTGGAAATATAGATAAACAATATTACTCCTACTAGCTTTCTTAAGTGTTATTGGCTTCAGAAGTGTCACGTGGTAACTACTTGGCGTATCCGGATAAAAGTAGCCTTCCTCAATGAATGTACGAAAACCAAAGAAAATCATTCTTACCTAAAAATTAAAATTTAATACATTTTACTCCATTTCGCAAACCCAACCAACTACCACCTTAATTACATAACGAACACTTTTTCTTAACCCTATTGTCACGCCTATTCTTAATAACGCTTTTTGGCAACATTATGATAATAATCCACCTAAATTACAAATTTAAATTACCCCCGTAAGATTCTTCATAAGACCTTCTGGACACCCTCTACTACATCTTCCGAAGGTTTGAACAAGAATCGACACCTATCTAGTTAAACAAAATACAAACATCCGAACCATGAACCTCCTCCTTTTTGGGAAGTTGGTTAAGAAGACCTGAATCCTCACCTAAAAAGCCTCCAAGCTCTGAAATGCTCTTGGCACAGTCCGTTATCTATCGCGTGTCGCAGCGTGTGCTTCTCACAGAACTCCATCTGTATGTACAGCACCTGCCGGATCCTCTCCAAGGACTTGCGAGGAGCATCCACTACGTCCTCCGAAGGTATGGTCAGAAACTGGTATCAGGCTTTCCATATAGCAAGGGTCTACATGTTTTGGAAGACTAACTTACCAAAAACCAGAATACTCGGCAAAATTGGAGTTCCTAATAATCATTTAAGAGGATCCCTTTTTGCAAAATTACGATTTTCATCTCGATCACCCCTCTTTGGACCCTTTTAAGACTTTCTAGACACGGCTATCCTGCTTCCACCGAAATTTTGATCGAAAACCGACCCCTGCGTACCTAAAAAGGACTTCTATTCTTACCTAAAAAGCCTCCAAGCTCTGAAATGCTCTTGGCACAGTCCGTTATCTATCGCGTGTCGCAGCGTGTGCTTCTCACAGAACTCCATCTGTATGTACAGCACCTGCCGGATCCTCTCCAAGGACTTGCGAGGAGCATCCACTACGTCGTCCGAAGGTATGGTCTGAGAGACGTTCGAGTCTTCTTCGAATTCCACCCCGCTGCTTGATCCGTCTTCTGGGCTGTGGGTTTGCGAGAATAAGGGGTGTTATTTTGGAGTTGAAAAAAAGTTGCGGTTTTATTTCATTTTGATAAGTAAGTTTGCGAGTTTCAAAGGAAGGGAGCAACTTTAAATTCTAGACCAGGATGAATTATGAAGAAAAAATTAAATGCTATGATCAACAGCGTTTACTTTTCAAAGGCCCTTTTTTTTATTTTAGAAAGAAAACAAGTCAAAGGCCATCAAAACCAACGACTTATCTAAAGGATGATCTTAAACGCAAAATCTCTTCAAACTGTATATTTTCGAACTATGTTGGTACCTGTTAAGAAGAGTCTTATCTCCTAAAAACAGAATTGGAAATCGTCATAATTTGGACCAATAAACTTACCTCATGATAGTGAACCAAGGATCCGGTTCATCATCATCGTCATCATCTTCGGACTCAGAAGACGTACTCGTCTTCTGTACCGGCGCCTCTGACATCGACCATTCCACCTTGATGTCTTGACCTAGCTTTGCGACCACTCCTATTGGAAAAGGTTGTTCTTGATTTATTTGAATACGGGCAAAACGAATAGGGTTCAAGAGCAAGACAATATAGACATTACCTTTTTTAAAACAAGTTAAATAAGTTTGAAAATTGAACGTAAAAATTAGTGAACAGTTGTTTTAAGAAAAGTTTGTTAATTTTATCGGTGAACTTGGGCCTAGAAATTGAAACATTTGTCGGCAATAGTTCTACAGCAAAACGACTCTAGGTAAAAATAAATAAGAACAATATATAAGCTTATGAATGTTTTTGTCTCATCCACAAAGAGAATTTTGGCAACGGGTTAAACTTATGGATTTATTACCTACATATCTTCAATAAAATATTTATATCATGTAAATATGTAGTGACCATACTGTAGTTCATTCCTACCTGTTTCCTGAATCATGAGAAGACCTGCATGGAACGATTTACAACAAATATAGTTTTTTTTTTCTGGACACACAGTTGCGGATTTTTTTTATATTGCTTTTGTCTTGTTTGACACTAGCATATTTTTTATCTAAAAGTTTAATATAATAATTACCTTGCAAACTATCAGGCCTTTTAACATCAGGTACCTCAATCTCAACACTCGTATCATCTTCTTCAACCTCAATACTAGACTCGATCCAAGCGTTAAAATATCTAACCACATTCTCATGGTTAAGTCGGGACAACAGTTTAACTTCTCGAGTTATCTTCTTGTTTAACTGAACGCTTTCAGGGTTAAGCTTGATGCGTTTGATCGCGTAGAATCCACCGTCAAGTTTGTTTTTAACCTGCAATGTTCTGTTAATATTGTAATCTTGGTAGAGAACTTATTTTAGAAGACTTTGTAAATGATATGATGAAACTTGGACCCTTGGGAGGTACATAAGCAGGGTAAGATCTAGCGGCTATACTCATTTTACGAAACTTTTAAGAAATTGAATAGATAATTTTCAAATACTATTTTGATGTAAAAGGCATAATGTGATTAATTTTTGTTTCCGCTTCTATTTAAAAACTAGGGTAATTCACACCTTAATTTATACAACAAAAGTTTGCACCATTCGCTTGCGCATACGCAAGAAATCCTGAACAATTAAATTTGTTGTCTACACTACACACTACTGATTACTCACTTATTTGTACAAACGTATTTAATTTACATATTTTTAAAACTTTTGCCCCACAACCAGATAACATTTATATTGAGGCCATTTATTTTAAAGTTATTCGATGAGAAGTCTTGCAGTCTTTAGTCTAAATATGTACCTTCAGCACATCCCCGAAGGCACCTTTTCCGAGCCACGTGAGCACTTCAAACTCAGCGTGCAGACGTGAATGACCGTTGGTCACTGGACTGCTATGATGCATCTTCTTTACTGCATCGTCATCCTGCAATTTTATGAATAAAGATCAGCCTTTTTATTTGTCCCACTGCAAGGCATAGGTGTTTCTCATACAGAGAAGGAATGAGTGTTAATCTCGACACTTTCTCAATGCGGATTTGCGATTTCAGACCTCAAAATGTTGTCCTTCACCATTACTCAGTCATGGGTGTCTAAGATACACTCTAGCTAGATAGTAGATATATATTTTTTTATCACGAAACACTGGTTAACAACGCAGTGCTTATAATTGAGAATACGTGTTTGTATGGTTTTGTAAAAATTACCTCAGAACCACTGCCTTCATCATTATTTTCCTTATTACTGGGCACTTTAGCAGGCGCGTCAGTTAGGAACACGTGGTTCATCAGCTGTTCTGCTGACCACTGAGATTGCTCATCTTCTGTTAAACATCTGTAAAAACAATATGTTACGTTAGCGCATGTTTTGCGCAAAACAGAAAATTGCGCGAAGTCTTGGCGCTAAACTAAAAAATGCGCAAAACCGATGCGCTATGTAGAAGTTTTGCGCAATTAGATAAGGTTATGTTACTAAACAACTTAAAATATAATTATAAATACATTTTTTAACAGGCTTACCTTGCAAAGAAATCTTTAGCGGAACTTGGCAAATCTGGTGGTATTTCCATGTATGTTCGTTCTTGGGATACAAGTGATAGAAGCATCTGTCCTGTTGCGTAAATATCTTGCGCTGCTGTTTGCCTTAATACGGGAAAATATTATAAATATATGGTAAAAGTTCAGGACACTTTAGAATTAGTAGGTACTGTCAACTGTTATAAAAGTATGTAAATACGGTTTAAGTCATACTCGACCATGAAAATTACAGAAAGAAATATGAAGACATGACCATACCTTCATCTTACCTTTCACAATACGTATCACCGTCCAGCATTTCAGTCAACCGCATATCTAAGCCAATCCCCACCAGTTTAACCCCCCCTACATCGTCCAAGAAAACATTTTGACCCCTCACATCTTTATGCACGATCCCTACACTATGCAACTCTTTCAAGGCCCCTAAGACCCCTAAAGCCACATGCCTAAGTAATTTTAACCCTTCATAACGATCACAAAACACACCAAGTCTGCTTTTAACACTTTTCAATGCACTCCCTAAGACAAAATTGCGAAATAAATATATATATTGTTTTGCTGTCCGTTTGTTCGCGTCTTTAATCGTTTCCATGGCAACGTAAGGGGTTATGGCGGGGTGGTTGAGTCGACACATGGCTTTCAGATCTTGTTGCATGGAAGTCAGTTGGCGGGATCGGGTCTGGAAGTCGGTGGCTGGGGGTGTGATCCATTTTTTGGCGATTAATCGCTCTCCTTCGTCGTCTATTGCTAGGTAAGTTGTTGCGCCGTTTGATGAGTGACCTAGAAAAGGAGAAATTAAATAAATTAATGTTTGGTATATATACTTATAAAATAAGTAAAGTAAAGGCTATTGTTAAAGAAAGCTGTCCTCTGCTATACTTTTTATGTCTTCCGACACATTATTTCATATATACAATTAGGTATATTTATGTCTATACATATTCTCATGGCAAAGCAGTATAGAGCCAGATACATAAAAGATGTTACATCTCTATGAAGGTTATTAAATAGGTGGGTTTGTGTAGTTACCATAAAAAGATTTTCAAGCGGTTTTGAAATGGCAAATAAACCAATTACCAGAATAAGGTTCGCTGCACATAAGAAAGTACAGAACGTTATACCTCTTCTTAGCAGTTGGGTAAAACAGAAGATCGCTTACCTAAACAGTTACTAATATAAACCTTCTTATTATTCTTCTGAGTGATCCTTACGACTTGAACTCCTTTATTCTTACAAGTACAAGGTATATCTACTGTTTTAGTTCTAACTATCTTCTTGACGGGAGACATTTTGTCGTCGGCGTAACTGAAAATAAAGGAATACAAAAGAAGTATAATACCAGATTTAAAAATGATGAAATACCTCCTTGATAACTACGAGCTCATAGATAATCAACACACTTTTAAGGAAACTTCCTTTTGGATTAATAAAATCTAAAGTTTTAAATGTTTTATGTTTTATCCTGGGTGATAAATAGATAATCTTCAGGTTTTATTCCCAATACTTCACAATCATTCTTAGTGTGGAATTCAATTTTTTTTAACTTTTACAATAAATACTATATTATGTACCACCAAACTACCACTTAACACCCCAAAAACATACACACACAGTTTTTATTTACCAGTATAGGCACTTCTTACTATTTTATTGCATTTCCTCATGGTCCTTGAATTTTCTGATTACATAAACGATTAAATAAATAAATAAAACTAAGGTACTTACCACACCAACTCCGGCGCATCTCCAGTCCCGTCGAGACTATCATCTTGACTAATGCTAGACCGATGCGTTCTATGTCTACCAGCTCCACGCAGTATTTCTTGCCGCCTCTGAATCTCATCTTTCATTTTCTTACGCTGAAATACACAAGTAGATTAGGAAAAACATATATTTTTATACATATATTGCTTATTTTTTTCATTTATTTAATAAACTCCAGTCGTTTTCCCGCGGTTTCAACTACTGCCCATACTGGGATAAAATATAGCCAATGTTATAGCCATTGTTATGAGCAGATAATGCAGCTTTTTATTGGTGAAAGTATTTTTAAAATTCGCCCAGGAGTTTTTTAATTTATCCATTACAAACAAACATGTTTTCCTCTTTATAATATTAGAGTATAGATCAATAAATAAAAATATGATACAGCTAGCTCTTTCCCGCGTTTTCACCTGCCGGGAGAACATTCTTCCCATTCCTAGACGAAATACTTATAGCCCATGTCACTCGAGGTCAGTGTTTTTCAAATCGATTACGGAGCCTTTTCGTTATAAAAACAAAACAAACAAAAAGTCTTTCCTCTTCATTATATTAGTATAGATTACGTAAGGTCATGTTGAAACCTGTTACAGTTGATGACTTCATAAGTATAGGAGAGGTATGAATGCTAACGAGATTTACTATTACCGTAAAATATTCTCACAAAAATACCAAAACTCTTTGATAAATCGAATAATCAAAGTATACCTAAAGTACCTAAAAGATTTCACCTTGCAAAATAAAAATAACTTAAAACACAACAACTTAAAGTTCAAATTGCATTACCTCCTCATTTTCCTTAACCTTCAGATCATGTAGTTTCAACTGTTCCTGCTCATTCTTCTGTTTCACCATTTCTTCATAAAACGACAGTGTGGGCTTATTGTGGTCATGGAGAAATTGCTGAAAATGGTAACAAGAAGTTCTTAAATAACTAATTATTATTAACTAGCTCGTCTGATATTGAATTTTGAGGGCCCGTTGACTTGAAAACAACGGAATACACATAACCATTAGAAACGTTCTATATTAACTAGATTTCCATAAAAAGCCGGGTAACATAGACTTAGGACATACTGCAATGCCGTATGGGTAGCGAAATATTATAATATTGGGCCTCCAAAATTTTAGTTGCCATCGACTCGCCAAGAAGAAGAAGGACATACTTTGGAAGAAATTGATGAATTTTGTTTACTACAAATATGATAAACTTACAATGTAAATAATTGTTTTGTTTTTGTTATTTTAATGGGGATAGATATTATAAATATGGAGTGACTCATATTTATTTGTTGGTGATAAAGGTCGACTGTATTATTGCATAGTTTAAAAGAACGTGTTGCAATTATTTTATTTTTTGCCACATAACTGGGGAAGTAAGTAAATGTGCAAAAGTGACTCTATACATGTATCTGATAATCTGATTTCAATGGGAACATATTGTTCATGTTTCAACAAAATAAATTAAACAACAGCCAGTAAAAATAGGTAACCACTTTCCAAATTGTACTAGTAGCAAGATAAGGATTGTTACATGGGACATACTAGAGTATATATTATGGAGTATTTAACTATGCATACAATAATTTAGGCAATAAATGGATCTCAAGCTAATGGATGTGAATGGGAAATCCAAACAATAACAATACATTAGTGCCATTATCTTTATCTCTGATAATAATAATAGAGAGATTAGTTTAATGTACACAGTCAGAATATTCCTGGATTTCTGAGAATAATAAATGATTATTTTTCATTTGATTTACTATTTTTTTATAATTATGTTACATTGGATAACATTATGTACTTAGTCAAGCATTCACAATGCTCGTTTTGTTATTTTGATTTTAGCAATAATATCATATCTTCAGAAGCTCAGCCAATTGAATTTAATTAATATGTCTTCATAGCACCTATTAACTTAAGCAATTGGACCAATATCAGATCAGTCATGAAGATTTTTGCTTATGTTTTTTATGCAAAATAAAAAGTTGTATAAAAGCTTTACCTGTGCATGTTGTGCCAGTTGAAATATACAGACTTCTCCACATAACTTTTTAGCCAAATCTTCCAATTCAGCCAGTAGTTGCATTGCATTGTCTGTAGATAAACCTCGCATCTTGTGTATTGCAATACATAAAGGTCTGAAAATACAAACAAAACATTCAAAATCAAAACCAAAATTCGTTTATTCCAACTTGGCTGCAAAACAGCACTTTTCGAACATCACAAATTTACAAAAGACAGCCCCCAAAACACTCACCCTGCACCACTTACTCCCCAGCAACCGATCAAGCAATAGTTCAAGATTATAAAAGTAATTTATTTACTTGTATAAAAAACTTTATTGCATTTTCTTTTTTTCCAATTAAAGACCTTCTGTTTGGAAATGTCTTTATTAAAATATCATGATGATATCCTGCTAGCCAGTTATCAACCATAGTGACTTTTACTAGAGAACTGCACAGTACATATTATAGTGCAGAATAATTGATTGTTACACCCATGCATCGGAAAGCACATCAACGTCGGTCCTATTCAAATATTGTAACTATATAACATCATACGAATAAAGACTACCAATACATCAATTTACTGTCAATTCCTTTCCCTAAACAGGTATAGTAAAAAAATATATATATTCAAGGAAATAACACATACTTATCAGGATAATTGGCACAGCATTTGAAGTGTAAAGTCACAGAACAGTGAACGCCTTTGATATCAGAATTATGTAGAGGATTCAATGTTAACATCAGATCATTGGGCCTCCATATCTTCCAAGCGACTACCTCACGGTTGTCTACGACTGCATCACCGTAAATTGCCTGTAAATCAAATTATATTCATCATCTTCCGAGCCTTTTCCCAACTATGTTAGGGTCGCCTTCCAGTCTAACTGGATGCAGCTGAGTACCAGTGCTTTACAAGGATAGATTGCCTGTCTGACCTCCTCAACCCAGTTACCCGAGCAGCCCAATACCCCTTGGTTAGACTGGTGTCAGACTTTCTGGCTTCTGACTAGCCGTAACGACTGCCAAGGATGTTCATTGATAGCTGGAACTAGAACCCACACCCTCATATGTGAGAGGTTGGTTCT
Organism: Helicoverpa zea x Helicoverpa armigera; assembly: GCA_033682625.1. Classification (NCBI taxonomy): domain Eukaryota; kingdom Metazoa; phylum Arthropoda; class Insecta; order Lepidoptera; family Noctuidae; genus Helicoverpa; species Helicoverpa zea x Helicoverpa armigera. Next base: position 1,764,666 of record JAWIIS010000050.1, read on the forward strand.
TTACCCAGTAGGCCACCACAACTTTCAAATGAGCATATAAAAATTTGAAATTGAAATTCAGAGCAGTTTATAGTTGTAGTCCATGTTTTTGAATGGACCAAGTTTATGACACAATTTCCCTTAATCTACGATTTAAACTTTAATTTAAAGTATGTTTATCCGTTGAAGCGGAATTATTTCAAGAAGGATTTAATAAAAGTACCAAATGTACTCATATATCTCAATGGTACAAGAAAAAACGTTTTCATAATTGTTTCGTAGGTAAGAAAAAGTTTATGAACAACACGAAACTTTATTGTGTGTAAAAATAGTTGCCTTGGCCTAAATTAGTATTCCCGCCACGAAAAAAAATAAAAAAACAAACAAAAACCTTTTGCCAACAAATCAACATCGGTTCAATAGAGAAATGTCGATTTCTGATGAAAACTATTATTTACTTTCATCACCAATATGTTTTCATTCAATTAATATATTAAATTACAATAAAATAACCTGTAATGCGGCCAATTCATTGTCTTGACGCTCTTCGTTCGTTTCGTCACTCATTTTGCCGTCATAAAACAGACATGGTAGCCTCAAATTTAACTCTTAAACACATAAAACGATAACACGAAAACGTGTAATTTATTTTTGCTGTTTGAGCAAATAAATCCCAGTGCTTTGAGAGAAATACAATACACCGCAAGCAAAACAAATTGAAATTGACTTTGACGTTGACAGCTGTCATTTTCGGTTTGATGCTTTTAAGTTCGTTCAGAAATTGTAATAAGAATTTAAGTCCTAATGATGATCTTAGTTTCTCTAAAGTTTAGAAAAAGCCAAAAAGCACGACAGAGAGGTTATTTTCTGCGCTTCATAGAGCAAAATCTTGGTTGCGTGACGCATACAGGAGAGATTATTCAGGCTAGCTCTCCTTCCTGCAAAGTATGATGTGAACTTCGTTATCACACACACAATAGTAAATTACCAGTGTACTTTTTATATACTTCCTTATGTATTACCTTATATACTCTCTTATGAATTTCCATCCTCTAAAGTGAGTACTATACAAGGTGTTGATTTGCATTTGTGCCATACTTCAGGAGGAGGACATAAAATACGTAAATAATCGATTGGAATTACAGTAGACGGGAAATAGCTAATATCCACTGCTTTTTTTGTCATTTTAATGTCGTAGTATTTCAGAAGTAACCCAATTTTATGAATGAAAAGTATGAATGATCGTTGCGTATGCTTTGTGTTTGCGTTTGTTTGAGGGCGTAGCATGGTTTTAAGGCCAGTAACACACGCGCCAAGTTTAAAATACGGCTAGATGACATTGAAGGAATTCCGAAAAAAATAAATACGTACCAATTTTTTTGTTGATTTGGGTCGAGAATCAGTAGCATAATTACGTCCTTGAATATGGTACGGATGCAAATCAACAGCTTGTATATTACGCTCAGCTGAGTAAAATTATAGGTACCACAGATCGTATACCGCTAACCGCAGAATTTCAAATTTTCCATTAAGGGGGAAGATCTCAATTTGGATGCTCGTTTTCTTTGGGGAATGGGTAAATAAATAAAGCCATTATTTCTTTATTATATTCTTGGTTATTATATTTAATTCTTAAAAAAATATATTTAACTATCACATTGTTTTGTTCCTCAAGAGTCGACTAGCAATGACTAAAGCATACTGTTGGGAAGGGAATTTTATTTTTGACGGTTTCCACGATCATTGGTAACAACTTCTGGGACCACGAAACTACACCATCGTAGTTGTGGAAGGGTCTGAACTGAAATGAAAAAAAAAAAATAGGTATATTTTTTTTATGACAGGTTTGTCTGAAAGTAGGTAGCGACTACAGCACATTAACCTACCCCAATCTGTCCTTCTCCAATAAATTCAAATTTAAACCTTGTTATAATTACATAAGAGAGGGTTAATGTTAAAATGATTAGCTAAATGTGACGGATTCGGGTAGGTTGACCTGTTGACATCTGTGCCTAATCCGTACGGCTTTTGCATCGCCGCTCGCGCGGTGTTCCAAGCCAACATAGAGATTGGCAAGGGCTTTAACCTCTTGTATGCCGCTAATAAGAGAACAATAGAATTCAATTGTGTCTCACGTGGATCCGCGCACCATGTCGGTACAAGGGGTTAATGCTGAACAAAAAAATATAAAAATACCACTGTATAACACTATAAAAATAAGCACCTTATGTCTGTAGACACTAACCTCTCTAGAAAGAACTTCAGAAATATTACTGGTAGGTCGGTACACCATCCTTACAAGACCTCCTGATGTCGAGACCCCACTCGTTGTCGCCGTTATTTCGTTGGTCGTCAAATTTTTATGTACCTGAAATTTCATAGAAATCATTTCTATTAAAATACTTATTTAATTTTACAAGCTACACCTATCCCTTGATTTTACTCAAGAGTATTGAGGGGACTACTTTATGGTATCTGATAGAGAGACATCTATGTATCTTCATAACGTCCAACTAAAAAGTCTCCAAAGTTTAGTGGCCACAGGGTACAGGGTCCAAGGTACCGGTGGTTATAGTCCCAGAGACAGATACTCACCTCCTCACAATATGCTCCGTATCAAGGAGTACCTACTGCCTTCTGAATCAGTCCCTTTTTCCAGTCGCTTAACGAGAGCCTCATGAGGTGTAGGCACATCATCATAATCAAACTAATCGTTTTCCCGCGGTTCTACCCGCGTCCCGGGGAACTACTGCGCGTACCCGGAGAAAATATAGCCTGTGTTCACCGGGGACAATGTAGCTTCCCAACTTTCCAACCTAACCTAACCAACTACAACGGTAAAACAAACAACCAAATCTTTCCTTTTAAAATATTAATGTAGATAAAAACATGTACTTACAAATATCGTAAAACTTATCAAACTATGTGTGAAGTCTCCTGTGTAATGCATGGTGTGGGAACTATTAACTGGTGTGAAGTGCACATCGTACCCCAACTTAGCGTCTCGTAAGTTCAAGACCCCAGATACCCAGGCTCTATGGGTTATAACCCCACTGTTGTTAACATTGTTAATACCCTGGTTCATGGTAGTTACGTCAATCTTCTGAATGGAGACCAGGAAACCGTTGGTGTATACTGCTGTCCCGTTTATGTGCCATTTGTGCATTTGCATGCTGAAAGAATGAGAAGTGGTATTGAATTACCAGTAAAGAGACAGTTGTTGCTATAAAACTCAAGGTGATTGGGTACAGTCAATGATTTCAGACCATAGGTAGGTAAGAAGTAATACTTTAATATCACAGAAAATGTTGATCTTTGCAGGTACAGGTACTCTTTAAAAGACTGTCCAGTCTGAAGTCAGCTATTAAACTATGAATGCACGTACAGTTCGTACGGTAATGGCGTCCACGGCCGATTTCGGCCACGGCGGCTGTTCTCATTTAAGGAGATCAGCCGGCTGCGCAGGACATATTATAGTGCACGAGCATTTGCGCAGACACAGGTGCACTCCCCTATTCCTTCACGCTCATAACCCGATGGGACGGCAATCCGACACGACCGGAAAGAGATCAGGATTTGGAGAGATTTTGTTCGTACGGTAACTGCTTTCCCAGATAGGATTCTTAACAAACAACTAAAAGATATCAACTTACTCAATGTTTTGTGTTACATTCACCAGTCTTAACGTGCTAAATCCTATTTTCTCCAAGTCGTATATAGTTTCTTGTATCACAGAAGAGAAGAATTTTGCGTGGTTGTTCACCCTTGGCCGTGGTGCTGAAATGAGTAAAATATAATATCAGAATTTTCTATCGGACAAATTATGTTGTGAGACATGGTGTCTGGGAAAGGACTTGTCTAGCGAAGACTTTTTTTTAACGACGTCAAAAATCATCAAATGACCCGCTGTGGGTTAGGAGCGGTGAGGAAGTGTTGGACTCTTACTGGCTAAAAACCGTCGTGGTCCGTCGTAGGCCTCATATGTACCAGGGCCGCAGTAACTCTTTCGAACAATCCCGCAGCCCTGGAGTCTAGCGAAGACTCAGGTATAATAATCAAAGTCAGTCCGTACTTGCTGGTCCGTTTTAAAAAAAACAGATGTTTATTTTGTCAGTGAGCATGGGTCTAATTACTCGTCGAACTCGAATAAAAATTGGTGTATAATGATGAAGAATGCGAATAATAATAAAAACACTCACTCCATCCCAAAGCGATGGCCACGCACAGGATTGGTAACACCAAAACATGATACTTCATTTTTGAAAACATTATGCGGAAATTTTGCTCACCACAAAACTTTTCGAACTGAATATTGAAACAATGACTTGAAACCCGCAATTCCGAAGATAAGATCTGGTAATCATGTGATTTGTTGAATATTATTACTTAATGCCTAATCTGATTTATCGGATCTCGGGATCTTTAGCTTTTAGCAGACTTTCTTTGTCTCTAATCTCTTTGACATTGTAGCAACATTGTAAGAGTGCGGACAAAACTAGTATCATAATACCTATCAAAATGTTAATGAGCTGATAGCTATTCAAAGGTCGAATTGAATGATTTACCTACTTTTTGCACTAAAAGCCAGCTACCTATATCCTGCAATGTCTTCCATTCTAAGTGGATAAAACGTAAATGCCTTGATCATATTTTTTTTAAAGATTTCATAATTTACCAGTTACGAATTGTAAGTGAAATTCGATAGCTAAGAGTATTTTGAGTTAAAATTGTATTGGGCTCCTCAATAACCTTTTTCAGGAAGCAGAAGTCAGAGATGTTCAAGGAAGTTTCCGATAGTCCTCAATTCTCATTTCAGTATCGTCTTCTTTTTCCATTCCTCCCTCACAAGTTTCACATAATGCGCCTATCGTTAATCCTAACCTTTACATTCAATTTACAGAATATAGGCGAGCTAACACTATTTTGGTGACTTTGCTTTCTTTACTCTACTTAACTTTATCCTTTTCAGCTCAGACTTTTATATTAGCAACTAATTATATCCTAACGGCATCTATTGATTTATTGCCTTATCAAATTAGAAACAAGAATCTAAAAATAGCGTTTTGATGTAGTAAGTGAAGATAATTCTATTGTTATCTAATTGATTAGTAATTTGCATGTCTATCGTGTGTTGAGCGTGTGATCACAATTTTAGTAGGTATTGATAGAAATCATGAGTGTGACTCGTGAAACTAATTACTACACTTGCAGAAGATAATATTTGAAGTTCTGAGTCAGGAACTGGTCTTTAGCGAACCATTTAACCAACGCCAATGGCTCGACCAAAGTTGTATTGTAATTACTCACAAAATAAAACAAAGGTAAAGTTCTTATTATTTCTAAAATGTAAGAAGAAAATACTGAACCAATGTGTGATTGTTTTAATTATATTTAACAAAAATAATTCATTAAGCACACCAAATCACAGAATAGTATCACAGTTTTTCTTCTCAAGTCCTATTAGGTAGCACAGTCATAACATATTCTTGGGAACTGGATCTCTTTAGTCACCAGATCATAAGCAATAGGTTGGAATACTTTGTCAGCCCAACCTATCATGCCAGCAGGGATCCCGACGTTGGGATCGAACTGAAAAAAAAACCATAATGAATGAGTATTCCATGGAGCTGAGACCAGTAGAAGAACAATGAGAATACCCAAAGCCCAGTTACTGGTCAACTTTAAAAAAAATTGACTCTTTTTTGGCCTGCTTATACCATCATCAGCCTTTTTATTGCCCTCAAGTTTCCTCTCAAGATGTTTTCGATCACATTAACGTCATTGGTATCCAAGAAACAATTAGCTAGCAATAATCTAGCAAAGATTTAGAAGATTACCTTATGGGTATAAAAGGCAAAAGAATAACTGCTCCATTTTCACGAGATTCATCAATGAGCCCAACAGTTTCAAAACAATCAAGTTTTTCTTACCATTGAAGTTAATATATCAGTTGTACTGTCTATTGGTCGAAATTCTCCTTGGCGATTGGTCACTCTCGGCACGTTAGCAACGACTGTCACTTCTATCTCATCGGTGTTTACATCTTTGATAACCTGAAAATGATTTTTACGAGCTACAAAATAAGGTCGAAAGTTCTAACCTTTTAATTTTTACACCTCTATTATCCTCATTTTGATCTATAAAAATTACAACATCAATGCTATACTGCAGCGTTTAGATTTATAATTAAACCATTTTTCTGACATAGCTAAAAAATTGGGGTCATGGCTTTCAAAGTTAATATTAATAAAGAACAAAAAAACTTACAGAAAAAGCGTACGTAATCAAAGGATGAACAAACTCCATTGTATAATGACCGATTTCATCATCTTCACCATCACCTATGTCCGTGGTGACATCATAGCCCACAGCCACATCATGGAGTCTGAGGGTTCCTCGAACGGAGACAGTGGTCTTCTTAGCAGTCGAGTTGAAGCCCCAAACTTGTTGTACGGTACTCTGCTGGATGTCCACACGTTGCATGGAGGTGACAAACCCATTGTGATACTGGACCTTACCAATCACATCTAAGTTGTTGACAGTTTGACTGAAAAAAAGCGTTTTTCGGTTTTGTCAGCTTGCTTTTGGGCTTTTGCTACAAACAGTCTTCATTATTTGTCTAAACTTTATCCAAATATGTTTGTAGGGGTCATTAGGAGAAACCAGATTAGATGTACTGAGGGTCTTGGAATATCAGCATTTACTGTTTATAGATTGAAATAAGAGTAGCCCTTATCAGATCTGACTAAATAATATAAACTGCCTCATATTCATAACCTAAGATTTGCGAAATCAATCATTTCGCTTGCTAAGCTCTTAAGGGGATACAAAGATTGACTTCATCAATAGTGTAGGTTGCTGGATTCTAGAAAGTTCTAGTCAAAGTCGGAATTGCTTAAACTACTTACTTGACTTCAATAACATAATCATATAACTTCAAGTTGTACCATCCTCTTTCTTCGACAATTTGAACAGTTTTCGTTATGTAGTCTATGACATAGCTGATGTGGTCGACCAGGCGGACATTGCTTACTGAAATAATATGATTTGTCAATTGTTATCACTACTTCGATAGACGAAAAGTCAGTTACTTTAATTTGGCATGTATAATAACGTTTAGAATTATTCAAAAAGACTTTGCCCTAAACTGGAGTCAAACCTAAAACCTCTCTCCCTTGTCACAAACAAGCCCACTAATAAGTTGGAAATAAGTCTGACAGATAATTTTAGTTTCTTCTACATACCTAATTATCTGCAAAATTCGTAAAATTAAAAATATTTGAATTTGAATATGTTCTACTCACTGACTTGGCAATTCGCAAATCCAATGAAAAGCAAAAACAAAAAACTGTATAGCTTCATTATTTTGACGCACTCCACTGCAAAGAAATTACATCAATATTCAAGATGAATCGATAAAGAATCGTTTAATCGACAATTGCGAAATAAATACCTAAGTAATTAATTCGAGATTAGATAGAAATCGTTTAATAATTAAACGATTTCTATCAAGTAATAATTATTATTACTTGCGTATCTTACCTACTGTTCTGATGACTTTTACAGATAAAACTATAATTTATGCATGTCCTATTAATATTCAATATTTTGTGGAATTTTGTATGTTTGTCACCAGAAGAAAAAAAATGTTTCTTCTGTCCAGAAAGTAAAAGACCCACACTTCATACTAGGAAATTGAATAAATAAAACAATTGACAGTTTTTATGTATAAACGGAGGTCAGACACACTAACTCTACCTGTGTAATACACTGGTACTCAGCTGCATCCTGTTAGACTGGAAGCCGACCCGAACATAGTTGGGAAAAGGTTCGGGAGATGGTGATGATAAATGGACAGTTTAGAATGAGAGGAACTATTAGGTACGTGCTTTTAAAAATTCTGGCAAGGACGATAAAAAAACAGCACAATTAAAATAATGCCGTATGTCGGTACTTTATTATTTAAATATCCTTACACAAAGGCGAATAAAGCCAACGCTACTCAATTCATTTAGATTAGGCTGTCAAATCCGGGCCCTCTTCTAGCGTGACAAGTGTCCGGCTACCTGTCAAAATGTGTCGATTCACTTGGACCTCTGTCAAGTTTCGTAGCCTGTCAAGTTTGGGGTGATGGCCCAAGTGAAGAACTTTTGCGATTACCTTCTGTCTATAGTTTTAACCAAGGGAACTGCAATTTTTTGCGTCGAGTTCATTTAAAGATATTTTTTTACACCATCGGTTAGCCCCAAGGTAAGCTATTTACTAGCTCGTGCTATGGATGCTTATACAACTGATATACATATTGTTAGATATTATAATAGGGGTTAAAGTATGAAATTGCCGATTTGTACTGAAAACCTAAATTGTATTTTTTTTTAATTTTTAACAAACTTATTTAATCAAAATAGTTGCCATTATTATCTATACATTGCGGTCATCTAATAAGAAGGTCATTTATGCCTTTACGATAGAACTCTGAGGATCTAGACTGCACAAACAGTGTGAAAGAGTTTTGTTCTGCCTCCTGGGAAGAAACTTCTTGTGACGTAGATAATTGTCCAAATCACAAAAAAAAATGGTCGCCCGTTAGAGCAAGGTCTGGCGAATATGGAGGAAGACGAATAGTTTCCAACTGCAGTTCCTGAAGAGTTAAAACGGTTTATTTTGCTGTATGAGGCCTCGCGTTGTCATGGAGCAATAGCGGTGAAGGTCGATTCATGAGTCGTGGCTGTTTTACTGTTAATTTTTTCAACATTATTCGGTGTTCGGCTGGGTATCTGGGTAGTTTGACTAGGATCGGCGTTCGCCGTCTCTCTTAATTTCTCGTTAATCACCTGTCAGGCGGTCTTTCTCATGGCTCGTTCTTCAAGTCGAAGTTTCCACCACGAAAGCGTTTAATCCAAAATCGCACGGCGCGTTCTTTAGCAGACACCTCTTCAAATGCAGCATTGATATTGCGGGCTGTTTCTGCCGTTTACTTCCGCGTCGGAACTCATATTCAAAAATTACTCAAATTTTCGCAGTATCCATCTTTCTTGTTTAAGTTGAATAACAAAAACAATTGAACATCGATAATCAAATGTTTCACATTTTTTAAAAGAAGAACATCACAGAAACCATGTGAAAAAAGTTCCATTCGAAAACCTCAAACCATGAAGACTCTATGGCAATTCAAAAACCTACTAGAATAAAACGGCAATTTCATACTTTAACCCCTAATATTAATTAGAACAACTTGAAAACAGCCATCACATATTGATTGATCGTATGGAGAATCGAACCCTGGACCATCAATTCAGCAGTCTAGCATGGTGACTATTGCGTCAATGAGGTTGTAAAACTATAATGATAATGAATAAGAATCGCGATACCTTCAGGTTTTGTATTTCTCGTTTCTGATGTTTCAGTCTTGAGTCTCATGGCTTGTACCATCTGACACGCACCACCTGAGCCAATCGGAATACTAATGAAGTTTTTGTATAACCCTCTTAAAAGGGGGTTTAAATTAGATGGTTTATGCAAAATAACATTAAAATTAAATTGGGTAGGTATACGGTGCTTTACCTGTTTAATACAAAATGGTAATTTAGGTTATGGTAAAGCCTGCGTTATAGACTTTCAACCACTATATTGTCGCTTTCCAACTGGTTACAGAGTAGACAAACGCTATCCTGAAGGGCTGTACTTTCAGGCGGATTTGCGATTTCTGATTTTGAGGTGCAGGTTTTCTCAAGATGTTTCCTTTAACTTTTACCCGAGAAATCTTAGGACGTACATAGAACTCGTTAGTTTGGTACTGGCCTGACCTTGGAATCAAACCTCTGCTCTCATACTTGAGAGACTGGTCCTTTACCCTCTAGGCCTGACCAGGCCGTTTTGTTAATGTGTCTATCGTATTTGTTTCATAAATCCAAAATGGCGTATCATACCTACGTCAAAATGAATAAAATTAAAATGTGCGCAGCAAAATCACTAAAAGGTCTTTAGATATACAATTTAGAAAATCACGCCCGTTTTTGTTACATTTGATAAAATCAGAAATGAAGGGACTAAACAAGCGACGTCCTTTCAACTTATCGTTACAAATTAAATGGTTGACTATAACAATTTAATGTTCTGACTATAAGGGTGGTTTTCCAGTAAAAGCTTTAAAAATACTGCAATTTGGATTCAAAATACAGTGAGGAAGATTTATTGTCGGTTGCAAGTCTTTCGAAAAGAATATAAAAATTAAATAATGTACAAATGACATTTTAAAAGTTTTACCAGTACAACCAATAAGCAGTATCTTTTTATTCAATTGTATTATACCAATTCAAGTTATTGATTATCTTATTGTCTGCTCATAAATTATAAAATAAATACAAAAATGCCTAAATATAAAAAAATATGCAGTATTTAAAATATGAATGCAGAATTAAACACTTATAAATTTTAACTGCCTCAAAGCTATGAATATGCCTTGCAGTGTGCCACAGACTCAAAATGGCCGTTTTATAGAAAGTACATGTTTACTGTTTAGTACTTATTTTTACGAGCATTTAAAAAGCTCTATAAAGTACATGGAATACGAATTGGGGATATAAAACTGGGAAACGTGTCGATGGGAATATGGAAATATATTCTTCTATAAACTCTTTAAATTATATGGAATCCTATGAAATAAGTTTTCACGAACGGACACTTCAGGAAACTAAAATAATTACGAAAAAAGTTAATATTTTGAGGTTATAAATAAAAAATAACCAAGCTTGCGTGAAATATCAGAGTAGTATTAATTAAAAATCAAACTAAACTAAACAAAATATCAACAACACTATGTGCAGCTCTATATGTTCTCTTCTAGATCTAGGAAAAGACTACTCTACTAGATACTAGGAAAAGAGATAGTACCTAATCAAGTTTAATTCTTTGACAATGATCATTTTATAAAGTTGCATTTTCTGTCTGTCCCTATGAATGCTTTAGATCTTTAAAACTACTGTGACTAGTTTTCATAAATGCTTAGAATTTGTATGAAAAACAACTACCTAAACGCTTTTGCTTTCAACGTTACGTTTCTTAATATATAGTGAATCCACTTTGGATTTGTGATAAAACGCATAAGCATCCAAAATGGAAGAGTTCCATTCACCACAATTCATAAAATCGATGTTATTACGATGGAGAATTATTTATTTAAATGATTGTTACTACTTTTATATTAGACAGTTACCTAGCTATCTACATGCCATAAGGCGGGAATCGAACCCGCGGTCTATTACCAAGAAGGCACAGACCATACTAAAAATGTCATTACCACACAAAATAATTTAACAGTTAAAGTAAGGTTTACCAATAACAATGAAAGAGGTTTTCGAGGATGTGCAATAAAAACAATATTTATATTTAATTAAAGGTTTTTAATCATCAATATTTCTCAATAATATATTATCTAAGAACTGGGCAGGGGGTATCTCGCCCAGCTTAAATACCAAATTATAGTCATTATGTGGGCACAACAGTAATGCCTGATGGTAGGAGCTTCTTACAAAGTACACAATTGCGTCCAACAGTGCATTGCATCTTATTATGCTCGACTGCTTCAGACCAACACGTCGTACATATAAGGTCATGAGCTTCAACCTGTAATAAATAAATACAATAAAACATTAGTAAATGTCAAGTAACTTGCAATTGTGGCAATGAATTTGAAAACCGAGAAATTGTGTGCTTATGAGAACATAAGTAGGTAGTAACATTCTTATCAAAATTAGAAAAACACTTTCGTAGACCACGTACCATACGGGGAACAGTCCATTGTTGTATGCAACGAAGTATATCTTCGTTTTCTAATACCAAAGAACCTCCAGCAGATCCACAATTTATACAATATACTATATTCTGCATCCATTGTTGTAATTATAATACAACTAAATTCGATCACAGACAGAGCAATATACGAAAAAGCCAGGAAAATCCAGTCCTTTACACACAGCCGAGTCTACCAAGTACGCAATCTAATCGGAGTCCGTAATCAAGCCAAAGTTGTTAGAATAAAACCATGAAACGCATAGAAAATCACAAAAGAAACGATAGTCTCAAAGCTATCAAACTGACTTCTAGCAAACTGACTGAAGTACACCAGTGTTGCCAATTACGAAAACTATAATCCTACTCGAATGCCAAGCTAGAAATTCGCGATTTCGCTTAAAACATATAGAATACTAGTTTTTTTCTAGCTAGTCAATTTAGGTATTTAAATGAATAAAGTGTTAGCAACTAATTCTAATAACCGACTTCGGAAAGGAGGTTCTCAATTCGGTCCGTATTTACCGAAATCGCGAAAACTTCCGAAACTGGCAGCACTGGCTGACGGAAACATTTTATAAGGCATCAATAATTGTGACCCAACTTTTTATTTGGAATTTATTTATTTGAAGTGTCCGTGGAAAACGAAAATATGTTTCAAACAATAAAAAATTAAATGAAAATTATGGTATAATTTATATTCACATCGGTTCTTAGGCCAAAATTGAACAATGTCCTTTTAATATTTTTTAGGATAAATTTGAAAGTCATTCTTTTTAAATAATTTTACTACTTACGAACAATTTGAGTATTTTTCATTCAATTTTTCTTTCATTTCTACTTTTTTTTTACTATTCCCACACACTCAAATAGTTATGTATTTGTAACATACAAAACCCGAAACATTTCACACCGTAAAATTCTTCAGCAAACAAGCCTTAGTACTTATACCTCAAAATCCAGATTTACCCTAGGTTCATTATTCCCACTAAAGCAAAGTCGTCAACTTGCCAAAAACTGGCACAACCATGATTTATACGGGTCAACCTGAAAATTTTGACGTACTGAAAGAATTGCCTGAAATATTGCATATCACCGTGAAATATGTTCGAACAAAAAATCTAAGTTATACGTATAGGTAGCGAGAGTGGATTTTCATGTCATAGATAGCGAGTTATTTGGCTTTGTTTACATGTAGATTTAGGTAGATATAGTAACATAGTTTTATGATATGTGATGGTAAATGTGGAAGTTTTGTGGTTCTGTGTCAGTAAACATGGAAATAATAAAATTGTGGAGCAGTTTATAGAGATTTGTGTAGATGGTTCGTCCCTTTCAGTTTCATCATCATTATCATCATCATCATCATCTCAGCCATAGGACGTCCACTGCTGAACATAGGCCTCCCCCTTAGATCTCCACAGATACCGTTTCAGTTTGATTGAATAGTATGTGTTAGATATCATTTAAACATCTTTGGCGCAACGTTAAAATTTTTGCTATCGGCTGCGCTTGGTTCCCAAACGGTTTCATGTAAATACATACAAACCAGTAGTGCAGCTGCAGCCGACTTCATACAGTCGCGGTATGTGCGGTCGGCAGTCGCAGCTGATAGCAAGAATTCAAAACATACCTTTACGGGTACCTCAGATACCAGAAATACTCACAAACTGTATTGTTTTGTCCAATTCATTGGGTTTAGGTGACCAGTTAGGGAGTCACTCCACATCAAACATTGGTACCTACTCAGCTGCATCCGATAACAGTAGAGGTAAACTACAACATCGTTGGGAAAGGCCTAGCAGATAAAGAGCGTATTTTCCTCTATTAACCAATGTTAACACGTTACACCAAGCTTTTATAACACACATAAAAAATCATAACAACCCAGTCACTCGTCCAACAGCTTGACACTACCCGACACTCGATAGAGTCAGACTAGATGTTCAATTAATCGAAGTTCGACTGCGAAGCATGCATATTTATGACGTCTGTCAGTCCGTACGAGATTCCAGCAATCCCCAGTTGAAGCCCACTCGTTTGTTTGGGAATAAGTGATTTGTGAAGGTGACAGAGTGCAGAAGTTAGTGTCTTTTTGTAAGGAAAATGTAAGGTCAATTCATCATCATCAGCCTATCGCAGTCCACTGCTGGACATAGGCCTCTCCAAGTGCACGCCACTGAGATCGATTTTCGGCTAGGTCAATTAAGAATTGTTAAATAATATTATATTATTAAGCTGAAAAGTTTGTTTGTTTGCTTACCCCTTTGTATACCGGAGCGCAGTTGTACGCGATACACAATTGATTTTCTATTGTTCTTTAATTCGTTGCATACAAGCAGTTAAACGCGCTGATCTCAGTAGCAGTTGGTAAAAATTAATGAAAAATCAGAGTTTTTCAGTATTAGATAGCCCTTTAGAAGAAGGCTAGTGTCCAGATGAACAATGTGATTCCGACATAAAGTTAAGAAACGAACGTATAAGTACTTACTCCTCTTTATAGTGATTAAAATAATGAACACCGTCTTTTGTAGTAAATGAAAATGATCCAATTTCTGCGAAACACATAAATAAAATAATATTAATAAAATGCAATTTATTCATAAAAGATACCCCGAGGAGATTATTAATATATCTACATGTACACAATAAGTTGTATTTGCAGTAGCAATGTGGGAGTCGGGTTCGGAATAAATAAACACAGTTCGACAATGTAAATTTTACTATAATGAATATTGAAATCGACCATTTCATAGTCATAGTCATTCATAGTCTTTATTTTGGTATATTTTTAAATTCGGAAAAATGTTTTGTGCATATTTATTTTGCGTGTATAAGTATATTGGAGTTTTTGTTTTAATCAATTTATGGACGCCTCCGTTCAGTGACTTTTGGGGCAGACTACTCAAAGTTAATACAGCTTGAATTATTATTTTTTATGCACACAACCAACATACTTCACGTTTTTAAGATAAAGACTTATTTTTTATAGTACTGAATATTTTAACTATTATGTACTTATTACTACGCACGCACCGTAATGAATGAATCAACAGACAAAACTATATAGAAAGCAAGAAAACCCACAGTAAAAAGTTAGCTATTAATAAAAATATGGACGACACGAAATACCCTTATTTACTCTATAAAGGGTCGGATTCATTTTAATTTATTATTTGCAACATTATGCCTACAGGCGTGACGGATCATGGCGTACTGTTACCTGCATATCGATGCTTGTTATGCATAACAAAGGGATTAACATACATACTCATACAAACGTTATTAATTAATACTCTATTATAAATTATACTTTGTTTCTCATTTCCCAAACGAGAGAAAAAAGCTACTTAAATCTGAGGGCACGGCAGTGCCCCAGCCAAGACTCGAGCAAAGCGGGCACGGCCGTACTATCTTTTCTCGAAGCGTTTCGCGGCTATTTCAGCCCCCTGTATCTTCCATGTGAACAAAGCTAGGAGTTTAGGTTTTCGATGACCAAGAGTAAGTATTAGAACAAGCTCAGTCCCAAAATTACAAGAAATTTGAATAAATAGTTTACGAGTTATGAGCGATCAAAGTTACACCATTTTGTCACTGACTCACTCACTGACCGATCATCAAAAGTCTAAGGTACTTCTAGCAAACTTAGAACCTTCAAATTTGGCACCAAGATAGGTTATTAGCTACATATAAAGGGAAAATTATAAAAACCTTAAAACTTAATAAAAAAATAGGAAACAAATTTATATTTGCGGTTTTTCAAGAACATTGTGTATGAATTTTGACTGCATTGATAACTTTGTTATTTATTTATGTACCAAATGTTACTATTTGTTTTATTGTTACGTAGTGTGGTATATTGTTATTATGTATTAAATATACATAAATATGAATAAAAAAGCTAGGTTAAAATAAAATGAATAATGATAAAATCTTTCATATTAATGCAGTGCGATAAATATTGCATGCTCGCTCGATAGATGGCGTTGTCCTGGTCTAAATCGCGCTACGGTTTTTAGTTAAAAAAAAAAAACAAATAATTTCATGTGATAGCGCCATCTACCTCTGAAATAAATCTCTTTTATTCTAAAAGATATTCGATTAAAAAATTCGACAATTTCGAAATTGTTTAATTTATTTAAAAAAAAGTTAGTTTAGGTCTACATATTTAGTTTGTTATATATTTAGTTAGTTGCATGTAAGTTAATTTAATTTGTTATATACTTAGAGAAGAAGGAGACCTACAAAAAATAAATTAGATCCCACCAAAAACATTAAATGTAAAAAAAGCCAATCCTCTACGCAATTCCTCCACCGTAAAAAGTTTTGAGATCGCATAGAAGCCAAGTCCTGTTCAACTTTATTTGTAATAATAAATCAATATTTTGTGACTTTATCAATAGTTTTGTTCACATTACAATAATATTGTCTTGGCCATGAGCACAAGTTAATAGTCGCTCCCTGAAATAATGTGTAAATACCATTGAATTGATACATTCTATATGGACATGATTTTACGATTGGACTGATTGGAATTTGAGATCACCATGGACCAAACATGCGCCATAGTAAATGTGCAGTTCATGATTTTGGATGATACTGACTGTCGGTCATTTAGTAACAATTGAAAAAACTAAAAGTATTTAATTCTGTGATATTAAACTTCATGATTGACTTTCACCTCTCCAAGATATGCTGTATTATATTTGTAGTTTATTGTGCTCATGGCCAAGTCAATATTATTGTAAAGTGAACGAAACTATTGATATGGTCACAAAATATTGATTTATTATTACAAATAAAGTTGAACAGGACTTGGCTTCTATGCGATCTCAAAACTTTTTACGGTGGAGGAATTGCGTAGAGGATTGGCTTTTTTTACATTTAATGTTTTTGGTGGGATAACAATTTCTATGTTCATGGCAGAAATCACTAAAACATTCTAAAGAAACTGAACTTCAAATAAATCAAAAGCTTCTAATTATGATGAAGAACAAATCTTGATCACGGTTTCTCAAAAAGGTTTAAACCAGTTTCTTAAGCAATTCTCCTATTATAAGGGGAATAACTCAGCAATCAGACAGCTTCTATGCAGGTCCCTGTAATAAATAAGATCAAATTAATTGACGCTCTCTTAAAAATGCCCACAAATAAATACTAATGAGATAGTCAAATCAATTACACCATAAACCCATGATCCCTTACCCCATGAGTTTCAATTAAAAAATACCAGACTACGTAAACTGTTTTTTTACTAAAGCACGGTTCGTGAATCTCAAAGAAGCAAGTGCACCCGACGTTAGAGAGAAAGCGAAAAAAAAATGTTTTACGAGAAAAAACTCTTCAGGTCTTTAATGAAAAGTAGTCTTCAAGGCCATCAAAGGATACCCTAACTGCCTGATGTGTTTATAAGTTTATAACTACTTTACTTTCAATGGCGGCTCAGTTTTATTTCAGGCGTTTATTTAGTCATTTATTTTTTGATGTTGCGTTTTTGAAGGGGTCTCTTAAAGGGTGTTTGGATACCTAGACA
Organism: Helicoverpa zea x Helicoverpa armigera; assembly: GCA_033682625.1. NCBI lineage: Eukaryota > Metazoa > Arthropoda > Insecta > Lepidoptera > Noctuidae > Helicoverpa > Helicoverpa zea x Helicoverpa armigera. Next base: position 1,781,968 of record JAWIIS010000050.1, read on the forward strand.
CTTACGGTTGTGTTTGAAGAGGTTTTTTATTGGTCTAGTGGTCACAAATGGGGTAGCTGTAGTATGTGTAATAGTAGGATTTTGGAGACAGTCCTCAAGTCAATCGAGTTTTGTGAAACCATGCGAATTGATGCGAACTTACTTTAGAGATAGGTATGCAAAAATTGCCAATCGTTCGTCAAAGTTTTGTTGTAACTATAGGTAAGTTACAAGTAAACTACAAAACTATAGGTTATTTACAAATTAGTTACTTCATCTGCTTCTTGCAATACTCTAAACGCAATTAACAATTCCTAATTATAAATCCACAACAATTTTCAAACAATAACCCTACCAAATTGGCATAAAATATTTCTACCAACCAAATACCTGGAAAACACCTGATCCCTTTTTACTTTTTCTCTCATTTCGTTTCACCCACAGCGAAGGGGGAAATAGTGTGAATTCAAAATAAAATAAGAGTGCTGGTGCAGTGCGATCGTCTAGACGCCGCTGACATCTGCTACGAAACTTTGTGTTGGTTCGCGTTAAGGAGACGGTGTTGGACCTTCTTTTTTATATGGATGACATTGTGTAGGGGATGACTAAACAAACGTGAAACGGATTGTGTGAAAGCTTATGTGTTCCTTTTGCAATAAATGTATGTGTGGCTAAATAAATAGTTTAAATGGTTTATATGAATATGCCACTGGAACGATTAAAACATATAATATGGTCTTACTACAAAAACTTAAACATGTGTCAAACACTTGTGTATAAATGTGTGGCTGCAAAATGGACCTTATTTCAACGTCATAATTTGTCATTTTTTTAGACAAGTGTTAAACTGACGTTTAAAAGTTTTTGTTTTAAGATGGATGTGTTTTACTGTTGGGAAGCTAGATTAACTCGAGTAACACAGGCTATATTATATCCCAGTACGAGCTAGTAGTTACCCGTTAAATCTCAGTGGTATTCAAAACGTCATTATACTTTAATGAATTTCTTCGATCATCATCTTCTGACTGAGCCTTTTCCCAACTAGGTTGGGGTCGACTTCCAGTCTACAACAGGATGCAGGCGAGTACCAGTGCTTTACAAGGAACAACTGCCTATCTGACCTGCCTTGCTTAGAATCAAACCCATACATGAGAGGTTGGTCCTTTATCCACCAGGTCATCACGACTTTTTTTTATTAATTTCTTCCATAAATTAAATCATTTCCAGTGACCGCAAATATCTATTCTCCTGTAAGTAACACGAAAAAACTCTACCACGGGGCATTCAATAACTAATGAATATTCACACGTTGCGACAGAGCGACTTTTTATTGAAACCCGACGATTATCCGTTTATGCAGAGCAGTGTCGCATATTGAGTATATTTTAATAAATTCACCAGTATCCAGTTTTGTTTGGGCCAATGCGGTTAAAGCGTAAAAAAAGGATTATGATCACTTTCTGTAATGATGTATAACAGTTTTAATATTGAGGTATTTAAAAACGAAGTAAATTTTCATATCAAGGTGAATACTTTTTCATGCGAATATATATCTAATAGTACTTATATCTGATTACATTTGAACTGTAAAGACTTTCAGAGTTAAACAAGGATGTAAAAAAATACTTTGAGGTATGTTTTGTAATGTAAATATAGATTTAGTTTATTTTTAAATATAATGTACAGATTTTGAGGTAAATAAAATCTTTGATATAACCGCGAATGACTAGATCACAAAATATCAAAAACAATTTTATTTTAATAACTAGTGGAAGTATTTTACCCTAATAACTAATTCCTGGTAAAACTATAAATATTTCACCTGGCAATATTACTAAATCAGGGACCTTCGTAGCAGCGTAGTACCGTAGCGTCGTAGCACCGTAGCGGCGTAGCAAAATCAAAATAAATTAACATCATGCGACAAACTCTTTGGCGTTTTATTAAATCATAATCAAAGTGAACTGTGGAGGTCTTTTATAATCAATTTTGACAGTCAAAAATTAATTACGCAGTATTAGATTAAAACATTGTTTATGTTGAGCGGTGGTGTGATAGGTAGTAATTATGATTTTTTTACATAGGTACCGTACACGAGTACCTACATAAATACATTTTCAGAATATACATACTTTCTACATAATATTAACTGTTTTTCGTGGGAAACTGCATCTTCAATAAGTCACCTGAACTTTAGAGTTAAATCGAAATTATCAAAAAACACTTGGAAATAAAACAAGAATCTTGGATAGTTCGCACACCATTTTAATGAAAATTATTAGGAATATTGTCCAATCACTATCAACCCACAATAAAACTTAACACTAAATAAAAATAAACATACCATTCGACTTTAATATTAAACCTTTTAATATATAATTTAATTACAGCACCCTCTCCTGTTATTAATAAGAATTTAATTAGGCGAAGTCACAACCCTTGTTAAGATATAATTACGAAGGCAGGTGATACGATAAAATGTGACTTGATTTCCCTCGTGCGTTCTACTTTAAGCATTTTCATAATAGAATTAAAATTTAATATTGGTATAAACAATCTTGAAGGTTGGGAAATCTTGGGAAACATTTTTTTAAACTTGAGTGACATTGGAGAATTTAAGGTTGTTACGGATAGTTAGAAGCTATATAATTTGACAGTCTTGCTAAGGAAAGGTTATCGTTTTGAAAGGGAGGTTGAGGAAGTCAGATAAACAGTCAGTTCATTCTATCATGGAATACACTGGTATCTACAACTTAAGGTGCATCTGGTTAGGCTGAACACTGATCCCAGCGTAGGTGGGAAAAAGCTGGGCAGATGATGATTACAGGGAAATAAATGTGTCTATTTCCATTACTGTAAACGGTCAGATTGATTTGTTGGCAATGGATACCAGTTAGACCAAGACTAGGTGGGTATAAAATAATTTTGCGAGGACGTAGGACAGAATAAACAATTCAAACTATTTTTGTTTAATTTTCAAAAAAATATTTTCGCCACTACGAGACTATCAGCCCCAATCAACCAATCCACACTAATCCGAAAATAAACCAATTATTAATCCACTTCACACAATTATGATAACAATAGAATTGAAAATTAAATAACGCGACAATAGGTCCCTTATCGAGAGGCCTGTCCCTTTCAAAAACCTTTCATTACTGAACTGTCAGGAGCACAAAGATATGTATTGGTACTCAACCTTTTTCCTGATTGTCACCCGGCATCTGAAATTATTGACGTAATTGTTGAGTATTGATTTTATTGAGTTTTTTGAGGGGAATGTTGAGTGGCTAGCTGTTTTTCGAGTAGAGGAGAGTTGAAGCTAAACTACGTTTTAGGTAGTTGAAATTGTAGTGTCTAGGTTGCAGTCTCTATAGATAAAATGCCACTAGGGTTGATTCATCCGTAAGATTTGTTTTCCTAGCTAAAGCCAGTGTCAGCTACTCTGTTTTCCTAAACGGTTTTTTTTATAATTTACAGTAGGGGTTTGCAATTCTTATCAAAAGTTTAATTTTCATCAATAATAATCAAAAGGTTATGTTTGAGTAAAATTGTATTCTAGTAAAAATGTCTTGTTATTTCAAAATGTTGAATCGACAAAATCAAGTAACCGAAAAGACTCCCCTTTTTTAAAAATTGGTTTTAAAATGGAAAAAATGGCAGCAGTTTCAAAAAGCTCCCTAATTTCTTATCTGTAATAGTATTTCTTAGACAACATTAAACAATGTTTGCCCTCGGTGTCGCTTCCTGAAGCAGATTACATGGGGTAGCAGATTAAAAAGTGTACAGCCCACCCCTTGTGCATGGGGTTGTTCCTATTAGGGAAAACCAAGATCTTTTTATACGAAAAAATATATAAGTTTGCCGGGTACTCAATAATGTGTCTCAAAAAAATATGAATACAGTTGTACCTGTAAAAACAGTTTTCTGTGAACTCCACTATCCCCTGTAAAATAGCTTTTATCATTTTCGAAAACTATTTAATTATACATATCTTATACTTTACATCTATCACGTCATCATCTTCCTGCCCCTGATCCCAATGTTCATTTGACGTTCGCCCACCATGTCTTCTTCCACATTTCTCCATCTAACGTCATCCTAACATTCTTTTCACTCACCTATCATCCACATAATCCATTCCCAAGCTAACCAAATGAAACCCAAAACCTAAGCCCCAACAAGAACACACCATCTCAAGGGGGCGATTCGATCGAAGGTGCCAGGGTGTTTTAATAAACGGAAAACTGATTTATAGCTATGAAATAGGAATTTTCCGGCTTCACAAAGCTATGTTGTGGTGATATTGATAATTGCACAGTCATTCGCGCCAAGGGGGAGAGCGAGCGAAGATTTTTTTCTACCAAAAGATTTATGGAAGCAACGACGAGGTTTTTTAAAAGAATTTCTTGTAGATAAAGCGTGACTTATTGGTATCTGATTTTTGTGAACTTTCGTGTGTAGGTTGTCGTTGAGTTTTGGTATTGATGGAAGCCCTGGATGGAATAGGTGTAATGAACGCAAAGGGGTGAAACTTAGTTATGGTTTTAATTTTTTGAAAATAAATAAGTAAACAGTTGTTAAGAAACTTTAACTGTGATGCTGAAATAGGACAAAACATTCCGCATAGTATTTCATGATTGTATATTAATGTGTAGTTATCTAGGCAACATTATAATTACCTGAAGGCACTCCCACATAACATATATGTTATTCTGATGAGTAAGCTATGTTTCATCATAATCTGTTCTGCAGTTTTTAAGAAAACATCTCCACATCCAGTCTTTGACGTTAATAGCAAGACTATTGCCGCTACTCATGATTCCCATGATTGTCGCTTGATTCTTATAAATAGAGATGATTATTTCATCTAAAATGTCTTATTCTAGCTTGTCTTTACCACACTATGGATCAAAACAGTTTCAAAATTACCTCCCAATTTCCATCTTATCACATTCCTATTCCCAATCCATCGGCGGTTTGTATAGCAAGCCAGGAGATTTACTCGTAGCATAACTGCGTAATTTGTCGGTCTATCCATCTGTTGGCGATATGGATAGTTATGTCGCCGGGTGAACGCGTTCGAACTCAGTTTGCATAGCGATACGGCACTGGAATGCTAGCAAGACTGGGGGCTACAGGGTGTTTTGGAATGGTGGATTTATATTTAGGTTCTTGGGAGTAAAATTGGTGCTGGATTTTTGAAAATATGTATGTCAAGGTCGGCTTCCAGTGTCATCGGTTGCAGCTTAAAACATGTATTTTATATGAAAGACTCATCTCACCTTCACCACAGAGTTGGCAGGGCAAGACTCAAGAATTTAAGAATACGAACAACACACATCACGATTGTTATTTCCGTAATATGTACTCAAAGTAATAAAGAACCAGAATGTTTTTAATATAGCATGGACACTTATAGTTTCTAGAATGCTATGTATATTTTCTACGAAAATGTACGTTTTCCATTCATATCTCACAATTTTTTTTAAGTGTCAAAAATATTAAACTTACTTTTATTTTAAGTCGTACTGTACGATCTGTATAATGAGCACATATCGAAACGAGGATTTTTTTTCTAAATTTTATCCATGCATTATGAAAACTCACACTGTATACAGGGAGGTCAGTCTATCGGCGTGACCGCGAATGTCAACATGTCACAGCGACTGCGGCTAGACGGCATTCATTCTCATTCCCTGCCGTGCACACCAATAATAGCATTTTTCAGTTTTTTGCGTTTTTTCTTTATGTGTTTCTGAGTTCTCGTGGTTTTGTTTGAATTATTAAGCATGTTTGTAGCTGATGTAAGTCATTTTAGGAATAACATATTATAATATTTTGTTGTGTTTAGATGAAATCTTCATATTTTAAAACGAAAGAAGCACTGTATTGTGTTTTAATGCTTAGGAAAATAGCTGCCCGGATTTAATTAAATTACAATATTTTTATATAAAATAAAGTGTGTTAATAAATATATTTATTTTAAAAGCCGATATCAAAAAAGCTCACAATTTTCCGTCAATTAGGATTGCTTATTAAAATGTTGTTCAAAAAATGAATTAAACTTAAAATAGTTATTTGTTATACAAGAGTGCAAAGTTGATTTTTAACCGCGGGCTCAATTTTGATGACCGAGCAAGCGAAGGATTCTAAAATTGAAACACGAGCGTAGCGAGTGTTTCAATAATTAGAATCCTGAGCGATAGCGAGGGAATCAAAAGAGCACAAGGTGAAAAATCTTTGCACTCGAGTGCAACACGTAACTTTTCATCCCACCTCATCGAGGAAACAAAATGGCGCGCACATATGAGTGTCAAATTAAAAAGATGTACATATTAAAGTTCATTTATTTGAAAACTCAGTTTAAAAATGAAACGAGGTTAAAAATCTATGTAAAAACAATAATAAAAATTACTTAATTAACTGAATAATTATTTTAGGCAGTATTTTATTTGTTTAATATGTACCTATTTGTATGAAAAGTCTTATCAAGATTGTCACAAATGGAGTATTGCACACGATGTTCTAAATTCAAAAAACCTAGGATGGTGTTGTTTGCCGATGATACCTCTCTTATTTTTAATATTGATCGACGTAGACGTAACCTAGACGACGTAAACAATTCCATTATCCAGGTTCAAAATTGGTTCAATGCAAATAACTTGGCTCTTAATGAAAAAAAAACAAAATGCATTCGATTTTCATTGCCAAATGTAAAAAGTAGTGAATGTGACATAATACTCAATAGTCAAAAACTAGAATTTATAAATCAGACAGTTTTCCTGGGAATCACTCTTGACAAAAAACTACAATGGGGACCCCACATAACATCTCTTGCGGGTCGTCTTAGCTCGGCCGCCTATGCTATTAGAAAGATGAGGCAGCTAGCGGACGTAGAAACAGCTAGACTGGTATATTTTAGTTACTTCCACAGCATCATGTCGTACGGCATTCTGCTGTGGGGACGAGCTGCTGACATTGAATGCATATTTATCTTACAAAAGCGAGCGGTCAGAGCTATGTACAACTTACGTGGTCGTGAATCTCTTAGGGAACTGTTTAAAAAAATTAATATCATGACCGTACCTTGCCAATTTATTTATGAAAATATCATGTATGTTAGGAAAAACTTACATTTGTTTGATAAAATATGTGATAGACATAATTATAACACTAGAAATAAAAATAAGTTAGCTATCCCGCAGTTTAGATTATCTAAAGTACATACATCTTTCATGGGATATTGTGTCAAATGTTATAATAAAATACCAGACAACATTCTGGAATTGAATGACTTGCGGTTTAAAACTCATATAAAAGCCACACTTTGTAAGCAAGCATATTATAAATTAGAAGATTACATTCAAGATAAAAATGCTTGGAAACATGCTGGTCCTGCTCCATAGGACATACTGACAATATCTAATTAATTAACAAATTAAAACTACACCAGCAAATAAAATTGTATTCATCTTTTGATTATTTGTTTGTAACTTTGTACCAAAATATAAACCAATTTGTAAATGTGAACACCATGTAGCATTTTAATTGTCACTTTATCCTCATTTGTCTGCGATTCTACATGATCTTCGCATGCTTTTACTGTATGTATCAATACATACAAATTGTAATACTATATTATTTTTAAAAAGAGTAACCATGGAGTTTCTTGCCCGTTCTTCTCCATAGGAAGCTACTTTTGGAATGGGCAACTAGAATCAAACTTAGTTATAATTTTGACGTTCATAAGTGCTTGTAAAGGCCTAAATGAAATAAATGATTTGACTTTGACTTTGACTTTGACTTTGAAATCACTTTGCCGCTCTAGAGGATAAAAACGACTTTTGCGCTCAGATATCAAAGGGTAAAACTACTCTTTCCGAGATGGTGGGATGAAAATACACTTTTCTCAAAAACAACACCCTATACCTCGTGGAAGTACGTCAGTATTGAATGTCGAGCAACGCAGCCACGGATGACAGGATGCCGCAAACCGATCGCTCTGAATGACGTCTTCTTGCACTTAATTAACTAACGTACCTACCACTAGATACTATTGAACAGCCTGTATACAGATTGGTTTTGGTTGCGGAACATTTTGAGATAGCAGTCTGCTTATATTATTTTTAGCTGTGAACATGACTCGATTTCATATAATTAGGTGACTCCTGTAAATACCAAATGGCAATGGGTCTTTCAGTCGTCATCATCCTCTGAGCCTTTTTCCCAACTATGTTGGTCTTCCAGTCTGACCAGTGCTTTACAAGGAGCGACTGCCCTATCTGACACCCTCAACCCAGTTACCCGGGCAACCCAATACCCCTTGGTTAGACTGGTCGTTCAGTCGTAAGGTCAAGCAAAAATTGTTGCGATCGTTCCCAGGATAGATGATCAACTTGACCTGAAGAGTTCCTGCGCATTTCAAAAAGAAAGTCAAATTGGTGGCCTGCTGCTATTACTTGAACTTCTTTAGATTTCGTTATGAGTACACATCAGATTAGGTATCTAACAATCAGTCTTACCAAGTCCGTCGCTCCATGAAAACACTGGTACCTACTAAGATGCATCGATTTAGACTAGAAGCCGACCCCAACATAGTTAAGAAAAGTCTAGGCCGAAGATGAATAACTACGCACTACACAATATTAATCTACCACCATCGTACAAAACGTCTTCAGAACCATCTTTTTTCCTCCAAAAAAACATATTATCTATTACTACCCACCCCCACAATAACTGTGACGCTATCCATACGCTACAAGAAGTAACCAAACAGACCCCCTGAGACTTGTGACTTTGACGCTTATAAATTGACATAACTTATCTCTGTGTCACCTGTGTCACGGAGCGAAACATAAATATACTTTTAAATCCAACATCACTCTTCAATTTTCAACCTTAACTCCGAATATTAAGGTAGACTTTTGAATGGTAGAGACAGATACAAAAGTTAGAAGTGTTTGCCAGTTATTAGGAGTCGTTGTAATGTTTGCAACTTATAGAGTGTATTCGATAAAGACTTTGTATTTACTTTTCTTGATGTGTGTCGAATTGTTGGTGTTTAAGTTTAAGTTCAGTTTAGCATTTTTCTACCTCTGTTTTGAGGAATTGAACAGAATTGTAAAGTCAGAGCTATAATAGATAAACATTTATTTATTATAGATGAACCTACATGATGTTTTTAGAAAAAAAATAACAACTCTAGAATTCTAGAAGAAGTAAATTCACTTTCAGATTTAAAGCCACAATAAGTATGATTGTGAAATAACGTTAACCTATAACGTTAACGTTTCAGGAGAGTAAAGACTCTCCTGAAACCTTAGGCCATTCAGAATAACACAAAACCCAGACTGAATGAACCGTTCACACACTTCACTAGTCTAAAATTCTCGTCACGAACCAGAGCTTGTGTGACCACGCTAACCTGAAATACTAGTCAATTTCATAGAAAATGAACTGCAAATTTCGGCACACAGGGGGCGCCCCGTAGGGAATTTGCCAAAAAATTTCAATAGCACGTGCATCATTTGGAATCGTTCAAATATTTGCAACAAGGAAGGGGAGACGCGGGTTTTAGAGGTGTCAGTCACACCGGCCGAGGGAAAAAGTCATGAGAGATAGCGACTTTCTTTTGTTTTCGATAGTCAGTTTTTTATTTGCAAATTAATGGGTAATTTTACGGGTTGATGGAACAAATTATAACAATATAGAATTTGTAAGAATTATTTGTCAGGCTCACTTTTGGATTTTTTATGTCACGGGGACAAAGTCATAATTTTTTTATTGTTTGTTTTTAAAATTCTTCGAAATTAAATTGCTTTAGATGTTATAAATAATGTGTTGTTGAATGTTAAAAATGTTTTCAATGATATCGAAATTCTAATTTTATCATTCGACTATAAATTGGACCAAACCAAGAACGGAGGCACTTGCACGGGGGTTAATATTGGTAGAAAAATGTATGGTTTAGATTTTTTATATATAAAAAAACCCACGGAATCGATTCAGAAGGGGACGCTCCAAACATTTCAGGCGTTGAAAAATGGTGATCATTCCCCTTTGATATTAGAATATCTCAAATTTTTTAGACCTTTTTATTTTTTGGATTTCCGAAAAGGGAAGAAAATACATTGTCGGTGTATTGCTTATCATTGGACAATTTGTCAGGCAATGTAACCTTTTTCAACAACTTGACACTGAGGGACCCAAAGCTAATAAATCGAGGGATATATTTTGAACTTTTGAGTCCTTTTGTTTGTAGGGTATAGTTGTTGAAAGTTTTTGTCAATCCTATTTGAGCCTATATTTTGAAGGGGTGAATTTGATATTTGCGTCATTTTTTGTTCAGAGCGGAAGCTTCTTTTGTGTGAATCTGTAATTGGTTTTATTCCATTAGAATTGTTGAGGATGTGTTGTGTAGATGATAGACTTACCCAAGTTTTCCGAAATACTATTCCAATTAAAAGTCAATAAAGTCGTGTTTTACATTTTATTTGCCAGTTTTCTCCTTAGAAGAAGAAGGGTTTTTCTGTGAAGTTTCCTTTTCATTTAACTTTTTTTCTTCAGGCACAGGTTTTTTCTTATCATCAGTTCCACTTTTGACATTTGGTTCATTGACACTTTTCTTCTTATCTACAGTTTCAGTTTTCTTAATGTCTTCATTAGCACTTTTTTTCGCAGTTTCACTCTCATTATTCTCCTTATCATCTCTTGTACCTTTCTTCGGCGGTTCATTTACATCTTGCTTTTTGTCTTCATTCACAGTTTTCTGTTCTTCTTCATTTAAACTAGTTTTCTCAGGTACTACCATACTTTTCTTATCCACAGGCATCGGATGCCAGTAAAACTTGTCATAAACTGTATCCCAAAAAATATATTGGTTTTCAAACAAGTCTTTCTTAACTCTCAAGTTGTTACCTATTTGCAAATATTTTTGTTCTTTATTTGTGTATTTCGGCCACTGTACGTCAATTAGTAAGCTCTCGTATGCAGTCGGGTTTCTGTAAATGAAAAAAAATAATTAAGTTATCTATACACTTATAATAACTGACTATTTAAGAAGGAGTACAATTCTTTAGTAGAAATAATTCTTCATAAAGAAATTGTATAATCTTGAACTCAAATTTAGGTTATTTTATATTATTTTAGAAATATCTAGGTCGGTATTAATACTATTTCCTATAATACTTACTCAAACTTCACAAAATCTGTCCACATGGCCGTCATGCGGTCTCTAGTATCCATGTCTGCTAGAGAGTCAGTGAAATCATAGAAATCTATCAAATATGAAGTTTGATCTCGATGACTGGCACCCTTTATTCTAGCCATAAACCCATGCTTAAAACTTAGCTTTCCAACGTATGAAAACTCGTAGAGGTAGACCGGTCTTGTAGATTTAAGAGCATGCATTTTTGCTGATTTCATTATAGCGTACTTGAACATAGAATCTGAGAAGTAATCTATGTATCCTTCAACGCTATCGTGAGTTATTTCCTCGTTTTTAAAGTAATATTTCTTAACGTCATTGATGAAATCATCCCGTGATTTATCACTGTCAAAAGCTAGGTCACCTGGTAAGAAGTCAGCAAAATGGTCGTTCATCATCTCACTCCAATCCGCAAACCTTATCGTTCTACTTATTCCTTCCATGTTTGCAAATCCAGTTAAAACCGGAATTTTCTCATAATCGCTTTTATGTAACGTAATCAACGGAGACTCTGTCAAAATAGGTTCAGAATTTTTGACCACATTTTCAATGCATGGTGATAAACCGAAGGTGGAATTTTTTAAGAAGAAATTCTTGCTGCCAGCAGCCAAATCCATCGCTGTTGCGTTTAGCAGAAACTCTGTCAAGTCCTCAATTTTTCCTGTATTCTTAAACCCTACAGATATAGCTAAATTCGTAGCACTATTAACCGGATCTCTGTTTATTGCGAATGGCGACAAAGCTGAGCCACTTTCAAGTATTAGTTTATGTATCAATCCTTTAGTTGTTTTCGAGAGAGCTAATAGTTCAGCCATAGAAGCTCCTACACTGAAGCCAGCCAACGTCACGTCATTAGGATCTCCACCAAACTTGCTAATGTACTTATTAATAAATCTCAAAGCAGCGAGCTGGTCTTTCAGCGCAGCATTGCCAGGTATCTCTTCAGTTCCCAAGCAAGCAAATCCTTTGAATCCCAGTCTATAATTGAAGCTGATTACTAGGACATCATGACGGGCTAGATAGTTAAACTTGCCCATATTTCCACTACCTCCTGAGAAGGCACCACTGTGAATGTACACCAGTACTGGTACCAGGTTGTTTTCATTTGCAATTGTTGGGACGAAAAGGTTCATGGTCAAGCAGTCTTCGACTCCATCAAGAATAATTTCATCATCATCGTCATCTGTCAGGTAGACTTGTTCGCAAACATTGTGCCTTACGTTGGCGTCCATGATGCCTTCCCATGGTTGCACCGGGAGGGGAGCCTGGAATTATTTGAAATATAAAGTGAATAATAGACATCATATCATAATATCACATTTATCAATTGTCTTCGATAACATAATTAAAACATTTAAACATACAGATGTAACACATACAACATACAGATGTGGAGCTACCACTTAGACCTCTTTTAATTCTATTAATTTATTGTCACTGTATTTGCAAGCATCATCATCCTCCTCCGAGCCTTTTCCCAATCATGTTGGGGTCGGCTTCCAGTCTAACCGGATTCAGCTGAGTACCAGTGCTTTACAAGAAGCGACTGCCTATCTGACCTCCTCAACCCAGTTGCCCGGGCAACCCGATACCCCTTGGTTAGACTGGTGTCAGACTTTCTGGCTTCTGACTACCCGTAACGACTGCCAAGGATGTTTGATGACAGCCGGGACCTACAGTTTAACGTGCCATCCGAAACACAGCCAATGGTGTCTAAGATCTGTATTATACTGTATTTGCAAGCATTATTACATTAATAACTTTCCTGTCCCATGAGTAAATTGTTTAACTATTGTGTCTGCAGTGAAGTGGCTTACACGGATGTTTTATGTAAAAACTACATCTCTCTATAGATCTATAGATAGATTATTCTTTATAGTACACCAAGAAAATTAACAACATAAGAAATCACAACACACAAAGAACAGTTCAATTAGCGGGCTTATCGCTAAACAGTGATTTCTTCCAAACAACCTTTGGATGGACTAATACCTATGTATAAATAATATTACCCAGCACTTCAATTTACTGCTATTACAATCTGTCAAACTTTATGTTCTCACAATATACGGTTCAATGTTACTGGATACATCACTATCTTGTGATCTTCTTGTATCTTACCTTAAACTTGTCCCGTCCCTTAGGTGCAGTAGCGTACGGCACTCCATAGAACTCATAGAAATCACCAGCCCAATACTTTTCACCTCTCACACTGCCTACATCCAAACGGACTACCTTATAATCTTCAGCCAACACATTCACTACCAAAACAAGAAATAAAATTTCCCGAAACATCGCCGCCGGTGGTAAAAATTCGAATGCAAGTTATCAATATAGCACAGTAACTGATAATTCTAGATAATGAATTATTATTACATCAATTATTTAGTAATGCCAGTGATTTTTGATAAGGAACCTTGACATAATATTATTTGGCTAATTATCTTTGAGGATTTAAAGGTGTGATCAGATTTTTGGCCTGTAGTGTAAGACCACGTGTACTTTCATATTCTCTCAAAATGATATCATGATTTTGAAAAAGAAAGTCGTTTTCTAGAATATTATGTAATTTACAAAAGTGAAGTTTTGAATTATTCTTTAACTTTTGCGTGCCAGTAATGATCCTGTTAATATTCTACAAAACGTCAGCTATGCAATACGATACTAAATAAATAAATAAAAATATATTAGGCAAGGAAATCGCAAAGCCATGCTGCAAAATATATTATCATAAGATATCCTATACGGGCACATTTCTTGCGTCCGGCGGCCAAGTGTTGTTGCGATGACGTTTAGACAACACGACTTTTTCAAGCATATGTTTATACTGGGTTGAGGAGGTCAGATAGGCAGTTGCTCTCTGTAAAATACTGGTACTCAGCTGCATCTCGTTAGACTGAAAGCCGACCACTATAAGGAATAACGCAAGTGACTTGTAATACAAGTGAACGGGTGAAACCAACTTCACTCGACTCAAGAGCGTGTCACTGACAAGAAAATTCTGTTAATAGTTCAGACTTTTTTCAATAGCATTTACTGAAAGGAATGTATTGAATGAAGGTAAGAAGCCATTTTTCATTGTATGCATACTCGCCTATTTGATTTACCGCTTTTGTTTTCTTGTGAGGCTAGTCACAGCCTAGTAAGCAAGGAACATTACTCTTCAGAATTGCTCCATAGATGGACGATTTTGTGTTTCTTCCTTCTAAGAATTAAGTACCTACAGTTTGCAATCGTGTCGTGACCTTTAAAAGTATCTCCGCTACCTCTTTATGCTGAATATATTCGGTTTAGTAGGTTTCCATGTAGACCTGCATAAAATATGTTATTCTCGCTCACACCTCGCCGAGTGGCGTTAGATATTATTTGTGTGTTGTGGACATTTAGCGCTGTCCCGTTTTCTGCGAAGTTTTCCGTGGAAAATTCGGAAAATATGCAGTGTAGTTTGTCATTTATATGCAGTAAATAACTTAGCTTATACCGTGTTGTGGAGTTGCTATGTCATTTCAATTTTCCGAAAGATGTAGCTGGTAAGAGTGTTAAAAAGGAGACTGGTAGAGAACGCCTAACGAGAGGCGTTAAGTTCTCCATTGTACATTATGTGCTAAAAGTATTACATAAATAAATAGTGCCACTTTTTTTCTAAGGACGTCTTCAGGTTTAGAAGTATTGGAAGAAGAAAATTAGAAAATAAGAACTTAGAGGAAGAAGCCTTTAAGCACAGTTAGGATAAGGACAGGAGGATGATGACGACATTGTTTCTGTTCGACCAACATTCGTAACTTACTCTGTATCACAGAAGGAACCAACAAGATTGATTCGTTGTACTTGCGCAGTCAGTCCGTTAAATGTAGCATAGTCCCGTCATTTTGTTTTCCATGGATAGTTTAGTCAAAAATAAAGTTTTATTACGAGGTATTTTTTTTTGCACAGAAAATCTCTTCCGTTATGGCATGATGAGTTCTTCTATATTTCGGAAGGCACGATAAATCGGTGGGTTATAACTATCATTTGAACATCTTCGACAGTCTCTATGGGTAGTCCGTCGGAAAATCTTACTCAAAACGTCCTACAGAAACACTGACGCAGGCATCCTTTGGAATCCTGTTTATAAAACAGAGCATTTCACTGTTCAAAGAGATCAAGTATGAGGTATAGTAGTAAATGTTTGACTATGTTCGGCTGTAACGGGAACTCGATAAAGTTGGTTTGGAAACTTTAACTGTAGAGCATTTTGCTTTGAATTAAAATGCAAGTCATGTTCTGTTGTATATTATTGCAGTTTGGAGGAAAGATCTTTGTGTAAGATATTCTAAAAGTGGGTTTTGCTAGAAATGTAATAGTGTAGAGTTTTTATATTGGGGTTTTAAAAGCAGATTCATACTTAAAATTCACACGTGATGACCTAAAAGGTATAGGTACACATTAATATCAGTAGCATTCTGTAACTAATTTAAGGTCATAATAGACAGTCCCTCCATTCAAAAGACAGGTACTATGTCGAAAATAATAACAAAAAAAACAATAATAATTCTACCAAACAATATATGTATGTTCATTTTGTTTTACATTTACGTCCTTATTTTTTCTGTCAAAAAAAGTT